>CM055127.1:110689890-111308640 GCA_029206835.1 Rana muscosa | reverse complement strand
TGGTAATTGTAATCACCCCTGTCAGTTTAAAAGTGTTTCCAATGCCTTAACCACTTTCGGACCGGCTCACGCCGATATACGTTGGCACTTTGAAGAGGAATATCGTTGTTATGGCAGCAGCTATCTATCATAACCCCGGTATCCTCTTCTTCAGTAAACGGTCCGATTTCCGATAAAAGTTGTCTCTGTGGCAGATTCGCCGCGAGATTCCTTATATCGCCGGCAGGAGAGGGGCCCCCCTCCCGCCGCTCTCCAGTGCCCTCCGCCACTTACCGGAGCGGCCGCCAGTGGTGGAGGCGATCAGATCCTTCTCGGTGTTAGGTATGGAAATGAGTGAGAGGAAGATGCCCCCCACCCATCTCCATACCATTGCAGGGCGGAAGCAACGTCAAAATGTCACTTCCGCCCATAGATCTTAAAGGGGCCTTTTTTTATTGCATTTTAGTGTTAATATGAGATCTGAGGTCTTTTTGACCCCAGATCTCATATTTAAGAGGTCCTGTCATGCTTTTTTTCTATTACAAGGGATGTTTACATCTTTACAACAGTGTAAAAATAATAAAAATAAAAGGAAAAATAAACAAGGATTCTTTTTTTTTAAAGCGACCAGCCGAGCTTGCGTGCAGAAGCGAACGCATATGTGAGTAGCTCCCGCATATGAAAACAGTGTTCAAACCTTTTGTAATGAGGATCCCCTCCAGTCCCTCCTTATATCTGAGCCTGATCTTGACCCAGCGCTATGCATATGAGCAGTGGCTCTCTCCGATCTCTCCCCCTATTGGTTCCTGTTGTTGTCAATCAAATCTTATGTTGAGGGAGCGGGGGACAGGGAAAAGCCCTGCTGACTGCATCTACTGACACAGACAGCAGGGAGCAAGCCCCGCTTGCTTGGGAGCAAGCCTGCACAAGTATCTCCCTTAGCAAGTGGCTTGCTGGGGGGGGGGGGGGTTATGTAGAAGGGGAGGGAGAAGTCAGAAGCACCAGTAGGGGACTCCAAAAGAGAAGGAACGGGGCTGCTCTGTGCAAAACCACTGCACAAAGCAGGTAAATATGCCATGTTTGTTAAAAGAAAAAAATCACATTAAATGGTTTGTCTGATCTCTGTGACTGGTACATTCTGCAGGAAAGCTTGCTCTTTTTGAAAAACAACAGGCTTACTGGCCAGATCACCAGATAAAAATAGAAGAAAGAAAGCCTAAAACAGAAAATAATCACATCTAAGAAATGGTAAGCTGCAATACACTACATTTTTGCTTTTGGGTTTAATACCACTTTAGGCATGAAGGCAAAATGTCTCCAATGCTGTGTGGCATTTTAGTTAGCAATAATTGTTTGTGATTTTGATCGCTCCTAATTTTAAAATTTAGCGTACAATTTAGAGTTCTTTATTCAAGACTCTTTGGTACAGTGAATGCACTTTATTTTTTATAGGTGTGTGCATCTCTTGCATAAAGTTTTGTGGCTCATATGTATCTTACTCTTATCATTTATTTAAATGTTAAGTATTCAATATAGTAAGGATAAAGAAGCTGAACAAAGTAACTATGTATCTGTGATTAGCAATAAAAGATAAAAAAAGACACATAAAATCAAGAAGAGAGCGCCAATCCTACAATCCATCTACCGTTATTGAATTCTCAGGTAGACAATTACGGGTTCAGCCACCAAGTCTGAATAATCTAAAGAGGAGATAAAAAGCCCTAATTAAAAACTAACATGAAACATATCAAGATTGAAAGAAGTCATAAAGAAGTTAGTGGGGCCAATGAAACAAAGAATAAAACCTTAATTAGAATTTACAAATGGAGCAGAACTCATAGCAGAAGAGTGAAGGAATACCTTATATACTCACATACTTAAAGGTCAGGGACATCTTCAGAGTCCGCACAATCCTCCATACATGTGTATCTCTGATGCTGGTATTTTTTTAATGATCCCCTACTTCTAGATGAAGTCATATTAATCATATGTGGTGTATTACAGCAAAAGATTTTAAAGCAGAACTTTAAAAAACTTAAAGGGGTTGTAAAGGTTCACGTTTTTGCACCTTAATGCATCCTATGCATTAAGGTGAAAAAACATCTGATGTTTGCCGGCCCCCAGCCCCCCGGTTTACTTACCTGAGCCCTTGAAAGTCCCGCATCAAGAACGCGCTTGATCTCAGCCCGGTTTTCTTGGCTCTTTATTGGATAGATTGATAGCAGCGCAGCCATTGGCTTGCGCTTCTGTCAATCAACTCCAATGACGCGAGGGCCGGGGGGAGGGGCCGAGTACTGTAGTTGGCGGCTATGGACGCCGAATACAGGACTCAGGAGTGCACCCGCAAGGTAACCCCCTTGGGAGAGCGCTTCCCAGGGGGGGTTACCAGAAGCGGGGAGGAGCCGAGACAGCCGCTGAGGGACCCCAGAAGATGAGGATCAGGGCCACTCAGGGCAAAACAAACTGCACAATGGAGGTAAGTATGACCTGTTTGTTATTAAAAATAAAATTTAAATTAAAGCTTTAACATCTCAAATAAAAATCTAATAAAAAAAACAGCTTTTGCTGAAAAACCCACCCCCTATCTGCAACTGTTCCCCACAGTACTTCCTCATGAGGGAAGGCAACCCTTAGATTTAAAGTGTTAGCTTACCTTTATCTCAAAACTTTCTATGCAGGAAAGGGGCATCTGCAGATAAAAACAAACTGTGCAGCTTTGACTATAGTTGCTATAGGTGTAGGTCATTTATGGTTCTCCTCCTAGATAGCAAGGACACCTTGCAACAAATTTGTGGCAGTGTTGAATTGTTATGCCGTGTACACACGACCGTTTTTCATGACGAGAAAAATGCATTTTTTTTTAAATTGGTCATTAAAAATGATCATGTGTCGGATCCAGAGCATTTTTCTCTATCAGAAAATGGCCATTAAAAATTTAGAACATGCTCTATTTTTTCTTGTTGTTTTTCACGTCGTCGTTTTTCTCGTCGTGAAAAACGGCCGTGTGTAGGCTTTAATGACGGGGAAAAAACGTGCATGCTCAGAAGCAAGTTATGAGACGGGAGCGCTCGTTCTGGTAAAACTAGCGTTCGTAATGGAGATATCACATTCATCATGCTGTAACGGACTGAAAAGCACAGAGACTGAAATGTGCGAATCGGCTAACACCAAACTTTTACTAACACGCGGTAACACGAAATCAGCAAAAGCAGCCCAAAGGGTGGCGCCATCCAAATGGAACTTCCTCTTTATAGTGCCGTCGTACGTGTTGTCGTACGTGTTGTACGTCACCGCGCTTTGCTCAAGCATTTTTTTCACGATAGTGTGTAGGCAAGGCAGGCTTGAGAAGAATCACGTTGAGAAAAACTTAGTTTTTTTCCATGACATTAAAAGCGTTGTGTGTACGTGGCATAAGTCTTGTTAATTTGCTGTACATTTTCACTGGCAAGTTGTACACTTGCAGAGCACTTGAAGCACAAGTTCTAGTTGCCACTTTTCTAATTTGTAGAAAATTTGCGTGGCAAGTCTCTAGCAAGAGCAAAGTTGCAGTGGTGAGTCTACAGCAAGAGCTCTGCAAGTCTACAGCATGAAAATTCAGCCACAGGAACCCCTGTGATGGGATGACTATTGCACAACATAATTGAACCATATCTTGCAGCAGACTTGTAGAATGTTTAGAAAGAAAGTTGATCTGGAGTCATGCAATACGGACTTGCTGCAATTGTGCAACAAACTTATGAAGCCAGGCAAGTCTAGCAATAGCTAACAAGTCATTTTCAAACTTGCACTTACAATTACTTGATATCTGGGCTGAAACCTGACTGGATGACTTGGTGGACGTTGCTAAAGAAAGCCTAGTGTTACTGCTCACTTTCACCATGATGAGCTCTCAAATGCTGAGCCACATGCTGCTGCATCAGGGATATAAAGCCTATATGAGGGGGTTTAATTCAGAGAAAGTGCTTGGTCCTGTGATGGTGAAGGTGAACTGTAACACTAGGCTTCTTTTATAAATGTCCTTAGCAACGTCCTAGACGTTTTCAGTCAGGCCTCATGAGATACGTATATGGCCTACACCTATAGCAAGAGCTTTATTCATCTTTGGTCAAAGCTGCATAGTTATTTTTTATCTACACTACACAATGCCCCTTAAGGCAGAGGCAGTTTTTGGTAAAGAGGAATTATGCCTTTACGGTGACTGGTCAGATGCCTGCTGGGTTCAAAGTGGCATAAAACTCTGGTTTAAAAAAAAAAAAAATTCAAGTATTTGTTTAAAGTACTGTACGTATTTGAACTCAAACAAGTATTTTCTATTGTTCTCGGCCTTCTCCAAACCTCCAAATTCCTTATTTTTTTCTGCTTTGATCTGATTAAATGTTGAGGAATGGAAGATGTTGCAAGGAGGCAGAAAAAAACAGTAACAATTTCATGAAAAGATTATTACATTATTAGTGGATGTATATGGATTATTTTGGAGAATAAGGATATCATTTAGTGTCGATTTAAAGTGGTTGTAAACCCATCCAAACCCCCCCCCCCCAAAAAAAAAAAAAAACTGCAAGACAAAGGCATAATGAACTAGTATGTGGCCGGCAACATGTCTACGGAATGTTACTTTCGGCTTCGTGGGCTCCAGCCCTGTGATTGCCCGGAGCCACGATGACGTCACTCCCGCACATGCACGCGGGATCCGCCGGTCAAGGCACATCAGCTGAAGCAACGGCACGAATGAGCCGTTTCTTCAGTGCGCATGTGCCGATGACGTCAGCACATGCTGATACAGTGGATATCTCCTAAACTGTTCAGGTTTAGGAGATACCCACAGTACCTACAGGTAAGCCTTATTATAGGCTTACCTGTATTGAAAAGTGGTTTATAAGGGTTTACAACCACTTTAAGGTGTATATAAGGGAATTTTTTCAACAATAAGTGTGGGAGGGGGATGCGAGTAGGGAGGGTGTCCTCTACAGTGGAATTCTGCTTTAACACTATTCACGTTCATATGCATACCAAAGCATGTTAGTGCACCACAACAATGTGAATGGGTTTTTAAGTCGGCCATAAACTGAGCAATTTTCTTTCCTGCAACCACAGTCAGTGTTTATGGGGGAATCCTCCCTGCAGAGCCATTGTGTTCTACTGGTGGGGGAAACCGTCCGTGTCAGAAGAACACAGTAATTACTGATAGCAGCTATAACAACCACTAGCAATAATTGCATGAAAACTCTTACAGGCTGCGAATGGTTTCCTTTATCAATCAGTACATACATAAGGACCAGGTAGGCTTTATTCCGGGATGACCTGACCAGGTGAGAAGAGCCATAGATATAGTCTCATTCCTACAGTCCGGATGGGAAGGAGGTCCTCGCCAGGAGGGACTGCTCCTGGCGCTTGACCTTCAGAAGGCCTTTGATTCGGTCTCCTGGCCGTATCTCTTTGCAGTGCTTCGATGCTGGGGATTAGATCCGAACTTTATTGAGCTCCTGGAAGCCCTATACTCCGTCCCGGAAGCCAGGGTCAGACTACAGTGGAAGCCAAGGCTACTGCTCAGACCCAATTAAGATAGCTAGGGGCACACGTCAGGGTTGTCCACTCTCACCCTTAATATTTGCAATGGCGATTGAGTCGCTTGCATTCGCTATTCAAACCCATCCAGATATTATGGGGGTTCAGTGTGGCCAATCATCTCATAAGTGTGCTCTCTTCGCAGACGATCTACTCCTTTTTATAACTTCCCCTCTTATTTCTCTCCCCAACTTATGCAAACTACTGGACAAATTAGCCAAAGTTGAAAATATTAATTGTATCAAAACACAGAGTGGTCCTGTGGATACAAAGAAAATAAACAGTGCGCATCCTATAAATTTGAAAACAAATACAGAAAGTGGGGCTTGGACTTTTTAGGCACAACCAACCACATTGATGTGGTTGGTTGTGCCTAAAAAGTCCAAGCCCTACTTTCTGTATTTGTTTCAAATTAGCCAAAGTATCAGGCCTTCAGGTTCATTTTGCTAAGTCCCAAGCACTAAATGTTTCCCTCCAAAACAAGATAGTATCACAATTGAAAAATTCCTTTCAATTTGAATGGAGAGCCTCGACCATCCGTTACCTAGGGATCAATCTCAACCCCAAGGTCGAACAACTATACCAAGCAAACTATCCCCCATGTACCAAAAACTGGAATCTGATCTCAAGACCTGGGCTACGATTAAAATGGCATAGATAGGCAAGATTAATTTGGTAAAGATGACCCTCCTCCCCAGATGTTTATACCTATTTCGCTCCCTCACAGTCCCTATTAGAAGAGATCACCTCAAGTCCTTCCAGGGGAAAATCATTAGATTTTTTGGGACAAGAAGGGGTACCGCTTTTCACAACGCATTATCTTCAACCTCAAATCCCAGGGCGGGCTAGGACTTCCAAAATTGCTATGGTATTACCAAGAGGCTAGGCTCGCACAACTATCTACTATCTATCTACTTTAGAGTGGAGAAACCTGAATGGGTGCTCATAGAGAGGCAGGCAGTTCCAACGTTCACGCAAGACTTCCTCCTATGGTGTCCTCCTAATAGTAGATCCCCTTTTTTGTCCCCCACTCTTTCCCACTCCCTATCCCTATGTGATTCACTGCAAAATCTTCCCTCTCTGGTCTCAGAAATCCAACCACTAACCCACATTTTCCACAATCATCAATTTAAACCGGGCATGGATATCAAAATCTTTGAATGGTGGTTGGACAAGGGCATGTACCGCATTGGACACTTCTTCTCCTGCACAGGACCTCTCTCTCTCAAACACTGTGAAAACAAACTAGAACTCCCCATTTTGGAAAGCTTTAGGTTCCACCAAATTTAACATTGTTTACACTCCCTTTGGAAAAACAAACCTAACCCCCTGATGTTCATGGGCTATGAGCACTGTTGTGACCAGATCATGAAGCAGAGAGGAGGCATATCTATAATCTATGCGTCACTTGCTAAACATAATGTTAAACTTTTATAATTGTCGTTGTGTGAAAAAGACCTCCAAGAAACATGGGATTTGCTGGATTGACATAAATCATTATCCAGATCCTTTAGAGGTATTTTTAATACCTCTCTAAAAGAAGCCAACCTCAAGATGGTATCTGGTCCCCACTAGACTAGCTTCTATCTATCCCTCCTCCTCTCCATTATGCTTCAGGGGCTGTCATAATCTTGGCACTATGCTACATATTTGGTGGGAGTGCCCAAAGATCAGAGGGTTCTTGAACAAAATATTCCACCTCATCCGCAAAGTCACTGGCTGCTCGATACAACAGAACCTGTCCAAAGCTTTGCTTAACTGTCCCATCACGAAGACTCCCAAACATACCCAAAAACAAATTCTCTTTATTCTAATAGGGGCTAAAATTTCCATTGCTAAGGCCTGGAAACAACCAAAGGTTTCAATACTATCAACTAAGAGGAAAATCTCATGGATAATGGCTCAGGAAAATATAGTAAGCACTATTCTCGACACATCCAAAATTTTTTAAACGATTTGGAAACCCTGGGCCCAACATGTAGGCATCTCCTTGCTACCTGGATCCAACGAATCTTGAATGACTGAGAGAGCATCATGGAGGCTGGCCAGATTATCTCCTCTATACTCTAACTTTAACCTCTCCTTCTCTTCTATGTTTCTCTCTATACCACATTATCTATTCACAAGTCAAACGACAAGGTCGGTTTGATTTAAAGTCCACCCTGCTTGACCAGAGTTTCTTTATATGTATGTTTCTTCCACCAAACTGGTCCACAAGATGACCTATGTTACATATTCACTTGCTATCCCAACTGTTACTATGTTATGCTTGAAAGTTTGGGATATATCCTTCTCAAAGACCACAAGGTGCCTGTTACAGATTGGAGCGGGATGGGGGTGCCTTTGGCTGACCCCTGACACAGCTTATTCCCATAAAGGATGTTTGGGGCGGAGGGGGCTCTCAGCATCTCTGTACTATTTTATTACTATTTACCTTGATATAGATTTTGGTAGAATCAGACGACAGCAATGTTTCTTATCACACCAATTTGGATCACTCTAGTTTTGTCAATGCTGTGAACATTGTATTAAGGTTCTGCTCCCTCTGCTGTTTTGTTGTTTTTTTGAAATCCAATAAAATCTTTGAAAATAAATTCTGACAGGCTGGTTGTACCCAAGTTGATTGAACAATCAACTTTGGTGAGGAGAAATTTGTATTTGAGGCTAGTGGACTTCAATGGTACCGTAAGAATTTTAAAATACACAAAAGTATAAAACAAGTACCGTATATACTCGAGTATAAGCCGAGTTTTTCAGCACATTTTTTTTCTGCTGAAAATGCCCCCCTCGGCTTATACTCGAGTCACCTTTTTTGCGCCTGATCTCCCGGACTTTGGGGACCCGGTACCGGCCAGCCGTAGGTCCCCTGGACCCCAAACTTGGCACACATCTACCCCCACTCTTCCTCTACAAGTGTGCAAAGATTTTTCAAAGCCGGGCACCCCTTTCATAGACTCCCATGTTAAATGGTAATTTCTCCAGTGACTTTGGGGACCCAGTACCGACCGGTCGTAGGTCATCTGGACCCCAAACTTGGCACACAGGTAGCCCCATTTCTCCACTACAAGTGTGCAAAGTTTGTTGTCGGGGGACATACAGCCAGGGAGTACCTATTTTTCAAAGCCGGGCACTCCTTCCATAGACTCCAATGTTAAACAGTCATTTCCCTGGTGAATTTGGGGACCCGGTACTGGCCGGTCGTAGGTCCCCTGGACCCGAAACTTGGCACACATGTAGCCCCCTTCCATAGACTCCCATGTTAAATGTCAGTCTAGTCATGGGCACAGTGAGGCATAGGCACAGTGAGGCATGGGCACAGTGAGGCATGCACATGGACACAGTGAGGCAAAGTGAGGCACAGTGAGGCATGCAGATGGACACCCTAGGCTTATACTCGAGTCAATACGTTTTCCCAGTTTTTGTGGTAAAATTAGGTGCCTCGGCTTATATTCGGGTTGGCTTATACTCGAGTATATACGGTCGATTTTTATTTTGTGTATATGAGTAACATGTACTATACTTTATTGATCTTCAATAAAACATTGTAAAGTAAAAAAAGATCATAAAAATAAATAAAAAAACAAGTACATTTTATTGCATTAACATCAGCATATTAAAACATACATAATTATTTAAAATATACATCTCTGTTTATACATTCAGGGGGGTTACAACTAACAAAGATGGCAGTACCAGTTAACCCTGTGTCAGTTAAATTGGCATGCTCGACATGTTTCGCGGGTGTTCACCGCTTCCTCAGGAGCTTTTGTTTGCATACTATGGTGTTATAAGAACAGAGACAGTAGTACTACAAAAATAAGGAAAATAAAAACAAGTTAATCATAATATACATGATAAGATGTCACATAACATGACCAATAATAACAGCATAATAGTAGCGAGTATGGTGTTCCTCCCAAGAGGTGATCATGGCGCTTACCAAAGGCAGCAACATGGGCCACAGTCCAGAAAGAGTGGGTCCGCCCTGGGGGCCGCGGAAGCCCCCCGCAGGCCAGGAATGGAAGCAGCCAGGAATCTATTAGAGAATGTAACAGATGATATCATAAATCCAATCTCAAGCTATTTGCCAGTAAGCAATATACAATATAGCAGTGTCCAGAAGCTCATGATATTAGAGAGTCATCTTATCGAGGATCTAGCTTCAGTAGACAGCCAAAAGGTTGCTCTGGAATATACTTCATAAATCAACTTTGGTACATTTAGCCTGCCCATACAGTACATAATTCGAATCTGGCCTGATCCTTGCTGAACTGGCCAAGGTTCGAACCGTCTATGACCGGCTTTAGTACATGTAAACCCTCACCATTTACCACAACCCAACACAACTTTAAAATAGAAATGAAAGGCAAAACATTTGTGTATACATATAAAAAAAATTATAAATACATTCCCCTTTTTTATAAGTGATCACATATCCTCTGTTCTCAGCTCAATAATGGGTTCATAGACCTGGGGGAGGAGAAACAGCAGGACATTGAACTTCCCAGTGAATGGTTGTGCAGGGGGGAGCGTATCAGCACATGTCTGATCATTGGAGGAGAGCAGGGTCAGTTCTCAGCACAGCTAGAAGACTGACCATGCTGTGCTCTCATGCCTAGTGTAGTCAGTTTTAATTAGGAAACCAGAGTAACTGGAAAGAACATCAGGGATGTCACACAAAGGAAGCAATATTAAGAGAATAGGATACTTTTCATACGAGTACATGGTACAACAGGCGCATATCAGAAACATGAAATGTTGGGTTTACATATTCTTTAAACCACTGCAAAGAGCAGAGCACTAAGTACAAACTGTAATACCCATAGCAACCAGTCTGAAGCATACAAGTCTTCAGTGCGGTGTGTTTAATTGGTTGACATGGGTGATTACACTTTAAACTCAGTTGTTTAACCAGTTGTCGTCCGCCCACCGTCTAATTACAGCAGGGAGGTGTGGCTCTAGTTCTGGGATGCTGTCATATGATAGCGTGCCACGGGGGCGCGCAGTGAGGTGATCATGGCCACGCCATGTTGCTAAGACACGGCGCGACCCCGATCTCTGCGGCTCTTTAACAATGTGATCGGCTGTGTCCAATCACAGCCGGTCACAGTGTGTGGTGAGGAGAGCCGATCAGCGGCATCTCCTCGCAGCGGGCAACAAAACATGTAATCAGGGCACTGGTCATCAGTACCCTGATTACATTATAGCGCCAACAGTGTCACCAATCAGTGCCCACCAGTGCCCACAAGTGCCACCAAGCAGTGCCCATTAGTGATACCAGTCAGTGCTGGCTATCAGTGCCGCCTATCAGTGCTGCCCATCACTGCTGTCTATAAATGCCCATAAGTGTCGCCCATCACTGCCCATCAGTACCACCTATCCGTGCCACCTATCAGTGCCCACCAGTGCCGCCTATCAGTGCCACCTATTAATGCCCATCAGTGCCACCTAACAGTGCCCAGACATGTGCACCGTCAATAAATTTGTTTAATTTGGTTCTGTTACGTTTCGTATTAGACGAAAATTCGTATTTCGTAATTCGTGTCCGAAATTCAATCTGGATTACCGTATATACTTGAGTATAAGACGACTCGAGTATAAGCCGAGGTACCTAATGTTGCCAAAAAAACTGGAAAACCTTACTGACTCGAGTATAAGCCGATGCCCCACTGTTCCCTAGCTCGCTGTTCCCTATTTTACATTGTAAATATTACCTGTAAAGAAGTTGCGGCTGCGGCGTCCATCGTTCAAATTCCGCGGCGTCCATCGTTCAAATTCTGCGGCCTCTTCCTGTTCCTTCCTTGATAGGCGAGTCTCAGCAGACACTCTCCGCCTATCACAATCATTCTCTCATCCTCAGTTTTCCCAGCAGACACTGTGTTGGGTGTTCCGCCAATCACAGACGTCTGCTGGAAAACTGAGGATGAGAGAACGTTCGTGATAGGCGGAGAGTGTCTGCTGAGACTCGCCTATCAAGGAAGGAACAGGAAGAGACCGCGGAATTTGAACGATGGACACTGCAGCCGCAACTTCTTTACAGGTAATATTTACAATGTAAAAATTTCGATGACTCGAGTATAAGCCGAGGGGGGGACTTTCAGCCCCAAAAAAAGGGCTGAAAATCTCGGCTTATACTCGAGTATATACGGTAGTTTCGTACGAAATACGAATTTTCATTAGATTCGTTAACTTTTTGTAACAATTACGAACATTCGGTATAATGAATTTAAAAAGCAAAAAATACCTTTCTCAATATGGCAGTCGTTGACTCATTATGCTCATTATGAGGGGCTCCCACCATACCTGTGCTGTGGTGACTTCTGCCTGGGGCTGTACCCCTGTTGTGCTCATTATGAGGGGCTCCCATCATCCCTGTGCTGTGCTGACTTCCTGGGTTTTTAACTTCATCATAACGAATAATCGTAATTATTATGACAATAATAAAACGATATTAACGAACATTCTTATTTTGTCCAATTCTGAATCTCCCATCGACTACCAGTACCAGTCTGAGCACTCTTCCACTCCCGAAACGAAATTCATCAACGAAATTTCGTATTTCGTATAAAATTCGTAAGAATACAAATTCGTATTTCGGATGCTTCCGAATGTACTGTGTAATAATGTAATGTATGTATTTTCGGAAATTCGTATGGATCGCACATGTCTAACAGTGCCACCTATCAGTGCCCATAAGTGCGGCATATTGGTGCCTCCTCATCAGTGCCACCTAATCAGTGCACATAAGTGCCGCCTCATCAGTGCCCATAAGTGCCACCTCGTCAATGCCCACCAGTTCAGCCTATCAGTGCCCATCAGTTCCGCCTCATCAGTGCACATCAGTGAAGGAGAAAAATTACTTAGTTACAAAATTTACTGACAGAAACTAAGTAAAAAAAAAATTTACAACATTTTTGGTCTTTTTTTTTTGTAAAAAATAAAAAACCCAGCAGTGATTAAATAAAGCTCTATTTGTGTGAAGAAAATAATAAAAATGTAATTTGGGTACAGTGTAGCATGACCACGCAATTGTCATTCAAAGTGCGATAGCGCTGAAAGCTGAAAAATGGCCTGGGCAGGAAGAGGGTGAAAGTGCCCTGTAGGCAAGTGGTTAAATAGGCCAGTCTTTGAACCTTTTTTTTTTTTCTCAAATAGTATATCCAAATACCAGAAAAAAAGCAGACAACGCTAGGTATCTTCTCACTTTGCATATGTGCATTTTTACGAGAAACTGTCATCTAATTAACTAAATAAATAATGATATAAAAATAAAAACAGCAGAACTGGGAAGCGAGTTCTGGAAATAGACGTGGTAAAGAGATGGGATTTTCTCCAGCTGCGGACTGATTGGTAAAATTATGCAGAAGAATCAACACCTGAGGAAGGTTTGACCTTTCATAAGGCGGCTGGCTCAATGATGAGCTTCCCTGAGTGGGAGGAAAATAAAAGCTTTTAATGCATAAACTCTCTGGAACTCAATCAGCTGGGTCTGGCTACCAGAGATGAGAAGGAAAACTTCCAGATTATAACAGGAAGACTATCTTTTCCCATGGCACACAGCTAATAAAGCAAAGTTGATTAAAAAAACTCTGTTTCAGAGTTTTTACTTGTAGAGTAGACCCTGCTAGTAACAGTATTTCATGTTTCAGTCTGACAATGTTAAGTGACTGGCCTCATAATTAGTAGCAACGTCATCAGCCATCTGCAAGCTCCTTTGGGCTACAGTAGACATGCACACATGTGGTGTCCCGTTCTAGTGTCAAGTTTTTATTCCTGTTACCATGCTGAGGTCTACAGTACAATTTTATGTGATGGCGGGTTCATAGTAACCGTCCCTTCAGTTCACTGCTTTTTCAGGCTCTCCGCTCATCTTGACCTTTGGGTCATGTCAGGAAACATTTATCTACACATTTACAAGAGACCTCTCTATTTCCCGAGGTTCAAGCCTAGTTTACAAATGGGTCCCACCGAAAACCCGAGGACCATGAGACATGGGGCCCAGTTGCCAAGTGCATGCATCCAGGCAAACCTTTATTACCATCACCAAGGAAGCAGATCCTTCTCAACTGGGCTACAAATCATTCCCAACCAGAACCAGTTTTTATGTACAGTGGAACCTCGGTATGCGAGTAAGGCGGTTAACGAGCGTTTCGCAATGCGAGCACTGTATTTAAAAAAATCCTGACTCGGTTTGCGAGTGTTGCCTCGCAACACGAGCAGGATTCAAGCCACAGCGGTGTGCAGTACCGCGTTTGACCTGAGGTGGGGGGGTGCCGGAGCGGAGCGGAGCTGAACGGCGCAGATCGGTCCCATTTGAAAATGCTCGGAAAGACTCAGAAATACTCCATTCCCGAGCCTTCCCGAGGTTTACCGAGGTCAGCTGAGCTGTCCTCGGGCCTTTCTGTGTGTTTCCGAGGCTCTATGGCGCCCCCACCTCTGGCCATATGCGGTATTGCATGCCATTGAAGTCAATGCGGAACAAATTATTTTCATTTCCATTGACTTCAATGGGGAAACTCGCTTTGATGTGCGAGTACTTTGGATTACGAGCATTCTCCTGGAACGGATTATGCTCGTAATCCGAGGTTCCACTGTATATAGTTCTTTAGGTATTGGCTACTCTGCTAACTAAGCAGAAGGTACAGAAAAACAGTCCAATGCTCATAGCAGCTGCGTGTAGATTCTCTCTAAGGTTACTTGTACTGATAGTCTGATAGTTCTCACCGAACACATTGCCAAGGCACAGTTTGTCTAAAACATCTAGTGACCTTCTTTACACCATTTTACACATTATGAAAACAGTCAATTGTATCCATAGATTTCCTCCAAAAACTGAATACACATGTAGCGGGGTATTCCCCTTTAAGATAGAGAGACAGGACTTTCCGGGTGAGAGGCGAGTCGGGAGGAAGTAGAGAAAAGACATTGCTGAAGTGAGAAGAGAGAGAGAGAGACTACATTACCCAGAACCCCATTCGGAAATGTTTCTATGACAGAGACTCATGGGAGGGGTTATAAAAGGAGCAGGCGAGGCTAGGCTCGGTCTCTTTGGGGACACGAGACTTCAGGAACTGATCCTCCTGTGCGGAGGGGACGGAGTGCAAGGCCTGAAGCCTGAGGCCTTGCGCAGCACCAAAGAGCCTTCCACCCCTCTGCGAGCCTGGGTGGCATCTGACTTCGCCTAACTACAGCCTTGTTGGTTCGGGGACCCGATCGCTGAAGAGACGGAGTGTGTGTGTGACACAGTTGGTGGAAGTTCCCAGACTGGAACCGTAGTCCAGGCGGGTGAGAGGGCATATGCCCAACTGATATACTGTTACTGCATATAGGCCTATAGACTGCCGTGGCCTACGAGTTATTCCTGGTATTCTTATTGAAGGCCCTTGTCGGAGCTGAACCTACTGTTCGTATAGCCGAGTTTCTACCCCATCTTTACCTACCCCATTGGATTACAAAGTTTGTACTCTGTTAATGTGCACCACCGTTAAAGATCTGCCGGTGAAGAAAAAGGACTAAGTTGTAGATATCAGAACCAGGCCTGGTGGGGTTTCTAAGGTGTTTTGGTTACTGCGCCATAGGGCACTTAGCTAACGGTCGCCCGTGTGGCGCACTTGTTATGTGTTAACCCTATAGTGTGTTAGTGTGGCTGGGCTCTGCATTACAAATGATTGTTCTGTAAACTGTTATTGATGTTACCCTTTTTCTTACCAAGAGCTTAAGTAAAATCTTACATTTATTTCAATTTAGTCTTGTCTCAATGCTCAGTTATTCATACAGTATAAGATATACAATTTACTGTCAGTACTAGCTGTGCCAGTAGGGGGTAGAGCATATTGCCGGGGGTTGGCGGAGCTGTCTTCAGGGCCCAAACTAAATCTGCGGCCTTCTTAGTTGGAGGTATCGCTACACGTGGGGGCTCGTCCGGGATCCTGATACAGCAGGTGAACGCCAGAAGTGCCGGCATGGACCCCATCAAAGTAGTCCAATGGTGCGAAGCAGAAGGGACACGCTTAGAAGCGAGCGGGCCATTGAACTTCCAGGGAGTGACTGGAGAGAGAAACAAATTAAAGAGGTGGTACAAACATTGTCCCCGGATAGAAAGGCTTACGTGGTCGCAGTGAGACCAGACCCAAGGACCAACTGCACCTATGCACTGATAGAGTGGGGACAGGATGTCCCTGAAAACTTCCACGGTGCCAGTATAAAATTGTCCGAAAAGACTGAGTTCCATCTGACACATCCCAGTCAGAAGCAGTTAGAACCCTTGGACAGGAAAGCAGGGGCTGCTGTTAAATCGCAGGCAGAACAACAACTGATTGATCTGAAACGACAGTACCGTGACATACAAGAGAGGTTTCAGGAGACTTCCAGTATGATAGCCGAACGCATTAATGAGTTATGTATCGCTTCTGAGGATCAGAAAGATGGTCAGATAACGCCCAAACCTGGGAAGGTACTGAAGAAACGAGCTCAAGGCCGCCTGCAGGAAGTAACCATCCAGAAGGATTTCCGCATTGACGGCCAGATAGGAGAAAGAGGGCAGAAGGACAAACTGTCTTACACCAGCCTCCTACACCAAAAAGAGCTGGGGCTACAGAAAGGGTATCAGGACTCTGACATTAGATAAGCTGTAATCCATGCCATCAGCCCAGGTTCAAGTATTAGGGGCATGTTGGAGAGGAAGAGTGGGTTGACCCTGAACCAGCTAAAGAGGATACTGAAAAGCTACTATGAGGAGGAAGATGCCGCTGAGTTATTTCATCGACTGATAAATATAACCCAGGATAGTAGAGAGACTCCTCAGAACTTCCTATTCCGGGCCATTGAGCTCAAGGACCGCCTGTTGTCCACATCCAAGGAAGAAGGAACTGGGGAGCATTTTGGAGCCGAGCTAGTCCAAAAGAAATTCCGGAGATCTGTGACTACGGGATTGAGGAGTGACTATATCAAGTTACAACTGAAGCAGCATTTGGAAGACCCCTCAACTCCGGATGAGATCCTCATTGAGAAAGTGAATGAAGCAGATAAGATGGAGATTGAGAGAGACCAAAAGCAGAGGAAACTTCAACCTCCTAGCACCACAAGTGCCAAAGTACAGCAGATAGATGTCCCATCAGACACTCGGGAACTCAGTGTGCTGGTGGCAAGCACAACCGACAAAGATTCGGAGTTTGGGGTTCTGAAGACTCAGATGTCCAAAATAATGGAGATGGTGACCGGGTCACTGGATGTCAAGTCTGAGATAGACACACTGAAGGTGCAAGTGTCCCAGCTGGTGGAGATGATGAACAAATTGATGGCGGAAAGTACTGGATTGTCCGCCCAAAAGCCTACGAAGCAAGACATCTGTAGAAACTGTGGAGGTGTAGGCCACTACCAGCGAGAATGTCCAAGCCCAAGAATGGAGAGAAGATCCGGGCCTTCAAAAGTAACTTTCTCTGAACCTGCAAGGGAACGGTGGAGGACACCTGCAGTTTATGCCGTCTCAGTGAACAACGCCTATCAGTCTTCCAAACAACGCCAGAAACGGCATTCCCAGCGCTGGAAGCTGAAGAGAGCGCAAGTTCAAGTATGCCAGCCTGCTGTTACAGGTGTTTCCAAAAGGACTGCTACCCAATTGGTAGGTCCTCTGCCTGTAGTGCCTGTTCTGATCGAAGGGATCTACACCAGAGCCATCCTTGATACAGGTGCTCAGGTTACCCTAATGACCAGAGACTTTTACAAGAAGTACCTATCATACCTGCCCCTGGGAGAGATGGGAGACACCAAGATTCAGGGTATCCAAGCAGAAGAGTACTCTTGTGATGGATGTGTGCAGATCAAGTTGTCGTGTGATCCATTGAGGGCTGGGGAGCCCCAGGACTTTGAGACACTGGCCATTGTCTGCCCCTGGCTGTCAGGGCCCTCCAGAAGCTCTCTCATCGTTGGGACCAATACCGATCTGGTGAAACGGCTTTTAGCCCCTGCTGTCCCCAGATGTGATCCCTTACCCTCACTGCCAGAAGAAGGATCCATAGCAGTAGTGGAAGAAAACAATCTGCAGGAGGCAGAAGTACTCAAAGAGGCTAGTGAGCCTACCATGTCTGAGCCAGTGGAACAAAGGGCTCGAAGAGTCATAAGGCCTCCCAAAAAGTTGACCTACCCACAAATGGGGAACAGCTCAGAAGATTCTGTGGTCACTGCCAGGAGGAATGCAGAGAATCCGGATCCCTCCACTGTTCATTTGGTGGAGGGCAACCCCAGCTCACTTCCTGGCACAGTTAGACAGGTCGCCCACACTGAAGCGACCTGTAGACAGGACAGCTCCCCATCCTATGATGATTGGTGGGAGGCTCCTCTGTCAATCCTATGCAACCGCATTGAATCTAAAATGTTTTGCAGATCTAAAAATGTTAGATGTCTTTGGGGAACAAAGATTCAAAGTGGGGGGAGTGTGTAGCGGGGTATTCCCCTTTAAGATAGAGAGACAGGACTTTCCGGGTGAGAGGCGAGTCGGGAGGAAGTAGAGAAAAGACATTGCTGAAGTGAGAAGAGAGAGAGAGAGACTACATTACCCAGAACCCCATTCGGAAATGTTTCCATGACAGAGACTCATGGGAGGGGTTATAAAAGGAGCAGGCGAGGCTAGGCTCGGTCTCTTTGGGGACACGAGACTTCAGGAACTGATCCTCCTGTGCGGAGGGGACGGAGTGCAAGGCCTGAAGCCTGAGGCCTTGCGCAGCACCAAAGAGCCTTCCACCCCTCTGCGAGCCTGGGTGGCATCTGACTTCGCTTAACTACAGCCTTGTTGGATCGGGGACCCGATCGCTGAAGAGACGGAATGTGTGTGTGACACAGTTGGTGGAAGTTCCCGGACTGGAACTGTAGTCCGGGCGGGTGAGAGGGCATATGCCCAACTGATATACTGTTACTGCTCATAGGCCTATAGACTGCCGTGGCCTACGAGTTATTCATGGTATTCTTATTGAAGGCCCTTGTCGGAGCTGAACCTACTGTTCGTATAGCCGAGTTTTTACCCCATCTTTACCTACCCCATTGGATTACAAAGTTTGTACTCTGTTAATGTGCACCACCGTTAAAGATCTGCCGGTGAAGAAAAATGACTAAGTTGTAGATATCAGAACCAGGCCTGGTGGGGTTTCTAAGGTGTTTTGGTTACTGCGCCATAGGGCACTTAGCTAACGGTCGCCCGTGTGGCGCACTTGTTATGTGTTAGTGTGGCTGGGCTCTGCATTACTAATGATTGTTCTGTAAACTGTTATTGATGTTACCCTTTTTCTTACCAAGAGCTTAAGTAAAATCTTACATTTATTTCAATTTAGTCTTGTCTCAATGCTCAGTTATTTATACAGTATAAGATATACAATTTACTGTCAGTACTAGCTGTGCCAGTAGGGGGTAGAGCATATTGCCGGGGGTTGGCGGAGCTGTCTTCAGGGCCCAAACTAAATCTGCGGCCTTCTTAGTTGGAGGTATCGCTACACACATTTAGCTTAAGCTTACATTTCAACCTCTTCCCTATCCCTATATATCGGACCAGTTTTGTTTCAGCAAATAGCTTGAGTGATGGCCCCTATCAATCAAGCTGTTTGCCTACAAGATATTTAAGGGAGGAGTTGCATTGGTGGAGGAATCCAGACACAGAACCGCAGAAAGAAGAAAGATGTAGGATACCAAGAAGATATCCTTCACCCTCAGGGGAAAGCTAGGACAAAACTGGTCGGGGTAGATAGGGATAGGAAATAAGTTGGGATGTAGGCAATGCTCAAGATAAATAGGTCCCTAGCTAATAGACACCTGATAGGCAACCCAACAACCCACAGAAGGAACTTGCACAGCAGACTAATGATGCTGCTGCTAAGTGAGAGGCAGGGGCTTAGCCTTGTTAGATCTCAAGGTAAGATACTTTGCAAGACGTGCTGTATACAGTAAAACCAAATATACTTAAAATATATGTAGAGTTTACATACACTTTAACAGGGGTAATTAAAGTGGTTGTAAGGGTAGAAGGCTTTTCTATTCTATGCATTAGCGTAGAAAAAAAAAAAACTTCTGTGTACAGCTCCCCCCCAGTCCCCCTTATACTTGTCTGAGCCCATACTTGATCCAGCACTGTGCCTGAGAGCAGCGCTCTCTCCCTCCTCATAAGACAGAGAGGCTAGAGCTGAAACCATTGGGCCCTGCTGCTGTCAATCAAATCCTATGATGAGGGAGTGGGGTTCGGGGCCAAGCGCCACTGTCTGTGTCAATGGATGCAGACAGACTCGGGATCGCGTTTGCAGGTGTGTCAAAATAGGAAAAGGCTTCCTGTGGTGGCACACCAAAAAGAGGAGGAGACAGGAGCGTTAGCGGGTGACCTGAGAAGAATAGGATAGGGGCTGCTCTGTGTTAAACCATTGCACAGAGCAGGTAAAGTATAACATGTTTGTTATTTTAAAAAAAAAGTTAGGTTTGCAATCACTTTAACTGTCTAAGGCAGTGACTGATGCTGCATTTCTTTGCTTGAAAATATGCTTTTCTTGGTTCTCTTTGGTATGTTGTGTGTAATAACTGCTGCAAAGACACATTGCAGTCACTGACAGGTCCTCTTCCATCTGTGCTGCCTTGTCAGATTGATGTATCCAGTCAGAATGCAGAATGCAGCAAGTTGACCGCTTTTTTGCAAGTAGATGTCCAAGATTGTGGGCTCTAGAAGACGTTTTAGTCAGTTTCAGGCCAGCTCCGTAGACGCAGCTTCCTCTCACTGTCTTTCATTGCCTGAACCTGAATAATCCCAATTGGGTTACCCCCACCCCACCCCTTCCTTTCCTTAAGCTTAGTGACAGTAGTTTTCAGGTCCAAAGGCATAGTGGCAAACAGGGGTTTCTATTTTTTTGGCCAGTGATCTCACAAGATGCTGAAGACACGTTTGTTAGAAACCATAAATCACTGGCAGCGTGTCAGAGCTGTGAAAAGGAATAGAATACATCCAATTTTACAGTATATTAAACTTCATCTAATTTGTGCTTAAGAAAAGGCCCAGCAAAATAGATGACCAATTTCTCTAGGTGAAATTACAGTTGGGCTGGTGCCATTAGCTGCCCGTCTGTCTTCCATCATACTCTTAACATAATATTGCTTGTCTGTTGATGCAGATTTGCAACTCGGCTTTAAATTGGGAGACTCTGAAAGAGGAAGGCAGGAAATATCTAATGTGTGCCATTAGTCAAGCAGAAGTTATAAGGGATTTGGTGGATAATAATAGAGGGATTACAAAAAAGAGGAGCATACAACCTAAAAGCAGATAGAATTCTCCCAAATGTGCAGCGTACTACAGGGCCTAAAGCTGTTTTTTTACTATGTTTAAGAAACGTGAAGCTAAACTCCAGGTACGATCTATTGCATACTGTAGCGACCTCACCCCTCTCACCCCTTCTCATTCACGGCTTGTCTGTCTCATCTAGGGGTTAGCACTGGGGGGAAGGATGAGATACACCACGGCCCATGTCCTCCAATGTGTAGAGGTGAAAGCCAGAAATATCGGGTTCTGTGTATGTGTCCCAGAGTCAAATCCTCTCCTCGGATTGACTCCCCTTTGCTCCTAGTAACCAGAGTTCCACACACTGAAAAGGTCCAACTCGTATTTATTCTTCTCAATAAATAGTCATACAGCACAGACAGGTTGAGACCCATATAACACTTCAGTCTTTGTGGGGAGTAGGCCAAGGCACAATTCCTTTAGATAGAGCTAACCACTGTGGTGTCACCAATGGCGAATAGTCACTGCCACTGACTATATTGAACAGAACATGGATTACCTTCGCTAACGTAGCCCCTATCAGGGGAAGGACATCCGTCCAAGACAGTTACCGGAGGCCTCTCCGTCACCAGCAATGCTGCGCTGGACTCTCCAGAGAAGTTCCGCTCACCGGCCTCCTCGTCTCAGACACGGGCACCCAAGGAGTAAGGGCCCCCTCCGATTCCTCCACCCTCGCGGAACTCAGTCGAAGGTACTGAGCTCCAGGCCATAGTACCTCACCCCAGGCTAAAGGTGCCTGAGATGGACTCCATCTCCCGCTGCGGCCAGGTAAAGGGCACCTGGGCCCGGAACGCCAGCACCCAGGCTGAAGGTGCCTGGGTGCGGCTGCGTCCTCCGACTCTGAACCCTGAGGTCAGGGCGTCTGCCCCTTTTATCTCCTCTCCCTTTGCATCACAGCAGGTTCCCCACCCCCCTGTACCAGCGCCAGGAAAGGACAAAAAGGGAAGCAGTCTTGCAGTGAGTGTTCAACTCCGGCCAGGGTGACAGCGCCACCTGCAGGCCGCAAGGAACCTCACACCACCAGAGTCCTCCAAGAACCACAAAAGGGTCTCAGATTCCCTAACAGTCAATGCATCTGGGTTACACTACCACCCAAATGCCTCCCCTAAATTCAAATACCCGCTACAATACTTACATTGATCCAGCTAGGAACAATGTCAGTATTAGTGATGAGCCGAACACCCCGGGTTCGGTTCGCACCAGAACCCGCGAACGGACCGAAAGTTCGCACGAACTTTAGAACCCTAATAAATACAATGGATGCAAACGTTCGAAATCTAACGTGCTAATTATAACGACTATTATGCATGTTATTGTCCTAAAAAGGGTTTGGGAACCCGGGTTCTGCACCAGGGGACATGTATCAATGCAAAAATAAGTTTTAAAAACTGCCGTTTTCGGGAGCAGTCATTTTAATGATGCATAAAGTGAAAGAAAAAAAGTCAAATATTCCTTTCAATATGGGGGTGCCTAAAGTATGCCTGTGAAGTGCCACGTGTTTCCCGTGTTTAGAACTGTCCCTGCACAAAATTACATTTCTAAAGGAAAAAAAGTCATTTAAAACTGCTTGCGGCTTTAATGTAATGTCTGGTCCCGGTAATATGGATGAAAATCTTTAAGAAAAATGGCATAGCTACCCCATCACACCCCCCCCCCCCCTACCCCAGCCCATTACCAGCCCCTTTGGGTCTTGTATGGATATTAAGGGGAACCCCACACACAAAATAAAAAAGGCCCTATATACTCTGAACAGCCGTATACAGGCGGTGCATACAAGACAGGGACTGTAGGTTTGTTCTTATGTAGAATCTGTTTGTAATTTTGAACAGGTACATTGTTTAACCACTTCAATACAGGGCTTTTTGTACCTATTCAATACCGGGCCTATTTTGGCACTTCTCTCCTACATGTACAAATCATCATTCTTTTGCTAGAAAATTACTCAGAACCCCCAAACATTATATATGTTTTTTTAGCAGACACCCTAGGGAATAAAATGACGGTCATTGCAACATTTTTTCTTGCACAATATTTGCGCAATAATTTTTCAAACGCCTTTTTTTTTTAAAAAAAAATGGTTTCATGAATTAAAAAATAACAAAACAGTAAAGTTAGCCCAATTTTTTGGGAACATATGAAAGATAATGTTACGCCGAGTAAATAGATACCTAAGATGTCACGCTTTAAAATTGCGCACACTCATGGAATGGCGCCAAACTTCGGTACTTAAAAATCTCCATAGGCGACGCTTAATTTTTTTTTACAGGTTACCAGGTTAGAATTACAGAGGAGGTCTAGTGCTAGAATTGTTGCACGCGCTCTAACGCACGCGGCGATACCTCACATGCGTGGTTTGAACGGCGTTTACATATGTGGGCGACTTACGTGTGCATTCGCTTCTGATCGCGAGCTACCGGGGACAGGGGCGTTTTAATATTTTTTTTTTATTATTTATTTATTTAACTTACTTATTTTTTTTTTTTTTTACAATGATTTTACTTTTTTTTGATCACTTTTATTCCTATTACAAGGAATGTAAACATCCCTTGTAATAGGAATGTGTGTGACAGGTTCTCTTTATTGAGAGATGCGGGATCAATAAGACTCCACATCTCTCGTCCAGGCTGGAAAGCATGAGATCAGTGAAAATTTTTTCACTGATTTCATACTTACAGCCGCAACGGCGGCTTTGTTTACATTTTTGAGACCCGGGCGTGACGTCATCACATCGCGCCCGGGCCTCCGACGATCATAGAGATGACTGGTGACCATCTGGTCACCAGTCATCTCTATGCTCATCACGTGACTCCACCAACGATGCCGGAAGATTCGCTCCGGGTCCCCGATCGCACGGGGGAGCCCGGAGAAGCACCGGATGGCGGCGGGAGGGGGGGGGTGTCCCCTCCCGCCGCCTATAAGAATGATCAAGCGGCGGAACCGCCGCTATGATCGTTCTTATGGTGCACAGAATCGCTGGCACTTCAAAAGGATATCTGAATGATGCCTCTAGCTGCAGGCATCATTCAGATATCCCCCTACAAAGCCGAGGACGTCATATGACGTCCACCCAGGATGGGAGATCCCATCTGTGGACGTCATTTGTCTATGGCTGGGTAGGGAAGTGGTTAAGTGTAGCTCCAGGCAAAAAATCTATTTTTAAGCTTTTTGGAAAACATAGGGAAGGGTTATCACCCCTGTAACATTTGTTTTGCTGTCTGTGCAGTGTGCACCTGTTCAGAACAGTTAACCTCACTTTCCGTCCTAATGACAAATGTTTTTTGAAAATTTGGGGTTTTTATTGAAACAAGAATTGGTGATAAAGCATCAGTGGAGAGGAGACACGTTTTTTCCCATATTAACTCTTACAGGAGAGAATTTGCCTTCCAAGGGGTAGATTTCCTCTCACTTCCTGTTGTATCCTTCCGTTTGCAAGGAGGAGTCGTTTTTAAGTTGGATGTTTGAAAGTAGGGGCCTGCCGTATATACTCAGCTGAAATTTGCCCCTTACATGTTGGTGTTGCCACAACACTGTGAGCCCTCACAGTTACTCTTGGTGGGCGCATGAATGGGCCCTACTGTGAATTATTAGATCAAGAATTGTAATTGCATGCCCCTGTTGAACAGGGGCTGAAAAATTGGGCCTTTGGGGGTGGTGGTGGTGGTGTTGACACAACACTGTAAGGCCTCACAGTTACTCTTGGTGGGCGCAGGAATGGGCCCTGCTGTGAATTATTAGATCAAGAATTGTAATTACATGCCCCTGTTAAACAGGGGCCGAAAAATTGGGCCTTAGGCACTGGTGCCACAACACTGCAACCCCTCACAGATACTGTACTTGGAGCACAGCAATGAGCCCTGTTGCAAAGTATTGCATCAAAAATTGTAATTACACGCCTCTGTTAAACAGGGGCTAAAAATTGGGCCTTAGGCACTGGTGCTGGTGCCACGACACTGCAACCTCTCCCAGATACTCTAGTTGGAGTGCAGGAATGAGCCCTGCTGCAAAGCATTGCATAAAAAATTGTAATAACACGCCCCTGTTAAACAGGGGCTAAAAAATTGGGCCTTGGCCACTGGTGCTGGTGCCACGACACTGCAACCTCTCCCAGATACTCTAGTTGGAGTGCAGGAATGAGCCCTGCTGCAAAGCATTGCATAAAAAATTGTAATTACATGCCCCTGTTAAACAGGGGCTGAAAAATTGGGCCTTAGCCACTGGTGGCGGCACCCAGAAACAAAAATGTTCTTCCAAGCTATCATCATCAATCGGATCATTGAAAAGGAGGAGGATAGTCAGTCAACATAACAGGACAGTCTCTCAGCATCAGCATCAGTCTTGAAGGGATGTGACATTTGAAAATAAATTAGTCTGTTATATCAGCTTCAGGTGTTTGGTAGCTGGTGGTGATCCAAGACTGGTTCATCTTTATGAAGGTCAGTTGATCAACCGAGTCGGTGGACAGGCGCACCCTGTGATCCGTGACAAATCCTCCAGCAGCACTGAATGTGCGTTTTGAAAGAACGCTGGATGCAGGACAGGCCAGTAGCTCAATTGCATACTGTGCAAGCTCTGGCCAGTGATCCATCCTCAAGACCCAGTAAGCCAGAGGATTTTCGGTGGGGAAGGTGTCCAAGTCTGACCTTGCCCCTAGATATTCCTGCACCATGTATATCAGACGCTGGCGATGGTTGCTGGAACCGATCATACCTTGGGGCTGCGGACTAAAGAATTGTCTGAACGCTTCGGTCAGACGGCCACCTTCCCCACCGCTCCTTCTTTGACTGACCGAAGCCTCAGCAACTCGTTGTCCAGGACCAGGAGTTTGTAACCTCCCAGTCTCTGGGAACGCGTTGCACAGACCTTTCTGCAAGGCCTCCCGGAGTTGTCTCATCCTCTGCTCCCTCTGCGACGATAAGATAAGGTCCGCAACCTTACCCTTGTACCGTGGATCAAGGAGAGTGGCCAGCCAGTAATGGTCCCTCTCCTTGATCCAAAGAATACAAGGATCCTTCCGCAGACTTTGCAAGATCAGGGAGGCCATGCAGCGTAGGTTAGCTGAGGCATTTGGTCCGGAGTCCTCTGGGTCACTAAGGATGACATGATCCGCAGCCACCTCCTCCCAGCCACGTACAAGTCCACTGGTTTCTTGGGACTGTAAATCATCCCTAAAAGACTGCTGCTGATGATGCTGAGTGCCAGGCTCCACCTCCATGCTGACACAATCCTCCTCCTCCTCCTCTTCCTGTGCGATGGGTGGGACAGAAGGAACACTGTCTGGGTAAAGGGGGCCTTGAGAGGCAAGTCCTTCTCTTCCTGCCTCTGTTCTGCCTCAAGTGCCCTGTCCATTATTCCACGTAGCGTATGTTCCAACAGGTGGACAAGAGGTACAGTGTCACTGATGCAGTGCATGCATCCCTGATCATGCCCCACTGGCGTGGTGAAAAAACCCAAGCTCCCCTGACCCTGTCCTAGTGCCGTAGTCGCACAGGTACTAATTGATGGCCCTCTGCTGCGTGTGCAGCCGCTGCAGCATGGCCAACGTTGAGTTCCACCTGGTGGGCATGTCACATATAAGGCGGTTCTTGGGCAGGTTCAACTCCTTTTGCAGCTCAGCCAGGTGAGCACTGGCATTATAAGATCTGCGGAAATGCACACAGACTTTCCTGGCCTGCCTCAGGACATCCTGTAAGCCCGGGTACCTGCCCAAGAACCGCTGCACCACCAGGTTAAGGACGTGAGCCACACAGGGCACATGGGTCAGTTGTCCCTGTCAGAGGGCGGAGAAGAGGTTGGTGCCATTGTCGCAAACCACCATTCCTGGCTTAAGCTGGCGTGGCGTCAACCACCCCTCGGCCTGCCCCTGCAGAGCAGACAGAACCTCTGCCCCAGTGTGGCTCCTGTCCCCCAAACACACCAGCGCAAGCACGGCATGGCATCTTTTTGCCTGCGTACTTGCGTAGCCCCTTGAACGCCTACAGAGCACCGCTGGTTCCGAGGACAAAGCACAGGAAGAGGCCATGGAGAAAGAAGAAGAGGAGGGGGTGGAGGAGAGAGGTGTGTCACAACCAGTAGTAGCATTTTGGAGGCGTGGCGGTGGAACAACCTCCAACACTACTGCACCTTGTCCTGCATCCTTCCCAGCTGCCAAAAGAGTGACCCAATGGGCCGTGAAAGAAAGGTAACGTCCCTGTCCATGCCTGCTGGACCATGAGTCAGCGGTAATATGCACCTTACCGCTGACCGCCCTGTCCAGCGAGGCCAAGACATTGCCTTCCACATGCCGGTAGAGAGCCGGAATCGCCTTCCGTGAGAAAAAGTGGCGTTTGGGAACCTGCCACTGAGGAACCGCACATTGCACAAACTCACGGAAGGGGGCCGAGTCTACCAACTGAAAAGGCAGCAGTTGAAGCGCTAGCAATTTAGCCAAGCTAGCATTCAACCGCTGGGCATGTGGATGGCTGGGAGTGAACTTCTTTCGACGGTCCAGCAGCTGGGGCAGGGAAATTTTCCTGCTAGAATCGAACGTTGGTGTACTGCTAGCAGAGTGCCCGCAAGTACTTGGCTGTGACACACCTAATTCTACACCTTCATTCCTCTCAGTGCAGGTTTCAGAGAGGACTGAAGGTATAGTGGGGTTGGAGATCCCAGCTGATGCGGTGCAAGGAGAGGTCCGCTTTGTTCTTTGGTGTGGGTCTTTAAGGTAGGCTTGCCAACGAGCTGCATGGCAGGTCAACATATGTCTGGTCAAGCATGTGGTGCCCAAGCGGGTGATGTTTTGGCCACGCGATATACGCTTGAGACATATGTTGCAAACAGCAGCTGTGCGATCTGATGCACTCGACTCAAAAAAGGCCCACACCAAAGAACTTTTTGAATAATGGGCAGAGGCAGCGCCCTGCACAGGCGGAACTCTGCGGTGTGATTCCGTCGGTGTGCTGCCCTTACGCTGGCCCCCCGAGGGCATCCTGCCTCGTTGGAGATGTGCCTCCTCCTCATCCTCCTCCTCCTCCTCCTCTCTCCTATTAGGCACCCACGTAGAGTCAGTGACCTCATCATCCCCTCCCTCCTCATCACTGGAGCCAATCTGGCAGTATGCTGCAGCTGCTGGAACATGACTGCCAGATTGGTGTCCTTCTTGAGCATCCCCTCTTTCTGCTCTCACGCTACTGCCTTCCTCTAGCTGGGTATCATCATCAGACCCTTCGAAACGCTGGGCATCCTCCTGGAGCATGTACCCAACACTGTGCTCAAACAGTTCGGGGGACTCCTCAGGAGGACATGGTTGGTCTAGGGAAGGAGTGACTGATGATGACATTGATACCAGGGAAGAGGACGCTTTGGCAGCTGCTTTGCCAGTACCCTGAGCCTGGGTGAGAGAGGATGAGGAGGATGAGGAGGGCTTGGTCATCCACTCTACCAAGTCTTCGGCATGATGCGGCTTAACACGTCCAGCTGCCGAAAAGAAGGACAAGCGTGTCTCATGGCCACGTGCTGATGGCGATGCACCACGTCCACGACCAGCACTGTTGTCTCTAGACACAGAGCCTGCTTGCCTTCTTTTATTGGCTCCTGACTGTCTGCCTCTCCTTGTTTGCCTTCCAGACATTCTAATGGCCTGCAGGGAGATGGGAAAACCAGCAATAAGGCCTAGCTTCAGGAGTATATTTTGCAGGAATCACACTACGCCTGCTGTAAGTGCTGCAAATGCCTGTTGGTGTAACACACCAGGAAAACACAGCAATACAGGCTAACTTCAGGTGTATAATGTGCAGGAGGCACACTCCGCCCGCTGTAAGTGCTGCAAATGCCTGTTGGTGTAACACACCAGGAAAACACAGCAATACGGGCTAACTTCAGGTGTAATATGATCAGGAGGCACACTCCGCCCGCTGTAAGTGCTGCAAATGCCTGTTGGTGTAACACACCAGGAAAACACAGCAATACAGGCTAACTTCAGGTGTATAATGTGCAGGAGGCACACTCCGCCCGCTGTAAGTGCTGCAAATGCCTGTTGGTGTAACACACCAGGAAAACACAGCAATACGGGCTAACTTCAGGTGTATAATGTGCAGGAGGCACACTCCGCCCGCTGTAAGTGCTGCAAATGCCTGTTGGTGTAACACACCAGGAAAACACAGCAATACGGGCTAACTTCAGGTGTATAATGTGCAGGAGGCTTAGCAACAATGACACTGACACTGTCCCCTGCCTATCCTTCTCTCTCCCTGCACACAAGGTTTATCAAAGAATATGACACTGACACTCTCCCTGCCTATCCTTCTCTCTCCCTGCACACAAGGTTTAGCAAAGAATGTGACACTGACACTGTCCCCTGCCTATCCTTCTCTCTCCCTGCACACAAGGTTTAGCAAAGAATATGACACTGACACTCTCCCTGCCTATCCTTCTCTCTCCCTGCACACAAGAATAGCACAAAGAATATCACACTGTCCCTGCCTATCCTTCTCTTTCCCTGCGCCGGAACACACTACACAAGGCCGCCGCGCTGGCGGCCTTTTATAGTGTGGGGCGTGTGCTAAACCCCCTGAGCTATAATTGGCCACAGGCAACCTGCCTGTGGCCAATTATGGCTCTCCTAGCTGCCGGCGCTGTGATTGGCCAAGCATGCGGGGTCACAGTCCATGCTTGGCCAATCACAGCGCCGGGATTGCACTGCGATGGCGCAGTGTATTGTGGGCCGTTCGCGTCACTCGAATTTGGCGCGAACGGCCCAAATTGTTCGATGTTCGCCGAACGGTCGAACAGCCGATGTTCGAGTCAAACTTATGTTCGACTCGAACACCGAGCTCATCCCTAGTCAGTATTCATCTCTCCTACCTAAGAGGCCCCTGGGGAACCTGAGAATTACTGCAGTAGTTGGTACTTTTACAGTAATAGCCACGATCTTCCATGTGCTGTGTGAGGGGCTTCCCCTTTGCATACTGACTACAGTGGTTTAATCGCTTGGCACTGCTGCCATTCATAAAATGCCTTGTATTTTTTTTTCAAGAAATACAAGGGGTTCCCTATTTGGATGAATTGGAAACTATGACATCACCGTCCCTCCTGTCCAACTTGTCCAATCATGTGACCCTCTGTGGTCAGTGTGCAGAGGGGAAGCTGCTTATACATAATCTGAACGGGAACCCCCGGAAGATCATGGCTATCACTGTAGTAGTGTAGACTTGGAGCGCCACTCAAAGCAACAGGATAACAGATGCCCTTAACAGTATTCAGAAAGCAGGAGAAGGCGCCGGGCACTAATTCAGAAGCGTGAACAGAACACATGTGGGGTAATACGCTGCTCTAAACTGTCCCAGTGCTTCAGATGTGGATATGGCCTTAGCCAGCGCTGCTTTGGCAATGCCCCCTGACATGTTTCACCCGCCCACCATGGCTTGATCACAGAGGTCATGGCTACTACATTGATTTCCAGCTTCCCCAACAGCCGCGGTATGAGATATGCATACTCACATACTCCTCATTCCTGGAGTTTAGTTTTAAATTAGCATTACATAAAGGGAAGAAAGGAGACAGCAGACAGGAAATCACCTACCAAAATTTTGCAGGAAGCCTGTACTAAGACAAATACGTTGGCTGCATTGGCTGACCTCTTAAAAATGCTAACTGCCTAGCTTTTTCTGGCTTTACTACTTTTGAGTCACTATTCGCACAGCTAATGATACTTTCGAGTGTTCTTACTGAGAATGGCATGCCAAATGGATGAACGAAAACAGAGTGTACAAAAGGACCCTGTGAAAGGCCCCCATTTAAAATGTTTCCCAAGTACAAATAATTATATATGAATAGACAGGAAACCTATCTAAAGATATTTACAACATTGTCACAAGTTATTAAACAATGATTTTACCACTAAAACTAGAAGCCATTCTGTGTAAATAGGTGATTGTAGCATAAGGGTATTGCTTTCAGTGCCAAAGGTTGCAAGCCTACAGAGTGAAGGAAATGTAACCCTACGAGTAGCATTTTGCACATCTCAGTTCTGAGTAGTTAGAAGGAGATGGTTGTTCAAGGACATAACTATAGACCCCTGTGCCCCTTAGAAGAGCTTTGATGGCCGCTGAACTCAGTATTTTTTATTTGTGGTCAGCAACTGATGACAGCCAATAACAGAAATTCTTGTTTCATTGCCAGTCTACTAAACACTTCCTTATGTTGCTTTTTTTGCAATGGTAGTCATCGGTCTTGCCTTTCTTGCAATATTGCCCCTTTTGCATTGGTGACCAGAGAGTTATTACATACCTATGTTGCCCCTTGGTATTTGTAGTCAGTAACCTTTGCATTACTAATAGTAATTAACGCCTTTTAAAAATTGTTAGCCAGTGGTCACAATAAACACAGTGATCCTACCATGCAGATGCCCACAGCTACAGATTGCAGCCGGTATGCTCCTATTCAGTATAGTAGTCAACAGAGCTGCTTCTCTACAACTGAAAGAAAGACAGACCTAGAGTGGTTACTTGGACTGTGGTGGTAATGTGGTCTGTGCACAGATCCACCCACTAGAGCCTCTATAGGTATTCTTGTTAGACATTCTCAGCAAACTAAAAACTAAGGGTCTGCCAAGCATGCAATGTTCTTGTCACACTACTCCATTCCTTCAAGAGTTTGGACAGCAGTATCAGAACAGGTCAGACTGATGCCTCATACACACGACTGGTTTTCCTGTCGGGAAAACTGCCATAAGCGCATTTGGCCGGTAAAACCGGCTGTGTGTATGCTCCATCGCAGTTTTCCCAACGAGAAAACTGCGGGGAAAAAAAAAGAACCAGCTTTCTTTTTTCCCGTAGGGATTCCCAGCTGACTTTTTACCGTCGGGAAAACCGGTCGTGTGTATGCTTTTCCGAGGGGAAAAAAAAACGCGCATGCTCAGAATCAAGTATGAGACAGGAGCGCTCATTCTGGTAAAACTAACGTTCGTAATGGAGATAGCACATTCATCACACTGTAACAGACTGAAAAGCACGAGGCTGAAAAGCGTGAATCGTCTCTCAAACTTTTACTAACACGAGGATCAGCAAAAGCAGCCCAAAGGGTGGCGCCATTTGAATGGAACTTCCCCTTTATAGTCCCGTCGTACGTGTTGTACGTTACCGCACTTTGGATGGGCAGTATTTGGCCTGAACGTGTGTTTGCAAGGCAGGCTTGAAAGGAATCCCGTCTGGAAAAACGTCAGTTTTTTTCCTGCCGAGAAAAACGATTGTGTGTACGAGGCATGAGGCTGAAACAACACAGGTGTTTTTCAGTACTACCACCAGGACCGCCGATAAGGGGGTACCATCAGACCTCCTGTAGGGAGCCCAGGCCCCATCACTTAACAGGAGGAGCGACCAGCCGACAGTTTCAAACTTCACGTAGTACATGTTCCGTACAAACCGTGAGCACATAATGTTGTTCCCAGGTGGTAATTCATATTAGATATAGGGCATTTTACTATTTGTCATCGCACAGGCAGGTCTACACAACTACAAGCGTGGCATTTGCTGATGATGACATTAAAGTCCTGGCTCACAGTCGCTTCCCTGCTGCTGCTGGCTGAGTAATATCGACTTGCTTACTGCCTGCCTCCTCAGCAAGTAAGTGCTAAGGAGAGAGCAGGCTCCAGCTGAGGGAATCAGCAGCAGAAGAATTATGGCAGGCTCAAGTAAGGTTGGCAGTGATCAATGTAACAGGCAGACAATGTGACACACCGTGTCAGACTTACACGTACCTGGTCGACGAGCCCAATGGAGCAGAGGAAGGTCCCCCGTACGGATCCGACTCGCGGCCCCTGGTAGTGCAGACAGGAGGCACAGGAGTACGGAAGGGTAAGAGAGCCTGGTGGATATTTGCTGGAAGATGGCTCAGGATCCGGATGCAGAAGGGGAGATGAGCCTCACAGGCTGCAGACAGGCAGGCAGGGATGCTGGAGGGTGAAGCTGAGCAGGAGCAACACAGAATGGTCAAATAACAGGCAGGGTTTGGCAATGGTCAGGCAACGTGGTACAGAGGAGCAGACAGGTTCAGGGTCAAAGGCAAGCCGTGGTCAGATGCAGGCGGAAGGCAGGAGAAGTCCAAGTAACAAGCCGGGTGGTCAGAGGGTCAGATTTTTAGGCAAACAGGGGCAGGGACAGGGTACACAGGGAGCTGCAGATCAGACAGCATCGGGCTGAAGTGTTCCAGGGATTTAAATAGGCAGTTTGGCGCACATCGACACACGCGCGTGCGCACGCGGCATGCGCGCACACGCACCCGCGCGCGCACGCGGCATGCGCGCACACGCACCCGCGCGCACAGGAGAACGCACAACAGCAGCTCGAGTCGGCACGTGCGCCCCAAGGCGACGAACAGCATGTCCGGCAAGAAGAGTTCTCTGACACACCGACTCAGCAGTCAGCAGTGCACACAGAGGGATCATTTGCAGAGAAGTCTCAGAAAAGGTACAGTACATGCATGCGGGCGCATGCACGTGCACGTGCACACACACACACCTATTCCCCCATGCTATGCCTTGGCTGTCGACTATAGTGAATTATAGAGCAGCCAAATAACATAGGGTAGACTCTGCTTTGCTCAGCGGGGGATCTGTATGCTGATTGCCTGCTAAGCAGAGTGGAAGGATGAGAGGTCTGTGTCCACTTCTTTTATGCAGAGAGGATGCAGACTGAGCCCCCGCGACTGCCCTCCGATCCGATTTGCCTAAATAGAAGGGGGACTGATCTTCTTTTGCTTCTTTCTGGTAGATCAGATTGGAGGTAGGCCACAGCTCCATAGAGGTGCATGGAGGGTCTGGCTGGGTCCACCTGAAAAACTAAGGTCAGGAGCAGGGTCAGGGGGCGCTGTCAGGGGCGGGGTTGGAGGCCCCGTCAGTTAGGCTGTATGGGGGCCCATGATTTCTAAAAGTGGCCCTGATCATCCACCAGGGTAAACAAGGCCGAAGGTTTTTAAAAAAAAATATGTTTTAAGTATCTCTTTGTGCCATAACACCTATAAAAGCAGTATTTAAATTACTTCAGGTGTAGACAGAGGCTTATGATTAAAGACATTAAAAGCTCATTTAAAAAAACAAAATCAAAAACCAAACATGTCAAACTTACCTGCTCTGTGCAGTGGTTTTGCAGACAGCAGCTTTGAGCCTTTAAAACCACTTTAAGGATGACAACTAAGAACAACAAAATTAGGAACTTTCCCTTTGACAATATTTTGAGGAAAATTGGGACATTTTGCCATTTCTGTAAATTATATTGGAAAAGGAAAATATTTTTTTTGTGTTTTTTTTTTTTTTTTTCTAAATAGGTTCCTATAAGCTAGTGCATTGTTGGTTCACTTACCCTTTCCTTTGATTTCCCTTCTAAATGTTTTTTTTTCTTTGTCTGAATTTCTCACTTCCTCTTTCTCCTCAGTAAGCTTGCCCCCATCATCCGAGCCGTTCTCGCTGGGGGTTAGTAAGTGTGCTTGCCCCCCTCCCTCTGGACTACATCCCTGCGGGGAGACGCTGTGTTCACACCCTGCACCCATGCTTAAGGCAAGCCAAGCCCCTCGTTAGCTTTAGATATGACATTAGACACAAAGAAATCTTAACTCTAACCTTTTATACAAATAGACAGATAAAACAAAAGTTTTTTTGTTTCATAAATGTTCTAAAGGTTATCATATATTTTTATTATTATTTAAATGGATTCTGTCTTTCTAAGGCATTATCTTTAAAATATAGCCAAGATCCCCTTTACACACCATGCCTATTAATTCTTTCAGGATTGTTCATGTGAAGTCTGTATGAAGGCCATAAACACATCAGTGGCGGAATGTTAATAATATCAGTTCACTTTCCCATCTCATTATTATAGCTAATGGGCCAGGAAAATAAAGGTGAATGAATGACTTAGTGGCTGAGTTTCCAGCGTTCAGGCAGAGTGGAAGTTGGTAAATGAGTTTATCAAATAATATAATTTCATCTGTGTAGTCAGTGGATGGCGATCAGGGGAAATCTCCTACCGAGATAATTAAAATAAATTCACTTTCTATAACAAAGGAAGCGATAATGTATAAAACAGATTTATCCGTGTAATTGGAGGAAATAGTTGTTAAATGAGCAAATTATTATTAATATTTGTTTGTTTGCTTCATTATTTCCATTGTGCTTACCAGGAAGCTTAGTTTATATGGAGCATTGCTTTTGTAACAAATGCTGGAGATCAACTCAAGTCATGTGGCTCTAGTATTGGTTTTTGTATAAGATCAGTTTTGTAAAGGAACGGACTGCCTCAAACTGATAATTAAGTTATGTATAAAGCTGAACTCCTGGCAGATAAAAAAATATGTAAATTAATGTAGCTCTGCATTCATTATTATATCTGTGACAGACCTAGCCGGGACAGAGGCTTTTGGAGAGGACTGAATGCTAGCCTCTTGCCTTCCGATTATGGGCCAGGGCCTCAAGACAGGAATGCGGATGGGTTATCCCGACAGACAGACCTGGAACCTTAAGACTACTTTTCCAACATCCTCGAGTTGACCCGTTCGGGGTCCCACTGTGTCTGTTAGACTATTTCCCAGGAGGGAGTATTGTCATGAACCTTTGAATACTGAAGTATTTCTCCTTTGAATCTATTACACAGTGGGGGGTCTTCTGCCCTGTCTTAAGGCTAACCCCCCTCCTCCAGACGGCTCCATGGTCTGGAAGGAATGCATTGTTCTGTGTTTATATATATTGGGAAAAAACCTGCGCTAAACCAAATAATATTGAGAAAAATTAATAAATACTTGATCAAAGAAAACTGTGATGCTGCTACAAGTAAAAAGCTAAAAAATACTAAAGCTCAACAAACATATGCAAAAAGAAACAAGTGCGCAATCACCATGAATTAAAACAACAATCCTGCAAACAGGAAAAAAATATTTAAAACATCAAGTGAAAAAAAATATATATATAGTGAAAAAAAGGGGGTAAATGTAGAGAATCTTCTATTATAAGGAATCTCCAAACAATATTCATTTAACGAATGTGTATAAAAAGTGTCCCAAAAAAGAAGTTGTATATTTAAATGTTTTTAAATATTAAACAATCAGCTCCACCAATCTTCATATGGGTAAGGAATTATCCGATGTAGATCTTATTCCATATACATTCGACAGTAGGGAATAATCTTAAAGCCTCTTACCAGATCGATGGGACCTCGGATTACACAGGTCTCAAGAGCGTGTGCATCTGCCTGCCGGCACCGAGGATATCCACCTGCTCCTTATCCCAAGGGATCTCTCCTCGCTCCACCAGCTGATCGGATGTCCAACACACAGGAATCAAGGTAAGCAGAGATAATGATTGCTCCAGGTGCACTCCTAGGAGTTTGTTCAACTCAGGAGGAAGGGATTGAATGAAAAAAACTTCATGGTGCAGTATTTCAGAAAAAAGTTTCCAAATGATTTATTGAAAAAATCACAGCAAAGACCAAAGCAAGTTCACATCCAATCCACACTTCATAAAAAGATATATATAAAAACAGGAACACAAAAAGGGGGGGAAAGGGTAAAAAAGGAAAATTATCCGAAAAATCAGTCAGAGAGCAAACACTGACTGCTTCAATGACCAAATACGTGATAACGTTTTAGGGATGTATGCTCCACCCGACGCGTTTCCCCACAACTGGCATCAACTGGGAACGGAGGCTGATTCCCAACGTCATCACTTCACGTATATATACTCATGAGGCAGTCGTGACACCGGAAGCTAGATTTTTCAAATATAGCCTTGTAGTCACCAAATTGGTAGGCTGAATCCAACATGTTGTGGACTCAGAACATACCAAAAATATTCTCTTCAGCTCAAAAGGACAGATAATTAACATATTATAAACATTAAAAGAATATATATATAATAATGAATGTTGAAATTTAGAATTGGCCTCTAAATGCTGCATGACCAATTGTTATAATGAAGTAAAATATGCAAAAAGAATGCAGATATATATACCCTTTGCATATTACAACAAAAAACATATCTCTAAAATATTAAAAAAGTTAATTAAAAAAATCCCTTTAAATTTTATATATATATATATATATATATATATATATATATAACAGATAACTTAATATTACATTATCATTAAGAGATGGTTATTTTTTATTTTAAATTTTTTTTTTTTTTTTAAAGAATTTTTCTCAAAGAAAGGCACATATAAAAAATGGGAATCAGTATGTTATTTGTTATCAATAAAACAATTAATGTCCCATTCTACGTTTAAACCCAGGGGCTGGTAACATTGAAGGTCATGTATCCACCTAGTTTCACGTCGGGATATATGTCTTTTCAGATTATCCCCCCTCCAGTGTGCAGTATATTTCTCTATGGCCACTACTGTCACCAAGGAGGTATCCCTATCATGGTGTGTACGAAAATGCTTGGATACACTGTGTCCCACAAAGCCTCGTCTGATATTCCCAAGATGCTCTCCTATTCTAATACTCAGGGCTCTTGTTGTTCTGCCGACATACTGTAATTTACATGGACAAGTTAGGAGATAAATAACCCCCACCGTTCCACAGGTGATAAAATCTTTGATTTTATATGTTTTAGATGTCACCTGAGAAGTGAAGGAGGTGGTTCTGTTAGTCTGTGAGGTTTTACACATCTTACACCTCCTACAGGGGAAGAAACCTTTCATATCCCCAAATAGGCTAATTTTTGGAGGTATATCAATGGCACTGGGTGCTAACTTGTCTTTAAGGGATGAAGTTCTCCTATAAACAATGTTGGGGTTTGCCGGTAGAACTGATCCCAGCACCCTGTCCCCTTTAAGAATTTTCCAATGTTTCTTCAGGGTTTTGTTAACCCACCAGTGCTGTGAAGAAAAGTTGGTTACAAATGCCCATTCAAAACCTCCGCTGTCCTCTTTATTTCTTACTTTAGGTTTCAAAAGTGTTTCTCTCTCCATATTACTAACTTTGGTAATGTCCATCTCTAGGGCACTAGGATCATATCCCTTGTCCATGAAGCGCTTCTTAATGACATCTACCTGTATTTTAAAATCCTCCATATGTGAACAATTCCTCCTTATTCATTGGAACTGGCTCTTAGGTATTGCCTTTAACCAATTAGGGTGATGACAGCTACCCATTGGTATATAACCATTTTTGTCGGTAGGTTTAAAAAAGGTTTTAGTAATTAGTCTCCTATTTTCTTTCATGATCACCAGATCCAGAAAGTTCACCGAATAGATATCTGCTTCATATGTGAATCTAATACCCCATTGGTTGGTATTGATCATTTCCATAAATGATTTCAGGGATTCGAGGTCTCCTTTCCAAAGAAAAAAGGCGTCATCAATGAATCTTCGCCAGTATAATAATTTGGGACATCTCCATGAAAAAATGTGATCATTCTCCCATAAGGCCATAAAAAGATTGGCGAGGCTGGGAGCAAATTTAGCTCCCATCGCCACGCCTGTTTGTTGCAGAAAGTATTGCCCATCATAGTAAAAGTAATTATGCTCCATTGCAAATTTGAGAAGTTTCAAGACGAATTCCATCGTAGGTTTGTCCACTGACTTGTCTTTATTTAGGAAATACCTAGCCGCTTGGAACCCCAATACATGGGGAATATTGGTGTATAGCGAAGAGACGTCCGCTGTAACAAGCAGTACATCATCCTCAATGTCAAGTGTAGATATTTCATTCATTAATTGCATGGAATCCTTCAAAAAGGCTGGGGTTTTCGTGACCACAGGCTGTAGGAAAAAATCAACGTATTTTCCAACTCTAGATGTGAGAGACTCAATGCTGCTCACAATTGGTCTGCCAGGTGGATGGATTAGATCCTTATGTATTTTGGGTAGGTAATAAATAATCAGCATCTTAGGTGCCATAGGTATTAAATATTCCATTTCTTTCTTATTTAAGATGCCTTTTCTGAAACCATCCTGTACTAATCCATCCAATTGTTTCTTGTATCCTAGAGTAGGATCACGTCTAAGAATAGTATATGTATCCCGATCAGCCAAGAGTCTATTCATCTCTTCCAAGTAGTCATGCTTCCTAAGAAGCACAATGCCCCCCCCCCCTTTATCCGCAGGACGTATAATTAATTCCTTCTTTTGACACAAGGATTCCATTCCTTCCTGGATATCTTTTTGACTTTCATTTCTAAAATGTGCCTTTCGTAAATCTTCTAAAACCATCTCCTTAAAAACAGTAATACTGGCAGCTGGTTTCCCAGGGGGGTTAAAAAGGGACGCATTCCTCAAACCCGTTCCCTTGGATTTCAATATATCAGTATTTTCAGGTTTCTTCTGGGGGACAGAATTCCTCATAATGGGATCAGAGAGGAAATACCTTTTAATGCTAAGCTTCCTCATGTATTTTTGCACATCGACAAACATCTGGAATTTATTTAACCCTTGTCTGGGTGCAAACTTCAGACCTTTGTTCAAGGTAATCTGTTCTATGTCTGTCAATTCTGTCCCACTCAGATTAAAAATTCCTTCACTGTTTATCTTCTTTTTTTCCTTGGAGTTCCGTTTTCCTCTGCATCCTCTCTTAATCTTCCTTTTCTGTTCTGTCCTTTCCCTAAAAAACTATCCAATTTATTTCTAAGAGGGGCTGGGTCTCCTGATCCCTCATATGATTTAGGATAATCTTCTCGTGCAGACCCCTGTCCACTTCTTCTATATTCTCCCTCGTATTCATACTGAGGGTCATGTAGGGAACTGTAGCGATTCTCTGCCCTTACATCATATTTCCAGGGACCTATAGGCGAGTTATATGGACCTTCATGCTGTTCATTCCAATATGGTCTTTTTTGCAAAGGGTCTTCATATCCTCCCGTGTAGTCCATTTGTAATGGTCTCCTCGGGGGGTACCCATATTGACTCCCATAATTTTGAGGGGTATGGGGAGGTCCATTTTCTCTATTAAGGCTGGCTTGTTGAAATCTCCCTGTATTTTTTGGATAGTTATTTGCTGAAGGATATTGGGTCTTGGGAGGGTAGTTATTTTTTTGGGGGACATTACCCCCTTTTTTCTTTGTCTGCTGTATAGAGCGTCCACCTCCTCCCTTTATCTGACCCATATCCTGATACTGTGGGATCGGTGGGTTAGTCCCTCCTCTAATTTCTTGTAGGGGAGGGTGAGATTGTGCTCCATTTGAGGCCTCCATATTCTCAACCCCTAGATTCTCCATATCAGTAACATATGTGTCCCTATATAATTCCTGCCACTTAAAGACGTTATTGGTCTTGTAATCTTCCACGTCTCTTAGATACTTCTTTCTCTTCTTTACCCGTTGTTCCTCCTCCTCCTCTGTCATAATATCTCTTAGTTCTTTGGTGTAGACCTGATATAAGCCCTCTTTGTTAAAAGGCATAAGTTTATCCTTAATTTCATTTATTTCTTGTTGTAATTTGGTAGCTTTATTCTGCTTTCGTATTATTAGAAAACTAATAAAGGCCAAACCCACATCATTAAAATAGACAAACCATTCTTTGAGGTCCTTGTCTGCTTTATCAGGGTACACATGCCATCGCAAACTCCTCGGGATCATCTTTTCTTTTAAATACCTTTCCAAAAAGATGATATCCCAGGTGGCATGTAGTTCAGCAATCAAAACATTTTTGAGCCTCATAAAAATCCCTCTTAAATTGTCTGTTTCTAGAGTGGTCTGATCAAAGACCTCCTCCGGATTTATTTTCCTATTTTTGTGGTATTCAAAAATATCCATATCAAAAAAGGAAAAGCCGATATAAAACTAAAACAATATCTATTAATATAAATAGTTCCAAATGGATAAAACTATTCTCAATATAAATATGTGTAAATAGTGCAATGAAAAGTGTAAAATATTGGAAGCAGCAAAGTTGATGTGTATTTGTGTACAGATATATATATATTGGGAAAAAACCTGCGCTAAACCAAATAATATTGAGAAAAATTAATAAATACTTGATCAAAGAAAACTGTGATGCTGCTACAAGTAAAAAGCTAAAAAATACTAAAGCTCAACAAACATATGCAAAAAGAAACAAGTGCGCAATCACCATGAATTAAAACAACAATCCTGCAAACAGGAAAAAAATATTTAAAACATCAAGTGAAAAAAAAAATATATATAGTGAAAAAAAGGGGGTAAATGTAGAGAATCTTCTATTATAAGGAATCTCCAAACAATATTCATTTAACGAATGTGTATAAAAAGTGTCCCAAAAAAGAAGTTGTATATTTAAATGTTTTTAAATATTAAATAATCAGCTCCACCAATCTTCATATGGGTAAGGAATTATCCGATGTAGATCTTATTCCATATACATTCGACAGTAGGGAATAATCTTAAAGCCGCTTACCAGATCGATGGGACCTCGGATTACAGAGGCCTCAAGAGCGTGTGCATCTGCCTGCCGGCACCGAGGATATCCACCTGCTCCTTATCCCAAGGGATCTCTCCTCGCTCCACCAGCTGATCGGATGTCCAACACACAGGAATCAAGGTAAGCAGAGATAATGATTGCTGTTTGTTTATGTACTTTAATTACCCCCTGGGGCTTCTGTGTCAATACACATCTCAGTTCTCCTATTCAAGCTATCGGACCAATCCCTGCTGACCCTGTTTCAAGTCCTCATTTGCATGGCCAAGAGAACCTAATTGAGAAATACAATGGACTTTACAATTGACCAATAGGAAAGTGGTTGTTGGGGGCAGGGTGTTCAAACTGCTGTATAAGAGTGTGTGTGTGTGCATCCAATAAAATGAGATTCCTGTTTGAACTTACATACAGCCTGCCTGGTGTTTGTTCTGAGCTATCACAAATGGATTAGAATGTCACATAGCTGTAGCTTGAATCCTGGAGCATCGGATGACTGAACCATCAGACGTTGCGATCTGCAATATGATCCAATAGTAGCAGAGGAGTGTCGGAAGAGTGGAACCGAGCGAGCAAAGGGGCTTGTTACAATATCCTTAAAGCCCGTACTAAGGACCAGTGTCCGGACAAGGTGCCCAGGACGAAAATGGCAAACCACACCCATCACCCCTCCCGGGATAGGGCTATAGTGGTGCTGCAGGACCATGTAATTTAAGGACTGTGAAAATGTGCGCATTAGCAGATGCATAGGGGTGCCATTAATGGCACTGTTACGTGCCTGCTAAAAGGAAGCACATTTCTGTGTGTTATGGGGAAATATGTGATTTTGCAGGAATCGAGCAAGATGTGATCCATCTATGGATAGGCTGGTATTAGTGGTTGAAGGAAAGAAAATTGCATAATCTAGGGCCTGCATATCAGATATGTATAACACTCAGCACAATCATTTAAAAAAATATGCTCTTCAGCATACCTTACAGAAGAACTTCTAATACTACTTAGCAACTAGGGATGGGCCGAATGGACCCCTGTTCGGTTCGCACACAGACTTTCGAACACCGCGAAAGTTCGGACCCGAATAACGAACCCCATTAAAGTCAATGGGACCCGAACGTCAAATATCAAAAGTACCCATTTTGAAGGCTTAAATGCAAGTAATTGGGCATACAATGGTTATAGGGGCCTGGGTCCTGCCCTGGGGGACATGTATCAATAAAAAAAAAGTTTGTGAAAAACTTAATTTTTAAATGAGCAGTGATTTTTTGATTTTTAAAGTGAAAGCCTAAAAATGAAAAATTCCTTCCAATATAGTGCCTGGGGGGTCCCCTTAGTCTAAAGCCTCGTACACACGGCCGAGTTTCTCGTCGAAAAAAACACGTTGTTTTTTTCAACGAGATCCTTGGACAAGAAACTTGTCCAGGCCGAGTGTACAGACGCTCGATTCAAAGAACCCGCGGTTCTTTGAATGGAGCGTTCACGGTGATGTCATCGACTACGACGAGCATGCGCTCGTCACATTCGATGCCGTCGCCGCCATCTTGGTATACCCTACCTATGCCTAGGAAGCTACCGCGCATGCGTCAAATTCATTTCGAACATGCGCGGGCTTCCCGGAGGACAGGTAAGTGTACACACACTCACTTTTCTCGTCGAGAAACAGGCTGACGAGATCTCGACGAGAAAATAGAGAGCAGGTTCTCTATTTTCTCGTCGAGATTACTTGTCGGTTTTCTTGACGAGAAACCATACACACGAACGAATTTCTCGGCAAGACATCTTTGCCAGCAAGTTTCTTGCTGGTTCTTGCCGAGAAACTCGGTCGTGTGTACGAGGCCTAACTGTAAAGTGACAGATCTGTACCATGTCTAGAATCTGCTGCAGCAATAATTGAATCTATAAAGCCAAAAAAAATAGGATTTTTCCCTCTTCATCTTTCAGGACAGCCACCTTAGAGAGATCCCGGCTCCTCCCCTCTCAGGAAACACCGCCTTCATTCAAATATTTAAGCCTCATCCTCCCACCGGGCCCTCAGTTATGGTGTTTCCTCCGGTGGGGAGACACGGCTAGGGAACCTAGCTGAGCTGAGAAGCCTGGGGAGGCTGGCGAGGCTGAAATTACCTGGGAGGGAGGGAGACAGTCCTCTGGCTAGCTGTCCCACTCTCTCTCCTACCTTCTTAGGACCCGGTCGGCTGGAGCGCCAGCAACGCCGGTTTCAAATCCGCGCGCCCCAGGCTTCCCTTAGTGAAGGAAGAAGCCTGGGGAGGTCCGCTCCTCATCTCACCTAGGGTGGCGCTGTGGGAGTTGCAACGAGTCCCCCCTGCCTTGCGGCAGTCAGCATGGAGCTTATGGGCTGTTCTGGATGGCGGGTGACGTCAGTTCCGGAGGGGGTGTGCACTTCCGCAATATCCGCTTCTTCCGGTTCCGGACGCGGCATATGAGAGCGGACCTAGCGCTGGCTGGTGCAGCCCTTTATTCCTGCGCTGTAGAGACAGCTATTGGAGGCGGTTGTGACCACGTTCCTCGGCGGAGATGTCGGAAGCAGAGGCTCCACGAACAGCTCCGGGAGACAACAGCACCAGCCACTCTAAGGTAAGTGGAACCCTGGGGTGGTGTTCCCTTACCGGTCCCCGTTAGCTCCACGGGTGTTTAGCCCTCCCTGGTGGTCGGGGGGTAAAGGGGTGTGTCTGGGACCCTGGTGATGGTTGGTCCTGGGGGGTGCACCCCTGGTGGTCCTCTGTTTAGGCTGGTGGATTTTAGTTTTTCACTGCTCTCTCTCTCTCTCTTACAGAAAGCCACGAGTAAATCACCCCATGGGTCTAGGAAGAAGTGTCCTTCATGTAGAACCACCATGGGGGATTCCTGGGCCAAGGCACTCTGTAGGGAGTGCATTGATGGACTAGTTAGGGAGCAGGCAGCAGAGCAGGGGGCGGACCTGGCAGAATCAGTAAAGGAGCTTTCCAGCACCTTCCAGTCCTTTAAGGCACTTTTTTCCTCTTTCCAGTTGCCTCAGCCCCAGAGTATTCCTCCACCAGCGCAGCAGAGTGTTGCCCCCACCCTTGCGGTAATGCTCCCTAGTAGTGGTGAGCAACCGCAAGATTCCAGAAAGGAAATTGAAGATGAAGCAGGCAATGCAGCTTCAGATTCTGAAAGTGAATCAGTACTAGAGGAGTTGGACGGGGAGTCCACAAGCTCCTCACGGTATAAACTTTCTCTTGAAGAGGTGGAGGAGCTCTTAGGAGCTATCCATACCACCTTAGGTATTCAGGAAGAAAGAAAGACACTATCCCTACACGACCAGATGTACAGGGGCTTAGGGAAACAGAAAAAGAGAGTGTTCCCGGTCCACGAGGTCCTGGTCGATGCCATTAAGAGAGAATGGCAGGATCCAGAAAGGAAACCTTTCTTCTGAAAGACATTGAAGAGAAGATTTCCCTTTGCTGAAGACGAGTGTCTAGTCTGGAATAAATCTCCTAGATTAGACGCTGCCTTTTCCCAGGTCTCAAGGCACACGGACCTGGCCTTTGAGGACATGGGAGTCCTTTCTGACCCCATGGATAGAAGGATGGACTCCCTTCTAAAAAAGTCATGGGATTCATCCCAAGGAAATCTCAAACCTGCCATGGCGGCCACAGTGGTGGCCCGCAACATGGAATATTGGCTTACACAGATCAAAACTCACATTGAAGCAGGTACGGCGAAGGAGACAATTCTTGCCTCTTTCCTCATGCTACTCAAAGGAGTTGCATACCTTGCAGACGCGTCTGCGGAGTCAATACGCATGTCAGCAAGGTCTACTGCCCTGACCAATTCTGCAAGGAGGGCCTTGTGGCTTAAGACTTGGCAGGGAGATAGCGCGTCCAAAGTAAAACTCTGTGGGATTCCCCTCACTGGGGACCTGCTATTTGGACCAGGCTTGGAGGCCGTTTTGGATCGAACGGCTGATAAGAAAAAGGCCTTTCCCCTTAAAAAGAGGTTTGGGGAACAGACCAAAAGGAAGTTTCCTCCTCAGGGGAAAAAGGAGGCCCCAAAAACCAAACAGAAGAGGGTATGGGGACCAAAAGGAAAAGGGCGTGGGGGGGCTATTTTTCGCCCTCCTGAACAGCCCAAAAAGACCCAGTGACGGGTTCAGGGTGGGAGGAAGGTTGAGGGCCTTCCTCCCACAGTGGGAGATGATCACATCCAACCAATTTGTGTTGGGGATCATCAGGAGAGGATACAAACTGGAATTTTCCAATCCTCCCCCACTCAGACTGTTAATCACAGACCTCCCAAGATGTGCAGAAAAATCATCTGCCCTTCTGACCTCTCTTCAGGAGTTAGAGGAACAGGAGGTGGTAGTCCAGGTCCCAACGCAAGAGTCGGGCAGAGGCTTCTACTCCCACATTTTTGTGGTCCGCAAGCCGACAGGAAAGTTCAGACTTATTCTGAACTTGAAACCCCTGAATCTTTCAGTCATCTACAAAAGATTCAGGATGGATTCAATTTATTCGGTGAAAGCCCTGCTTCCTCCAAACTGTTATATGGCATCCATAGATCTGAAGGATGCGTACCTGCACATTCCCATCGCAGAGGATCATCAGAAGTTCCTCAGGCTGGCAGTAAATATGGGAAAAAGGGTAGTCCATCTTCAATTCAAGGCTCTCCCCTTTGGCCTATCATCTTCCCCCCGTATTTTCACCAAAGTGATGGCAGAAGTCTTAGCGTTCATAAGACTCAAGGGAGTCTCAGTGATCGCATATCTGGACTACCTGCTTCTGTTAGCTCCTTCTCCGGAACAGCTGTCTCGGGACCTTCAGGTAGCAAGAGACATTCTCGAAAATCTGGGCTGGCTCCTGAACCTGGAAAAATCCAACCTGGTTCCGTCCCAGAAAGTCATCTTTCTGGGATACTGGTTAGACTCAGTAAGTCAGAGAGTCTTCCTTCCACAGGAGAAGGTTATGAAGGTAACTAAACAGTGCAATGTCAGTTCTACAAGGCAGCGGCCTAGTCTCGGTAAGAAGGGCTATGTCAGCCTTAGGGTTACTGACATCAACACTCCCAGCAGTTTAGTGGGCGGGATTACACTTTCGCCCCCTACAACTGTTTATCCTAAAGGTCTGGGACCACAGCCAGCAGTCTATAGACTCCTTGATCACAGTACCAGGTCAGATCAAGTGGTCTCTCTGGTGGTGGCGAAAGGGGGCAAATCTGACACAGGGTCTAGATTGGGTCCTTCCAATATCCAGGACAGTTACAACCGATGCGAGTGGCACAGGTTGGGGAGCACACCTGGATTCCCAGTTAGTACAAGGGACCTGGAAAAAGGAGGACGCAAGGAGGTCCTCCAACTGGAGGGAGCTGAGGGCGGTCTCACTGGCCCTCAGGTCTTTTCAGGGGGAACTTCAGGGCCAACACGTGAGAATCCGATCAGACAATTCCTCGACGGTGGCCTACATCAACAGGCAGGGAGGTACCAGGAGTGGGTCCCTGTGGAGTCTTACAAAAGACATCCTCAGGTGGGCCGAGTCCAATGTTCTGCCCCTCTCAGCATTACATCTGAAGGGGGAACAGAATCAGTTGGCGGATTTTCTCAGCAGGAAAACCCTAAGGGAAGGCAACTGGGTCTTGAGCCAGGAGGCCTTCAACATGGTCACTCAAAAGTGGGGGGTGCCATGTGTGGACCTCTTCGCCTCAGGGCACAATGCCAAAGCAGACCTCTTCTTTTCCCTGAACAGACGAGATGGGGCACTAGGGGTGGATGCCCTGGCTCAGACCTGGGCATTCTCCAAGTGCTATGCTTTCCCCCCTCCTGTCCTGATTCCTGCAGTGCTGAGGAAATTCCAGGAGGAGAATACAACCCTAATTCTAATTGCGCCACATTGGCCAAGGAGGCCGTGGTTCTCCATCCTGAAGAGTCTGGCGGTAGAACCACCTTGGTTTCTACCAGCCCAGAAGAACCTTCTCACTCAGGGTCCAGTCTGTTGTCCGCACATAGAGAGGTGGAACCTTGCAGCCTGGCTTCTGAGGAGGAATTGCTGAGGGGCAAGGGATTCTCGGATCGCCTAGTGGCAACCCTCCTAAACTGCAGGAAAAAAGAGACGCAGGTTATCTATTTGAAAGTTTGGAAGCGTTTCAATAGTTGGTGCTCGGAAAGCTCCTTTGACACCCGAAGTTCAGTAGCAGTATTGGAGTTCCTGCAGTCTGGGGCTGATAAGGGCTTGGCCCTTAGCACCCTTAAGGGGCAAGTGTCCGCCTTAAGCGTTTTCTTAGAGAAACAGCAAGCCGTGGACCCTTGGATAGCAAGGTTCTTTAAAGCACTAGCTAGACAGAGGCCAGTCAGAAGTCTTTCTTTTCCTGTATGGGACCTCTCCTTGGTTCTACAGGCTCTTACAGAAGAACCCTTTGAGCCACTAGATTCGTGCACAATTGAGCTTATCACCCTCAAGACGGTGTTTCTAGTGGCAATCACTACGGCAAGGCGAGTGAGTGAACTCGAAGCCCTTTCAATTAGGGCTCCCTTTTTTCAAGTTTTTACGGATCGTGTAGTTTTTAAGACAGATCCGGCCTTTTTGCCTAAAGTATCTTCTAGTTTTCATAGAGGTCAAGAAATTGTTTTGCCTACCTTTTGTTCACACCCCGTGAGCGAACAGGAACAAAAATTTCATAACTTAGACATCAGGAGGTGCGTCCTTCAGTACTTAGAAGCTACAAAACGGTTTAGAAAGTCCGATTCTTTATTTGTTTTATTTTCGGGGTCTAGACAGGGCTCTAAGGCCTCTAGACGCACGATAGCCAGATGGCTAAGGACAGCTATTAGTAAGTCTTACATATTAGGAGGGTTAGAAGCCCCGGAGGGTGTTAGGGCACACTCTACCAGGGCAATGTCAACCTCTCAAGCAGAGTGGGCTGGTGCTTCTCCGGAGCAGATCTGTAGGGCAGTAATGTGGTCTAGCTTTACCACATTTGTGAAACATTACAGATTGGATTTGCTAACAGCCAAAGACCAGGCCTTTGGCCGTAAAGTACTGCAAGCAGTAGTCCCACCCTAAGGTAAGGTACTCGCTTATCCTCTCTAAGGTGGCTGTCCTGAAAGATGAAGAGGGAAAAACTGAGTTACTTACCGGTAACATCCTTTTCCACGAATCTTTCAGGACAGCACCGGTACCCACCCAACTATTGGATATTTTTAGGAGCTCATCGTATGAGGCCGTCAGGTAAGATGTTTATATGTGAATGACGTGTTCTTGTGTCTCCCCAGTTGACCGGAGGTACTCTCGAAGAACTGAGGGCCCGGTGGGAGGATGAGGCTTAAATATTTGAATGAAGGCGGTGTTTCCTGAGAGGGGAGGAGCCAGGATCTCTCTAAGGTGGCTGTCCTGAAAGATTCGTGGAAAAGGATGTTACCGGTAAGTAACTCCGTTTTTTGTACTCACCGTAAAATCCTTTTCTCTGACATCCATGGACTGACACGGTGTCTCTTTACACTTTACACGTGGGTTATGTCCCTGCTTGCAGGAGAAGACCTAGGCAGAATGTGAGATGTTATAAATACATTCTAAAAGCCAGAGCTGAACAGCCCCACCCAGGGGGCGGTCCCTCCGGACATAACCCTCCCACTACAGTCAGCAGACTTCAGTTCGTAACAAAGCAGTACAAACTTAAAAGGAAGGGTGGGTGCCGTGTCAGTCCATGGATGTCAGAGAAAAGGATTTTACGGTGAGTACAAAAAATCCTATTTTCTCTTATCATCCATGGACTGACACGGTGTCTCTTTACACTTTACACGTGGGATGTCCCAAAGCAGTGGCAAGAGGGATGGGAGCAGTATAAATGGAAAAACCAAAAACTTCACTCCAAGAAGGCAGAGCTCCTCAACGGAGGAGTCGCAACTTTAAACAGCGGCCTGCAGCACCCTGCGGCCGAAGGAAGCATCCAAAGATGCAGCCACACTAACCTTATGAAACTTAAAAGGCATGAACAGACGACTAGGTCACCGCCTTGCACACTTGTCCAACCGACGCTTGATGTCGGAAAACCCAGGAAGCACCAATTGCCCTGGTGGAATGCGCCGTAACCGGAAAGGGAGGTGCCCGCCCTTTGAGAGCATAGGCTTGAATGACGGTTTGTCTGATTCCCCTAGAAATGATGGCAGACGAAACCGCTTGGCCCTGTTATGGACCAGAGACAGTCACAAACAGTGAGTCGGACTTCCGAATAGAAGCAGTAGCAGACAGGTACACCCGTAAGGCTCGTACCACATCCAATATGTGCAGGGCAAACTCTCTGGGATGCGATGGGTGAGGACACAAGGACGGGAGGACAATGTCCTCATGTAGGTGAAAGGTCGACACCACCTTTGGCAAAAAGGAAGGTCGCGGATGCAACACCGCCTTATCCTTATGGATGACTAAATATGGCGACTTGCAGGACAAGGCCGCCAACTCAGACACTCGCCAAACAGAAGTGATTGCCACTAAAAGGCCACCTTCTGAGACAAGACAAGAGGGGAATATCCCGGATATTCCCAAAAGGAGGTTCCTGGAGGACCGAGAGCACCAAATTCAGATCCCACGGTGGGAGAGGAGGCTTGACAGGAGGGAGCACATGGCGAACCCCCAACACAAGGTGCTAACCAAGAAATGACCCGCTAGAGGTCACTGAAAGAAGACGGCCAAGGCCGAAATCTGATCCTTGATGGTACTCAAAGCAAGCTTTTGGGTCACTCCACATTGCAGAGGACGCAGGATTCTGGGGACGGAATACATCCGAGGACGCCAGTCCAGCGCTTCGCACATGGCGATATAAGCTTTCCAGGCACAGTGATAGATCTGCCTGGAGGAAGACTTCTGTGTCCTTAACATGGTCAAAATGACTGAGTCAGAGAGACCTCAGTCCCTCAACACCTGGCTTTCAACAGCCATGCCGTTAAAGCCAGAGACTGTAAGCCGGATGAAACATAGGACCTTGAGACTGAAGGTCCTCCCTCATCGGCAACCGCCAGGGAACGTCCGCGACGAGACGTACCAGATCAGCGTACCAGTGACGCTGAGGCCAATCCGGAACAATTAGGATCACCGGAGTTTATATCAGGTGATAAGGACCCTATGGGGCCACCAACACATCCGAGGCATCGCCCAAGGATCCCTGGATCTGGCCACAACCTCGACACCTTGCGATTGAGTCGAGAGGCCATCAGGTCCACCTCCGGCGTGCCCCACCGTCGGCAAAGGAGTTGAAATATGCAAGGACCACTCTTCTTGGTCCAGCGTCTGGCGATTGGCGACTCAGATAGTCCGCCTGCCCATTGTCTATGCCCAGAATGTAAATGGCCTACAGAGCCGGCACGTTTCTTCCGGCCCACTTCAGGATACGGAGTACCTCGGAAGCCGCAGCTGAGCTCCGAGTCCCCCCTTGATGGTTTACATCATACGCCACCGCCGTGGCGTTGTCCGACTGGATCCTGATGGAGCGACCCTGTAATCTCTCCGACCTGAGGAGAGACACAGTCTGATGGCCCGTATTTCCAGAACAGTGATTGGTAAACGGGCTCGTCCGGAGTCCAAGGCCTTGAGCCGACAGGACTCCCCAGACTCCACCCCAGCCCGTCAGGCTGGTGTCCGTCGTGAGTACCGTCCATTGGATGGGAGGGGAACGACTTTCCGGACCGAAGAGCCGAGGATCTCAACCACCATGTCAGGGACGCCCTGACCAGGTGACTCACCTGGATCTGAAGATCCAAGGACAACGGGGATTTGTCCCAGGTGGACAAGATCTTTTTCTGCAATGCCCTGGTGTGTGATTGGGCATACGGAACAGCCGCTAAGGAGGCCACCACGAGTCCCGGGACTCTCATGCAAAAAACAGATTGACAACCATTTTCGGGATGTCAGCACCCGCACCGCAGACTGAAGTGCCAGCAACTTCTCCAGAGGTAGGATACCTTTGCCTCTAAGGAGTCCAGAATCAGACCTAGATACTCCAGACACTGAGTCGGGACCAGGACTGACTCCTGAATGTTCAGGAACCACCCGAAGTCCCTGAGGGTCTAATTGACGATAGTCACCTTTCTTCTAAGTCTGAGCCACTTTCTGCTGTTAGCAGAAGATCGTCCAGATAGCCCACGACAGCAATACCTCGCTGTAACAGAAGGCTAGAACTGGAGCAAGCACCTTGGTGAACACCCTTGGTGCCGAGGCTAGGCCGAAAGGAAGAGCCACAATCGATAGTGGACTTCGCTGATCGCAAAGCGCAGAAACTTCTGGTGACTTGCGTAGATCGGAACATGCAAGTAGGCGTCCTTGAAGTCCAAGGACACCAGAAAGAAATCCCTTCGGTGGAGTGTAGCGATCACCGTGCGAATGGATTCCATGCGGAATTTCTGCACCTTCTCGAAGGCATTCAGGGCCTTGAGGTCCAGGATAGGTCAAACCACGTCCTATTTTTGGGACGACAAACAGATTAGAGTAGAATCCCTGAAAACTTTCCTGTGACGGAACCGGCACAATCACTCCGGACCTGATCAAATCCTGTACAGCCCCCAAGAGGGCTGCCCGACGGGTAGGAAGGAGAGGAAGATTCGAGGGAAAGAATCTGTCTGGGGGCCAGGATCGGAATACTATCCTGTATCCTGAGGTGACCACCTCGCACACCCACCAGTCGGAGATTCGGAAGGTCCACCGATTCGTGACCTGCAAAGTCGTCCCCCCACCCCAGAGTCGGGCGGAGGCAAGACTTCATGTGGAGGCGGGCTTGGGAGCCGCTTGTTTGGCTTACGCACCCAGGGGCACTTGTTCCCACCAGCCGCACTGCCGTCAGTCTGAGAGGGCCTACCCGTGGACTCTGACTGACAAAAAAACCCCGTTTTGCTGGAAAGGAAGGCCCCTGTTTGCGGCGGGCCTCCTCACCCTTGCTAGTCTAAGGAAGAAGAGTGCTTTTACCTCCCGTGACATCCATGACGATGTCATCCAGAGCAGCACCGAAAGGTCTACCACCTTTAAAAGGTAGATCCGTCAGGAGCTTCTTAAGGCTAGGTCAGCAGACCAGCATTTCAACCAGATAAGACGACGCAATACCACCGCCGAGACAGAGGCCCTGGATATTAAAGGGGGCGCTTCCAACGTGGCGTCGCGCACATAAACCAGGCCCTGAACCAGTTGGTGGGCCAGAGCAACTGTGTCTGGAGGAAGATTATGCTCCTGTACAGCTAGGTTCAACATTTTTGCCCAACCTGTAAGTGTTTAAGACACAAGGGTCGCCGCTACCACAGTCCGTAGGGCGGATCCCAACAAGGCAAACATGGCTCTGCTCACCACTTCTGACCTCCTGTCAGTGGGGTCCTCAAAAGTAGGAATCCCCTCCATCGGGAGAGTGATGGCCTTGTTAAACCGGGCGACTGGAGGGTCGACCACTGGGGGAGAAGCCCACTTTTTAAGTAGGGCATCTTCAAGGGGGCATCTGATAGACAAAAGCCGCGGGACCATAAAAATCTTCTGTGGCTTTTCCCAGACCTTATCAATGAGCTAGTCAAAGAAAGTCACATATGGAAAAACCTCTTTAGAAGGCCTGGCCTCAAAAGAACCAAAGGAGACTGTATCCGCCTGAGGTTCTGCATCCGCAGCATTCAGCTTGAGAGTGTCCCTCACCGCAGTCATGAGTACACTAACAAGCGCCCTGTCATTTACTGACTCAGAACTGGAGTCTTCCTCATAAGGAATGTCCTGTTCAACACCATCAAACATATTCAGAACTAGGGTCCTGAGTGGTAGTGGCTAGGCCCATATCTGAATCAGCGCACACCCCTTGCGTAGAAAAAGTTGGGAGAGGGCACTTTTTTGCTCCCTTGCGCTTGCACACAGCTCCCATCCTGGTCAGAAATGATTCCAGGACTGCCCACAACTGGTCCATAGGGACCACAGGTGCTGAAGCACTGCCTGTTGCCACTGACATGTTAGGGGAAGCTGGTGACACAGACTCCATATTGTCCCCCTCTGAGACTCCTCAGATAAAAAGTCCACCCACAGGCTGTGCTAACTGAGGAGGGGGCGCCCAGGGGACTCACCAAACCGGACCAGGGACCGCTCAGTTCCGCTGTCCTGTACCGGGCTGTGTCAGCGCTGGTGAGCTGTGAGGGGAATGTGAGGAGATTTGCGCTGTTCCAGCAGCGCTAGAGGCCAAAACTAGTGCTGAAAAGCGCGCGGGCTACAAGAAAATGGCCGCCGCACTTCACTGAGGCGATCCACGGCAAGATGGATGCCATGACGCAGTTAATGTGAAAACAGCACACACACAGCGCCACTCGTCGCTCAGGCCCCAAAAACACACAAAAAAGGCCCCAAGCATATCTGCAGACCAGCATGAGCCCCTCCAAGAACAGTGTGACCCCCCAGGCACCCCACACAGCACAGCGCCAGCAATGGTGACAGAGAGAGACAATGAAATACAGGGGGAGACAGGGAAAATCCCCCAGAGAAACACACAGCCTTTTGTACTCACCTGCAGGCAGGAGAGACTACTTACCCGTCCCCTGAGGGACCCACTGGTGTGTTTCTGACAGGACTATCACAGTGCAGTACTGAGTAGCTGTCGGCCCGGTCCACCGCGAAAGATACAGTCAGTCAGGAGCTGTTCAGTCTTGAGAGGACCGTGGGAGCATGAAAGCAAACCCGGCCACCCCTGGAGTCATGGGGTATGTCGTGAACTGAGTCTCACGCACACAAGGCGAGGATCAGCACGCTCGATGGTCGGACAGGGAAGACTACGAGGATATCTTGTACCCAACCTGTTGCCCAGCCAACAGTTGATAGAAGATTCTCAAAAATAAAATAAAAAAGAATTCCAAAAAAGGAATAAAAATAGGTCAGGAGACTGGCTCCTGAGAGCCACGTCTTCTCCTTCTGCTAGGCAGAAAAAAACTGAAGTCTGCTGACTGTAGTGGGAGGGTTATGTCCGGAGGGACCGTTCAGCTCTGGCTTTTAGAATGTATGTATAACATCTCACATTGTGCCTAGGTCTTCTCCTGCAAGCAGGGACATAACCCACGTGTAAAGTGTAAAGAGACACCGTGTCAGTCCATGGATGATAAGAGAAAATAAATTTTTCCTGCAAGCTGCCTTTATTTTGCTCAGCAACAATTGGGTAGCCAGTGTGTATGATGAGGCCACAATGTAGTGCACTGGAAACAAGATTAGAGATTTTTTGGATACATTCTGGTGTCACTTTGGGTGTCGTGGCTCCTTCCCACCGTAACCCTATAGAAATAATCTTGATGAAAGCAAGAATTTGGCTTGCTCTAAAAAATTGCAATGATATGCACCTGTCAAACAGGTGCTGAAAAATTGGTATTTGGGTCTCGTGGTGCCTTCCCACCATAACCCTATAGAGATAATCTTGATGTAAGCAAAAATTTGGCTTGCTGTAAAAAATTGCAATGATATGTACCTGTCAGACAGGTGCTGAAAAATTGGTCTTTGGGTGTTGGTGGTGGCTTCCCACCTTAACCCTATAGAAGTACTCTTGATGTAAGCAAGAATTTGGCTTGCTGTAAAAAATTGCAATGATATGTACCTGTCAAACAGGTGCTGAAAAATTGGTCTTTGGGTGTTAATTGTGCCCATGAAACCTATACCAAAAACATTCTTCCAGATGAAATGATTGAACACCCTCAAAGCTAGGCAGCCTCGAAGTTCTGCAGAGATTCCACATTCCAAAAAGACTTAATCAGTGACATCGGCATCAGGGGCTTCATAGCTGGTAATCCAGGACTGATTCATTTTATAAAAGTCAAACGGTCCATGGAGTCTGTGGACAGACACGTTCTATGTTCAGTAACAAAACCTCCTGCAGCACTGAATGCCCGATCTGAAAGCACACTTGATGCAGGGCAGCCCAACAACTCATGCCGCGTACACACGACCGCTTTTCATGTCATGAAAAAAAACGTCGTTTTTCTCGACGTTATTTTTCGTGTTTCCTCTCAAGCCTGCCTTGCCTACACACGATCGTGAAAAAAAATGATCTAGCAATGCGCGGTGACGTCCAACACGTACGACGGCACTATAAAGGGGAAGTTTCATTCTGTTCGCGCCACCCTTTTGGCTGCTTTTGCTGATTTCGTGTTACCGCATGTTAGTAAAAGTTTGGGAAGAGACGATTCGCGCTTTTCAGTCTTCGTGCTTTAAAGATCGTTTTCGGGAGTTCAGTTTGTGCTTGTGGGTTTGTATCTGGCTTTCAGTGCGTGTAGTGAGTTCGTAACTGTTTTTGCAGTGCGTTCTTGTCCGCTCGTTACTGTTTTTCAGCTCGTTCTTCATAGGCCTTGCTGTTCTTCAGTGCGTTCTTTTAGTTCGTTCTGATTAGACGAACGTTTTGAAGCCATGTTGCGGGTACGTTCTTGTCGCCGAGATCGTGCTGTGCTTGCTGCTGGGCTTGTTGCTATGTCCCAGATCCGGTCCATGAACAGGGTGAGGAGGAGTTCTTGGACCAAGAATTGGTTGCTCCAGCGTGACCAATTATGTCATATGCCTCTGCTGCGGGAGATCCGGGAGAATAACCCTGATGACTTCAGGAATTTTCTTAGGATGTCTGACCCCGTTTTTCAGCAGCTCTTGGCTTTGGTGTCCCCCTATATCACCAGGCAGGACACCGTTATGCGGGAAGCCATTACTGCTGAGCAGAGGCTCATCGCCACGTTGCGATACCTTGCGACTGGGAGAAGCTTGCAGGACCTCAAGTTCTCGACAGGCATCTCCCCCCAGGCTCTGGGCGTCATTATCCCAGAGACCTGCTCTGCCATTATCCAGGTCCTTCAGGAAGACTGTATTAAGGTAAGTTTTCTCCTTTATAAACATCACAATCTATGTTTTTGTATGCTTGCTAATGTATAGTATTTTTTGAACTGTCTCTAATTACCATGATTTGAATATGCTGTGAATGTCCCCCTGCATGGTGTAAGCTTTGAATGTTCCATTTTTTTTGCCTACATGCATATTTGACCAAAAAAAGCTCTCCAGCATTATATCCTGGGCCCAAACACACCTAGCCTAGTCACTCCCCATTTTTTTTTGGGCTGCTCCATTGTAGTGCTTAGATTGCCTGAATTCCCCCCCCCCCCAATTATTATCTTTTGTCTAATCTACCCAAATAAATTACATAGTACTAGAGCTTTTATTTATGATGTCCCCAACTCATCTCAACCCCCCCACCCTATAAGAATTTCACAGGCCCATCAGAGTGGGTGATGTTTTTTGTGCTCATTTTTAGCTCTTATTAAAGCGGAGCTCCATCCTAAATTTTTTTGGTCCGCTCATCGTAACCCTCCCCCGGTGTCAAAATTGTCACCTTTCAGGGGGGAGGGGGGTGAAGATACCTGTTTAAGACAGGTATTTTCACCCACATCCGGGAGTCATCTCTGCAGCAAATCTGCCGGAGCCAAGTCACTTCCCGCAGAATACCCGTAGTGTTCTTGGAAACACTTGTCTCACAGAACACAGGAGGACCAGTCAGAACTGTGCAGCGCTTCTCGTGCATGTGCGGTAGGGAACCGGGCAGTGAAGCGGCAAGGCTTCTCTTCCTGGTTCCCTCACCGAGGATGGCAGAGGGGGCAGCAGAGTGATGAGCGATTGTTCGTCCTCTGCTGCGGACGTTGCTGGACTCCAGGACAGGTAAGTGTACAATTAGCAAACCTCTGCAGCTGCTGTAGCTGGAGCTGCTGTGTAATTTGTTATTATTTTGGGTGCGTAGCTCCGCTCTAAAATCCTCCTTCCAAATTAATGCTATACTGATGTTTTGCCCAGAGTGTTTTGTGCTAACATGCTTGCAATGTTTAGCTAGCAAAGGATATTAATTTTTTATTTTGCTTTGACTCCACAGTTACCATCGACGCCACAGGAATGGCAGAATGTGGCATCTGAGTTTTCTCAGCGGTGGAACTTTCCCAACTGTGGAGGAGCCATTGATGGCAAGCACGTCCGCATCGTGCCACCACCCCATTCTGGATCCTTTTTTTTTAATTATAAAGGCTTCCACAGTATTGTGCTCATGGCGGTGGTGTCTGCCAACTATGAGTTTCTCTATGTTGATGTTGGGAAAAATGGGCGGATGTCTGACGGTGGTGTTTTTGCCCAGACCGAGTTTGCTGACCGGCTTCTTTCAGAGGACCTGGCATTGCCACCTGATGACGAAAATGAACATGGCCTCCCGTTTGTTTTCCTGGCAGATGAGGCGTTTGCGCTTGGACCCCATTTGATGAGGCCTTTTCCACAAAGGTCCCTCACCCCTGAGAGGAGGGTCTTTAATTATCGGCTGGCCAGAGCGCGAAGGGTGGTCAAAAATGCCTTTGGCATCATGGCCAGTCGGTTCCGCCTTTTTCTGACTGCTATAAACATGGCGGAGTATAAATGGAACCATTTTATCATGTGCTGTTGCATACTTCACAATTTTTTACTTAAAAACTCGAACAATTATCTATCTACAGTTGCCCTTCAGGGCACACAGTGCTTGGATGGACCATTGACAGCCCAGTTAGCTGGCCCTACAGGCTTCGCCCCCCAAAGCGGCCGTGATGTGCGGCAACGCTATTTAGAATATTTTATGGGTAGGGGGGCCATTGCAATGCCTGATCATTTTTAACGAAATTCTTGTCATAATAAAAAAAAAATTATGAAAACATCTTGTTTGATTTTCTTTTGTTGTATATGTTCTTTCTCCTAGGTCAGTGATGGTGAAGCTTGGCACTCCAGATGTTTTGCAAATCCATTTCCCATGATGCTCAACTCCACTGCAGAGTGCCTGAGCAACATTAGAAATGTAGTTCCAAACCATCTGGGGTGCCAAGGTTCACCATCACTGTCCTAGGTTATACTAGTGCAGTTGTAGTGCCATGTTTTTTCCTAACAAGTAAATTACCATCATTTATAGAGTGTAAACACACACATTTTTTTTAGGGGGGGGGGGCAACATTGATATAAGAAGCCACACATTGTTTACTTTTCATAATTTTTTATAGGAGTATAAATTTTTTCTGGTTTGTATACAAATGTTCTTAAAATTTTGGGGAATTTTAATTTTTTTTTTTTTTTTAGAAAACTCTGTACAAAAATGTACAACACGTACAATCTAACTTTAGAAAAAAAAGAGTCCCCCCCCCCCCAAAAAAAAACTAACCCAAACTTTTTTAAAATATCTACAACTTTTAAACACTCCCAAGAATATGTTCAATTTTTTTCAGTCTTTTCTCCATGAGTTTGGTTGTTTGGACCATCTGGAACAAGTTGTCTTTTATGTTTTCAACCTCCTGAGAGCAGACCCTCACTTCTTTCATCACCATCTGGGCAGTGGGTCGGGTGAAGGTTGCTGGGCCCGCAGGCATTAAAGTCCCTTTAATTAGAATAAAAAAAACGTCTTACTAAATATACAGGCCTACATCTATTACCTGAGGCTGTGGTGTATGACACTGACCTGGTGAGTTGCCATTTCCCTCTTCAGCCACATCCTGCGGTTGTGGGTCTTGAGTTGGTGGTGCGGGGTTTGCAGCCTCGTGTCTCTTAGCTCTTTGAAGCCCTAGGAGATATAACCCAAAGGTAGACTTGTGTAACTAAATATATTTAGGCCTGAAAGAGGAATATTAATCATTCTTGGGAAGTGTGTTACAATTGTATTTTTGCAAATTTTTTAGAAGATGAACACATGATTGTATCCATTTGCCAAGATGGTAGATTAATCTCTTTTGGTCATGTTTCACACATGGAAACACACTAGGTATCCACTGGATCACCTGTGTGTGACACCATCAAAAGGTTGTTCTTGTGGCCCACACTTGTGCTAATGAGTCCAGATGTGTAAGCAGCTGCTGAGCATACTCTCGTAAACGTACACTGAATCTAGTTACATTAGTTAAATATAATTACCAACACCTACACAAACATGTTTATAATTAATTCTCACATCAACATTTCATGATGTCCTGTTTCATGTTCTTGGGCCCAAGAATCCAACGTGGAAATCCGCGTTCAATCGTTCACTAAAAGACGATCTTTTTGTCCGATTCAGTGTTAACTACATTTGATGATTCAGAATAATAGGCATGTTCAAATGTAGTTATCACTGTATTCCCCCAAAACATCGTTTGGGGGTTATTGAACACGGATTTCCACGTTGGATTCTTGGGCCCAAGAACATGAAACAGGACATCTTGAACAGTAAAAGATGTCCTGTTTCATGTTCTTGGGCCCAAGAATCCAACGTGGAAATCCGCGTTCAATAACCCCCAAACGATGTTTTGGGGGAATACAGTGATAACTACATTTGAACATGCCTATTATTCTGAAACATCAAATGTAGTTAACACTGAATCGGACAAAAAGATCGTCTTTTAGTGAACGATTGAACGCGGATTTATACGACTGATGATTCTTGGGACCAAGAACATGAACCCGGACATCTTGAACTGTACTACATACATTCCCGAAAAAGCACATGCAGCACCACGCTATTAATAAAAATAACAGTTAAATGTAAATAGACTTACTTTTTTTGATCACTTTTTTTATTTGTTTATATTGATCCGGCTCACGCAATTTAATGTCCGACCATCGTTTTCGTATCTGTTCCCTCGACCTGCGAACCCCAAAATTACAGAACAGCGTTTTGACAACTTTATCCATCTTGAACAGTAAAAGATGTCCTGTTTCATGTTCTTGGGCCCAAGAATCCAACGTGGAAATCCGCGTTCAATAACCCCCAAACGATGTTTTGGGGGAATACAGTGATAACTACATTTGAACATGCCTATTATTCTGAATCATCAAATGTAGTTAACACTGAATCAGAAAAAAGGTCGTCTTTTAGTGAACGATTGAACGCGGATTTATACGACTGATGATTCTTGGGACCAAGAACATGAACCCGGACATCTTGAACTGTACTACATACATTCCCGAAAAAGCACATGCAGCACCACGCTATTAATAAAAATAACAGTTAAATGTAAATAGACTTACTTTTTTTGATCACTTTTTTTATTTGTTTATATTGATCCGGCTCACGCAATTTAATGTCCGACCATCGTTTTCGTATCTGTTCCCTCGACCTGCGAACCCCAAAATTACAGAACAGCGTTTTGACAACTTTATCCATGATCTGGGCCTTCACCTTATTTGGATTTTTGTGGGGACCATGTTTCCCGTCATAATCCTCCCTCAGCAATATGGTGACCATATCCACCATCTCCTGAAATGACATGTTAGTTGCTTTATATCTTCGGGGTCTGGGCCTGCCTCCTTCCACACTTTCCACTTCATCTCTGTCATTCGGCGCCATGTTGTCAGTCTCTGTCATTAAGGACGAGCGAGAAGGGGCGGGGAAAGTAGTCTAACGAACGTCAGGGGCGGGAAAGCGTGCGGAGCGTCACGCATGCGCACTGTATATAACGTCTAAAAACATCGTTGAAAGCGACGATCAGTGAGTGGAAGAAGGTCGGAAGCAACGAACGTGGAGATCGCGGGTACGTAACATTTTTCCTACTTGATATGTCGAGGGTTGAGCGGCCCCTAACAGAAAATTTACTGACCGTACAGAACTTTTTTTTGGGCTGGGTCCCGGAGCAGAAACATAAACATTCACTGTATGTTCGGGTCCGGTGTTGTGAAATATGCATGTAACTTTGCGCTTGCTTCCCGTGCTGTTAGTACTGGCCCTGCACAAAGTGTCATTTTAGAAGTTGGAACAATCATTTAAAACTCAATTGCGGCTAGAATGACTTCTCGGCTCACGGCAAATGGCAATACATTGAAAAGTCAGTTTTCCAGACCCCAAAAAACGTGGGGGTCCCCCCAAATTCTATTTGCAGGCCCTTCAGGTCTGGCAAGGATTTTAAGGGGAACTCCACCCCAAAATCATGAAAAAAATGGCGTGGAGTCCCCCCAAAAATCCATACCAGACCCTTATCCGAGCACGCAACCTGGCCGGCCGCAGGGGAAGAGGGGGGACGAGAGAGCGGCCCCCCTCCCTCCTGAACCGTACCAGGCCACATGCCCTCAACATGGGGAGGATGTCCCCATGTTGATGGGGACAAGGGCCTCATCCCCACAACCCTTGCCCGGTGGTTGTGGGGGTCTGCGGGCGGGGGGCTTATCGGAATCTGGAAGACCCCTTTAACAAAGGGGACCCCCAGATCCCGGCCCCCCCCCTGTGTGAAATGGTAAGGGGTACATTGTACCTCTACCATTTCACGCAGAAAGTGTACAAAATGTAAAAAAGGACAATAGACGGTTTTTGAATATTCCTTTATTTTATTTATTGGCTTTCTTCCATCTTCTTCTTCCATCTTCTTCCTTCTTCTTTTCTCGATTCGTGTTTCTTCATCCCTCTTCCTCTTCCTCTTCATCTTCCTTCTTCCTTCGGTGTTCTCGTCCGCATCTTGCTATGGTATCTTGCTCCGGCTTCTTCTTTCTCCGACCGCTCCATTTGAATTGGAGGTTCCCGCTGTGTGACGCTTCAGTTCATCAGTTCTCCTCTTGGTCCGCTGACCCCGCCCCCCTCTGATGCACATGGATTTCACGGGTACTTTCCCCGTGCTGTCAGAGGGGGGCAGGGCCACCGGCTCGCAGCGGACCTAGAGGAGAACTGATTAACTTAAGCGTCACACAGCGGCAAACTCAAATTCAAACGGAGCGGCGGGAGAAGAAAGAAGAAGCCAGAGCAAGATGCGGACGAGAAGCCCGAAGCAAGAAGCAAGAAGATGGAGATGAAGATGGAGATGGAGATGGAGATGGAGATGGAGATGGAGATGGAGATGGAGATGGAGATGGAGATGGAGATGGAGATGGAGATGGAGATGGAGGAAGAAACTCGAATGCAGAAAAGAAGAAGTAAGAAGATGGAAGAAAAATAAAACAAATAATAAAGGAATTGTCCAAAAATGTCTATTGGCATTTTTTAGATTTGGCCAAGTTTTGTGGTGAAATGGTAGGGGTACAATGTACCCCATTACTATTTCACATAGGGGGGGCCTGGATCTGGGGGGCCCGTTTGTTAAAGGGGTCTTCCAGATCCTGATAAGCCCCCCCGCCCGCAGACCCCCACAACCACCGGCAAGGGTTGTGGGGATGAGGCCCTTGTCCCCATCAACATGGGGACATCCTCCCCATGTTGAGGGCATGTGGCCTGGTACGGTTCAGGAGGGAGGGGGGCCGCTCTCTCGTCCCCCCCTCTTCCCCTGTGGCCGGCCATGTTGCGTGCTCAGATAAGGGTCTGTTATGGATTTTGGGGGGGACTCCACGCCATTTTTTCCCAGAATTTGTGGTGGAGTTCCCCTTAAAATCCTTGCCAGACCTGAAGGGCCTGGTATGGAGATTTGGGGGAACCACAATGCTTTCCCAATGTTTGTATCAATGACTTTTCTATGTATTGCATTTGACAGGAGACAACACATAATTCGACACAGGAGTGAATTTTGTGTGAATTTTGAATAAACACAAATGACACTTGGTGCAGGGACAGTTCGAGGTACTCCTTTATTTTTGGGGAGTCCTTTTAGTCCCCAGATTTTCATGGCAACATTTACTTCAATGGGGTTTGGGTTCGGGGTCAAGTTCGGGTAAAGTCAGGTCACGAACTCTAGCTTTTTACAAAGTTTGCTAAAAAGAGTTCAACACAAACATCCAGGTGTCCACTCAACTCTATGATGACTGATCAATTGCTACGTTAGTGGCCTATATATGGTGAGAAAGATTTGGAGTAGTCCTGACTGACATTCATTCTTTTTTTGGGGGGTTTTGAATTGCAGAGAAAATGAAGGTATTTAAGGACCCAGAGTTTATGCTTGAATTCCTGCAAAGATGGAAGAATCTTCCAATTTTATGGGAGACAAAAAATAAACTAAATAAAAATAAAGAAGCCAGGAAGAGAGCACTGGAGACCTTGCTGGAATTTGTGCAAACTCAGATCCCCACAGCAACACTACAGGATGTGAAGAATAAAATTGGGACCATTAGGGGCACATACCGGGCTCAACGTAATAAAGTCCAAAAATCGCTGCAGTCAGGAGCAGGTGCAGAGGACCGATACATCCCTAATCTGTGGTACTACCAGCACCTGAGTTTCTTGGATGAACACCTGGAATCCAGGGAATCCCTTTCCACCCTTCCACCCAGAACGACCTCCAGCCTTCCCTGCAGCCAACCCTCTAGCCTTCCCTCCAGAATTCCCTGCAGCCAAGCCTCCAGCCAAGTTGAGGTCTCTTTGGAGGAACAACCTCAACTCCTGGAGGAGCCTGATTTAAATATTTGGAGCCAGGTATAATATTTTGGAAAATATTTAGAGTAATAAAAGTTGAATGTTGTCAAAGTTTTAAAAAATGTGTGAAAAATTTTACCAGTTAAACCAAAGTGTCTGACATATCAATAGACAGCAGTGGCCAAAAATTAAGGGCACAAAAAAGAAAAATGCTGGTGTCAGAATGATTAACTTGAATATTTAGTAGCATTCAATTAGCAAATGTCATGAGGTGACAAATGTGTGTGAAAGATGAAGGCGAAAATAACTCTATGTACCTTTTTTTAACAGGATGAGGAGGCAGGCCCCAGTGGAAGGCAGGAGGAGGCAGGCCCCAGTGGGACCCACAAGGAGGCAGGTGCCACTGGAAGCCAGGAGGAGGCAGGCCCCAGTGGGACCCAGGAAGAGGCAGGCCCCAGTGGGACCCAGGAAGAGGCAGGCCCCAGTGGGACCCAGCACAACACCAGGCCCCAGATCCCTCCGCTGCGGATTCCAGCAAAAAGGTCAAGGAGGCTGGTTCAAATGGAGGAGGAGACACAGGCCCTAATTAGGGAGGCTACTGTGGCACTCAGAGAGCCCCCCACCGCTGCAGAGGGATTTGCTGCCCTTATTGGGGAGAAACTGCCCCAAATGGAACTGGACCAGAGGCTTAAAAGTGAGACACTGATATTGAAGGTGGTAAATATGGGCATGCTGGGCAAACTGAAGGATTTCACCGACGTTGTGGACCTTTCATATTTGTTTGCTCAAGTTCCTGCCCCACTCCATGCTCCTGCCCCACTCCATGCTCCTGTCCCAGTCCCTGCTCCTGTCCCAGTCCCTGCTCCTGTACCAGTCCCTGCTCCTGCTCCAGTCCCTCCTCAACGGACACAGCCTCCAAGGAAGGCTGCAGGGAAGGTAAAACAAAAAAAAGAAAATTAGCCCAGGATATGTGCCTCAGATGGGCCCAATTTTTGTCTTCACATCCTTTGGTGTTTGCTGTGGTGATCTGGGTCTGCACTAATTTCAGCAGGGTCTCCAGTGCTGTCTTCCTGGCTTCTTTATTTTTACTTTACATATGGTTTTGTTTTGGCTTACCTTTTAATTTGTTTTTAGGCCATAATAAATTGAATATTTGTTTGAAGATACAAAATGAACATGTGTTTTTATTCTAAATAGCCAGTTTGGTAGTGAGTAGGCAGGGACAGTGGATAAAAAATTGTGAAATTAACAAGGGACACTAACCTCATTGAGGGTAAATTAGAATAAATAATAATGTTGTGGTAACTTGACACACTCCAAAATAGCAAATAATATGGAAAAAGTCTAAAATCTAATACCAAAAATGTAAAAAAAAAAAAAGGCACTAAAAAATGTAAAATCCAAATTTTAGGGTATTTAGGGAGATCTGGCTTACAAAAAATATATATTAATCATGATAAAACAATAAATACTAAAGACCAAAGTTTTTCATAACTCTGGGAGAATATCAGCAGCAAGAGAATTGGATTATTGCAGCATTAGAACGAAGAAAAGAATGTGCTGCATTAAACGATGTAATAATTTCATGCATGACGAATGTGCCATCTCCATTCAGAACAGTAGTTTTACCAGAACGAGCGCTCCCTTCTCCTCACTTGCTTCTGATCATGCACGCTTTTTTCACGTCGTTAAAGCCTACACACGATCGTTTTTCATGACGATAAAAACGACGACGTGCAAAACGGCGAGAAAAATTAGAGCAGGTTCTAATTTTTCACATCGTTTTTAATGTCGTTTTTCACGTCGAGAAAAATTACATAAAGCCCACAGACGATCGTTTTTCTCGTCGAAATAAAAAAATGCCATTTTTCACGACGAGAAAAGCGGTCGTGTGTACGCGCCATCAAAAGCATACTGGGCAAGTTCTGTCCAGTGGTCTATTCTCATGACCAAGTAAGCCAGTGGATCGTCAGCTGGAAAGCTCTCCATCTCTGTTTTGTCCCCGAGGTAATCGTCCACCATGTGATACAGACGCTGCCGATAGGATGTGGAAGCTGACAGCCCTGCGCGGCAAGGACTAAAAAAATTCCGAAATGCCTCACTTAAGTGGACGCCTTCTCCAACGCTCCTTTCTTGACCATCGGAAGACTCAAAATTACGTTTTCCACCACACTGTAACCTACTAGAGTCAGGAAAAACGTTCAATAAAAAGTTGTGCCGCCTCACCTTCAGTTTCCTCCTCTGCTCTATCTGGCACCCAAGTTGCATCAGTGACACCATCATCATCATCATCATCTCCATCTCCTCCATCTTCATCATTACCACTGTAGACAACTTAGCAATATGCTGCGACTTGGGGAACATGAATGCCAATTTGTCTACCAGTATTCCTCCCTCTCTCTAGGCTCATGTTCCTTTCATCCTCAACCTCAGAACCAGCATCTGAATCCAGTAATGGCTGGGCATCATCAAGGGGCAAGTGGCTGATGCTGTGGTCAAATAACTCAGCTGACGCCTCAATGGCTGATATTAGGGCCATGGCAGGAATAGATGTGGACAAGGAGGCAGGTTTATCCACTCTGGCAACCGCAGGGGACTGCACACTTGTCTCTGCTTGTGTGACAGAGGATAAGGAGGCTGAGGAAGATTTCGTAAGCCAGTCCACCACCTTGTCTGCATGCTGTGACTGGATAGCACGGGCAAACTCACTAAATAGAGGAAATGATGCCCTGCCTGAGGACTGACCACCACCACCACGTCCACCTATGCCTGTGGACACATTTGTTGCTGGCCCCCTTACAGTGCCAAGGGAACATCTGCCTCTCCTTGTTGTCCTCCCAGACATTATTGGGAGGAAGGGGGCAGTGCTTATAAGAAAATGTAAAGGAGAAGTTGAAATCTGTACGTAGATGCACTTTAATCAATGTAAAGTGGTGTTTGGCAGACATGGGAGTAAGTCACACATGTGCAAGTCACAAGCAAGTCTCAAGTCTTAACCTTCAAGTCTCAAGCAAGCCCCAAGTTACTGTGACGAAAAGCAAGCAAGTCAAGTCGAGTCCCTGCTAGAAGTCAAGCAAGTCAAGTCAAGTCATTTATTTTGGTCAAGTCACAAATCAAGTCAAAATACAGATCTACCCCATACTGTATAAAAATAATAGGAGGGATAACAATAAATAATATTGGTTATGTGCCCATGCCTCACTGTGCCCATGTCTCACTGTGCCCAATGCCTCACTGTGCCCAATGCCTCACTGTGCCCGTGTCTCACTGTGCCCATGCTTCACTGTGCCCGTCAGCCGTGTACCTGATCGGCGGCATCCCAACGGCCATTCCAGTATTCAAAAGCCGCGCCTCCTCCTCGTCTGTGATAGGCGGAACACTCAATTTCCCAGCATTCAGTGTTCCGCCTATCACGGACATCCGCTCATCCTCATAACACAGACGAGGATAAGAGGATGTCCGTGATAGGCTGAACACTGCCTGCTGTGAAATTGAGTGTTCCGCCTATCACAGACAAGGAGGCGCGGCTTTTGAACACTGCAATGGCCGCCGCCTGTCTGCATGACACGCTGATCAGGTAGGCAGACGGCTGCTTGCGGTTAGTGTTAGTGGTGCCAAGTCATTGCAAGTCATATAGCCCAAGTCAAAGTCAAGTCGCAAGTCATTAGTGACAAGTCAAAGTCAAGTCGAGTCATTTATTGAATTCTGTTAAGCAAGTCGCAAGTCCCCAAACAGGTGACTCAAGTCTGACTTAAGTCAAGTCATGTGACTCAAGTCCCCCACCTCTGGTGTTTGGTGCCCTTTAATTTGAGTACTCACACTACACAGACACACTCCACAGATACAATATAATATACTGCAATATAATGCGCCAAACGTACAGTGACGCACAGAACTATATGACGTTAAACTGGCAGTAACAAACGCAAAACTATATGGTGTTAAACTGGCAGTAACGCACGCAAAATTTTATGATGTTAAACTGGCAGTAACACACGCAAAACTATATGGCGTTAAACCGGCAGTAACGCACGCAAAACGATATGGCGTTAAACTGTCAGAAACGCACACAAAACTATATAGCGTTAAACTGGCATTAATGCACTCAAAACTATATGGCGTTAAACTGGCAGTAACGCACACATAACTATATGGCAATAAACTGTCAGTAACGCAGACAGAACTATATGGCATTAAACTGGCAGTAACGCACGCAAAACTATATGGCGTTAAACTGGCAGTAACGCACGCAAAATGATATGGCGTTAAACTGGCAGTAACGCGCGCAAAACTATATTGCGTTAAACTGGCAGTAACGCACATAAAACGATATGGCATTAAACTGGCAGTAACGCACACAGAACTATATGGTGTTAAACTGGCAGTAACGCACGCAAAACTTTATAATCAGTGTCCCTGATCAATCAATTCCCCATCATACAGTACATCAGTGCCCTCTTACATCAGAGTCCTTCCTTACATAAATGTGTCCCCCTACTTACATCAGTGTTGCCCCACTTACATCAATGTGCCCCCCTCCTTATATTAGTGTGCCCCTCCTGCCTTCATCAGTGTCCCCCCTCCTTTTATTAATGTGCTCTCCTTCCTTACATGAATGTGACCCCTCCTTACATCAGTGTACCCCTCATTACATCAGTGTACCCCTCTTTCATCAGTATGCCTCCTCTTTACACCAGTGTGCCCCAGTCCTTTCATCGGTATGCCCCCTCCTTACATCAATGTGTCCCTCCTCCTTACATCAGTGTGCCCCCCTCCTTACATCAATGTGTCCCTCCTCCTTACATCAATTTGCGCCCCTCCTTACATCAGTGTGCCCCCTCCTTACTTTAGTATGCCCCCATCCTTATGAGTGCCCTCCTTCTTACATCAGTATACCCCCTTCCTTTCATCAGTGTGCCCCCCTCCTTACATCAGTGTGCTCCCCTTACATTAGTGTGCCCTCCCTCCTTACATCAGTGTGCCCCCTGCTTCTTACATCAGTGTCCTCCCTCCTTTTATCAGTGTGCCTCTCCTCCTTACATCAATGTGCCTTCCTTCCTTATATCAGTGTGCCCTCCTCCTTACACCAGTGTTCCCCCATCCTTACTTACATCAGTATGCCCCCTCCTTACATCAGTGTGCCCCTCTCCTTACATCAATGTCCACCCTCCTTACATTAGTGTGCCCTCTCCTTATATTTGTGTACCCTCCTCCTTACATCAGTGTACCCCCTTCCTTTCATCAGTGTGACCCCATCCTTACATCAGTGTTCCCCTTTACATCAGTTTCCCCCCTCCTATCAGTTTGCCCTCCCTCCTTACATCAGTGTGCCTCTGCTCCTTATATCAGTGTACCCCCTCCTTACCTTAGTTTTCCCCTCCTGCTTACATCAGTGTGACCCCCTCCTTACAACAGTGTGCCCCATCCTTACATCAGTGTGCCCACCCAATAAAAAACCTGTGCCATCACCTTACATCAGTGTACCCCGTTCCTTATATCAGTGTGTGATCCCCTCACCTTTTATCAGTGTGCCCTACCTACCTTAAAGCGGGATTCCACCCGCAATTTTTTTTTTTTTTTAAAGTCAGCAGCTACTAACACTGTAGCTCCTGACTTTTAATAAGGACACTTACCTGTCCTACTCGCCCACGATGTCGGGCCCCCGGCGGCGATCGCTCGGTCCTGGCAGGTCCCGGCTCCTTCATCATGACTAAGGGAAACAGGCAGTGAAGCCTTATGGCTTCACTGCCTGTTTCCTACTGCGCATGCGCGACTCGCACGACGCTTTGTAAATGGGCGGCTGCCTCCTGGGATTACACACAGTTCCCAGAAGGCAGCGTGCCTCATTTACAAGAAGAGGAAGTGGAAGGAGAACTACCGAGGCAAAGGAAGAGGCAGATAGGGGACCTCCACATAGCATCGGGCATTTCAGGTGAGTATAATTTTTTTTTTTTCTATTAATTTTTCTCTCTTTTTTTTAGGAATTTTAGTTTTAAAAAAATTTCTGGATGGACCTCCGCTTTAGGCAACATATACGTAGCAGCACAGCAGGAGCTAGGAAGCGGAGAAAGTGTGTAAAGGAAAGGGGATGGTGGGGGTAGTATGTATAGGAGAGGAGTGCGGAGGGGATGGTGGGGGTAGTATGTATAGGAGAGGAGTTCGGAGGGGATGGTGGGGGTAGTATGTGTAGGAGAGGAGTGCGGAGGGGATGGTGGGAGTAGTATGTGTAGGAGAGGAGTGCGGAGGGGATGGTGTTGGTAGTATGTGTAGGAGAGGAGTGCGGAGGGGATGGTGGGGGTAGTATGTGTAGGAGAGGAGTGCGGAGGGGATGGTGGGGGTAGTATGTGTAGGAGAGGAGTGTGGAGGGGATGGTGGGGGTAGCATGTGTAGGAGAGGAGTGTGGAGGGGATGGTGGGAGTAGCATGTGTAGGAGAGGAGTGCGGAGGGGATGGTGGGGGTAGCATGTGTAGGAGAGGCGTGCGGAGGGGATGGTGGGGGTAGTATGTGTAGGAGAGCAGTTCAGAGGGGATGGTGGGGGTAGTATGTGTAGGAGAGGAGTGCGGAGGGGACGGTGGGGGTAGTATGTGTAGGAGAGGAGTGCGGAGGGGACGTTGGGGGTAGTATTTGTAGGAGAGGAGTGCGGAGGGGATGGTGGGGGCAATATGTCTAGGAGAGGAGTGCGGAGGGGATGGTGGGGGTAGTATGTCTAGGAGAGGAGTGCGGAGGGGATGGTGGGGTAGTATGTATAGGAGAGGAGTGCGGAGGGGATGGTGGGGGTAGTATGTATAGGAGAGGAGTGCGGAGGAGATGGTGGGGGTAGTATGTATAGGAGAGGAGTGCGGAGGGGATGGTGGGGGTAGTATGTATAGGAGAGGAGTGCAGAGGGGATGGTGGGGGAAGCAGGTGTAGGAGAGGAGTGCGGAGGGGATGGTGGGGGTAGTATGTCTAGGAGAGGAGTGCGGAGGGGATGGTGGGGGTAGTATGTATAGGAGAGGAGTGCGGAGGGGATGGTGGGGGTAGTATGTATAGGAGAGGAGTGCGGAGGGGATAGTGGGGGTAGTATGTATAGGAGAGGAGTGCGGAGGGGATGGTGGGGGTAGTATGTATAGGAGAGGGGTGCGGAGGGGATAGTGGGGGTAGTATGTATAGGGGAGGAGTGTGGAGGGGATGGTGGGGGTAGAAGGTATAGGAGAGGAGTGCGGAGAGGATGATGGGGGTAGTATGTATAGTAAAGGAGTGTGGAGGGGATGATGCTAGCTGGATGTATGAAGTGGTCTGGGGGGGGTGATGGACCTGGGGGGAGTTGGGGGCTGAAAAATAGTGATGTATATAAAAACAAAAGCTATTGTACTCATCCACTAATATTTACAACAGTACAACAATGAAAACTCCCAGCCCCCAGCACTTTGTATGTACAGATGATGTGAAGGTAATGGATGACCATTCATATATCACTGTGTTATCCAGGCTCTGTACAATCAGAAGTTTACAATAGACATGTGCACACTGAAATATTTCGTTTCGGAATTTCGTTTTCGTTCGAAAAATTTATTTATTTAGTTACTCCCGAATTTTTTTTTTATTTATTTTGTTTTTCGTTAGAAATTGCATTCATTCGAAAATCTGAATTAATTAAGGTCGAATCTGTCATTGAAGGCTTTTGGTGTCTGTCGAATGTTCAAAGAAGATTCGACGGAGCAGCGAAACTGTACGACGCCGCAATCATACATTTCCGGTCTAATGTTCCGCCTACAAGCTAGCTATAGTAGAAATATAATGTTGTATGACTAGTAATAATTATATTTATTAATTATTATTACTAGTCAACCAACATTAGAATTTTTCTATAGCCTATGGGCAGAGTATTTGACCGGAAATGTACGATTGCAGCATCGTACAGTTTATCTGCTCCGTCGAATCTTCTTAGAACTTTCAACAGACACCATAAGCCTTCAATGACAGATTCGACGTTTGTATGTTTTTTGAATCTTTGTCGAATCTTCGTCGTTCATGTTGAATTGTCAAGTTAGTTCTAGCTATTTTACTGCTCCTCCTCTTTGGTTACAATCAGCCAATAACATTCATCATCATCATTTTTTTTATTTTACTTCCCCCACCCAATTCCAGCAGCGATCTTTTCTCTCTATGTCGAATCTTTTCTCTCTATAATGTCGAATCTTTTCTCTCTATTTAGAATAATCTTGGACTAATAGAGTTAAGGTTAGGCACATTCGACCACAGGTTTGATGGACACAGATTGTTATTGTCAGCCTCATGTCGAATCTCCTATCTATATCGAACTGTTGTTGCAACGAAAATGAAGCATTTGTTTATGTCAGATCTTTCGGTTTTCGGATTCTGCGTTTTCGTTTGTTAAAACGATAACTAAAATACCTGAAATTCGGACGAAAATGCATTCGGACGAAAATGAATGCACATGTCTAGTTTACACTCTCCACCCACATACACACAGGGTTAATGAATGGTCATAAATTACTGCACATTATCTGGAATGAGGATGGGGGATGTTTGTATAGACAGAGGAGGCTTGGAAGATATCTTCAGACACACTCCCGATCCTCCTGTCACCTTAACCCTTCACAGTAACTCCTTCCAAACAAATCCTGTCAGCTTTCCACCCCAGGAGACTCAGACAAAAACTCTCAGCTCACCTCTTCTCTGCATGTAGTGTGAGCAGGGCCGGCTTCAGGAATTTTGGGGCCCCTTACAGAGCTTCAGGCATGGGCCCCCTGGAGCAGAGAACCGGGGGGGGGGGCTGCCGCCGCAAATTGAGAAGCAGGGGGGGGTGCCACGAATTGAGAAGCGGGGGGGTGCTGCTGCCACAAATTATTGAAGTCGGGGGGTTGCCATCCGGGCCCTTGGGGACCTCCGGGCCTCTGGGCCCCTTACAAAAAGTAAAAAAAAGAGGTAAAAAAAAAAAGAAATAAAATAAAAAAGTTTTTTTATTTTTTTTATAAAAAAAAAAGGAGGGTTGCCATCTGGGCCCCTGGGGACCTCCGGGCTTCTGGGCCTCTTACAAAAAAAAAAAAGGGGGTGTTGCCATCCGGGGCCCTGGGGACCTCCAAGCCCCTTACAAAAAAAAACTACCTGTACCCCCCTGATGGTGGCCCTGAGTGTGAGCAGTGCCAGCCCGACATTATCTACTCCTCCCGACATGATCTCCTCCTCAGCTCCACCTCCCGGGTTCTCTAAGCACACCGCACTAGTGATCGGGGGGGGGGAGGAGTTAGTCACTGATAAGAGAGACCCTGCAGGAGCCTGGAGGGGGAGACAGAATGGAATGAGCTTTAGATTCTAACAATTACCCCAGCACATTGTTTTTATAGAGAAGCAGTGACACTGCTGCTGTCTCCACAGTGACACATATGCTAATGGAGCTCCCCCTGACTGATGGTCTGTCCGGAGAGTTCAGAGAGTCTGAAAACCGGGCAGATGATTCAGAACCCAGACTCTCCGAGTGAATCCCATACATAAACAAAATCTAGGTAAAATAAATACCAACATTCTCAGTGAAACCTTGTTGTTTAGCTTGGAAAAGCAAGTAAATGTCTTTATGGGAGTGGATGGTTCAAGCAGCCATCAAAATTTCCACTCGCCTGCTCGCATTTTGCGAGGGCTGGGCGAGTGTGGGCTGCCTGGGAGCGGGGGGGGGGGGGCGATCGTGGGGCAAGAGAGAAGAGAGGAGAGGAGAGCTGCTGCTGCTGCTGCCGCCGCCGCATTGATCAGCGCACGGGGAACATAACAGCTTTCATTTCAATAGCTGTGTGTTCCCCGCCGCGCGTCTTCATATATAGCCCCTCCCCCTTGTCCGGGAACTTTGATAGACAGATCACCTGCCCCAGGATTGGGCAGGTGATCTGTCGATCAAAGTGCCCGGACAAGGGGAAGGGGCTATATGTGACGGCACGCGCGGCGGGGAACACAAAGCTATTGAAATGGGAGCTGTTATGTTCCCCGCGCGCTGATCAACCAGACAGCGGCGGCGGTGGCAGGGGGGGGCTCTCTCTTTCCGTACACAGGTAGGCCACTGGGGACCTACACATGGCTGCATTTGGGGACACAAGGCTGCATTTGGGGACACATGGATACACATGGCTGCATTTGGGGTCACATGGCTACACAAGGTTGCATTTGGGGACACATGGCTGCATTGGGGACACAAGGCTGCATTGGGGACAGATGGCTGCATTTGGGGACACATGGCTACACAAGGCTGCATTTGGGGACACATGGCTGCATTTGGGGACACAAGGATGCATTTGGGGACACAAGGCTACACAAGGCTGCATTTGGGGACACAAGGCTGCATTTGGGGACACAAGGCTACACAAGGCTGCATTTGGGGACACATGGCTGCATTTGGGGACACAGACTACATTGGCGGTCACAGGCTGCACTGGTGGACACAGGCTGTATTGGTGGACACGGACAGGCTGCAGTTTTGGACATGGATAAAGTTGTTGTTAATATTTATTTTTATAACTTAATTCTGCATAAACAATTTAAGTGTCATTTCATGAGATAATTTGAGGGCGTGTTTAGGGGCGGGATTAGGGGCAGGGCATGGTAGGAGTTGGGCCCGGCAACTGGTGGCAAGTAACCCTTGAGGTCTGGCTAGTAGCTCAGGATTTGAAAATTTGAGCCATGGTTCAAGTACTACTGCAGCTTATAATGCCCCCAAAAACTGAAACAACAAGTACACGTAGCCCAGTGTTAAATAATCATTCAATGCAAAATTGGTTATTTTTATTCATCAGTTGGTGCTGGTGAGCTGAACCCTTACTAGCTTTTATATCTCCAACAGCAAAATCTCCTTGCCCTAGTTCCTGGCTTTGTACTTAGCATATACTCCCATTTCTTTATTTGTTGGTGGTCTTCATAATGTACACTAAATTACAATTAAAAGAGGGTTTATCTGAGATATCACTGCATTCTTTTTGAGAGAGACAAAAGAACTGGTGGGCGCTAACCATATATCTAAAAATTAAATCTGACCTCCAGGCTCAACACTTTCACTGAATCATATTCCATAGTACCCACAAATATATAAATCAACTTTGTTACAGATCCCTTTGCAAACCTAAAAATAACCTTGTAAAAAAAGCAGCAGCAACATTATTTACTGCACAAAGCCTGTGCAGAGAGCAGACCCGTGAGTGTAATCCAGCAGGCTCCACCCACTACAAGCTGAAGGCAGAAAACTACAGGAGGGGGCGGATACATGACCAGTTACCCTGCACAAGTTGTGAGAACAGCAGTGATTGGTCCTTATTACAGGAAGTTCCTTCACAGATTAAAAAAGGGAAAGGTGCTGTTTCACACTGCATTACTGCACTAATCTGGATGAACTACACAAAGAACACAAGATTCAAATATGTATACACAAGCCTCTTGTATTTAGACATTATTTGTTTAGCCTGGGTTTTAGCTTTAAATATTGTTTTTGAAAGGACTGGCCCTTTAATCCCAATTTAACAATCCAACGCATTGTAGTATACAGAATTTTAAACCTTAGAAGTAAAAGCAGTAGCGTATGTCCTAGACCTAGACGAAAAGAAGAAGATTAAACCTTGAGTTAGCAGTAAGTGAGAAAGTGATGGAGTAAAATGGTATTGATTTTCTTTTTCTTTTTGGTTTAAAATGTGCATCCTTTCATTTTCTGTTTTTAATGGAGTGGAATATTGTAAGATGCATGCAGAGGAAATAAAAATAACCAGCGCATTAGACTTCTTAAGTCTAGAACTGTACTTCCAGCTAAATTCATATTATTTGTCCATTCCTGATTCATAGCTGCATTCAGCCATTGCTGAACACTTACAGTAAATGCTTTCAATGAGCTTGGCTTCTCAGTCTGTCAGACTTTTATTTGTGAAACTCACTTCCTGCAGCCTTTTTTTTAATATGATACTTTGAAATTCTGTATGATATCGACAATAAGAATGAAGTCAGCGCTGCCTACTGCTAGGCTATGAGCTAAATGATTTAACTATTTCCCATCCATGGTCTGTAGATGAAAAGCCTCCTGCATGATACCCTATGCTGAGAGAATGTTAATCCACATCTCCCCTGCTGGCTCTATCAAGTAGGGTTTGACCTGGAACCAGTGCCGGGACAAGGGCATCCAGCGTCCAGGGCAAGAATGCCAAACTGCGCCCCCCTCCCTTCCCTTAGGGTTAGGGTCAGGGCACCCCCTATCCCTGCAATAAACCATTGCGCCCAGGGCAGCCGCCCCTCCTGCCCACCCCTTGTCCCGGCCCTGCCTGGAACTATACAGTCACCATTGGATGGAAGGTCAGTCAATCACAGCTTAAAGTGGATGTAAAGCCACTCTCATCCTTTCTAAACTACTGCCATAGTGCTGATCTATAAGGATATAGATGCCTCCTGCATGTATCCTTATCTGTCAAATGTCTCACCTCTGTCTGTTATAAGAACTGAAAAACTGCAGATTCTGTGGGTGGATCTGTTGTCTTGACCCCGGTGGGTGGAGTCGTGATGTCAGTAGACTCCCCGCCCACCTCTCCCCTTGTCAACATGCATTTTCTCCTGTGTATTCCTTACACTGAACTTCTGCTATAATTACTAACATCCAGTCAAAATCCACAAAAGTAACCACATGACTTCAGAAAAGGAGTGGGGGTGGGAATTAAAAAATAATGCCTGTCTAAAGCTAGTACACGAGATATGTAAATAACCTGTCACTCAAAGCAAGGGGGCGGAATGGACTAAGGTTTTTCTCTGTTTGTCCGTTTTATCTCACTGAACAATAAAAGAGGATTGCTCAGAGCTTGATTAACTATTTGTGGCAAGACTGGGCACAGATGATAGGAAATCTTATACTCTACATTGTGACAGCAAAAAAAAAAATATTTCGGGTTTACATCCAAATTAAAGGAGTAGTAAAGTTACATGTTTTTTCACCTTAATGCATCCTATGCATTAAGGTGAAAAAACATTCGACAATACCGCCCCCCCCCCGAGCCCCCGTTTTTCTTACCTGGCCCCTCGAAAGTCCCATGCTCGTCCCCGTCATCCTCTTCGTTTTTCAGCCTGGCCGCCGATTGGCTACACTGGATGGATTGAAAGCAGCGCAGCCATTGGCTGGCGCTGCTGTCAATCACATCCAATGACGCGGCACGCCGGGGGGCGGGGTCGAGTGATACAGTCGGCGGCTATGGCCGCCGCTGTATCACGGGAGCGCGCCCGCAATCACTCCACACCATGCGAGCTCACTCGCATTAAGGTGTGGAGTCCTTGCGGGGAGGAGCCAAGACAGCCGCCGAGGGACCCCAGAAGACCAGGATCGGGGCCACTGTGTGCAAAACGAGCTGCACAGTGGAGGTAAGTATAACATGTTTGTTATTTTTAAGCAAAAAAAAGGGAAGCTTTAGTGCTCCTTTAAGGAAACCCTTGCAACCTTTGGAGGAACCCTAACGTTCCACAGAACCCTGGTTGAGAATGACTAGATTACAGGCTCCATTCACAAAACACAGCTTCAGTCCACAGCATCATGAAGATGTCAGCGTGCCTCTGTTTAATATTGGATTTGTCAGATACAATTACAGCATAAGAAAACTATAAATAATATGAAAATGAAAAACATTTTTTTTTTTTTTTGTACATTTTTGTGTATTTTCAGACTATAATTCTAAAAACAAGCAGCAGAGTTTTTATTAAAACAGTGTGCCAAAATCTTACGTGTCCTTAAAATAATTTCATATATATTTGCAATTTAGTTCTAGAGGTAAAGCCATTTTTATTGGCACGTGCTGACCCTGCTAGATTTGGCTTAGGCATCAAGACTTTAATGACATCTGGTCATAAAAGGATTCGGGAGTTTAAGATCTGTTGGTTTTATGTTGGACTTGGGCACTGAAAAAGGCAAAGAAGGCAATTGCTAGAAACCTGATGCATGTATACTGACCAAGTACACAAACATTATCTAACAATTTTAATTGCTTTATGTTACCATTTTTTTACATAAAATGATCAAACAGATCAAAACAAACTACTACCATCCATTTTTTATAGAGACAAATATGTAAACTGTTGTTGGCAAGTTAAATTGCTCAATTTTGATTGATTTTGTTATCAAATAGCTGGATGAAAGTAATTTCCATTTCCAAGAAATTGTACCATGTATGGCTTCTAGAAACAGGAAACTGTCATGCTTGGGGATACCATTTGAAGTCTCTCCTGTCATCATGTCTGTTAATTATTGTACTTGAAAGCAGAGAATAGACTTCAATAAAATAGAGGGGTGGGCAGCTGTATGGCAGATGATATTGAAAAATGTAAAATAATGCACTTAGGAGCTAAAAATATGAATACAAGTTTCAAACTAAGGGAAGAACCTCTATCCAGGATGGAAAAAATCTGGGGGTCCTTGTAGATCATAGGCTCACCAATAGCATGCAATGCCAAGCTGCAGCTGAAGCAAGGCTAGCAGACTATTAGCATGCATTAACCACTTGCCAACCAGCGCACGCACTTTTACGTCGACAGAATGGCACGGACAGGCAGATGGGCATACAGGTACGTCCCATTAAATTTGCCGCTGTGTGGTCGAGCTGTGTGACGCGCCCGCGGGACCCGTGGACTCGATGTCCGCCGGTGTCCCGCGATCGTGTCACGGAACTGAAGAACGGGGAGATGTCAGTGTAAACACAACATCTCCCCGTTCTTCCTAATGACATATCACTGATCGTCTGCTCCCTCTCATCGGGAGCAGCGACCAGTGTCATGTCACTCGTAGCCACGCCCCCTACCAGTTAGAATCCCTCCCTAGGACACACTTAACCCCTTCCTAGCCCCCTAGTGGTTAACCCCTTCACATCCAGTCACATTTTCACAGTAACCAGTGCATTTTTATAGCACTGATCGCTGTATAAACGTGAATGGTCTCAAAATAGTGCCAAAAGTGTCCGATGTGTCCGCCATAATGTTGCAGTCATGATAAAAATCTCTGATCGCCGTCATTACTAGTGAAAAAAATATATTAATAAAAATGCCATAAAACTATCCCCTATTTTGTAGATGCTATAACTTTTGTGCAAACCAATCAATAAACGCTTATTGCGATTTTTTTTTTTACCAAAAATATGTAGAAGAATACATATCGACCTAAACTGAGGAAAAAATGTGTTTTTTTATATATTTTTTGGGGATATTTATTATAGCAAAAAGTAAAAAATATTGTATTTTTTTCAAAATTTACGCTATTTGTTTATAGCGCAAAAAAATAAAAACTGCAGAGGTGATCAAATACCACCAAAAGAAAGCTCTATTTGTGGTAAAAAAAGGACGTCAATTTTGTTTGGGAGCCACGTCGCACGACCGCGCAATTGTCAGTTAAAGTGACACAGTGCCGAATCGCAAAAAGTGCTCTGGTCTTTGGCCAGCAAAATAGTCCGGGGCCTAAGTGGTTAGATAAGGGTTGTAATAGTTTGGATTGTCTAAGTGACAAATCTTTGAAAAAAAAAAAAAAACAGTGCAAACTATTGACTTCTAGGAAAGTAGCTAGCTTTCCTGGAAGTTTATAATTAACCTGGAAGGGGTTAAAAGGAAAACAAATCAGGAAACATTCACCAAGATCCAGCAACCAGTATTTTTTTCATATTTGAATACTAGAGAGCGAATCTGTTTGCCTGAACTAGGAAAACTGCCCAGTGCTCTGAAGCATATAGAGCTGATTCACTTACATTTTGCGATTCGGCACTGCGTCCCTTTAACTGACAATTGCGCGGTCGTGCGACGTGGCTCCCGAACAAAATTGACGTTCTTTTTTTCCCACAAATAGAGCTTTCTTTTGGTGGTATTTGATCACCTCTGCGGTTTTTATTTTTTGCGCTATAAACAAAAATAGAGCAACAATTTTGAAAAAAATGACAATTTTTAGCTTTTTGCTATAATAAATATCCCCAAAAAATATATAAAAAAAACATTTTCTTTCCTCAGTTTAGGCCGTTACGTAGTCTTCTACTTATTTTTGGTAAAAAAAATCGAAACCGCGCTTATTGATTGGTTTGCGCAAAAGTTATAGCGTTTACAAAAAAAGGGGGTAGTTTTATGGCATTTTTATTATATATTTTTTTTTTTACTAGTAATGGCGGCGATCAGTGATTTTTTTGTGACTGCGACATTATGGCGGACACATCGGACACTTTTGACACATTTTTTGGACCTTTGTAATATTTACAGCGATCAGTGCAATAAAAATACACTGGTTACTGTAAAAATTACACTGGCAGTGAAGGGGTTAACCACTAGGGGCGCTGAAGGGGTTAAGTGTGCCAAAGGGAGTGATTCTCACTGTTAGGGGGCGTGGCTATGAGTGACACGTCACCGATCTCCGCTCTGATTACACAGAGCGGAGATCGGGGACAGTGTCAGTAGGCGAGCGGGGAGATGTTGTGTATATGCCGTGAGCGGTCGTTAAGGGGTTAATGTGCATCTTCCTGTTCTATGAACTATATGTAACTGACATGTATTTGCATCTCTTCGTTTGCCAATGACAAGCACTGCCAGGATAAGTATGTGCTGTATGTTTGTCTTTTGAACGCCCAATGTTGGGGAGAATATTGGGGAAGGGGGTTCTTTTTGGGTGAAAAATGGATTGTTAAACTTTTAATAAACAAGTATCTGATTTAAAAAAGAAGCCTGAAGTGTTGCATGCATTTCCTGTAGAATGATCCATGAGAGTCAGTTCTGTTGCCAAGCAGTTAAAGCATTGTGATAAAGTCAATACTAGCTATCTTGACAAGTAAAGTTTGGTGCATGTTACTTCTCATGCCGCGTACACACGACCGTTTTTCCTGTCATGCAAAAAAACAAAGTTTTTCTCGACGTGATTCGTCGTGATTCCTCTCAATGCCTTGCATACACACGTTCAGGAAAAAAAAACGCTCGAGCAAAGCGCGGTGATGTACAACACGTACGAAAACACGTACGACGGCACTATAAAGAGGAAGCTCCATTCGAATGGCGCCACCCTTTGGGCTGCTTTTGCTGATCTCGTGTTAGTAAAGTTTGGTGAAAGACGATTCACGCTTTTCAGCCTCGTGCTTTTCAGTCCGTTACAGCGTGACGAATGTGCTATCTCCATTAGTTTTACCAGAACGAGCGCTCCCGTCTCATACTTGATTCTGAGCATGCGCGTTTTTTTTTCCCCTCGGAAAAGCATACACACGAGCGGTTTTCGTAATGAGAAAAAGAACGATGGGAAAAACGACGAGAAAAAATAGAGCAGGTTCTAATTTTTTTCCGGGCAGTTTTCTCGTCGAGAAAACTGCTATGGAGCCTACACACGACCGTTTTTCACGACCAATCTAAAAAATCCCAGTTTTCTCGTCATGAAAAACGGTCGTGTGTACGTGGCATCAGTTTCATTCAGCAGCTGAATCTGTTTCTCCTTTATCCATCTGGTTGTAGTATCCAAGAGACTCTGCAGGTTGTCTTTATGTGGTATCCTACAGCGTTAGGCAAGAGTTGTAATTTCCTTAAACTGCTAACCATTTGTATCATGGCATAAGCATAAACTGTAGGATTTCATGTCTGAATTCTTAGTATGGTAGTGACTTTAAAGCGGAGGTCCGCCAAAATGTTTTTTTTTTAAAAGTCAGCAGCTCCAAATACTGCAGCTGATGACTTTTAAAATATGGACACTTACCTGTCCAGGGCGCCCGCGATGTCGGCACCCGAGGCCGACCCGTCCCGTCCCTCGGTCCTTGGATGCTGCTCCCGCCATCTTCGGTAAGGGAATCAGGAAGTGAAGCCTTGCGGCTTCACAGCCTTGTTCCCTACTGTGCATGCGCGAGTCGCGCTGCGCAATCGAAATGGTTCCTGCTATTTTCTAGGACCCGTGTGTCTCCCAGAAGACAGCGGGGGGGGGGGGGGGAGTGGCGTAACCCCCGCAGGGGTCTATGCACAGAACTGGGTGCAAATACCTGTATTATACAGGTATCTGCACCCCCTTCCCCCCTGAAAGGTGCCAAATGTGACACCAGAGGGGGGGGGGTTCCGAAAAGCGGAGGTTCCATTTTTGTGTGGACCTCCGCTTTAAGTGGTGCTGTACAGTATATTTGGACCTCTTTTTTTACTCCAACTCTAAAAATAATGATCTGGTAAATTTAAATTAAACAATATTAGCTCCCTTTGACTTTTTGCCTACTTTTAAAATAATCCTGCTATTAGAGAAATATGTGGGCTTCCATTGTTAAAGTGGTTGTAAAGGTTTGCATTTTTTTTTTTTGTAAATAACAAACATGTCCTACTTACCTCCACTGTGCAGCTCGTTTTGCACAGAGTGGCCCCGAATGGCATTTTCTGGGGTCCCTCGGCGGCTCTCTCGGCTCCTCCCTCGCCTCAGATAACCCCCTCTGGGAATCTCTCTCCCAAGGGGTTACCTTACGGGCGCGCCTCCGAGTCCTGTATTCCGCGTCCATAGCCGCCGAGTACAGTACTCGGCTCCGCCCCCCGGCACCCACGACATTGGATTTGATTGACAGCAGCACGAGCCAATGGCTGCGCTGCTATCAACCTATCCAATGAAGAGCCGAGAAGCCAAAGGAAGAGCGCGTTCACGACGCAGGATGTTCCAGGGCTCAGGTAAGTAAAACGGGGGCCTGGGGGGCCGGATGACTGTCAGATGTTTTTTCACCTTAATGCATTAAGGATGAAATTAAGGTGAAAAAACATGAACCTTTACAACCCCTTTAACTCCTCATTTTAATATTCTAGCTCCTGGGCTTAATTTTGGTCCAATGTCTTTGGTAAATTCTTCTGGCTGACCGACTCATACCAAGTATGCAGATCATGCAGTAAAACTTTACTCTGAGTTTGCTTAATGTATGTTTTCCCTAGTGGTTTATGATATTATGGCTATTGGTTTGGCATGAGAGCCTGGCAGTTAGATTTTTCAGGAGCAGTTCAGCAGAGGAAGCCTGTATGTTTCTTTTTTTAGCTAAGGATCTTGAGTGAGAAAGAGTCAGAATTCTGCTGTTTGTGTTTTTGTTTTTTTAGAGATTTCTCCTCACTTCCTGTTTGACTAGTGTGAGACAAAACAGGAAGTAAGAAAACATTTTCTTGAAACGTAAACCCCCAGAGCAATAAGAACTTCTTTTCAGGTTTTTACTGATGTATAGTACTGTGCAAAAATTTTAGGCTGGTGTGAAGAAATGCTGTAAAGTAGGAATGCTTTCAAAAATATATATTTTAGCTGTTTATTTTTTATCAATTTACAAAATGCAAAGTCAGCGAACAGAAGAAAAATCTTAATCAAATCAATATTTGGTGTGACATCCCTTTGGCTCCAAACCAGCATCAATTCTTACTGTACTTTGCACACTTTGTACACTTGCACAAAGTCAAGGATTTTGTAAGATTAGTCAGTTGTATGATTAATTAATCATACTAAGCAGGTGCTAATAATCATCAGTTTCATATGTAGGTTGAAACACAGCCATTAACTGAAACAGCAGTGTAGGAGGCCTAAAACTGGATGAGGAGCTGCCAAACTCTGCTACTAAGGTGAGTTGTGAAAGAGTTTCATGTCACAGGTCATACACCATGGCAAGACTGCACACTGCAACAAGACACAAGGTAGATATACTGCATCAGTAAGGTCTCTCCCAGGCAAATATTTCAAAGTAGACTGGGGTTTCAAGATGTGCTGTTCAAGTCCTTTTGAAGAAAGAAACAGGCAACATTGAGGACCATAAATGCTTTGGTCGGTCAAGGAAACTAAATGCAGGAGATGCTTACCTTGACATTGGAAGATGTCCAGCAATGCCATCAGCACAGAACTGGCAGAAGCCAGTGGGACCCAGGCACTCCCCATCTACTGCCAGGAGAAGTCTTGCCAGACGTGGTCTTCATGGAAGAATTGTTGCCAAAAAGACATACCTTCAACGTGGAAACAAGGCTAAGTGACTCAACTATCCACAAAAACATTGGAACTGGGATGCAGAAAATGGCAGCAGGTGCTCTGGACTAATGAGTCCAAACTTGAAATACTTAACTATAGCAGGAGGTAGCGTGTTTACCGAAGGGCTGGTGAGTACAATAACGAGTGTCTGCAAGCAACAGTGAAGCATTGTGAAAGTTCCTTGCAAGTTTGGAGCTGCATTTCTGCAAATAGAGTTGGAGTTTTTGTCAGGATCAATGGTGAGAAATACAGGCATATACTTTTCCATCATGTCATACCGTCAGGGAGGCGTGTGATTGGCCTCAAATGTATTCTTCAGCAGGACAATGACCCCAAACATACAGCCAATGTCATTAAGAACTATCTTCAGCGTAAAGAACAAGGAGTCCTGGAAGTGAAAATTTGGCCACCAGAGTCCTGATCTTAATATCATGGAGTCTGTCTGGGATTACATGAAGAGACAGAAGGATTTGAGGCATCGTACATCCACAGAAGATCTGTGGTTAGTTCTCCTATCGTAGATGTTTGGAACAACTTACAGTACATGCCGCGTTCCTTCAAAAACTGTGTGCAAGTATACCTAGAAGAATAGGGGGAAAAGGGGATAGGAGTTTCAAGGCCCCCCTTTTCCTCATGGGATAACGGCGGCATGGAGGTTTCAAGTGTCCCCGCAGGTCAGGGGGGGCTCGCGCTTTAAGGGAGCCTTGTAACTGCCTGTGAGGGGAGCCTTGAAAAGGTAATGGAATGTTCCAGAACCTCTCGAGGACCCCCTATATAAGGGGGGTCCGGACTGGGTCCGTGGCCAGTCGCCAGCGGACGGTATAGCTGTAGGAGCTCAGGCAAAAGAGCTTCCCTTTGAGCCCACAGCTTCCTACCTCCTAAAGCGGCATGAAGACGTTGCTTCGGCAGCTCCTCGAGCGGGCGGAGGCAGAAGGCGGAGAAGGCTGGCTCCGAAGATGCCTCTCCTTACCTCCGATGGAAGAAGCTCCGGAAGTCGGCGACGAGGATCCCCGTACGGATGGGCCGGCGGCCGAGGAAGACGAGGTGGATGCCGGCGGCATAGCTGTGATGCCTCGGGAGGAAGAGGTCGTGACGTCGGAGTCTTTGGTTCCAGGTCGGATCGCCGGAACTTCGCGGGGAGGAGCCATTGAGGTCGCGGGGCGGATCCAGAGAAAGAGGGGCCAGAAGAGGCCATACAGTCCTCCGGCTCCCTTGGAACGAAGCAGGGGGAGTGAAGAAGCGGCAGCATCCCCTCGCAAGAGGAGAACGGGCGACGTCATCTCTCAAAGGGCGGAGCTTCCTTCAACCAAGACACGCCCGGCGGCACGGATTGGTCGCCCTTCGTCACGTCCGCCTGCGACATTAGGGCGGCGTTTTGAACCATCTAGTACAGCTGCGATTCCTATCCCAGGCTCGGTCACAGCTGGGATGTCTTCAGAGGCAGTTAAAAAAACTGCTGTAATGGATCAAGGTTCTATAGCTACTGAGCGAGCTGCTGGTAGTATTGGTGAGTGTGAACAAACAAATGTTTTAGCTTCCTTATCCTCTACACTCATGCAGATAGCTTCTAGTTTGTCTACTATTATACCTCAGAATTCAGTTTTAGAGGATTCTAATCCGGCGGCTTCTGTATGGGCAGCTAATATAGGTAAGGTGGTGTCAGAACAGGTTGACTCTCATTTGGGGTTACCTCTTTCTTCTCAGGTGCCCCCTCAAGGTAATTCTATATCACATAAAGTACCGGAAAGTTTTGGAAAAGAAGCCATGCCATGCACATTATCCCCTTTGGGTTTTCATCTATCAAGCAATATGAAAGATAGAATATGGCGCGGTGATTTTATAGATATCTTATCCTTACTTCCTTCACAGAAAGAATATTATTCACGCGCAGATAAGGATAAGAATGAAGATGATAAAAAGAAAACAATAGCTAGGACGTTTAATAATTGGCTTCAAGCATTTTCTATTTATGCTAGCGTTACATGTGAAAGATTTCCGGAACGGGGTCCGGGGCTTTTTCAGCATGTTGATGTTATATTAGAGGCTTATAGGTCTTTTGGGGGTTTATCGTGGTTTTTCTATGATGAATCTTTTAGACAAAAGATGGCAGTACACCCCTCAATTCAATGGGGGAATAAAGACGTAGGTCTTTGGTTAAATCTATTTGTACCTCAGAGACCGGTGGCGCCTCGCTTAAACAACACATTACCTTCTGCTTCTACGGGCTCTTATAAAAAAGGCATTTGTTTCTCATTTAATGACTCGCAATGCAAATGGCCTAATTCTTGTAGATTCCGTCATGAGTGTGCGTTTTGTTCAGGTCCTCATCCAGTCACTAAGTGTTTTAAGAAATCTTCCGTGACGCCACAACAACCGGTTAGAGATTCCTTTCTTAAAGGCTTCCACTCCAGTGATTCTGGAAAACATGGAACAGTGGCTACATCTGTACCCAGACCGGGTGACGGCTCAATTACTCATTGAAGGTTTCAAGTTAGGTTTTAAATTACCCTCATTTACTGGTTTTGGTTGTACTTTCGAAAAAAAATTGAAGTCGGCGGATGAATTGGCTTCAATTGTTCGGGAAAAAATAGATAAAGAACTTAAGGAAGGTAGAATTTCTGGCCCTTTTGACGTCCCTCCTTTTGAGAACTTCTGTTTGTCCCCTTTGGGGATTGTTCCGAAGAAAGAGTTTGGAAGTTATAGGTTGATTCATCATTTGTCTTACCCTTATGATCATTCCCTTAATGATCAGATTGGGGAAGATTTGTGTTCAGTCTCCTATACGTCTTTTGAAGACGCTATTGGTAAATTACGAAAGCTTGGTCATGCAGCGTTGGTAGCAAAGGCTGATATAAAATCAGCGTTTAGGCTCCTTCCCATTCATCCGGATAGTTTTAATTCATTAGGATTTCAGTTCGAAGGTAAGTATTTTTTCGACAGATGTTTGCCAATGGGTTGCTCTCTCTCTTGCTTTTATTTTGAGAGCTTCTCATCATTTCTTGAATGGGTAGTGGCTAGAATAGCAGGCACGAATAATATTTTGCATTATTTGGATGATTTTTTGTTTTTGGGTCCAGCTGGGTCAGATCAGTGTTCCTCATTGTTAAATTCCTTTTTTACAATATGTAGTCATTTTGGCATCCCTCTAGCGCATGAGAAGACGGTTTTTCCTACCAGATGCCTGGAATTTTTAGGTATCACTATTGATACCAAGGCTATGGAATTTCGGCTTCCCCCAGAAAAGATTGAAAAAATATGTCTGTTAATTTCTAAGGTTCTTCAGGCTAAAAAAGTTTACTTAAAAACTATGCAGAATCTATTGGGCCTCCTTGCATTTGCTAGTAGAATACTTCCTATGGGGCGTATTTTTTCAAGAAGGCTTCATTTGGCCATTTCTGGTTTTAAAAATCCTTACTCCCATATTAGGTTGTCACTTGACATTAAAGCGGACTTATTAGTATGGCAAAAAAATTTATTAGAATTTAATGGAAGATCTGTGTGGCAAGAGGATTTTATTTTGGATCAAGATTTTCAGTTATTTACAGATTCTGCAGGGTCCTTGGGTTTCGCTGCCATTTGGCGGACCCATTGGTGTGCAGAACCATGGCCAGTGGATTGGAAGTTGAAAGGTTTGTTGAAAAACATTGTTTTGTTGGAACTATTTCCAATTATTGTGGCCATTGAAATCTGGGGAGAACGGTTCAGGAATAAGAGGCTGTTATGTAGTACAGATAATAAGGGTGTTTTATATGCCATTAACTGCCTCTCTTCAAAATATAAACCTGTTATAACCTTGTTGAGATATTTAGTCTATAAATGCTTGACTTTGAACCTATGGGTTAAAGCCAAATATGTTCCGGGTAAAGTAAATGTGATAGCGGATGCTCTTTCAAGATTTCAAATGAATCATTTTTTCCAGCTGTTTCCAGAAGCGGACAGGAGTGGATCTGCATGCCCCCAGCAGCTTTGGAGCATACTTTAGTATCGGACAACATAATCAATTCCTTGGCACCCTCAACATGGTGTGGGTACAAAAATGCTTGGTGGCTATGGCTATCTTTCCTTAATTCTTTACAACACAGCAGGTGGGATGTTTCTGAGCAGTTAGTGTTATCATTTTTAAACAGTTTGATGGTAAAGAATTACTCTTGGTCTCACATAAATAAAACCTTATCGGGTGTATCCTTTTTTCTTAAAATGAATTCTTTACCATCTTGTTTCAATTTCTTCTCTGTTCGTCAAGCATTGAGGGGATATAGAAAATCTAATTATTCTATGGATAAAAGAAGTCCCATCACTCCAAAAATTTTGTTAGATTTGTGTAATGTTGCAGATAAGGTTTGTTTTTCTCCTTATGAGGCAAGCCTTTTCAGAGCCGCATTTTCGATCTGTTTCTTCGCTGCTCTTAGGGTATCTGAATTAGTACCTAGGAATGCTGGTAGTAAGACAGGCATTAAAATTCAAGATATAATTATTACCCACACATATATTCAGCTTTTTATTGGTACATCCAAAACTGATCAGCTGGGTAAGGGTTCTTGGATCACGCTGGCTGCGTGCTCCAATGAACTCATCTGTCCAGTCTTATTGTTAAAATCTTATTTGAATGGTAGACCGGCTGAGGGAGAATTCTTGTTTCTGCATCAAAATGGTTTTCCATTAACTGTTTTTCAATTCCAGGCTGTTCTTCGTAAGTCTTTGTGTCGTCTTGATTTAGGTGATGCACATATATCATCTCATTCGTTTCGTATTGGAGCTGCCACAGAAGCAGCTAGGATGGGTTTGGATTCTAATAGTATTAAGCTATTGGGTAGGTGGAAATCAGATGCTTTCAAGTTGTATGTGAGACCTGACACTATTTTTTGAATCATTTTAGGTGGGCAGCGTATAATATGGATAATTGGACACTCCTTTATCTTTTGGGCACACAGAAGAGCATCATCTAGAAGTTATACAGAATTTCTGGATCTGGATCCTAACCTGTTCTCTATATGTTGGCATGGTAAAAGAGGCATGGTTTGGGAGGAACTCTTGTCTGAGTTGGGTGCGATGGCATACAGTCATCCTCTCCCAGATATTTTGATCATTCATCTGGGAGGGAATGATATAGGTAAACAAAACACTTTAAATTTGATTTTTCAGATTAAACATTATATTTGTTTTATTAAGGCATTGTATCCCAGCTCGATTTTAGTTTTCTCTGAAATCATTCCCAGACTGAAATAGTTGGGATCTGCAGTTTTTCGCCCTTTTGAGAAAATAAGAAAACGTATTAACAGAGTTATGGAAAAATTTATGGCCCTTGGTTATGGTTTATCCTTTCGTCATTTGGAATTAGAGGGGAGTGTTCCGGGCCTTTATCGGTCGGATGGTGTCCATCTGTCCGATATCGGTTTAGATATACTGAATAATGATCTCCAGACATGTATTGAGCGGGCCGCGGTGTGGGTGTAGCCAGAAGGGCTTTTAGCCCTGTCTGTCTCTTTGGGGACAGTTTAATAAATACTGAGGTGGTTTTGTAATACAGCTTGAGCTGTAATAGCTGAGCTGAGTAAGTGGTCGTTATTTATATTGAGTTGGTTTAAAATTTCTATGATGAATTTTAATGAGTTATCATATAATTGTTATTAAAACCAATAATAAAGGCCGTGGCCATATATTTATTCCAAAAAAGTTTTGAGTGATTTATTTATTATAAGGAACATGTCTGGTGATCATTTTAAGTATTTGCGGCCTGTTGTCCCATAGGGGGAAAAGGGGATAGGAGTTTCAAGGCCCCCCTTTTCCTCATGGGATAACGGCGGCATGGAGGTTTCAAGTGTCCCCGCAGGTCAGGGGGGGCTCGCGCTTTAAGGGAGCCTTGTAACTGCCTGTGAGGGGAGCCTTGAAAAGGTAATGGAATGTTCCAGAACCTCTCGAGGACCCCCTATATAAGGGGGGTCCGGACTGGGTCCGTGGCCAGTCGCCAGCGGACGGTATAGCTGTAGGAGCTCCCCAACCCCCCTCCCTGTCGCGGCCTTTATATATGTGGTGGGTCACCTTTCGTAAGAAAGGGGGACAGTTTAATAAATACTGAGGTGGTTTTGTAATACAGCTTGAGCTGTAATAGCTGAGCTGAGTAAGTGGTCGTTATTTATATTGAGTTGGTTTAAAATTTCTATGATGAATTTTAATGAGTTATCATATAATTATTATTAAAACCAATAATAAAGGCCGTGTCCATATATTTATTCCAAAAAAGTTTTGAGTGATTTATTTATTATAAGGAACATGTCTGGTGATCATTTTAAGTATTTGAGGCCTGTTGTCCCATTGATGCTGATTTAAATGCACAAGTCACACCAAATATTGATTTGGTTTGGATTTCTCTACTTTTCATTTACTTTCAATTCTGTCAACTGATAAAAATAAACTATTAACATTTCTATTTCTGAAAGCGTTCTTAATTTACAGCATTTTTTCACACCTGTCTAAAACTTTTGCACCCAATTGAGACCCCTCCTCACATCCTGTCTAGGTAGCAGGTGTCAGTAAAAATAGGAAGTGAAGGGAAATCTCCTAAATTGTGACACAGCAATCCCCTTCAGAGGATCTCACCCTTTCCAACTCACAAAAAAGTTTTTGGTGGAGCTTTAAAGAGGAAGTAAACCCTCCTCAACATTTTGAGATAAACATACGCCCTGCAAGAGAAAGGCATAATGAGCTAGTATGCATAGCATTATGTGGCACTTACCTCAGATCGAAGCCTCCGAAGTGCTCCTCGTCCCCCTCCGCCGCCATGTCAGCTCCGACCGTCTTCCTGTTATCGCTGCTTTGATTGGCCGGAGCGGCGATGATGTCACGTGTATGCGTGCAGGGCCGGCTTTCTCCATTGAGACAACCGGCAATCTCCATTGAGAAAACCGGCAACGCGCAGTGCGCCTGCGCGTGACGTCATCGGCGCGGTTTTTAAAAGCAAATATCTCCTTAACCGCGTAGGTTAAGGAGATATTTATTGCACCTACAGGTAAGCCTTAATCTAGGTTTATCTGTAGGTGCAAGTTGTAAGGCGGGGTTTACAACCACTTTAATAAAATAGTAAACCACTAATAATAAATTGTATCTAATTGATCCTAAGAAGTGATCATTTGGCATATACCTGAAAAATAACAACCAATCACATCATGACTAGATCAGACATCAGTTTAACACAAAAAAGACTAAAGTACAGTATAGTATAAACTGAGTCCTACTAATTCAGCACCCAATATTTTCCCACCTGTCACCCCTGTTAGGCAAAAAGCCTCAAATATTTTCATCCTTGTGGGTATTTAGGCCTTTATTTCCTGGAAACATTCATCACAAAATGTCTGCAAATACACTGTCACCCTATGGGCCTTGAAGATGTTCAATAGACTGTCCCCATAGTTCATGACTTCTTTGCTTGAGAGATTGCCTGCAGAGCTCAACATTTTATACAGGTGACACAATACATGTATAGAGCACTTGATGTAGAGGAAGCAAAATAGCTTTATAAATTAATAGATGCACTCTAAAGGAAATCTGGACTGAAAGAAATAGATGGGTTGATTGTTGTCATATCCTTCTGAACATGCTATTAGCCAAGCTGTCTCTTCTTTGAGTATTTTTGCCACACTGGCGCAGAACAAGCATGCAAATTAGATCAGAATTATTTTTGTTTAGTGCCCAACAAAAAATGAAACTAGAAAATCAGCTGATAAGCCAGACAAATAGCATTTTCAGAAGGAAAAGAATATGTTACCTTTAATAAACGTGAACATTGGGCGTGCAACACATTCACACAAAAAGAAAATGCCATGGATGTGCGTAGGGTGTATGTAATGAGGTGCTGATGCACGTGCCTGGTGGCGGTGATGTCCGCCAGGTACCCGCGATCGCCCGTTACACAGCCAAGGACGTGGATCTCTATGTGTAAACACACAGATCCATGTCCTGTCATGGAGAGGAGACCGATGCTGTGTCCCTTGTACATAGGGGCACAGATCGGTCACCTCCCCCAGTCAGTCCCCTCCCCCACAGTAAAAATCACTCCTAGGGAACATATTTAACCCCTTCTTCGCCCCCTAGTGTTAACCCCTTCCCTGACAGTCACATTTATACAGTAATCAGTGCATATTTATAGCACTGTTCGCTGTATAAATGTGAATGGTCCCAAAAATGTGTTAAAAGTGTCCGCTGTGTCCGCCATAATATCGAAGTCCTGACAAAAATCGCAGATAACCGCCATTACTAGTAAAAAAAAATAATAAAAAAAAATGTCATAATTCTATCCCCTATTTTGTAGGCGCTATAACTTTTGCGCAAACCAATCACTATACGCTTATTGCGATTTTTTTTTTTTACCAAAAATATGTAGAATACGTATCGGCCTAAACTGAGAAAAAAAATAGTTTTTAAAAAAAAAATTGGAATATTTATTATAGCAAAAAGTAAAAAATATTGTGTTTTTTCAAAATTGTCGCACTTTTTTGTTTATAGCGCAAAAAATAAAAACCGCAGAGGTGATCAAATACCACCAAAAGAAAGCTCTATTTGTGGGAAAATAATGATCAACATTTCATTGGGGTACAGTGTTGTATGGTACAGTGTGGGGAAAAAAGGATGTCAATTTTGTTTTGGAGCCACGTCGCACGACCGTGCAATTTTTATTCAAAGCGTGACAGTGCTGAAAGCTGAAATTTTTTGCCTGGGCAGGAAGGGGGTATATGTGCCCAGTAAGCAAGTGGTTAATATTTAAACTTTTTTATTTGTATAATTTTGCTCTTTAATGTTGTAATACTGCTTCAAGAAAGTACAAAATGTTAATAAAGCCTTTATTTAATTTGTTACTAACTTTCCAATGCTTGTACCACAATCATAATTTACCGGTAATTGTAATTTCAAACAGGACTAATTATGGAATTCAATTTACAGCAACATTATTTTTTTTAAATTACACAGGTCAAAGAGGAAAAAAAAAAGCAATATTGCCTTAAAATGTATATCACACCACCTATTATACCAATAGCAATGGACTATGTATTCATCAAAAGAACCATGGAACTGGGTCCATTGGTACTGTCACATCAGATGTAGCGTTGAAGAATAGGAGGTGTGCCGTAACTCAGCAAAGCTCTACATGTTACGCGTAAGAACGCTTCCTCAGGAGCTTAGTCATGTATTATCTTTTCAGTCACAGTAGCATACAAGAGGGCAGATATCCAGGATGCAGCGGAGAATACAGGGATGTATTGCCAAAAATTTGAATGATCTATATACAATGCAGCAAACCCAGCTCTATAAATTGTGTTGTTAGTATACAAACCAATAGGATAAAAATAGGTAGATTCGGCTTGGGTGCTATTTGGTGACTGGGATTGTAAGAGTTTTTTCAAACCTATCATACACTTCCTTATATCATATGGTATATTCATACAGTCACCATGTAGAGAAACATCCACTGCAGAGCTCCGCTGCTTCTGTACCACCCAGCCTGGTGGCTGCGAAAAAACCTCTTACAATCCCAGCATTGTATATAGATCATTCTCATTTTTGGCAATACATCCCTGTATTCTCCGCTGAATCCTGGATAATGATATCTGCCCTCTTGTATGCTACTATGACTGAAAAGATAATACATGCCTAATGCCCTGTACACACGATCGGATTTCCGATGGAATTTTCCGCCGGAATTCCGATGAAGCTGACTTCCATCAGTCTTGCATACACACCATCAGACAATATTCCGACCGTCCAAAACGCAGTGACGTAAAACACTCTGACGAGCCGAGAAAAATGAAGTTCAATGCTTCTGAGCAAGCGTCGACTTGATTCTGAGCATGCGTGGGTTTTTTCTCCGTTGGAGTTCCACATAGAAGATCGGAATTTCCAACCGTATTATTTTCCATCGGAAAAATTTAAAACATGTTCTATTTTTTTACACCGATGAAAAAAAGTCGGATAGGGTCCACACACGATCGTTTTTTCCGATGAAAAAAGTCCATCTGACTTTTTTCATCGGAAAAAACGATCGTGTGTACAGGGCATAAGATCCTGAAGAAGAGTTCTTACACGCAACATGTAGAGCTGAGCTGAGTTACGGCACACCTATTCTTCAACGCTAAATCTGATGTAAAAATACCAATGGACCCAGTTCCATGGTTCTTTTGATGAATAGATAGTCCAATGCTATTAGTATAATAGGTGGTGTGATATAGGTTTTAAGGCAATATTGCTGTATTATGAATAGAAAACGTTTTTTACCATTGTTAATTTGTATATTTTGTAATGAACCTTATTGAATTTTAATATGTTGTTATTGTAGTGCCTATAAAGTCCATCATCCATTTCACATTTTGTCTTGCTATTATATCGGGACGTGGCACCTTTGTATCTCCTTTTGTATCCACAGTACTACTCTGTGATGATACAAATAAAAGCTTTTCAATTATTAACCACTTCATTACCCCCAAAGTAATATGACGTTCAGCAGGAGGGATCTCCCATCCTGGGCGGGCATCATATGACGTCCTGTGTAAACACACAGATCCAATGCCAGACGGCGTGTAAATACCAGATGGCGCGCCTACAAGTCGTCCAGAACACGGCAGCCAGACTGGTAACGGGGAAAAAACCCTGGGAATCCATCACCCCTTCACTGAGGACCCTTCATTGGCTAACCGTAAAGGATTGGGTCACTTTCAAGACCCTCTGCCTCACCCACAAATGCACACAAGGAAACGCTCCTCAATATTTATGCGAGAAAATAAAACACTACTCACCCAACCGCATTCTCTGATCAACTAACCAAAACCTCCTCCACATCCCCAAGTCCCGCTACAAATCGAAGGGGGAATAAACCCAAAAGGGCACAAGTACCCCCCGGTACAACGGGACTTTTAAGGGCAAACAGAGAAAAAGCAATTGATTTGTAAAAAAAATATATATAATTTATTTAGAGAAAAGTTTAGCAAAAGGTAAAAGATATGCACATATCAAAAAGTGTGTTGAACACAATGATAACTTTACATATCAAGCATGAATTTACAATGGTACGGAACATTCAGACATTGAGTATACATATTCCAATAGAAAAAAAAACAGTCAACTCCTTTAGCCTGACATGTTTCAGGAATACCAATCCTTTCTTCGGAGGCTCTTGATGGGAGAGAATATAGTTGTGTTTCTAAAAATGAGACAAAAGCACAAACTCAAAAATGTCTCCAAGGTTCCCATGAGAACAGACACACACACATCGAATGTACATACTACAAATCGAAGGGAGAACGAAGATTTGCAGTCCAAGGACCACGGCTCTGGAACGCTCTACCCACAAACATCCGCATGGAAGAAAGCCATCGGGCCTTCAGGAAGAAGCTTGAAGCCTCGTACACACGGCCGAGTTTCTCGTCGAAAAAAACACGTCGTTTTTTTCGACGAGATCCTTGGACAAGAAACTTGTCCCGGCCGAGTGTACACACGCTCGATTCAAAGAACCCGCGGTTCTTTGAATGGAGCGTACGCGGTGACGTCATCGACTACGACGAGCATGCGCTCGTCACATTCGATGCCGTCGCCGCCATCTTGGTATACCCTACCTATGCCTAGGAAGCTACCGCGAATGCGTCAAATTCATTTCGAACATGCGCGGGCTTCCCGGAGGACAGGTAAGTGTACACACACTCACTTTTCTCATCGAGAAACAGGCTGACGAGAATCTCGACGAGAAAATAGAGAGCAGGTTCTCTATTTTCTCGTCGAGATTACTTGTCGGTTTTCTTGACGAGAAACCATACACACGAACAAATTTCTCGGCAAGAAATCTCTGCCAGCAATTTTTGTGCTTGTTCTTGCCGAGAAACTCGGTCATGTGTACGAGGCCTAAGACCCACCTCTTCTGAAGGATCAGGACGACACTGGATGGAAAAAGCGCCTGGAGGCGATTTAGTTCGCATTTGTATCGCTATACAAGTTTCTCACTCACTCACTCACTCAACGTCCTGTCAGGTGAGAGGAGACCGATGGTGTGTTCCAAGTACAGAGGAACACCAATCGGTCTTCTCCCCTTGTGAGTCCTCTTCCCCTCCAGTTAGAATCACTCCCTAGGAGACACATTTAACCCTTTGATCGCCCCCTAGTGTTAACCCCTTCCCAGTCACATTTACACAGTAATCAATGGCAAATTTTTAGATCTGATCGCTGTATAAATGTGAATGGTCCCAAAATAGTGTCAAAAGTGTCCAGTATGTCCGCCGCAATATCGCAGTCCCAATAAAAATCACAGATCGCCACCATTACTAGTAAAAAAAAAAGCCATAATTCTATCCCCTATTTTGTAGACGCTATAACTTTTGCGCAAACCAATCAATATACGCTTATTGCGATTTTTTTTAAACAAAAATATGTAGAAAAATACATATCGGCCTAAACTGAGGAAAAAAAAAATGTTTTTTCAAAATTGTCACTCTTCTTCTGTTTATAGCGCAAAAAAATTAAAACCGCAGAGGTGATGAAATACCACCAAAAAACCCCCATAAAATTTTATTTGGGGTCAGTGTTGCATGACCGCGCAATTGTCATTCAATGTGCGACAGCGCTGAAAACTAAAAATTGGTCTGGGCAGGAAGGGGGTAAAAATGCCATGTATTGAAGCAGTTAAAATAATGTCTTGTTGGTCTAAAAAAAGAATATGTGATCTGTAATTTGTCTTATATCTAATATTGGATGTTTTCTAGAAGAACGACACACTCATTAGTGCCGATGGCCTTTCACTGTCCCCTTTGGAATATTTCCCTCACTTGTCTGGTGATAACCTAAAATGTTGGATTTTTGACAATGGTCGTGGGGACAAATAGAGAGGGTGAATCACCCCAGCAGGGACAGCTTAATAGAGATCCTAATGCCGCGTACACACGACCGTTTTTAATGATGAGAAAAATGCAATTTTTTAAAATGGTCATTAAAAATGATCGTGTGTGGGCTTCATAGCATTTTTCACAACGTGAAAAATGGCCATGAAAAAATTGGAACATGCTCTAATTTTTCTCGTCGTTTTTCACCTCGTCATTTTTCTCATCATGAAAAACGGCCGTGTGTAGGCTTTAACGACGTGAAAAAAAATGCGCATGCTCAGAATCAAGTATGAGACGGGAGCGCTCGTTCTGGTAAAACTAGCGTTCGTAATGGAGATAGCACATTCGTCACGCTACAACGGACTGAAAAGCACGAGGCTGAAAAGCGCGAATCGTCGCTCAACAAACTTTACTAACATGAAGGGTGGAACCATTCGAATGGAACTTCCCCTTTATAGTGCCGTAGTATGTGTTGTACATCACCGCGCTTTACTCGAGCATTTTTTTCAACGATAGTGTAGGCTTGAGAAGAATCACGTCGAGAAAAACGTCGTTTTTTTCAATGACATTAAAAACAGTCGTGTGTACGCGGCATAATTCTTTCACTAATCTATCACCAACCAAAAAAAAAAGAAAAAAGTTTGGGCTTTAGATACACTTTAATAACTAGGCCAGTTTTAGTAGTTGTTGCTGGAACTAGCTGAAAGAAAAAAAGAACAAACTATGAAAAAAAGTTCTTTCGCCACCATTTTGTAAAGTACAAAATCGACTGAAGGAAACATGGGGATACAAAGCCTGATTGTTTTATCACATAGCACTTTATTCTGAGGGAGACCTCAAAGAATATATTCCCATTGTTGCAGCCAATAGCTTAGCTGGTAGGAGATCCATTTCTGATTCATCCTTGTCCTGCAGTGGGAAGAAACCTGCAGAGGGTGTACAAAGGAAGACATACGGTATAGATAGCATAGGGCTTGACGCATAGAACATTCCTCGCAGGTTAACAAAAAGTCACCCGCTCTTTCGCATGAAGGAGATCTTAATTGTGACATTATTAATACCCAGCAAGCTCTGCTCCAATGTAGCCAAAAGAAGTGCTTATTTTAGAGAAATTAACTTGAAGATAGAATAACGGAATGGCTCAAAGTCACCCACAATGACCTTAAAATCAGTTTATGTTGTCACATAAATCCAAGCTCAGGATTTACAGTTCTACCTTTAATTTTATGAGATTCAAACAGTCCTTGTGCACTGAAAAAAAAAAGACATATGACAAGGACACTAGATATATTTATTGCCCTGAAACATTTCACAAAGCCTTAAAGAAAATGTATAGTCTCTTTGGTGATTTACTGTAGACATACATGTTAATGTCCTCAGCTTGATGTAAATAATTTCATCTTTATAGTTACATACAGTAATACCTTGGATTGCTAGTAACGCGGTTTATGAGCGTTTCGCAATACGAGCTATTATTTTTTTTAAATCCTAACTCGGTTTGCAAGCGCTGTCTCGCAGAACGAGCAGGATTCAAGCCTCTGGGGTGTGCAGTACCGCATTTTGCCAGAGGTGCGGGGGCACCGCTGACACACTCAGCTGTTCGGAGCCGCTCGGAAACACTCAGAAAAACTCAATTCCTGAGTGTCTCTGAGTGCTCTCTGAGTGTTTCAGATTGTCTCTGGCACCCCCCACCTGGTTATATGCAGCACTGCATACACTAGCAGTGCCACTGGAACAGATTATCTGAGTTTCAATTATTTCCTATGGGGGAAACTCGCGTTGCTATATGAGTGCTTTGGATTACAAGCATTCTTCTGGAACGAATTATGCTCGCAATCCAAGGTACCACTGTATTTAGGTTGAGCAAAGACGCATGCCTATCAACTTTTCAACAATCATCAATTTATATTTTGAAAATGTCTAGTTTTTAATCATATATGTACAAGGGGCAGTCATATGTGTTTTTTACATATGCAGGCTCTGCTTCCTGATTTGCAGTGCCACATAATGGCTATGCTTACCGCTGATTGTCACAATCAGGGGCTGACTGTCAACTTTTGGCCCGGGGCAAGTACAACCCAGAGGCCCATGGTGCAGCGACTTGGCCCCCTCCCTATATCACTCTTCCCTGCCTCCTCCCGACCCACCTCCCCAGAACGCACCTCGCATGCACCCCACAGGCCGCACTGTGGCACAATCTGTCTGAGAGATCAGTGTACCGGGCCACTGCCAGTACCATGTGATCGGTGTGACCACTCACAGCAGAGCACATGACAATTGTACACAATGGATGGCGTCCATCCATGCCATTCTTTGTATACTATTGTGTTGATCTCTGTGATTGGTCACAGTGATCACATGGTACAGATAGGGCCAATCACAGCTAATCACAATAGTAAACAGATTTCATTCAGAAAAAATTGTTGCGTATAACAGTAAATTTTAACTGGTATAGGCAATCCTTCATTTTCCAAAAAATTGTGGCAAAAAATTACAACTTTAAAAAACTCTCCATGCCTCTTACTAAATACATTGGACTGTCTAATTTCCAAAAAGGGGTCATTTTGGGGGATATTTATACTGTCCTGGTGTTTTTGGGCCTCAAGAAATGAAATAGGCCGTCAGTACATCAAGACTGACCAATTTTCAGATATACAGTATACCAGGGGCGTTGCTAGGGGGCAAAAAAAACAGGGGCTTCAGCCCAAAGTCCGAGTCCGGCACAGGGGGGGTGTTACCTACCTGACGCACACTGACCTTCCTGACACACACTGACCCACACTAACCTATCTGACATACACTGACCTACCTGACACATACACTGACCTACCTGACATACACTGACCTACCTGACACATACACTGACCTACCTGACACATACACTGACCTACCTGACATACACTGACCTATCTGACACACACTGACCTATCTGACACATACACTGACCTACCTGACATACACTGACCTACCTGACACACACTGATCTACCTGACATACACTGACCTACCTAGCATACACTGACCTACCTGACATACACTGACCTACCTGACATGCACTGACCTACCTGACATACACTGACCTATCTGACATACACTGACCTACCTGACACATACACTGACCTACCTGACACACACTGACCTACCTGACATACACTGACCTACCGTCAAATGCAGCCAGAGAGAGAGAGAGAATATATATAAGGCAATCAGACAGACGGAGGCAAACGAGCTCGCCGCTCGTATAGGAGATAAGTTCACCTTTATGTTATTTTATGTGAGTTTATGTGAGTTTTATGCAAGCAATCCACTGCTAGATTAATAAACATACCATTTGTTTTTTTTAAAACGTACTTCACGATCGAGACCCTATTTTTTCCTTTTAACCCCGCCATCACTGGGAGGTGAAAGCAATCCCCTGGATACAATATAGGTCCACCTTATATCCGAGGAACCACAGCGTTTGGCACAAGGTCTCTCTACTGACGATAGGACCATAACAGAGGAACCATTGACCCTAATTAAACACATGCAATTACCTCATTACCGCAAGGTAAGAGGCCATCTATTACCCTAGTGTGTGACACCGGAAGTCGAAATTCACACATCTCTTCACCATAGAATCACTTGTAGACTCAAAGTTACAGGACCGTCACTTTGAAGAAATAATTTATTAATTTTTTCACTGGCACCACTTGCCATTTCTTCACATATGAACTTTTGGAGTTCAACATCTTTATTTCTGTTCCATTGCTTATTGGACGTTATATACCGGTATATATTTTTTTGATATATTTTTTGCATTTCACTTTAGCACTTTATTGCACTTTGCAATTAGCAGTTTCAGATTTTTTAGTTTATGCACTTTTTAGCATATTTGCACAGCAGTGTTCACTTTCATATTTATTGTAGTTTTTATATATTTTTCATGCACTTTGCACTTTCAATTCAGTTCTAGTACATATTCATTACCTTAATCCATCATTATCATTTTAGATTGTGTATTGATTTTATTTTCATTTTTATTGTATTCTATTTATTGGTTTGAGTTAGCCACTGTGCACCTTATATATTTTCACCAATACATGTTCATACCAGAAACAGCGCAACACCACCCCCCCCTCTTCATATATAAGCACCTTTAATCTTCTCTTCTGTCCCAGGCAGCTGTTCTATTCTCCCATAAACACAACAGCGTGACTCGGGAGGTGGAGGGAGAAGGGGGCGTCGCCGCGCCGGCTCCATACAGCGTGACTCGGGAGGTGGAGGGAGAAGGGGGCGTTGCCGCGCCGGCTACATACAGCGTGACTCTGGGGTGGAGGGAGAAGGGGGAATCGCCGCGCCGGCTCCATACAGCGTGACTCTGGAGGTGGAGGGAGAAGGGGGCATCGCTGCGCTGGCTCCATATAAGGAGAATCAAGCACCGTCGCCGTTCTCCTGATCTCCTGTTGCTTTCCTCAGGCGTCATATCAGTCCTCCGGAGTATATACTATAGTTTGTGGAATTATAACTTTTCTACAGACTAAATAATATACACTGATTTGAGTTATTTTCACCAAAGAAATGTAGCAGAATACAGTTTGTCATAGAGAGATTATTCATTTGCAAACTTTTATAACAGAAAGAAAGAAAATCTTGCTTTTTTCAAAATGTTCGATCTTTTTTCAATTCTCTATTGGTGTGGAAAAAAAAATTATAATATGGGTGCAGTGTTTCATGATATCGTGCAATTGTCATTCAAAGTGCGACAGCACTGAAAGCTGAAAATTGGCCTGGGCAGGAAGGGGTAAAAGTGCCTGATATTGTTATATTTACCTGCTCTGTACAATGGTTTTGCACATGGCAGCCCCAAACCCAACTCTTCTTGGATCGCCTGCTGGTACGCCTTGCTCCTCCCCCCTGACCAGTTTCCCCAAAGCAAGCCATTTGCTATGGAGGCACTCGTGCGTGCTTGCTCCCTAGACACACCTTGGCTTGGCCCCACCCCTCTCCTCACTGGCTGTGATTTGACAGCAGTAGGAGCCAATGGCTTCCAGTGCTGTGTCTCAGCCAATGAGAAGAGAGAGACCAGGGAGAGCTGAGGCTCCTGTACACAGCGCCGGATCAAGATGAGTATTAAGTGGGCTGTGGGGGAGCTGCACAGCCTTTACAATCACTTTTAACTCATTTGAGGGGAGGTTAATTAATTTACAATGCTATTTGTAATATGCCGCATTGAGGGGGTTAATGTACTGCCATTGATCACATGCATTAGTGACCATTGGCAATTAATTAACCCCTTTGTGCTGCATTAGTGGCAGTGGCACCAGTGGCAGTGTTTATGAACCCACGCATGCTGCAGCATAAAGGAGTTAATTAACACCGACACTGGTACCACTGCCACTAATGCAGCACACAGGGGTTAATTCATTACCACTGGTCACTAATGCATCAGTGATCAAAGGCTGTACATTTAACCCCTCCTTGCTGCATATTACAAATAGCATTGTAAATTAATTAAGTCCCCCTTACCCCCCTCAAATGCGTGAGATTTTTTCACATCCTAGACGCATAGAGTTACCCAAAATCCAAGGAGTACCATAGGGCATTCCAGGGGCATAAATTACACATCTAATTTCCTGATTATTTATCACATCTTTGGAGGCCCTGGAGCACCAGGACAATGGAAAGAACCTCAAAATGCCCCCCATTTTGGAAAGAAAACAATCAAAGGTATTTTCTGAAATGCATAGTGAGTCTTTTGAATATATCATTTTATGCTACAGGTTTTTGGAAAGCGCAGGAAAGAAAATATATATATATATATTTTTACACAAAATATAATATAAGATATTTCTAACATACAACATAGGCATACTTAGAGTTACACACCAAAACACATTCTGCAACTCCTTATGTGTGTGGCAATACAACAAAAGTGAGACTTTTTTACAGCCTAACCACATACAGAGGCCCAAAATCCAAGGAGCACCTTCGGGCTTTCTAGGGGCAAAAATTACACATCTAGTTTCCTGACTACCTATCACATTTTAGGAGGTCATGGAGCACCAGTACAGTGGAAACACCAACAAAATGACCATATTTTGAAAAGCAAACACCCCAAGGTAATTTTAGGAGGCATGGTGAGTCTTTTGAAGGTTTCATTTTTTTGCCACACGTTTTTGGAAAATGCAGAAAGAAAATTTAATTTAATTTTTTTTAAACAAAGTTGTCAATTTAATAAGATATGTCTCACACACAGCATGGGCATACTTAGAATTACAACCCAAAACACATTTTGCTACTCCTTATGAGATACCACACATGTGAGAATTTTTTAGTGTCTGGACTGAATATGTAGCTGGCATTGTATCTTGTGTATCACACAAATCAACCAATGTATTGAAATGGTCGCCTCTGTACGAATGGTCAGGGAATACAGCTTAGTGTAGCGTCACCTATAACAGTCCCAGTTTCTATAAACCAAGAAGCCTAGCCTACTGGTACGTGGCTGCCTCCAGGAATGTAATGATCACTGGCCAGAAAGTAAAGCAGGCTGAAGAAAGGAAGAACAAAAGTATTCCTGTGGTTCCAGGGGTGCACTTGTGTGCAGGGGATTGCTGGAACTGGAGTCTCGCAGAAACATAGTCAGTCAGACATGACAATGGTGGGTCAGTTCAGGTGGCAGGCAGACATATGGTCAGCAAACAGGTAAAGAATCAGTCCAGGAAACAAGCAGAAACATAAAAAAAACCAATCAATTAACAGGCCAGGGTTAGTACAGACGGCAGGCAGAGGCTACAATGCTTTGGTGTGGCAGTGATTATAAACACTGTTGCTGGCTGCACTGATCTAGTGACAGTGGCAGTTGTGTAGTGGAAATTAGGAACACTGTTGCTGGCTTATACTGATCTGGTGACACTGGGGACTAGTGTGGTAGCAATCAGGAACACTGCTGATGACTTAAACTCATCTGGTGACACTGGGACTGGTGTGGTGAAAATCAGGGACACTGTTGCTGGCTTACACTGGTGTGGTAACACTGCAGTGTGGCAGTGATAAGGAACACTGTTGCCGGCATACATTGGTCTGGTGACACTGAGACTGGTATGACAATAATTAGGAAAACTTGCTTTCTGCACTGGTCTGGTGCAGTAGCAATCAGGAACACTGATTCCAGTTACACTGTTCTGGCGAAACTGTGGCTGGTGTGGTGGTGGTTAGAAAAGCTGTGGTTTTACCACCCCCCAATACTCTGTAGCTGCAGAGACAGTGGCCTGGGTTGTACACGTGCCACAGCTGCAAAGCTCTGTTTCACGGCTGTGGCAGGAGTTATCCCCCCTGTATGCCGACGACAAGTGAAGGGGTGTGCTTGTGCAGGGTCCAAGGTGTTCAAGCAGTTGGTGAGGAGACAATATAACGCCTTCTCACTGTCTGTCGAATGCCCTATGAAGAGGATGCCTATTCAGACAACATCCCACATGTGAACAAGTCCTTATTGTGACACTGTGACTGGTGTGGTGGTGATCAAGGACATTGCAACTGATGTGGCAGTGATCAGGGGCATTGTGATTGGTGTGGCAGTGATCAGAGACACTGTCACTAGTGTGGCGGTAATTAGGTACACTGAGTGGGTGGGCGGTGATTAGGGATACTGACTGGCAGCGGTGGTCTAGTGACATTGTAATGCTGTGGTGGTGATTAGAGACAATGGCTGGCATCACTGACATATATTAATTTGGAAAGATGAAGCTATTAACCAGCAAGCATAGGGCAAGTTACCATTCTTTCCAATCACATCCCGGTAAATTTGGAAAATTGAACGAGGGATGCCCCTGGGTTAGTGTGGATTGGAATAAATTATGGATTGCCACCAAGTATATATAGAAAAATATAAAGAATTTTATTTGTACATATTTGACATATGGATCAAAATTGTTTAAAAACAACGAGAAAAAAGACATACACAATCATTGAAACCAATTTGCATGAGGGCATACATTTGTAACTAGTGGTGACAAAACCGACATGTTTCGGATACTAGAGCTATATCTGTGATAGCTTCCATTATTTCCTTCTTCAAGGTTCATACAATGGTTAAAAAGCAGATTGGTCTCTATAGAAGAGAGAAAACAACATCATGTATAATGGTTATGTAGTACAATATCAAGCATTAACATAATTCCAGTATTTTGAATTTCTCCCATATGTGGGCAGCTAGAGGATAAATAGTGCTGCAGAAAAAAAGAAAAAAAAAAAAAGGGAGGGGAAAACAAAGAAAAGATAAAAGAAGAATGTATATGAGGGTTCATTAGAGATGCATAGATGCACATATACAGTGCATGATTATATATTTATAAGATACATTACATTTATATCAAATTTATCCATAGTGTTGCATACATACATCTCAAATGGTAACGCAAACATCAGCCGCTTGGAGGGATTGTCCCGATGATGTAGAGCCCAAGTGGATATAGTGCAAGTTTAGTGGTCGCATAGAAGAAATGCAGCGACCATAATAACACAGCAACCGTGGTAACAGAGCCAAGGATATATAGCAGGGCCAGCCCAAGAAAAGCCCCTCAAAGCTCACAAGGAAGCCCCAAATTATAGCGGGGACTCGCCACAGGCCTCTCTGCAAAGACATACATATGCGAGTTATAATTTGAGGATCCCATACTAACCCTGTAGACAGTTATCCCACAAATATAATCTAGTATCTGAGCGGTCTTCATACCTGTAAGAGTGACGCGAGAGCATCCACACTCTGGCTGTGCAGAAACTGACAAAGCCCGGTGAGATTTAATATAGGGCTGTGGCTAGTGTTACAGCCAATCAGCTCGAGTGGCGCCAACAGGAGGGACGGAAGGAGCTCAGCCAATGAGATAGAGGGTGGGAGGCCACAACAGGGCTAAAAGGTACGTCCAAATAAAAGAAACAAATTAATCATGTATTGCAGAGAAGCTCTTACATGACGAGACGCCGCGCGCAAGGGCCGCCCTCGGTCCAGGCGGCGTCCGGCGTCACCACGCATCCACGTCAGCGTAAGAAAACGTCAGAACGTCGGCGCGGTGACGTCAGACGTCGACCCGACCGCCAGCACAATAGAAAGGGCGGAAGTGACTCGGAATAGATTACTGCGGTGTCCGCATCAGGCCAAAAAGGAGGCCAGCGTTGAGGCAACACCATATGTGCCACGCCAAATGGCGCCACCGGGAGGACAGAAAACACAATTGATCGGTCCAAAGCCCCATAAGTAGAAACAATGTAACAACAATGCCCTCCATCCCATAAGTCCATAATTGTTAGGACAGGGAGAGGGAACATATGCACATAACCGTCCATTTGCTCAAACGCGAGCAAGGCAGCCCCCAATAATCAAAATAACTGAGGGCTGTTTTTGTGCTGGGGAGCGTCAGTGGGCCAGATGAGCGGCCCCAAATATTGCCACAGACTCTGATGTATCGGAGTATAAGGTGCCAGTGTTATTTAATTGATTTCTAGATAATAAGGAATAAACAATATAATGAATAAACACTGGTCTCCAGTGGGCAAATCATCGGGCAAATTCCATCGGTTAAATCTTATAAATATATAATCATGCACTGTATATGTGCATCTATGCATCTCTAATGAACCCTCATATACATTCTTCTTTTATCTTTTCTTTGTTTTCCCCTCCCTTTTTTTTTTCTTTTTTTCTGCAGCACTATTTATCCTCTAGCTGCCCACATATGGGAGAAATTCAAAGTACTGGAATTATGTTAATGCTTGATATTGTACTACATAACCATTATACATGATGTTGTTTTCTCTCTTCTATAGAGACCAATCTGCTTTTTAACCATTGTATGAACCTTGAAGAAGGAAATAATGGAAGCTATCACAGATATAGCTCTAGTATCCGAAACATGTCGGTTTTGTCACCACTAGTTATATGACTTGTAGGTGCCCTCATGCAAATTGGTTTCAATGATTGTGTAGGTCTTTTTTCTCGTTGTTTTTAAACAATTTTGATCCATATGTCAAATATGTACAAATAAAATTCTTTATATTTTTCTATATATACTTGGTGGCAATCCATAATTTATTCCAATCCACACTATCCCAGGGGCATCCCTCGTTCAATTTTCCGGCATCACTGACATACAGTGATATTAGAGCAGCCAGCCATTGTACATGATCACCACCACAACAGTACAATGTCACCATAGTGGCATGGCACTTGCTCTGGTGACAGAATATATATATATATATATATATATATATATATATATTACAATTTTAATATCCTAATATATATATTTATTTTTTACATACAGTCACCGGAGCTACACAACTCCCACTGTCACTGTGTTATCATATTGACATTGTACTGCCCTGGGGGGTGAGCGTGATGGCTGTATAAGCAATAATTTTACACACTGTTTTACTGCATTCCTGCAGCCATTAATCACTACTGTGATTGACCACAGCTATCACATGGTACAAGGCCACTGTGATTAACTCTGTACAATATGATTACTGTGACCAATCACATAAATCACAGAAGAAAACAATGGTGTTATGATTGACAGCCTTGTATACTACTGGTAATGTGGTCGCTTTGAATAGCAAATTACGTGGTGCCAGGGTCAGTCACAACGGCCCTGTACCCTAATCTGTGATAAGTTGTGCCTGATTGACACAGCGGTTACAGATTACACTGCTGTGTGCCCCCAAGGTTGTGCATGAGGATCGCTTCTGGGAGGATGTACCTGTATGTCCCCCCCAGAAAGATGCTTGTTCTGCCTGGCCATATTTGTACAGTGGTCAGGCAGGAAGTGGTTAAACCTCTTGGTCTTTTGAAAAGGATTAAAAACATTGGGACTTTATATGAAGCATAGAACAGGACAGTCAATGACCTCCATCCATGAATAGGCAAGACTAACTAAGAAGGAGGGCCAGCCAGGGTGATAATCAAGCCCAGGAGCTGAGGTGGCAAAACCCAAGGCATAAGATGACAACCCATCAAGGATCGATAAAGCTTTATCGATCCATTGTGTCACTCTCGTAATTCTTAAATTTACATTTAGGTTTATTTTGTATACTTTTTTGCTCCCACTCTTCACTATCACTGGGAACCATTTTTTTGTGCGTAACCCACATACCTACCTGATATATTAAATTTTTCCTTGTCCAATTATATATTATTATTTTATCTATTTACATAGGTTTATGGTGATGCTATCTACATCACCCCTCTTCCACAGGCTATTTCATTCCTTGGTAGATTTGTTCCTTGATGGGTTGTCATCTGATGCCTTGGGTTGTCATCTTATGCCTTGGGTTATACCACTTCAGCTCCCCGCCTTGATTATCACCCCTGCTGGCCCTCGGCCCTCGTTATATACCCAGATTCCGACTTGACCATATTAGGGTGGGTTTCTTTCCACTAGTCTCTTTTTTGTACCCCCTCTCCCATGCTGACACCCATTGATAATTATTATCTATTACCAATTTTAGATTTTTACAATGCATCTGCTCCTGATGAGTGGAGCTATTCTATGAAATGCATCGAGAAATTGGATACTATCTACGTGCTTACATCCCATGAACATCTCATAACCTATATTGTATTATGCTGTTGTTATGATATATGGCCCTAAAATTTATGCACATGGATCAAATGAGTCTGTTATTCTATGTATTACCATTTATTATGCTATTATGCTTGTATGTATTACATGTTATGGAATAAACCTTGTTTACATTGTTATATAGCGGGTATACTATTATAAACTTCCTGTCAGACATACTTGGTATCCATGTTTATCGCATGCTTCATATAAAGTCCCAAATTTCCTTCTTAGTTAAACATCTACCCTCTTATTTATTTATTCTTCTTTTATAAATAGCCATATATAAGGTCAGGTCACTGTAATGTCAAGTTGGTCATTGAGAGCTTGGCTGCTTGATAACCAGTGAACTAACCTGCCTCCTAAGTAATACAACATGGAGAAAACATTTAAGGATGCACATACATCATCTATAATGTTAAATTTGAAGACAAGAGGTACACTTGAATGTACTTTATTATAATTGCTACTGGAACCACCAGATCACTAAAAGTCTACATTTTTCATATTTTTATCATTTTTCATTTTATCATTTAATTCTGTGTATTTGTTTTTCGACTGTACGCTTTTCTCAATGTAAAATGTAAAAATCTCAACAACAGAAATCCAATCAGTGAAAAAACAAATTTTGTTTCTAAATGTGTTGGATGGATGGTAACTGTCTCCACTGAAATTCAATTTTAACCAAATCACTCATATGATGACAAAGTGCTAACTGGAGGGGACAGCTTTTGTCAATGCAAATATGGTTACATCTATAATATATTCAATGTATTACTCTTACATAGCTATGTAGATAGCTGATATAGAAAGAGAAAGGATGTTACAAGATGTTACTGAAATAGAGACACATTAATGAGCAATATACACAAAATTATATGTATAAAGTATGTACGGTATATATGTGGTTCACTTTTATAAACCCTAACTTGGCCCATGTATCAACAAAAGTATGTGTGGGTTCAGAAGGCACTAACCAACCAATCCCTCACATGGGGATAGATTGAATAAGTCTGAAAATTGGATAAATCCACATTATTAATGTATTTTGCAATACATTAGGCTTGAGTTAAAATAGATTTAAACCCTTCTTTTTTATATTAAAGCATTAATCTAAAGCAAATCAACCTACAGCATTAACAATTATTTGTTAATATATCTCCAATCTCTTACTCTTTTCTTAGGCACTCCTTATGGATCCATGCTGCTACTTCCAGTCGAGGAGTGCACTCACATGACTGATCATGCCCACATTACTGGGTCTCTTATCCAAAGTATAGCACTGCAAATGCCCCAGGCATAGCCACCTCTACATTACATAAAACTCACTATCACTGGTTGAAGCATGCCCACATTATGGTGAAATGGCCACCCTACTCCTTAGCACCACAATACAAAGGTGGTTCTAGGCAATGTCATAGCTTAATGCAAACTTGTAAGGGTGTCTCCATGAAACTCCAAAAAACAGGGAAGCAGGGGTAGGGCAGTAACCATGGGACTGACAGAAACAACTGTAAAGGCATCCTTAAAAAAAAAAGGAGAGTCAGTATACAAGGTAGGTAAAGACATCCACAGCCGAAATGTAAAAAAATAAGATTCAGTAAGTTTTCAGTGCAGAGTTCCCAGCGCTGAGAGCAATGCCTACCTTTAGCCCCTCTTACCTGATCCCTCCCTGTAACCTCAATCCTAACACTAACCTTCCTAGGCAGACCTAAAACTATCCCTTCCTGTAACCCCAACCCTAATACTTACTGTACTTTCCCTATAACCCCCATCCTTACACTAAGGCTGGGTTCCCACTAGTGCGAATGGGATGCATCCAGTTCGCATGATAGGAGATTGTAACCGGCTCTTTATGGAGCCGGTTCACATATCTCTGTGGTGGCTGCAGAGCGAATTGCACAGGAGTCCTGAATTCAGGCAAAAATTTGGGCCTGATTCGTCCCTGTAACGGAGAACAAGGACGCACCGGACCCCTGCTGTCAGCCACATCTGTGTCTAGTGTGAACCCAGCCTAACTCTTTCTGTAACCCCACCCAAAAATAAAAATTCCTCTAAGTCTAACCCTCACACTAACCCTATCTGTAACCCTCACACCAACTCTCCTTGTAACCCCAACCCTAACAGTGACTCTAACTCTCCCTATAACAAAACCTTAAGGATTCTTTCAGGCAGGGGGCAGTAAAATCAGGAGATTGAGACAGTTTTACCACCCCACCCCCTACCACAACTTAAAGCATCATTCAAGTCCATGGAGCTGCACCACAACCACAAGCCAAACACTTTGTTTGCAGTTGTGGTTCATTAGTCCCATTGAAAATTGTTGTTTAGCAAAACAAAAAAAAACAAGCCTTTAGGAGGAAGCAGGATTTCCTTTTGAATGCCTGACAGTGGCTGCTTAGCCTGAATCTGAAAAGAATGGGTAAGTGTGAACTTATAGTAACAAAAAGTGCAATCAGTGCAAATACAAAGAACCATTAAAAACATATGCCAGCTGAACACTATTATATGGCCAGCTTAACCATGCCTGTAATAAAACACTAACCCTTTCTTTCCGAATACCTCGTCACATGAGGCATTCAGGTTTTTTAGCCATTGAATATTCATGATCTTAGCCTGGTCATGTGTGGTGACGTCAGATGCTGGCGGGGTGGGAGGGGTACAAATAGAAGCACCCCGATGCGGATGACACTTGTCTCCCCAACAAATTCATCCTCTATGGTAAGTGCAATTTCTGCTGGCTCTTGACACTTATTTAAAAAATCCTACCCCTTTTTGTAGGCATTTTTTTCCTGTCCACCCTTTTTTCTTAATACATCAAACAATTTATTTGTTTATGTTGCGTTTTTCTAGCACACACTGAAGTTACCACCTGACCAGTTTGGCGTTTTGTGGACTTTTCCACATATTACCATACATATATTTATATCACTCCCTTATGCAGTATGCAAAATCCCATTTTAGTCAAAGAGAGCTGTCTTAATTAGCATTCCGACTTTACAAAAGTTTCCTGTACTACTTCAGGATGACTTCTATCTGACTTGTGCTCGTCAACTTTAACCACTTCAGCCCTGGAAGGATTTTCCCTCTTAATGACAGGCCATTTTTTCGATACGGCACTGCGTCAATTTAACTGACAATTGCACGGTTGTGTGACGTTGTACCCAAACAAAATTGGTGTCCTTTTTTACCCACAAATAGAGCTTTCTCTTGGCGGTATTTAATCACCTCTGCGGGTTTTATTTTTTACGCTATAAACAAAAAAAGACCAACGATATCCCCAAAAAAATAAATATAAAAAAAAATTTATTCATCAGTTTAGGTCAATATATATTCTCCACAATAGGTTTATATTAATTGGTTTGCGCAAAAGTTATCACGTCTACAAACTAGATTTAGGGACTTTATTTTTTTTTTTACTGGTAATGGCGGCGATTTGCGTTTTTTAGCTGGACTTCGACATTGTGGCCGACAAATCTGACCCCAAATAACACTTTTTGAGGACCAGTGACATTATTACATTGATCAGTGCATTTTTATAGCACTGATCAATGTAATAATGTCACTGGCAGGGAAGGGGTTAACAAAGGGGCGATTAAGGGGTTAAGTGTGTTCCCTGGGTGTGTTCTAACTGTAGGGGGTGGGCTTACTGAAATATGACAGAGATCACTGTTCCCGATCACTGGAAACAGTAGATATCTGACAGAACGGGGAATCCTCCTTGCACGGAACGACGTACAGGTACATTGTTTCGCGCAGGAGCTGGTCGGCAAGTGGCTAAGGAGGGTTTCTGGAAAAAAAATCTGAAGCCTCGTACACACGACCGATTTTCTCGTCCAAAACCGTCAAGAAAAGTGCCGCGAGAGCTTTTTTGTCGAGAAAAACGTTCGTGTGTATGGTTTTACGACGAGAAAATTGCTGAGAATCTCGACGAGAAAATAGAGAACCTGCTCTCTATTTTCTCGTCAGGATTCCAGATTTCCTCGTCGTGTTTCTCGTCGGGCTGTTTTGTGACAAGAAAATGGTTCGTGTGTATGCTTTTACGACTCTTCCAAAAGCGCGCATGCTCACAAGCAACTATGAGACGGGAGCGCATCTTCTGGTAAAACAAGCCTTCGTAATGGGGAGAGCACATTCGTCACGCTCAAAAATATTGCATCGTTTAAATGTTCTGCATTGAAATCTTTGTTAGAATGTTACATTAATCAAAACGAGTGACCTTCTTTTGCTGCTGATATTCACACAGAGTTATGCCTTTTTTTTTTAACCTTTTTCATGCTGCTCTTAAGAAGATTTATGTGTATTATATCGTGCAAGTTTTTAGGAATAATTTAAATGGTTATATTTTTCAAAATGATGTTAATTATAATTTCGCAATGTTTTGATAGTGATCTCCCATTTAATTTTGGAATCTATATTAGTTAAATTTCCCACCATGTTTTTTTGGTAATCAGATTTAGTTATTCTTTTGGGGGGGGGGGGGGTGATATCTGTCCCTTTTATTGTCAGTCAAATGTATCTGCTTACTCCAAAGCTAGATTTTTAATTTTTACAAATACACATAGTCAAGTATGAACTTAAACAAAAATCTCATTTATTCATGTTTAGAAATAAAATAAAGAGAAGGCAGCGCTGGAGAACCTGCTGCCATTTGTGCATCCCAGGGACCCCAGAGCACACAGCAACCCTGTGTGGACACTAAAATTGGGAGCTTGAGAAGGCCAACATTTCTGAACACAATCTGATGCTGGCCTCCCAGAGGTCAGGAACAGCAGCAGGTGATATATATGTCCCAAGTGTGTGGTACTACAACAGGCTGCCTTCTGTCCGACCACAATGAAGCAAGGCCATCACTTCCTCTTCTTCCTGGCAACCTTCCCTGCAACCTTCCCTGCAACCTTCCTTCTTCGTTTGGCTGGAGGCTGGGCCACTGGAGGGGTACTCCTGTCAGGAGGAGGAGGAGGAGATGTAGCAGAAGGGGGTGGGGCAGAAGAAGAAGGTGGAGGTGTAGCAGAAGGGGGTGGGGCAGAAGAAGAAGGTGGAGGTGTAGCAGAAGGGGGTGGGGCAGAAGAAGAAGGTGGAGGTGTAGCAGAAGGGGGTGGGGCAGAAGAAGAAGGTGGAGGTGTAGCAGAAGGGGGTGGGGCAGAAGAAGAAGGTGGAGGTGTAGCAGAAGGGGGTGGGGCAGAAGAAGAAGGTGGAGGTGTAGCAGAAGGGGGTGGGGCAGAAGAAGAAGGTAGAGGTGTAGCAGAAGGGGGTGGGGCAGAAGAAGAAGGTGGAGGTGGAGGTTGAGGTTGGGTCAGTTGTGCCACCTCACATATGGCGGTATTGGGGGTAATTTTCTCCATCACCCCCTTGTTGAGCAAGGTGATGAGCAGGGGCTCGCATAGGAGGCGTTGCTCCATGCTCATCACCTTGAACTTAGCCTCCACTAGGCCGGCAATGGCCTCTTCAGGGGATGTGGGCTCCTGGAGGGTGGCATGGGCCTCACGAATAAGGGCCATTGCTGCCTCACTCGTGCTCCTGTCCCTCCTGCCTCTTTTGTGAAGCCGGATGGGAGGCACCTGGGATCTGGTGCTTCTCCTTTGCCCTGCCACCTCCTGTCTGCCACTGGGCCCTGCCACCTCCTGTCTGCCACTGGGCCCTGCCACCTCCTGGCTGGCACTGGGCCCTGCCACCTCCTGGCTGCCACTGGGCCCTTCCTCCTCCTGCCTGACAGTTTCCAGACCCTCCTCCTGGCTGATTTCATCCTGTGTATGAAAAAGGGACATAGTTTAATATGTTGGTTTAATCTTTGCATCAAACTTTGTAATCCTGATTGAAGCAATTAGAATGTAAATCCATAAATCCTTGCTTTAAATTTACCACTACATCAGATTGACTATTTAGCACCCAATTAAGTGCAGAATAATGTCTACAGATCTTGATTTCAGTTGCGGAATCCAAAATATTTTATGTTTGTCATCTTGACATATTTGTCAAACATTAAGTTTATCCCAATACATTTTCATTTAATACTATACCTGGCTCCAGATGGCCAAATCAGGATCATCCAGGATGGCTGCCTCCTCTTGCTCCAGAGAAGGCTCAGGTTGGCTGCAGGGAAGTCTGGGGGGAAGAGTGGAGAGTGATGGCCTTGTCTCAATGTGGTCATCCAGGAAGGACATCCTGTTGTAGTACCACAAAATCGGGACATACACATCACCTGCTGCTGCTCCTGACCTCTGAGAAGCCAGCACCTTGGAGCGTTCAGTCCTGTAGGTACCTCTCAAGCTCCCAATTTTAGTGTCCACTTGTTTTGCTGTGGCTGTGGGCACCTTGGTATGCACAAATGGGAGCAGCTTCTCCAGCGCTGCTTTTCTCACCCCTCTTTTTTTGTGGATGGGGTTTTTTGTCTCCCACAGAGCCGGCAGCTCCCTTACCCGGTCAATAAATTCCGCCAGGAACTCTTTGTCGCTAATAAAGACATTCATATTGTATCTGCAAGTTAAATAAATTATATATAACTAATGTGAGGCAAACAGTCTAACCTCCTTAACATCCTAGTCACCATATATATCCTCCAACATTCTCAAGACAGTATAGGCCAACAATTTGTACAAGTCACAAAATCACATACCTTCGTTCGCACGTCCGTCACTTGAACTCCTCTCTCCGCACACCGAACGTACTATAGTCACATGTGTGTTTGCTATATACACACACCACGCATGCGTCAAAATACGAACACGTCGCTCCGCACACGTCGCCCGCCCATGACGTTCTAACTAACATCTTTTCCCCGCCCCTTCTCTTTCGGCGCGCAGACAGATATGGCGGAGTTACAGCAGGTGTCTGATAATTCCGCAACTAAAGAGGAGGAGACAAGCCCGGAGACCGAGGAAACGTCACGATCAAGGAGGAGATTCAAGGCATCGAATATGTCTTTGGCGGAGATGGCGGAGATGGTGGACATCTTGCTCAAGGCTGATTATGATGCCAAGCATGGGCCGTATAGCAAACCAAATAGAAGGAAGGCCAAAATCCTCACTAAAGTCGTGAAGAGTCTGAAGGCGAATTTCGGAGTGAAACGCTCAAATGAGCAGCTCAGAAAGAGGTGGTCAGACCTCAAACTGAGGGAGCCAGAGCAGTTGAGGAGCATAAAGAGAATGCCCGCTAAAAGTAAGTAAAAAGTAGACTTTTCTGCTATTAATCTTTTTCTAAACTGACATGTTGCTCTTTATTTTGGTTTCTCATATTGGACTCCCTTCCAAAATGTAATATTTTGAACTTGGTTGGGCACAGTAATCGTTCGTTACGTTACCGACACTTCGTTCGGCCACTATCCGCGGTTTTGGCTTATTTTAGAGCCACAAAAGTAATTAGACATCTGCCATTTTTGGTCAAATATTGTGACAAAATTTTTAGGCTAGATGATGTGTGTGTAAAGAGAATGAAATGCAAACTTTTATCAGTGTAAAGGAGACGACACTCAGCAGCTGCTTCCACATCTGTACTTTGGAGCACTATAGTGTGGGCCACCAGACCCACCTTTTTTGGGTGTCCCACACAGGTGCATCAGTGAATTTTTGTGGTGCCTCCATGTCAAATAAATTACATCCAAAGGTGAATACTAAACATATTCTTGGTCATAAATAATGCATTCTTCTTTAAATTCCGCCCAAACACACACTTGTACCACACTTCCAAGCAATTTAGCCTGTTTTTATTTTAACATTGAGATTTACAGTGTGATAAATAGACCTTTTGTTTGATTCTCATAGGGGAGAGAAGACTGGGAGGAGGACACTCCAGGGAGCACATGCACCCCACAACTTCCAAGCAACCCCAAACTCCCAAAGACCCACAACCGAAAGATGTGCAGGAAGTTGAGGTGGAGGAAGGAGAAGTGCAGGAAGGAGAGGTGGATGACGTTGTGGATCTGGTCACCACAACAGGTCAGTATCTGTCACCACAGCTTCAGGTAAGAGATGTAGGCCTGCAGAGTTATAATACCTTTTGTTTTTTGGGGATATAAATGTTGTGAAGGATAGTACACGGTTCTCTGCTGACAGTGTCCTCCGCCTCATCCAGCAAGTGATGGAATGTAGCACGGAACTGGACCTTATTAAACAAAGAATCCATGTGATGGAACAAACATTTAAAGACATTCTCGATGTTTTGGGGAGAATTCAATAAGCCATCCAAACACATTTGTTTTTACATGTTTGTTTTTGCAACTTTTCGAATTTTTTTGACAATCAAACCAGCCAAAAATTGAATCTGCACACAGTGTGTCAACATGTGCTATCTGCCATCAGGGGATATCCATGTACGTCTTTTGTGGGTGCAACCCCTTCCTCGTATCTAAAGTCGGTGAACTGAGGAAGGGGTTGCACCCCCAAAACACGTCCATTGATCACCCCTGATGGCAGATAGCACATGTTGACAATAGGGATCAGGATTGTAAACTTCCTAGATGAAAAAAATCCCAAATGTGTGCATATTCAATTTTTGGCTGGGCAAGGGGTGGCAGGACCCCATATTAGGACGGGCACATAGAGACATAGTTTGTGTAAGTGAATGTCTCAGATAGCTCAGAGGTATCCAATGTTGTAATTTTTGGAATGCAACTGTTATTTTTGTATTTTCATAAGCAAAAAATTGCCGGGTTAGGGCCAGGCCAACCCAAAAAAACTAAAAATGGTGAGAATGTGCACAGAGTAAAATATTTGACCACAAACAACGTGTAGCTTCTTTTTATAATACCCTCTAAGCTTATTTGGTTATTTTGTAAGGTTACATAGTGAAATGGTTGTTATTTACTAAAGTAAAATACACTTGGCACTACAAATGCACAAAGACAAACTAGGAGACAGGAAAGAACAAATAATTAAAGGTTTAAACAAGCTTTTTATTGGGATCCTTAGACATAGGCTGGCATAGGAATTGCCCCCCTACCCGTGAAATACTCCATGTATTTGTCCCGAACCTCACGGGCATTTTGGGAGGGCAAGCCAGGACGGGCAGATTCCAGGCCCGGCAGGGGATTTGCAGGGGAAAGTCCAGCCTCTGGCAAAACTGAGGCCATATAGGAATTTGATTTTTGGCTCAGAAAGTTGTGTAGCACACAGCAGCATAATACGACATAGTTTATTTTGTAGTCCGCCAAGTGTATTGAAGTCATAAAAAGGCGGAAACGGCTGGCCATTATGCCAAAGGCATTTTCGACAACTCTTCGGCCCCTGGCCAGCTGGTAATTGAACACCCTCTTCTCTGGGGTCAGGGTCCTCTGTGGAAATGGCCTCATAAGATGCCGTCCGAGTCCGAAGGCTTCATCAGCCAAGAAAACAAAGGGGAGTCCTTCAATATTCCCTGCATCCGGTGGCAATGCAAGGTCGTCACTCTGGAGACGGAGGGCAAACTCCGTCTGGATGAAGGATCCCCCATCGGACATCCGGCCATTCTTCCCTACATCAACATAGAGGATTTCATACCGTGCTGACACCACTGCCATCAGCACAATGCTATGAAACCCCTTGTAATTGTAGTAGTAGGACCCAGAACGGGGTGGCGGCACGATGCGGACGTGCTTCCCGTCTATGGCACCACCGCAGTTGGGGAAGTCCCACCGCGTGGCAAACTCCGATGCCACAGTCTGCCATTCCTGTGGCGTGGAAGGAAGCTGTGGAGTGAAACAAGATGAAATAATATTAGAATACCAAAGTCATACATTACAAGGAAATTCTATTAAAAAACATTAGAGGCCAACATCAATCAAATTCTACGTTTATTAAGGTGTTTAAAATAAGTATAATGGAAGGCTCATTTATCATATTCATCACCCCCTCTGATGGGCCATTACTAAATTATTTTGGGGGGGGGAGATGTGTTTGGCCACAGGATAGCATTGCAGTGGCGGTGCGTCCAGAGTGGGCGCTGGAGCACTGCCCCCTCTCTCCTGTGCCCATCACTCAGAACAATACATAGGTTCATGCTTTGCATTAACCTATGTATTGTCTATGCCGCCCACTATTCAGGTGGATGGCCTCTTGTAAAGCGATCGACGTATGAATAATTGCGGCATTTAGGGGGTTCAAATTGCATAGCAGAAACAGGTAGTAAAATAGTCTTGCACATTACAACCTGAGGGATGTAATTGGCTTCCTAAAAGTAAAATAGGGGACGCAGGGGGGGGGGGGGGCATTCCTTGGGGAAACACTGGCAGGCTGCTCTGCCAATCATGTTCACCAAGTCTGTTTAATGGTAACATGATTGGCTGATGCAACATCAAGGGAAGGAGAAGACATCAAGGACAGAAGAAGGATGGCGCTGACCACAAGAAGGTAAGTGCAGGGCTGGGGGGAAACTGGCTGCATTAGAGGGGACTAAATGGCTGCATTGGAGTGAACAAAATGGCTGCATTAGAGGGGACAACTGGGGGCGTAAAATAGGCACCAGAGCAAAAAAGGAGGAAGTTTATTTCCTAAATTGGTGTTTGAACCCCCAAACATTTGGAGCAACAGGCGCCCCTGCTGGAAAAGTTAGTGAAGGGAAATATTTATGGAGGAGAAAAAAGGGGCAATCTAAAGCTTCCAGCATGCATGGGGACAAAGAGGATCATTCTCAGCATATTACAATCATGGTAATAAGGGAAGGATGAAAGAAATACAATACATTAGCATACATGTAATACATAAAATGTGATGTTAAGGGAGAAAACTTACCCTAATATAGTCCTCCTGCAGGACTTGTATAATGGCAGAACAGGTGTCTGGGATTATGAGGCCCAGAGCCTGGGGGGAGATGCCTGTGGTGAACTTCAAGTCCTGAAGACTTCTCCCTGTCGCCAGGTACCGTAAGGTGGCGATGAGCCTCTGCTCAGCACTGATGGCTTCCCGCATAATGGTGTCCTTCCTGGTAATATAGGGGTACACCAAAGCCAACAGTTCCTGAAAAATGGGGTCAGACATCCGCAGAAAATTCCTGTAGTCCTCAGGATTATTCTCGACGATCTCCCGCAGCAGAGGCATATGGCAGAATTGGTCCCACTGGAGCAACCAATTCTTGGTCCATGAACTCCTCCTCACACCATTCATGGACTGGTCTTGGTCCAAAACAAGCAGACCAACACCAAGCGCACGCACAGCACGAACTCGACGACGAGAACGTCCAGGCGACATGGCTAAGAAACGGTCGTCTTATCAGAACGTACAGAACAGAACGCACTTTAGAACAGCAAGGCCTATGAATAACGAACTGAAAATCAGAAACGAACAGGCAAGAACGCACTGTAAAACAGATACGACCTGCCTAGACGCCCTGAAAGTCAAGATACGAACCCACAAGCACAAACTGAACCGCAGAAAACGATCTGAAAAGTTCGAAGACTGAAAAGCGCGAATCGTCTCTTCCCAAACTTTTACTTCACACGCGGTAACACGAGATCAGCAAAAGCAGCCCAAGGGGTGGCGCCAAGAAAAAAGATCTTCCCCTTTATAGTGCCGTCGTACGTGCTGGACGTGAGCGTGGAGAACAACGAGGAAATTGGGAAATGTCAGTGTGTACGCATAGAAAGCTTGACGAGAAAATCGACAAGCTTAACAAAAATCTCGTCGAAAAAACGACGTGTTTTTTACGACGAGAAAATCGGTCGTGTGTACGAGGCCTTATGCTCAAAAAAGCTCAAAGAAGCTCAATAAAAATGTGCACAAGAGCACAAAAAACACAAGCTTCTTCAAGCTGAAATAAAAGCTCAAATGCCAGTAAAAGCTGCTTTTTTTGAGCTGCGGTGTGCATGAGCCCTAAGTCTGATCCGCATCCTAATTGATGTGATTTGGATTCAACATTACAGGAAGATTACCCAGGCATTTCCTGAAGTTACCTCAAAGTTGCCTTGAAGTAACATTGTTATAATCTTTTTATATGGATTATAGACCGAAAGACCTATGAAGAAATGGTTGTGGAATGAATCATCTGAGTTTCCATTATTTCTTATGGGGAAATTCACTTTGAGTGCTTTGGATTACAAGCACGTTTCCCCAAACAAATTATACACAATCCAAGGTTTTACTGTACTGTTTTATTTTTGGTGATTTTCTTCATACGAGTGCTTTGGATTACAAGCACGTTTCCCCAAACAAATTATACACAATCCAAGGTTTTACTGTACTGTTTTATTTTTGGTGATTTTCTTTATTTTTATTTTCTCATTTCAGTTGTTCAGTCTGAATCTCCTGAATAAGCCAGTGATTGGTGAAACATGTTGAGATTACGTAACTACATGAATAGACCAGATGGATACATATTCTTGATTTTTGAAGAAATTTTATAATTTTTAAATGCTTTCGTATTGTATAAGCAAATAAAATTGTGTTTTATCATCAAGTTGTGCTGTTTGCGGCACCTTAAAAATCCCAAGGTATCTTTTACAATTATGTATCTTCTGTACAGGATGTGGTGCCGTTGATCTTCATGTTCACCGGTGTATCTAGTATGTTTGGATAACCCTTTATTTTGTCTACTGTGCTACGATCTTCTACACTGAGGTCTAAACTTCTTGCACCATGAGATACCAGCAATGTGATCCTACTTCTGGAACCTACTTTTCCAGTTATTTTGTACACTTATACTAGTAAACAGGGAAAAACACCAGCGCTCAACCAACCTGACCCAGGGACAAATGCTATTGTGTATCTCCCAGCTGCTGCTCTTAAATATACACCCAGTACTAACAAAGTGATTAAAAGTAAGTGCAGCACTCCTAAAAAAAAAAAAAAATTGCCCAAAATTTCATAGAAAGAACATACTTGACGTAATTGTAGCCGTATTAGTGCAATTGTGACAGAGAAAATTAAGTACTGTCCGTGATACTTTTTTTATTTGCACTAACATAGAATTTTTCAGGACAAGCTTTCGGGGTATGTCCCCTTCTTCAAGGTCCAAGCAGTACTGATTCACAATTTTTTTAGCAGAATGTTAAAACAAAGCAAGAAAAAAATCTCAGAGGGAAAGGAAAAAAAAACACATACAAATCAATGGTAATAAAGATAGCAGCAGAGAAAGAACATATAAATTCATATAGTACCCCAATCATACATACAGCATATATCCAATCATAAGTGTAAATAAATGATTAAAAGTTATATAGTGTGTGTACATATAACATAAATTTTAACTTACTGTATTTATTGGCGTGTAACACTCATTTTTTACCCTGAAAATAGAGGGTAAACTGTGCCTGCGTGTTATACGCAGGGGGATGCGGAAAGTTTTTTTCCTGAAACTTCCCTCTTAAAGTTAGGGTGCGTGCTATACACCTGTGCGTGTTATACGCCGATAAATACGGTAATTATAATTTGTAAATTTTTATGTACATATTTATTTATGTGACTGATCCACCTAGAGCAGTGATGGCGAACCTTGGCACCCCAGATGTTTTGGAACTACATTTCCCATGACGCTCATGCACTCTGCAGTGTAGTTGAGCATCATGGGAAATGTAGTTCCAAAACATCTGGGGGGCCAAGGTTCGCCATCACTGACCTAGAGGGTAGCACAATCATTTATTTACACTTATGCTTGGATATAAATGTTTGACTGGGGTATTATATGAATTTATGTTTTTTTTTTTCCATGAATTTTGAGACACCTGTGTATTTATTTAGGAGTGCTGTTTTTTTTTTTTTTTTTTTTTTTTTTTTTTATACTTTTAATCCATTTCATGCACTTACCATGTTTATGGATTCCACAAAAAAAGTCCATCAATAAGTCAGCGCCTAAATAGAAAGTGGTAGAAAGAGAATCTTAAAGTGGATGTAAACCCAAAAAAAATGTATTTATTTTTTTGCTGTCGCAATGTAGTGTATAAGATTTCCTATCATCTGTGCCCAGTCTTGCCACAAAAAGTTAATCCAGCTCTGAGCAATCCGCTTTTCTTTTTTCAGTGAGATGAACGGACAAACAGGAGAACACTTTTGTTCGTTCCGCCCCCTTGCTGTGAATGACAGGTTATTTACATATATCATGCACTAAGCCTGAGACGTTATTTTTTAATTCCCACCCCTCCTTTTCTGAAGTCATGTGGTTACTTTTCTAGATTTTGACTGGATGTTAGTGATCATAGCAGAAGTTTAGTGTAAGGAATACACAGGAGAAAATGCATGTTGACAAGGGGAGTGTAGAGGTGGGCGGGGAGTCTACTGACATCACGACTCCACCCACCGAGCTCCAGACAACAGATCCACCCACAGAATCTGCAGTTTTTCAGGTCTCCTAACAGACAGAGGGGAGACATTTGACAGATAAGGATACATGAAGGAGGCATGTATATCCTTATAGATCAGCACTATGGCAGTAGTTTAGAAAGGATGAGAGTGGGTTACATCCACTTTAATGCCTTGTCTCCTCTGCATCAGCCAATGCAGTGTTTGAAAAATCTGCCATACACTAAAATCCAAGGCAGCGTAAATCAGGGGGCAAAATGGAATGTGCGCGGGCTCATGCTAATTGGTAGCAATAGCGAACTGCTCAACTTTTGTTCCAGTTTTCCTAAATGATCTCTTATAGTCCTAATAAAATAAAATTTATTTTTTCATTTTTATTTTTAATAAAATAAAAAACTATTTTATTTATCAGTTTTAAAAAAACTACTAGCAAACAGTAAAATTCCTACATACCTAGGTGACAGGATTTAGTTATAAAATCTTTACATATCTAGAGGGACGTCAGAGAAGAAAGTGTCACTTAAAACAGATTGGCATTAAATTTTATGCTCAGATGGACAAATCCTGCAGACTGCATTAAACTAACTGGGCTAAAATAGAGCTGAATTATGCAGAGCGATTCTTAACAAGCAGAGTGCACTGCATGATATATGCAAATACTCAGCCCATTGTTTGTGAACTTCATTTCAGTCTTGGTCCAGTGACTGTGTGGGAGAAGAATTAACTCTGGTAAATTTCTTAGTCGGATTCATTGTTCTCTACCTGAAACAAGAAAACCAGCTTTTAAGGGGAATGTCTCATCTTTTTGAAGACATCTTTTCAGATACTGTATATACAGAAAATCAAAAATGTTATCAACAGGCTATAATGAATGCAAGTCATGGTATAGCTAATAGTAGGTAGTTCTATACAACTGGATTTACACCGATCAGCCATAACATTATGACCACCCACCTAATATTGAATACATTTTCTGAACCCATCGAGACATGGACTCCAAAGTAACATCCACATGAATTTTAAGACGCCAGGTTTCCCAGCATCAAAATGGCTCCACCAGCTTGCCTTCTTCCCCTAATGCATCTTGGTGCGATCTCTTCCCCAGGTAAGCAACACATATGCACCCAGGCATCCACCAGTTCCTGCAGCATCCGTTCCTGACGCACGAGAGCCGATGCAGCTTGGCTTACTTTGTTCCCCACTTACCATTGAAGAGCGACAACGCCGATGCCAGAACAACCTCTGCCTGTACTGTGGAGAACCCGGACACTGCGTGAGGTCATGCCCAGCTAAACTCCGTAAGTGCCCCTCTTTTGCTCCTGCACCAGTCCTGCCAAGCAACTCTTCTCATCTTGCTATTCCCATTCTGTTACAGCTTCCTGGGAAGGACTATCCAGGTCTCTGACATAATTGATTCCGCAGCCTGCAGCGGTTTCATGGACTTGTCCTTTGCTTCTGAGCATTGTATTCTGTTGCAACCCAAGCCTCAGAGACTTGCAGTACATATAGCCGATGTCCCTACTATTCAATTTGGGCTAGTCACCCAGGAAACTGTTCATTAACTATACCTTCTCTAATTTCTCTTCAGTCCCCTGTTGTAAGCCCTATTCTTTTGATACATCTTACATGCACCCCTTTAACCACTTGCTTACTGAACACTTAAACCCCCTTCCTGCCCAGATCAATTTTCAGCTTTCAGTGCTGTCACACTTTGAATGACAATTGCGCGGTCATGCAACATTGTACCCAATTTTTTTTTTGATTTGTTTCACAGAAATAGAGCTTTCTTTTGGTGGTATTTAATCACCAACAATTTTGGAGAGAAAAAAAAAACAGTTTCATAGTTTGTTATAAAGTTTTGAAAACAGGTAATTTTTCTCCTTCATTGATGTGAGCTGATGAGGCTGCACTGATGGGCACTGATAGGCTGCACTAATGGGCACTGATATGCTTCACTGATGAACACTGATAGGCGGCACTGATAGGCACTGATAAGGTGGCACTAATGGGCACTGATAGGTGACACTGAAGGGAACTGATAAGTGGCACTGATGAGTAGCACTCATGGGCACTGATCAGTGGCACTGATGGGTACTGGTAGGCACTGGTAGGTGACACTAATAGGCAGCACTGATTGTGGTACTGATGATGAGGCACTGATGAGCATTGATTGGCAGCACTGGTGCGCATTTATTGGTGGCACTGGTGGGAAAAGGTAGGTAGCACTGTGGGCACTGGTATGTGGCACTGGGAGCTACTGATAGGTGGCGCTGGCAGGTGGCGCTGGTGGGCACTAATGAGGCAGCCGCGGCTCTCTGTGTGAGGGATCAATGTCCCACTGACAGAAGCCGGTGACAGAAGTAAATACAGATTACGGATTTCCTGTATACATCACGTGATCAGCTGTCATTGGCTGACAGGTGATCACGTGGTAATGATCTGGTAATGATGTGATCTGTGATCAGCCGAGTCTCATAGACTAGGTGATCACAGAGCGCGCGCGACCCGCAGGGACGTGCAGGCAGCTCATGCACAGAAGGACGTCCATGGAGGCTCTCCCGGCAATTGAGGCCCGTGCTGTAGCCATCTTTTGGCTATAGCGTTGGTGGCAAGTAGTTAAGGACTTCAGAGCAGGAAATTTAGATGTGCAATAAAGGTAGTTAATGAGACATTTGAGCAGTACTTGATAACATCTTCCACACATTCTTAACAAAACTCTTTTAGTGCCCTTCAATATTGCCCCATGGGGTAGTCATACCTTGTTCAGGTAGTAAGTCTATACAAGAGTCCTTTTCAGTGCAAAAGGACGTAGCACACGTCCATGTAAGTCCACAGGTTCCCTTCCCTATTGGGAACCCGGAACAGGCTCCTCCTCAAAGTAACAACTACATTTTTGCAGACTTTACCCTAGCCGACCTCTTTAGGGCACTAATAAGCCCCTATTTATCTGGAATGACCTGTAGGGGGCAGTAACCTTCCTAAAAAGAGTGTGAAAACCTGACCAGAAGTGTTTACCCTTGTAATGGGTCCCCCAACGCCGTTTAGGATATTCCCCTTCCGAACACACATCCGCTACCGACACTCCACAGTCAGGCGAGCTCTTCCCATAGGGATAATCCTTTCAGACATACGAGACAACGCTCCATGTGCTTTCCAGCTGGTCTGACAATTTTATTGAAAAACTCCCAATTTTATACACACAGAGAGGAGGTTCTTACATTCCTCAGTTTCCTCTGACCATACACCTTTGATCAGACCGAATTTACATGAGCTAATTAACTACAGCTGATGACTGAGACACATGACCTTTAGGCTAGCCTTACTGTCTCTTAACTACAGTACCCATCATCAAAAGACTTCACACAATGGTTATATAACGAGCTCCCAATACCCATCTGACAGCTCTTAGCAGACACAGGTGAGTTCAATAGCTAATCCCTTTACATCTTAAATGGCTATACATAACCTTTATGTTCAGCAGACTGTCTGTCTGCAATTTACAATCCACACACGTACAGAGTTAATTATCACAATGAAAGATCCTCAGAAGCCATTCTAGATTAATTTACATTACAACAGGCAGGTAACACATATCTCAATTAACTTATTGAGTTCAGAATCAAACAACCAGTACATATTGTGAACTAATATTACTATCCCAATTTAGGTAGTCCAAGATATATTCTTAATGTCCATTATTTTCTTGCTTATCCTGTGCCCAAAGTGACCCCTGTCACACATCTCCCCTTTCGGCAGGAGACTAACACAGGAGGAGACCCCAGACGGGTTGATTCCGAAGTTAGTCCATAGTTCCATTCCTCTAATGCCTGGACAACCCATCAGCATGGCCATTTTGTTTACCGGGTCAGTAGCTGATGGTGTCGTTGTAAGGTTGCAGGGTGAATAATGGAATTCAGTTCTGGAACAGTCACTTGCTTTGCTCTCTCAATGGCTCCCAAAACTTGTTGCTGCTGCTCTTGGGAGAGGTAAGGCAAAACCTGGGCGCAAATCCCATTTAACCTTTTGACAATTTCAGCCTGTTTGTGCATTTCAATGTTCAAGCCATGGGACATCTCATAATACATGACGCAGTGTCGTTGCATCTCCGATTTCTCCCTGGCCAGCTTGTCACATCCGGATTCTAGACTGTGATATTTTGCCTGATCTAAGTTACATGTCGGGGAAGATAGTCTTACCCAGTTCTCAGCCGCAAGCGGGCCGGGTTCCAGCAGCATGGGTCTGGGCACAGGTCGTCACTGGGTTGGCTACAGCGGGGCCCATCGGGGCGTAAGCAGAAACGAGGGGGGCCAAATCTTTCCCCAGTAGTACATCCGTTGGCAAATCCTTCATCACCCCCACATTCACGTGTCCCGAACCAACCCCCCAATCCAGGTGAACACGGGCAACGGGTAGCCGGAAGACGGTGCCTCCCGCTACTCTTACGGCTACAGTGTCTCCGGTATTTTGGCTCTCTTGGATGAGGTTCTTATGTAGTAGGGTCATGGTGGCACCAGTATTACGTAGGCCATTGGCTACCTTTCCATTGACCCAGACAGTCTGCCTGTGTTGCTGCCTGTTGTCCCGGTTAGCTGCTTGTATTGGATCAGCCTTGTGCAGGACGCTCCAATGTTCTTCCTCATCAATCCAGTGGGCCGCAGGCATGGATGTGTGGCGGTTCCCCCTTGCTGGCTGTCTCCATGACTGGGACTGCCTGGCTGGATTCAACGGACAGTCTGGCTTTTTGTGCCCTAGCTGTTTACACCTGAAACACCTGATGGGTTGTGAGTAGTCCTGGGAGTTGAACCTGGGTTGCTGAGGATAAGTGGCCGCTGGAGGTGGTGCTGTAAGGTGGTACGACTGTGGTTGGTAGGTGATAGCCGGAGGGGGTGCCACTGATCGATAATCCACCCGAGCTGTTGTCTTGACCACAGGGTTATCCAGTTTGCGGGCATCTGTGTATTCTTCCGCCAAGCGAGCTGCTTCAGGCAAGGTGAAAGGTTTTTCGGTCCCGGACCCACTCTCTGACTTCCAGGGACAGTTTGTCAAAGAAGTGCTCCAGCAGGAACACCTGCAGCACCTCTTCCCCGGATTCTGTTTGGCATCCAGCGACCCAGTGGGATGCAGTGCAGTGTAGGCGGCAGGCCCACTCAGTATACGAGTCTCCAGTCTGCTTGCTCGCCTCTCGGAACCGCCTCCAGTATGCCTCCGGTGTGACGGCATACCTGGCCAAAAGTGCTTCTTTTACCAGTCCATAGTTCATAATATCCCCATCTGGGATGGCCCTGAACGCTTCACTGGCCCGGCCGGATAGTTTCCCAGACAAAATGGTAACCCATTCCTCTGTGGGCACCTGGTGTAGGGCACATTGCCGTTCAAAATCGGCAAGGTACCCATCAATCTCCCCTTCAGTTTCAATGACATTTTTAAAAGCAGCAAAATGTATCTTTCTCCTTTCAGTTGGTGCTGCTCTGACTTCTGCTGCTGCAGCACCTCTTTTCTGTAGCCAATTTGCATCCACAGCCGCTATAACTCGGTCTATGATCTCCGCTGTAGGGTTAGGACCATAATGTGCCAGTCTTATGTTAACAGCCTGATCAAAACTTGCCTCTTCGGGTGTCCTGTCTGTTACGCTGGGCCTTTCTGTTATGGATGGAGCTGAAAGACCCAACATTTCGACTCGTTCTGCGATTAATGTCCCTCTTTTTACGGTTGTTAGCCGGTCTGCCTCGGTTCTCCAGTAAGTCCTTGAGGGAAAAGAGCTTTAGCCATCCCTACTGTGCTTCCATTGTCCTGTGTCCTCTTGTAGCTGTCCTTCCGGCTGTGGGAATCAATCCCACTGCTTGCCAACAATGTAACGGGTCCCCAAGTATGAATGGGGGTTAACGCCGTTCAGGATATTCCCACTCCGAACACACATCAGCTACCGACACTCCACAGTCAGGCGAGCTCTTCCCATAGGGATAATTCTTTCAGACATACGAGACAACGCTCCGTGTGCTTTACAGCTGGTCTGACAATCTTTATTGAAAAACTCCCAATTTTATACACACAGAGAGGAGGTTCTTACATTCCTCATTTTCCTCTGACCATACACCTTTGATCAGACCAAATTTACATGAGCTAATTAACTACAGCTGATGACTCCGACACATGACCTTTAGGCTAGCCTTACTGTCTCTTAACTACAGTACCCATCATCAAAAGACTTCACACAATGGTTATATAACGAGCTCCCAATACCCATCTGACAGCTCTTAGCAGACACAGGTGAGTTCAATAGCTAATTCCTTTACATCTTAAATGGCTATGCATAACCTTTATGTTCAGCAGACTGCCTGTCTGCTATTTACAATCCACACAAGTACAGAGTTAATTATCACAATGAAAGATCCTCAGAAGCCATTCTAGATTAATTTACATCACAACAGGCAGGTAACACATCTCTCAATTAACTTGTTGAGCTCAGAATCAAACAACCAGTACATATTGTGAACTAATATTACTATCCCAATTTAGGTAGTCCAAGATATATTCTTAATGTCTATTATTTTCTTGCTCACCCTGTGCCCAAAGTGACCCCTGTCACAACCCTTCCTTCTCAGGAACCACCAACTCACAAGTTAACCCAAGACACAGTGTAATAAATGTACTTTGTAACAAATCACTTGGAACAGACAGAGTACATGCCCCAGTAAAAGAAAAAAACCTTGAGAATGGCAAGCTGCTGTCTTTTGCTCAACTTAAACGTATGGGGCCCCGCAGACCATGCACTTCTATTATATTCAGCTACAACATGCAATAAAGGCGGAACATTCGTTGGTGAACCCAGTTATGTCTCCAACGCCTGTTTTTATTATGATGCAAAAACTCTACCTCCACTAAAGGTTTTATTTCTAGGTGTTATACCATGCTTTTGGTAGATTATCTTGAACAATTTCCTAATACTGCTATGCAACAATGAGAGAGGGATGTGGTTGACACCTCGGTTGACCAGTGGGAGGAAGCCTTGGAGGCTTGTGCATTTACAGTATGTTCTATGAATGTGTCTCAGATTCACTCAACTATATAAAATATTACGGGTGCATCCTACTCCTACCAAATTGCACGCTATGAGATTACACCCGGATCCCGCTTGCCCAAAGTGTTGTAGAGACAGAGGAAACCATTTACTCTGACGTTGTCCAAAACTTTACAGATACTGGGGGTCTATCCTGAGGACAATTAACAATGCTTTTTCTATAGATATACCTTTGGATCCTAAGCCTTGCCTCCTGGGCAATTTGGAGGATATAGTGCAGGATACATTTCTTCGAGAGGCAGCTGGTAGGGCTCCCAGACCGTACCAACAATGCAGATGTGGGTTGATCAGATGGGCTTCACACTTAGATATGAAAAACTAATTTACAAACACAGAGGTAACCCATATAAATTTGAAAGAGTGTGGGGGAACTGGCTGGCCATACCTGGCCTGGCTCAGGTAGATGTAATTATGGATAGACTCTTACTGTAAGGTCCAAGGCTATCAAAAGTACTGAGTTACATCTAAGCTGAGGGGCACATGCAGGGTTGCCAACTTTCAGTAGATTTTTGAACAGTTTGTAAAATCCGTAATTTTTGCATCTGTCTGTGAATGTCCATTATGAACATGCAGACTGCATGTCCATAATAGACATTTATGGGCAGATGGAAAAATTACAGATTTTGCAAACTGTTTGTAAGTTTACCAAAAGTTGGCAACCCTGGGCACATGCAAAGCTGGGACTAATGCCTCGTACACACGACCGGTTTTCCCGTCGGGAAAACTGCCATGACAGCTTTTGGCTGGGAAAACCAGCCATGTGTACAAGGCATAAGTCCTGCTTTATGCTGCTGTTCATAATGTTATAGTCCATGTGAGGCAAAATCTTTACAGCTATAAATGTCAATGGGGTTATTTACGAAAGGCAAATCACCTTTGCACTACAAGTGCAAACTACAAGTGCACTTGGAAGTGCAGTCGCTGTAGATCCGAGGGGAACATGCAAGGAAAATAAAAAACAGCATTTTAGCTTGCACGTGATTGGATGATAAAATCAGCAGAGCTTCCCCTCATTTCAGCTCTACCCCTCATATTTACAGCAACTGCACTTCCAAGTACACTTTCAGTGCAATTTCAAGTGCACTTGTAGTTTGCACTTGTAGTGCAAAGTGGTTTTGCCTTTAGTAAATAACCCCCAATGTCAGAATTATGTTATGTGACCATTCTTCGACATTGCATTTCCTTATGTATGGAATCTCTGGGATGTTCTTGTATTTTTTTCTGTATGGTTTGTTGATCTCTCTCAATAAACTTTTTTCTGTTTAAAAAAAAAAAGAAAGAAAGAAAAACCTTTTGCATTTTGGAAGCACCTGCTTACAAGTGTTAGAACCAAAACTGTCACAGATGCTTTTTTAATTAGGGGCAACACAATAACAAGAACAATTAATGCCAGATGAATCTCAACAGTAACCATATTAGATAATACAATATCCCCCTTTACAAACCCTGGCCCAGCACTAGGCTGCCATTCATTAAAACTGGATCTAGTCGAAGAAAGCTGAAGTTTGCCTTTCTCAGACACTTTGTGGTGCTCTGCTCTGTAAGCTTCTCATATTGATACAGTTCATGTTAGTTCTGTTCCTGTATGCAGTGCATTTTTCTTGACCTAAGCCTCCAGAGACTTTAGCTAGCACCATCTCCTAGCAACTGATTACACTGGACCTTTCTGCCGTGAACTGCATTCTCTAGTGTCCAGGAGAACCATGCCTGGTCAGCGTGGGCCATGGAAGCCTCAGAAAGAGTAATAGCATGTTCCAGCTTAACCCTAATTAATTAGCTTTCTGTGAATATTTTTCTTATTTCAAAATAGTTGCTGTTAGCTTAACCACTTAAGCCCCGGACCAATACGCAGCATAAAGACCAGGCCCCTTTTTGCGATTCGGCACTGCATCGCTTTAACTGACAATTGCGCGGTCGTGCGACGTGGCTCCCAAACAAAATTAACGTCCTTTTTTTCCCACAAATAGAGCTTTCTTTTGATGGTAATTGATCACCTCTGCGGTTTTTATTTTTTGCGCTATAAATAAAAATAGAGCGACAATTTAAAAAAAAAAAAAAAAAAAAAAATCGCAATATTTTTTACTTTTTGCTGCAATAAATATCCCCCAAAAATATATAAAAGCATTTTTTTTCCCTCAGTTTAGGCTGATACGTATTCTTCTACATATTTCTGGTTAAAAAAAATCGCAATCGCCGTTTATCGAATTGGTTTGCGCAAAAATTCTAGCGTTTACAAAATAGGGGATAATTTTATGGCATTTTTATAAAAAAATTTTTTTTTACTTGTAATGGTGGCAATCAGCAATTTTTTTCGTGACTGCGACATTATGGCGGACACATCGGACACTTTTGACACATTTTTGTGACCATTGTCATTTTTACAGCGATCAGTGCAATAAAAATTCACTGGTCACTGTAAAAATGACACTGATAGTGAAGGGGTTAACCACTAGGGGCGCTGAAGGGGTTAAGTGTGCCTAGGGGCGTGTTTCTAACTGAGGGGGGGCGTGGCTACGAGTGACACGTCACCGGTCGCCGCTCTGATTACACAGAGCGGAGATAGGGGACAGTGTCAGTAGGCGAGCGGGGAGATGTTGTGTTTACACTAACATCTCCCCACTCCATCCCTCTGTGAGACGATTGCGGGGATCTCTGCGGCGATCGAGTCCGCGGGACCCGCGGTCCGACTCACGGGGATGACTGCAGGGTCGCGAGTGCGGCGGCGCGCGCACGACCACACGGTAGGCAGTTAAAGGGGACGTACAGGTACGTGATTGTGCCTGTACGTGCCATTCTGCCGACGTATATATACCGTGAGCGGTCCTTTAGTGGTTAAAGCTACGTAAAATATAAACATCTTTTATTGTAGTTTTGTACAAAAAAAAAACATTAAAGTATAACAGAAGGCAAAACTTTTTTTTTTTTCATTTTAGATTAGATTTTAGATAGAGTGGAGAGGGATTAGAACACCTGTCAGGTTTTTGTTAATGTTTATGCCCCCATTATGGAGATTCAATCCTCGCTTTTTGTCCTGGTGACAACTATCTAAAGTGATGGGGAAAGGAAATCCCAAATTTTGACTGGTCCCTGGAACAGGAATAGATTAAAAATCTTTCAATGGGGACACTAGTTCTAGTGGCCCTGGTGACTATCAGGAATCTCCCTCACTTTGGAAGGATTTTCTCTCATTTCCTGCTGTGGCTATGGGACTGAAAGGCTTTGTTCGCACAGGACATATCAATGAATACCCCATGTGAGGGACATGTTTACCCACATGGAGATTGCGGGTGCACTGGTGTCCCATGAATCTCCGTGCAGGCAGTCCCATTGATATAAATTTGGACGCAGTGGTTGCCTGGCCACGACTGTGCCCAATATGACATCTGTGTAGGTGCTGTGGACAGCCCCAAACGTAGACAGTGTGAATTACCAATTGACATGAATGGGACTGTCTGCATCGGGATGCACAGAATACATGTGCATCACTGTGCTGGTAAACACAGCCCTCGTTCACATGGGGTGTATCAAAATGTACCCTGTGTGAAAGAGGCCGAAGGGGAATCTCCCAAATGGGAGAAAAATGGGGTAAAAAAAAAAAAAAAAACAGCCGAGCAAACCTCTCTTACTCTATTACTCTGATCTCCTTTAAAGCCCAACTCCGGACTAAAGAAAAAAATACCCTTGCAGTGGAGTGCCCCACTCTGCAAGGGTTAAATTCTTGTTTTTGCCTAGGGGTACAAGAATAAAATGTAATAGTTACCTTAATTCTTGCTTTGAACAGGCTTCCTCTAGTGTCATGTATCTTGGTTGAAGGCCGAGCTGACGAGAGAGCTTCTCTTGCGGCTTTGGTCGGAGCATCCCTGAATGTGGTGACAGAGGTAAAAGGCTCAAAAAAGCATGTGTCCTGGTAGCTTGGTAGAAGGTGATTGCCACGGTCAATCAAAGTGAGCCAGGGTCATGCACTGTGGGGCAGCAGCGTGGTCAGGAAGCAGGTTAAAGTCAGTACCGGGGAAGCAGGCAGTGCAAGGTCCAGTAGCAGGTCAAGGTCAGGGTAGAAGGCAGAGAATAGTAAGGGGCAAGCCATGGTCAGCATCCAAAATCCACAGAGCAAGGTCAGGAATGAGCTGGGTCAGCAAAGAAAGATCTGTCAGCTAGACATGTGGGAGAACAGAAAAATTTGCTTTGTTTCGGATGGATTAGTTATGTTACTAATTTCATTCCCAAATTTGTTTTTTGTTTAAAAATGATCGACTGATTCGAATTCTGTGTGAAGAATTGCTAGTTGTTAAGGAGGCATAAACAAAAGAATGCCAGCTAAAGAAAATTCTGAAAAAAACAGCGTGGGGTCCCTTTGGGTCTGGTATGGATTTTAAGGGGAACCCCACACCAAAATAAAAAAAACAGCATGGGGTTCCCCCTAAGATCCATATTAGACCTTTATCCATTTCACTCCTGAACCATACCAGGCCACATGGGGAGCACAGGGGAGTGCTTTGGGGCCGGGGGACTCTGCCCCCCCATTTCAAACCACCTTGTCCCCATGTTGATGGGAACAAGGTCCTCTTCCCCAAAACCCTGGGCTGTGGTTGTGGGGTCTGGGGGTGGGGAACTTATCGGAGTCTGGAAGCCCCTTTTAACAAGGGGGCCCCCAGATCCCGGCCCCCCCATGTGAATGAGTATGGGGTACATCGTACCCCTACCCATTCACCAAAAAAGTGTACAAAGTGAATAAAGACACTACACAAGTTTATTAACATTCCTTTATTAAAAAAATAAAAAACAAATTCCCCCGATGTAGATTCATCATCAATCACACCACCCGCCGTACCGCCGGACCGGAAAACAAAAAAAAACCTCTGCTCTTGTTAAAGGTTCCCCGCCGAGTGCCTGCTCCTCTGTCTGACATTTCTTAAATAGCTAAGGGGCAGAGTCACCTGATGACATCAGCATTGACCCCGCCCCCTTGTGATATCACCGACCAGGGAATGCTGGATCTACACCGGGTGCATTGTTTTTGATTTTTTAATAAAGGAATTGTCACAAACTCATGTTGTGTATTTATTCGCTTTATACACTTTTTTGGTAAATGGTAGGGGTACTATGTACCCCATACTTATTCACATAGGAGGGCAGGATCAGGGGGCCCCCTTGTTAAAGGTGGCTTCCAGATTCTGATAAATCCCCCACCCATAGACACCCACAACCACAGCCCAGGGTTTTGGGTAGACATGTGCGATTAGTTTCGTACGAATCTAAAATTCGTACGAATTTCCGGAAATTCGTACATTCGAACGAATCAGAAATACGATTTTTATGCATACAAATTCTGTACGAAATACCAAATTTTGTTTACGAATTTCGGATCCAAAAGTGAAAAATTCCTTGAAATTTCGTACCTGGGAGGTGTGTATGATATGCATGTAAAGTCGCGCATGTTTCCCGTGCTTAGAACTGTCCCTGCACAAAATGTAATTTTTGACGGAAAAAAAGTCATTTAAAACTCACTCGCGGCTATTAATGAATTGTCGGCTTTTATCAATACATAGAAAAGTCATTGATAAAAAAAAAGCGTGGGGGTTCCCCCAAATTCAATTACCAGGCCCTTCAGGTCTGGAATGGATATTAAGGGGAACCCCGCCGCAAATAAAAAAAAAATGGCGTGCGGTTCCCCCTAAATATCCATACCAGGCCCTTCAGATCTGGCATGGATTTTAAGGGGAACTCCAGCCCAAATTTAAAAAATAATGGCGTGGAGTCCCCCCAAAAATCCATACCAGACCCTTATCTGAGCACGCAACCTGGCCGGCCGCAGGAAAAGACGAGAGAGCGCCCCCCTCCTGAACTGTACCAGGCCACATGCCCTCAACATGGGGAGGATGTCCCCATGTTGATGGGGACAAGGGCCTCATCCCCACAACCCTTGCCCGGTGGTTGTGGGGGTCTGCGGGCAGGGGGCTTATCGGAATCTGGAAGACCCCTTTAACAAAGGGGACCCCCAGATCCCGGGCCCCCCCCTAAGTGAATTGGTAAGGGGTACATTGTACCCCTACCATTTCACGAAGAAAGTGTAAAAAAATTTAAATAAAAACACACAAACACCTTGGAAAAGTCCTTTATTAAAAAAATAAATAAAAAAAAAACATTCCAGCAATGAAATCCAGTGTCCCGCGGCGATCCCGATGTCCACGCTGTCCGTCATTGGTTGAGCCTGAGCGGACCTGATGGGGAACTTCCTCCGCAGTGTTTTAAATGTATAGACCCGCCCCTTCTAAAGTTCCCCATCAGGTCCGCTAAGCGGACCAGATGCGGAACGTGAGAAGGGGCGGGTCTATTCATGTATTACACAGTGAAGGAAGTTCTCCATCAGGTCCGCTCTACGTCCTCTCCCATGTTGAGGGCATGTGGCCTGGTACGGTTTAGGAGGGGGGGGCGCTCTCTCGCCCCCCCCTCTTTTCCTGCGGCCGGCCAGGTTGCGTGCTCAGATAAGGGTCTAGTATGGATTTTTGGGGGGACTCCACGCCATTTTTTTTTTTAAATTTGGGGTGGAGTTCCCCTTAAAATCCATGCCAGATCTGAAGGGCCTCGTATGGATATTTAGGGGGAACCACACGCCATTTTTTTTTTACTTGCGGCGGGGTTCCCCTTAATATCCATTCCAGACCTGAAGGGCCTGGTAATTGAATTTAGGGGAACCCCCACGCTTTTTTTTTATTTTTATCAATGACTTTTCTATGTATTGATAAAAGCCGACAATTCATTAATAGCCGCGAGTGAGTTTTAAATGACTTTTTTTCCGTCAAAAATGACATTTTGTGCACAGACAGTTCTAAGCACGGGAAACATGTGTGACGTTTAAAATTTACGATTCGTACGAAATTCGTATTTCATACAAATCTGAATTAAATTTCGTACACGAATTACGAAATACGTTTTTTTTAAAATACGAAACGGAACGGAACGGAACTAAACAAATTTTTTGACGGCGCCCATGTCTAGTTTTGGGGAAGAAGCCCTTGTTCCCATCAACATAGGGACAAGGTGTTTTGGGGTGGCAAAGCACCCCCTAATGTAAAGGGTATGTGGCCTGGTATGGTTCAGAAGGGGGGCATTTGCTCAACCCTCCCCCCTTTCCTGACCTGCCGAGCTGCTGGTCTGGTATAGATTTTGGGGGGATCCCACGCCATTTTTTAATTTACATTTTGGAATGGGGTTACCATTAGAATCCATATCAGACTCCAAGGACCTGGCATGGATTGGAGGGGACCACACATTGTTTTTTTTTCTGAATTTTCTATTCTTTTGTTTACATTTCTTCTGTCAGTGGGGAAGCCCGCTGACAGCTGATGAGTCATCGATTGTTAAGCATAAGGAGGCCGACTGCTAGCCCGCTCCTTAACAACCAGCTATTCTTCACACAGAATTCAAATTGGTCGATCCTTTTTCGGCTGGTCCGAATTCGAATCATTCCGAAAATTTGGAATTTGTTGGAAAATGAATAAACAAAATGAAATTAAATGAATTTCAATGAAATTTGTTATTATTTTATTTGGAGATTTTGATACATCCGAATCTCCGAATCATTAAAAATTAGTCCAAAATTAATTGCACATGTCTTCTGTCAGCAAAAGCAGGAACATGGATCTGGGAAGAGCTGAAGAACATCCAGTGATTAGCACATGCCAGGGTTTCCTTTAAATAGGCAGGAACATGGATCTGGGCAAAGCTGAAGAACATCCAGTGATTAGCACATGCCAGGGTTTCCTTTAAATAGGCAGCTTGGCACCAATAGACAGGGATGTGCACGCTGATGCACGCTGGCGAACACAGATGTGCCGACGTGTCAGTGCATGCTGGATACTAGCACTGGAATGACCATTGGCTGTATTAGTTTCCTGCCACCAAGGCTCCCCCAGATGTGGTCGCACTCCTGCCTACTCCTCATACAATGGAGGGTTAATAACCCTGGATTGTAAGTAATGATAATGAGGAACCACCCACAGCCAGCAGGGATAGAAGGATGGTGTTACGTACCTGCCGGATGAGCCTGACGTGCAGTGGGAAGGCTTCTCGTACAACCCCGGCTCAAGGGCCACTGATGTTGCAACAGTGGCCGCAAGAGCCTGGCGGTGTATGGGTGCCTGGTTCGTCTTGGGTCTTGTCAGTTCAGCTGGTGCAGCAGGGAACAGGAAGCAGGCTGGTAGGTGCACTGGCTGGGGAGACACTGAATACCTAGTCAGACAAGCCGGGTTTGGTAACAGACGATCAGATGTAGGTATAGACGACAGGCAGAGAATGGTCAGGATACAGGCAAAGTTCGGCAACAGGAAATCAAGCAGTGTAGAGCTGAGCGTGGTTACAAGACAGGCCAGGATCAGGATAACAGAGATCAATCGTAGTCAAACAAGCCGGGTCAAACACAGGAAACAGATCAGATCACAGGAACAGGAAATCACTGGAACAGGTATGAACTGCAGATCAGGCAGCGAAGACACAGTGATGCTGAGGTGTTTAAATAAGGCAGCCTGTTGCCAATCACTGAAATCAGTCTGTACTATTAACCCTTAGGTGGCAGATCCATGATAGATGGTGTCAGATCTGACCAGAGAGGGGGTAGGCAAAATAATGCAGCCTTCTCATCTTTTTGTAGACCTGATGAGAATTTAAACCTTGCACTGCACGTGTTTTTTCTTCCAGCACATAATTACTGTTATATTAATGTTGTTATCAGCATCTGGTAATCCCTTGAACAGCAACACTCATGTTGAGAATGGGAAGGCTAGCAATGTCAACCAGTTGCACATATACTAAGATTACCATATCATTGTCAAATCAGCAGTCTAACGCAGGAAGTTAATCCCACTGTATTCCTTAAGTATAATGCAAAAACAGGTCTCACCCTCTGGGTATGTGGTGGGAGTTTGTGAATAACATCAATGGCTGAACACAATAATAAAATCTTTTGCCAAATAGAATAATTCACATATACAGTACAATAAAACCTTGGATTCCAAAAACATGCTTGTAATCCAAAGCACTTGTATATCAAAGCGAATAATGGAAACTCAAATTATTTGGATAGAGGAGTTCCCCCACGGGGTTTTAAAGCAGCAGTAAAATTACAATTTCTTGAGTATATAAAAAAGTCTGTATTTAAGAAAAAAGTTGGAAACACTGGTAGACATTTAAACATGAACTCTGGTCACGAGGCTAAAATACATGTACCAAAATACAGCGATGTGAACAAAAATATTACATTACAATGATGCATATGCTAGAAATTCAACGCGTTTCGACCTAGTCGGTTGAGGTCTTCTTCTGGGGGTCAAGTTGTTCTAGAATAGATGCACTCGAATTTAGATTTCTTAACATTTCTTCAAGAACATGCAAAATTTCTTTATACATGAGCATTATTATATTTACCACTAGATGCTGAGATGGATAGCCTTGTGTTGATTGAATCTAAAATTGATTGAAAAGATCCGACAGACTTTACTTTGGCAGACACCTCCACCCCGGAAGGAGTGGGGGAGGAACCTGCCTACAGAGCTTACGAGAAGTCACGGGGGCTGCGGAGGAGAGGCAGAGGACGACACCAATACACCACTTCCTAGCTGTTGACAATATGTTGGGGAGAATCGCATTAGTGCGATACTAAACCTTTGGAGTAAATAAATATACCTAGTCTATAAAAACATAATCAAATAAAAATTTGTTATAAAAGTATAACAACTTTTTTTATGTTAGTAAATACATGGTGGTATTTGCGCTGTGCGAAATAAGAGAGGGTGTGTTGTGCAAACAAAGTGTATAAATGTGTATAATAGTAGATATCAAAAATGTCAAAAGTATAAGAAAATATATGACATAAATATAACTATATAAATGACGTGATAAATACAACTTGATAATTCTGTGAAGGAAAAAACGCATAACAAACAATTAAAAAAATCAAGTAAAAAAGTCTGTATCGAAATACAAAGTGATTAGTGACAGATCCAATAGAAGTCCGTGTCAAGTATACAAAATCGATCCCACCACCAAAAGAAAGTAAATTGGTGCTTGAAAACCAAAATCCCAGGGATTGGAGCACTAGGTACTATTCACATGGAAGAATACAAGCTTGGCGTTTAATTTCTATTTGCACATCATCATTTTTTCAGCATTCTAACATAAAATAAGTTGTTATACTTTTATAACAAGTTTTTATTTGATTATGTTTTTATAAAATAGATATATTTATTTACTCCAAAGGTTTAGTATCACACTAATGCGATTCTCCCCCAACATATTGTCAACAGCTAGGAAGTGGTGTATTGGTGCCGTCCTCTCCCTCTCCTCCTCAGCCCCCCGGGGGGCACACAGCGTGACTTCCCGTAAGCTCTGTAGGCCGGCTTCAAGGGTGGAGGTGTCTGCCAAAGTAAAGTCTGTTGGATCTTTTCAATCAATTTTAGATTCAATCAACACGAGACTATCCATCTCAGCGTCTAGTGGTAAATATAATAATGCTCATGTATAAAGAAATGTTGCATGTTCTTGAAGAAATGTTAAAGCGGGGTTCCACCCGTGATTTTTTTTTTTTTAAAGTCAGCAGCTACAAACACTGTGTCTGCTGACTTTTAATAAGGACACTTACCTGTCCTAGGCGCCCGCGATGTCGGCCCCCCGATGGCGATCCCTCAATCGTGCCAGGTCTCGGCGCTGCCATCCTCACTAAGGGAAACAGGCAGTGGAGCCTTGCGGCTTCACTGCCCATTTCCTACTGCGCATGCGCGAGTCTTGCTGCGCTGTATGAATGGGCGGCTTCTCTCTGGGATACACACAGTTCCCAGAAGACAGCCGCGGTATAGGAAGAGGCAGATTAGGAAGATCCGCATAGCAACCACAATTTCTGGTAAGTAAAAAAAAAATGTTTGTAGCATTTTGGTGTAATTTTTTTTTTTATGGTGGACCTCCACTTTAAGAAATCTAAATTCGAATGCATCTATTCTAGAACAACTTGACCCCCAGAAGAAGACCGCAACCGACTAGGTTGAAACGCATCAGGGTTTCTAGCATATGCATCATTGTAATGTAATATTTTTGTTCACATCGCTGTATTTTGATGCATGTATTTTAGCCTCATGACCAGAGCTCTTGTTTTTTTTTTTGTTCCAACAATTTTTATTATTTTCTAAAATAGCATACAGTACATTATGCTCAAACATTCAACATAAGATTGTTGAAACAGGGATGCAATATACATCGTGCTCCGTGGCTCTTATCACATACTTAATAACAAAACCTTTTAAGAAAGGTTATATTATGGCCAGAGAGGCTTCCATGTCTCCTGGTAGCATCCTTCAAACAAAATAGTCTCCCCTCTCTCCATCATAGGTGAAGCCGAACCATCATCTAAAAACTGATGGAGTCGAGAGACCAAAAACATAAACATAAACAATATCAAAACCCAAAATAAAACCAAGAGAAAAAAAAAACAAAACAAAACAAAACTAAAAAAAAAAGGGGGGGGGGGAGAAGTGAGGAATTAGCTAGAGTAGAACAGAGTGGGGTGGGTCCCCCGGGTCCCGGCCTCGCAGCACAAACAACCCAGCTCTCAGGGAGCTTGGAGATAAGCAATCCAGGATTTCCAGACCCTCTCAAACCTAGCTTGCCTATCTTGTCTTATACTGGCCAGTTTTTCGTTGATCATGATCCAGGACTCCTTGGGGGTGATTTACTAATAACAGTGCGCTGCGCCGGTTGATACCTTAATTGGTGCACCGGATAACTCCTTCACTGGGCACAGGAACCAGCGGCGCACTGTTATAGTAAATAAAAATGTCAGCGGCGCTCTATTGAAAATTAATGGTTCCCTATGGGAGCCCATTGATTTGAATAGAGGTCGCCCGGGAAGTTGGATGAAGACGATCCAACTCACGGGGCGACTCGTGTGCCGGCTGACACAGGGACAGCGTGACTTTGCGAGGCAACTTGGACACGACCTGAGCGTGAAGCAGCCGCTCAAGTCATGTCCTAGAGGCGACTACCTGGCCGAGAATGTCCCCAGCACGAGAGGGCGGCTCCTTATGATGTTTCCTAACTAAACGCATATAGACGCAAATGTGGTAAAACGCGGCATGCAAACGCCACAAAGCGTTTCAACCTTAGTTCTGAACACTTTGCACCAGCGTCCCGTGTACATGGGGCATAAAAACGCCTATACAATTTACAGCTCAAAAACGCCATGGTGGCCATGATGCCATAGGGTAACATGGAGAGTGGTTTTTAAGCTGCTAAAAACGCTCAAACAAGCGGCTGGAAAAACGTCCGTGTGCATGTAGCCTTATATTAACCACTTGCGCACTGGCCACTTAAACCCCCTTCCTGCCCAGACCAATTTCCACATTTCAGCGCTGATGCACTTTGAATAACAATTTTGCGCTCATACAACACTGTAACCCAATGAAAATGTATTATTTTTTGGCACACAAATAGAGCTTTCTTTTGGTGCTATTTGATGACCTCTGCGATTATTTATTTTTTCTATAAATACAAAAGACCGACTAAAAAAAAAAAAATGGGATATTCTAACCACTTCAGCACTGGGCCTATTCTGGCACTTCTCTCCTTCATGTAAAAATCATAAATTTAGGGCTAGAAAATTACTTCAAAACCCCAAACATTATATATGTTTTTTTAGCAGACACCCTAGGGAATAAAATGGCGGTATTTGCAAATTTTTAGCTCGCTCGGTATTTCCGCAATAAACTTTCAAACGCCTTTTTAAAAAAAAAAAATGGTTTCATGAATAAAAAAAAATTACAAAAAAGTAAATTTAGCCCAATTTTTTGGGATAATGTGAAAGATGTTGTTATGCTGAGTAAATAGATACCTAACAAGTCATGCTTTAAAATTGCGCACACTCATGGAATGACACCAAACTTCAGTACTTAAAAATCTCCCTAGGCGATGCTTTCAAAATTTTTACACGTTACCATTTTCGCATTACGGAGGAGGTCTAGTGCTAGAATTGTTTCACTCGTTCTAACGCACGCAGAAATACTACCTCACATGTGTGGTTTGAACGGCGTTTACATATGTGGGCTGGACTTACGTGTGTGTTCGCTTCTGAGCGCGAGCTACCGGGGACATGGGCGTTTTTTTGTTTTGTTTGTTTTTGGTTTTTTTTACTTTTTTGTATTTCTTACTCTTTTTTTAACTTTCTTGTTTTTTTGATCACTTTTATTCCTATTACAAGGAATGTAAACATCCCCTTGTAATAGGAATCTATTTTGACAGGTCCTCTTTATGGAGAGATGCGGGGTCAATAAGGCCCCACATCTCTCCTCCAGGCTGGAAAGCATGAGATCGGTCAAAAAAATTCACCGATCTCATGCTGACAGCCGAGATCACGGCTTTGTTTACATACGGGAACCCGGCGTGATGTCATAACGTCGCGCCCGGACCTCTGACGGTCATAGAGATGACTGGTGACCATCTGGTCATCAGTCATCTCTATGCTTCCCATCCGGCGCCAGCCAATTCGTTCTCCGTGCCCCAGATGGCACGGGAGAGCCCGGAGAAGCACCGGATGGCGGTAGGAGGGGGGGACGTCCCCTCCCGCCGCCTATAAGAACGATCAAGCGGTGGAACTGCCGCTATGATTGTTTTTATCGTGCACAGAATCGACGGCTGAAAAGAATGATATCTGAATGATACCTGCATCATTCAGATGTCACCGCACAAAGCCAAGGACCTCATTTGACGGTGGGCGGTAGAAAAGTGGTTAATATTTCGAAAATTTAGAAAAAATTCAATTTTTATCCTTCATTGATGAGACTGCACTGATGGGCTGCACTGATGGGCACCGATAAGGTGGCAAGGGTGGGCACTGAGAGGTGGCATTGCTAGTTGACACTGGTGGGCATTGAGAAGTGGCACTGCTAGTTGGCAATGATAGTTGGCAGTGATGAGCACTGATAGGCAGCACTGCTAGGTGCCACTGATTGGCACCAGTGGTGGGCATTGATAGGTGGCACTGGCAGGGGCTACTGATTGTCACAGAATTGCCTCTTCCTCTTCGGGCCCGATGTCCCTTGCACATAAGCCGGTGATTGCCTTTTTTTATGCTCACGCTGTCAGCACTAGGGATGGGCCCGGTGCTCGATTCGAACCCATGTTCGAATCGAGCATCGGGCGTTCGCTCGCTCGTCGAGCCCAGAACTATTTGGGCCGTTCGCATCACATTCGTGTGATGCGAGCGGCCCCGCAATCCATTGCGGCCGGCGCGGCCGGCGCAGTGCATTGCTGGCTGATGATTGGCCAAGCATGCACTGTGACCCCGCATGCTTGGCCAATCACAGCGCCCGAAACTCGGAGAGCAATAATTGGCTACAGGCAGGACGCCTGTAGCCAATTACAGCTCAGGGGCTTTAGTACACGCCCCACCATTTAAAAGGCCGCCACGCCATCGGCCCCGGTCACATGAGTTCCGGCTTTAGGAGAGATTAGTCTGCTGATTCTGTCTTTGCTTGATACTGAAAGATTTGCTCTTCTTTGCTAAACCATTGGCTATTTCTTTGCTAAACCATTGCTACCTAAGTCATTGATCGTTCATTGCTGCTGATTGCACAGTTAGTGTGTTATTAGCTGCTGCTGGGGATTAGTCTGGTGCGTGCTTACTGTTAGTACAGTATTGCAGTAGTACCAACCGCAGTGCTGTTAGCACAGCATTGCACCCCAACAGCACCCATAGGACTTCTAGTGTGTTAGTGGCAGCAAACAGAGCTCCTATATTTTCTTCTCAGCAGCACCCATAGGACTTCTAGTGTGTTAGTGGCAGCAAACAGAGCTCCTATATTTTCTTCTCAGCAGCACCCATAGGACTTCTAGTGTGTTAGTGGCATCACACAGAGCTCCTATATTTTCTTCTCAGCAGCACCCATAGGACTTCTAGTGTGTTAGTGGCAGCAAACAGAGCTCCTATATTTTCTTCTCAGCAGCACCCATAGGACTTCTAGTGTGTTAGTGGCATCACACAGAGCTCCTATATTTTCTTCTCAGCAGCACCCATAGGACTTCTAGTGTGTTAGTGGCAGCAAACAGAGCTCCTATATTTTCTTCTCAGCAGCACCCATAGGACTTCTAGTGTGTTAGTGGCAGCAAACAGAGCTCCTATATTTTCTTCTCAGCAGCACCCATAGGACTTCTAGTGTGTTAGTGGCAGCAAACAGAGCTCCTATATTTTCTTCTCAGCAGCACCCATAGGACTTCTAGTGTGTTAGTGGCATCACACAGAGCTCCTATATTTTCTTCTCAGCAGCACCCATAGGACTTCTAGTGTGTTAGTGGCAGCAAACAGAGCTCCTATATTTTCTTCTCAGCAGCACCCATAGGACTTCTAATGTGTTAGTGGCATCACACAGAGTTCCTATATTTTCATCTCAGCAGCACCCATAGGACTTCTAGTGTGTTAGTGGCATCACACAGAGCTCCTATATTTTCTTCTCAGCAGCACCCATAGGACTTCTAGTGTGTTAGTGGCAGCAAACAGAGCTCCTATATTTTCTTCTCAGCAGCACCCATAGGACTTCTAGTGTGTTAGTGGCAGCAAACAGAGCTCCTATATTTTCTTCTCAGCAGCACCCATAGGACTTCTAGTGTGTTAGTGGCATCACACAGAGCTCCTATATTTTCTTCTCAGCAGCACCCATAGGACTTCTAGTGTGTTAGTGGCAGCAAACAGAGCTCCTATATTTTCTTCTCAGCAGCACCCATAGGACTTCTAATGTGTTAGTGGCATCACACAGAGTTCCTATATTTTTATCTCAGCAGCACCCATAGGACTTCTAGTGTGTTAGTGGCATCACACAGAGCTCCTATATTTTCTTCTCAGCAGCACCCATAGGACTTCTAGTGTGTTAGTGGCAGCAAACAGAGCTCCTATATTTTCTTCTCAGCAGCACCCATAGGACTTCTAGTGTGTTAGTGGCAGCAAACAGAGCTCCTATATTTTCTTCTCAGCAGCACCCATAGGACTTCTAGTGTGTTAGTGGCATCACACAGAGCTCCTATATTTTCTTCTCAGCAGCACCCATAGGACTTCTAGTGTGTTAGTGGCAGCAAACAGAGCTCCTATATTTTCTTCTCAGCAGCACCCATAGGACTTCTAGTGTGTTAGTGGCAGCAAACAGAGCTCCTATATTTTCTTCTCAGCAGCACCCATAGGACTTCTAGTGTGTTAGTGGCATCACACAGAGCTCCTATATTTTCTTCTCAGCAGCACCCATAGGACTTCTAGTGTGTTAGTGGCAGCAAACAGAGCTCCTATATTTTCTTCTCAGCAGCACCCATAGGACTTCTAGTGTGTTAGTGGCAGCAAACAGAGCTCCTATATTTTCTTCTCAGCAGCACCCATAGGACTTCTAGTGTGTTAGTGGCAGCAAACAGAGCTCCTATATTTTCTTCTCAGCAGCACCCATAGGACTTCTAATGTGTTAGTGGCATCACACAGAGTTCCTATATTTTCATCTCAGCAGCACCCATAGGACTTCTAGTGTGTTAGTGGCATCACACAGAGCTCCTATATTTTCTTCTCAGCAGCACCCATAGGACTTCTAGTGTGTTAGTGGCAGCAAACAGAGCTCCTATATTTTCTTCTCATCAGCACCCATAGGACTTCTAGTGTGTTAGTGGCAGCAAACAGAGCTCCTATATTTTCTTGTCAGCAGCACACATAGTACCTATAGTGTGTTAGTGTCAGCACCCATAGGACCTACAGTGTGTTGTGAGCACACATAGGAGTTCTATTTTTTATACTATATACACTACCGACTACAATGGCTGGAAGACCGCCAAGGAGAGGCAGAGCGTGCCGAGGCAAGAACACAGGGCAGGCAGGCTCTGTTTCTAGAGACAACAGTGCTGGCCGTGGACGTGGTCGTGCATCGTCATCAGCACGTGGCCATGGGACACGCTTGTCTTTGTTTTCGGCAGCTGGACATGTGGAGCCGCATCATGCCGAAGGCTTGGTAGAATGGATGACCAAGCCCTCCTCATCCTCCTCATCCTCTCTCACCCAGGCTCAGGGTACTGGCAGAGCAGCTGCCAACGCGTACTCAATGGCATCATCAGCCACCCCTTCCCTAGACCCACCATGTCCTCCTGAGGAGTCCCCCGAACTGTTTGAGCACAGTGTTGGGTACATGCTCCAGGAGGATGCCCAACGATTCGAAGGCTCGGATGATGATACCCAGCTTGAGGAAGTCAGTAGTGTGCGCGCAGAGAGAGGGGATGCTGAAGGACAGCAATCTGGCAGTAGTGTTCCACCAGCTGCAGCTTACTGCCAGGTTTGCTCTAGTGGTGAAGAGGGAGGGGATGATGAGGTCACTGACTCCACGTGGGTGCCTGAAGGGAGAGAGGAGGAGGAGGAGGAGGATGCAGCGTCACATGTCCAACGAGGCAGGATGCCCCCTGGAGGCCAGCTAGAGGCCAGCACAGCAACTGTACCACACCGCAGAGCTCCGCCTGTGCAGGGCGCTGCCTCTGCACGTTATCACAAAAGTTCTTTGGTGTGGGCCTTTTTTGAGACGAGTGCATCAGATCGCACCACTGCTATTTGCAATATTTGTCTCAAGCGTATCTCGCGTGGCCAAAACATCAGCCGCTTGGGCACCACAAGCATGAGCAGACATATGTCGACCTGCCATGCAGCTCGTTGGCAAGCACACATAAAAGACCCACACCAAAGAACAAAGCGGACCTCTCCTTGCTCCTCATCAGCTGGGATCTCCATCCCCACTATATCTTCAGTCCTCTCTGAAAGCTGCTCTGAGAGGACTGAAGGTGTAGAATTAGGTGTGTCACAACCAAGTACTTGCAGTACACCGACGTCCGATTGTAGCAGGCAAATTTCCCTGCCCCAGCTGCTGGACCGTCGAAAGAAGTATACTCCCAGCCATCCACATGCCCAGCGGTTGAATGCTAGCTTGGCTAAATTGCTAGCACTTCAACTGCTGCCTTTTCAGTTGATAGACTCGGCCCCCTTCCGTGAGTTTGTTCAATGTGCGGTTCCTCAGTGGCAGGTTCCCAAACGCCACTTTTTCTCACGGAAGGCGATTCCGTCTCTCTACTGGCATGTGGAAGGCAATGTCCATGCCTCGCTGGACAGGGCGGTCAGCGGTAAGGTGCATATTACCGCTGACTCATGGTCCAGCAGGCATGGACAGGGACGTTATCTTTCTTTCACGGCCCATTGGGTCACTCTATTGGTAGCTGGGAGGGATGCAGGACAAGGTGCAGTAGTGTTGGAGGTTGTTCCGCCACCACGCCTCCAAAATGCTACTACTGGTTGTGACACACCTCTCTCCTCCACCCCCTCCTCTTCTTCTTCCTCCATGTCCTCTTCGAGTGCTCTGTCCTCGGAACCAGCGGTGCTCCGTAGGCGTACAAGGGGCTACGCGAGTACGCAGGCAAAAAGATGCCATGCCGTGCTTGCGCTGGTGTGTTTGGGGGACAGGAGCCACACTGGGCCAGAGGTTCTGGCAGCTCTGCAGGGGCAGGCCGAGAGGTGGTTGACGCCACGCCAGCTTAAGCCAGGAATGGTCGTTTCTGATAATGGCACCAACCTCCTCTCCGCCCTGCGACAGGGGCAGCTCACCCATGTGCCCTGTATGGCTCACGTCCTCAACCTGGTGGTGCAGCGGTTCTTGGGCAGGTTCCCAGGCTTACAGGATGTCCTGAGGCAGGCCAGGAAAGTCTGTGTGCATTTCCGCCGATCTTATAATGCCAGTGCTCGGCTGACTGAGCTGCAAAAGGAGCTGAACCTGCCCAAGAACCGCCTAATATGTGACATGCCCACCAGGTGGAACTCAACGTTGGCCATGCTGCAGCGACTGCACACGCAGCAGAGGGCCATCAATGAGTACCTTTGCGACTACGGCACCAGGACAGGGTCAGGGGAGCTTGGCTTTTTTTCCCCACGCCAGTGGAGCATGATCAGGGATGCATGCACTGTCCTCTCACCATTTGAGGAGGCCACGAGGATGGTGAGCAGTGACAGTGCATGCATCAGTGACACTGTACCTCTTGTCCACCTGTTGGAGCATACGCTGCGTGGGATAATGGACAGGGCACTTGAGGCAGAACAGAGGCAGGAAGAGGAGGACTTCCTTGTCTCTCAAGGCCCCCTTTATCCAGACAATGTTCCTTCTGTCCCACCCATCACACAGGAAGAGGAGGAGGAGGAGGAGGAGGATTGTGTGAGCATGGAGGTGGAGCCTGGCACTCAGCATCAGCAGCAGCAGTCTTTTAGGGATGATGTACAGTCCCAACAAACCAGTGGACTTGTACGTGGCTGGGAGGAGGTGGCTGGCGATTATGTCATCCTCAGTGACCCAGAAGACTCCGGACCGAATGCCTCAGCTAACCTACGCTGCATGGCCTCCCTGATCCTGCAAAGCCTGCGGAAGGATCCTCGTGTTCTTCGGATCAAGGAGAGTGACCATTACTGGCTGGCCACTCTCCTTGATCCACGGTACAAGGGTAAGGTTGCGGACCTTATCTTGCCGTCGCAGAGGGAGCAGAGGATGAGACATCTCAGGGAGGCCTTGCAGAAAGGTCTGTGCAACGCGTTCCCAGAAACTGGGAGGTTACAAACTCCTGGTCCTGGACGACGAGTTGCTGAGGCTTCGGTCAGTAGCAGAAGGAGCGGTGGGGAAGGTGGACGTCTGACCGATGCATTCAGACAATTTTTTAGTCCGCAGCCCCAAGGTATGATCGGTTCCAGCAACCATCGCCAGCGTCTGATATACATGGTGCAGGAATACCTAGGGGCAAGGTCAGACTTGGACACCTTTCCCACCGAAAATCCTCTGGCTTACTGGGTCCTGAGGATGGATCACTGGCCAGAGCTTGCACAGTATGCAATTGAGCTACTGGCCTGTCCTGCATCCAGCGTTCTTTCCGAACGCACATTCAGTGCTGCTGGAGGATTTTTCACCGATCATAGGGTGCGCCTGTCCACCGACTCGGTTGATCGACTGACCTTCATAAAAATGAATCAGTCTTGGATCACCACCAGCTACCAGACACCTGAAGCGGATATAACGGAATAATTTATAATGTCACATCCCTTCAAGACTGCCTATGCTGATGCTGAGTGACTGTCCTGTTATGTTCACTGACTATCCTCTTCCTCCTCCTCAATGATCCATGCCACCACACCAGTGCCTAAGGCACAATTTTTCAGCCCCTGTATAACAGGGGCGTGTAATTACAATTTTTTAAAAAGATGCTTCGCAACAGGTGTGACTGCTGTGCTCAGAGTACAGTATCTGTGAGGGGTTGCAGTGTTGTGGCACCAGCACCAGTGCCTAAGGCACAATTTTTCAGCCCCTGTTGGGGCGTGTAATTACAATTTTTAGGCAATGCTTTGCAACAGGTCTCATTGCTGTGCTCAGAGTACAGTATCTGTGAGGGGTTGCAGTGTTGTGGCACCAGCACCAGTGCCTAAGGCACAATTTTTCAGCCCCTGTATAACAGGGGCGTGTAATTACAATTTTTTAAAAAGATGCTTCGCAACAGGTGTGACTGCTGTGCTCCAAGTACAGTATCTGTGAGGGGTTGCAGTGTTGTGGCACCAGCACCAATGCCTAAGGCACAATTTTTCAGCCCCTGTTTAACAGGGGCGTGTAATTACAAATCTTGATCTAATAGTTCACAGCAGGGCCCATTCCTGCGCCCACCAAGAGTAACTATGAGGGCCTACAGTCTTGTGGCAACACCGTCCACCACCACCACCACCACCAAAGGCCCAATTTTTCTGCCCTGTTCAACAGGTGCATGCAATTACAAATCTTGATCTAATAACTCACAGCAGGGCCCATTCCTGCACCCACCAAGAGTAACTGTGAGGGCTTACAGTCTTGTGGCAACACCGTCCACCACCACCACCACCACCACCAAAGGCCCAATTTTTCTGCCCGGTTCAACAGGTGCATGCAAGTACAAATCTTGATCTATTAACTCACAGCAGGGCCCATTCCTGTGCCCACCAGTCTTGTGGCTACACCAACATCTAATAGGGCAAATTTCTGCAGAGTATATACGGCAGGCCCCTACTTTCAAACATCCAACTTACAAACGACTCCTACTTGCAAACGGCAAGAGAAAACAGGAAGTGAGAGGAAATCTACCCCTAGGAAGGAAAATTCTATCCTGTTAGATTTAATTTGGGAAAAAGGTATCTCCTCTCTACTGATGCTTTATCACCAATCCTTGTTTCAATTAAAACCCCACTTTTCCAAAAACATTTGTCATTGGGACGGAAAGTGAGGTGACATGTTCTGAACAGATGTGCAAAGACAGCAAATGTTACAGGGGTGATAACCCCTCCCTATGTTCTCCAAAAAGCTTAAAAATTGATTTTTTTGGGATGTAGCTACACTTCATAATGTACCTGTTCAGATTCTACTTAAGAACAAACCTACAGTCCATGTCTTGTTTGCACCACCTATATACTGCTGTTCAGAGTATATAGGGTTGTAGGTACAGGGTTTTATTTTGGGTGCGGGGTCCCCCTTAGCATCCATACAAGACCCAAAGGGGCTGGGGTGGGGGGGGGGGTGATGGGGTAGCCATGCCATTTTTCTCAAGGATTTTCAGCCATATGGCGGCCAGGACAAGACATGACATTAAAGCCGCAAGTGGTTTTAAATGGCTTCTTTTTTTCCTTTACAAATGTCATTTTGTGCAAGGACAGTTCTAAACACGGGAAACACATGCCACTTCACAGGCATACTTTAGACACCCCCCAGGTACCATATTTAAAGGAAAATTTCACTTTTTTTTTTTTCACTTTATGCATCATTAAAATGACTGCTCCCGAAAAAACTTTAGTTTTTAAAATTTCTTTTTGCATTGATATATGTCCCCTGGGGCAGGACCCGGGTCCCCAAACCTGTTTTATAACATTAACATGCATATTGGCCGTTGTAATTAGCAATTTTGATTTCGAACGTTCGCGTCCATTATAACGAATAGGGTTCGAAAATTTGCGCGAACTTTCGGTCCGTTCGAAGGTTCTGGTGCGAACCGAACCCGGGGGTGTTCGGCTCATCCCTAGTCAGCACAAGGAGAAAACAAAAACCATTACCCAGCTTTTGTTTACATCACGTGATCAGCTGTCATTGGCTGACAGCTTATCACATGGTAAAGGGCAGGGATCGGCCCCTTACTCGGATCTGTCATCACCCGAGTCTCAGTGACTCGGTGACCATAGCGCATGCGCGAAGGGGAGGACGTCTATTGATGGACTCCCGGCAATTGAGGACCGTGCTGTGGCCGTCGATCAGTTATAGCGCTGATCTCAAGTGATTAAAGAGGGTCTAAATGGGCCATTGACATGCATCACAATTCAACTTAGGAATGTGTCTTTGCAAGGTTAAACTAAATGAAATCCTTTCTTATTTTTGCTTGGGGATAGAGTGCAGAGGGATTACAAGTCTAGACAGTTTTTGGGGATGTCTGCACCCCTAATAGGGTGAATACGACTCCCAAATTTGGCCACTTTATCCTTCCAAATAATTCACATAGCCACACAGGAAGTGAGGGGAAATCCCTACCAATGTCTTTCCTTGGGGACACACAGGTCAATCTAAATACTTTCCCCATTATGTACATTGCACTCCACAAGACGGATCACATTCAAGACCCTCTGCCTCACTCACAAGTGCACACAAGGAAACGCTCCTCAATATCTATGCGAGAAGATAAAACACTACACCCCCAATCGCACTCTCCGATCAACAAACCAAAACCTCCTTCACATCCCCAAGTCCTGCTGCAAAACAAAGGGAGAACGAAGATTTGCAGTCCAAGGACCACGGCTATGGAACGCTCTACCCACGGATATCCGCATGGAAGAAAACCATCGGGCCTTCAGAAAAAAACTTAAGACCCACCTCTTCTGATGGATCAGGACGTCACGGGATGCAAAGCGATTGAGGCGATTTAGTTCGCATTTGTAGCGCTATACAAGTTTTTCACTCACTCACTCACTCACTCCAGCATTTTGCGGGGTACACCCCAAATTATTAGGTATTTTGGACTTTGGGGTTTATTTACTAAAGGCAAATCTACTTTGCACTACAAGTGCACTTGCTGGATATCCGAGGGGGACATGCAAGCAAACAAAAAAAACACCATCTTTGCTTTTACATGATTGGATGTTACAATCACCAGTGATCCCTCAGATTTTCAGCAGCTACACTTTTACTGCAGAGTGAATTTGTCTTTACTAAACCCCAAACTACCCAATGATTTGGGGTGTACCCAACAAAGTACTGGAGTGTAATTTGCTTAATGGGGACACTAGTTAGAAAAGACATTGGTAGGGTTTTACCTTCACTTCCTGTTTAGCTGTGTGACAGGAAGTGAAGCCAATTTTACTAAAAGGGCACACAAAGCCCAACCTTAAAAAAAAAAAAAAAAAACAGGGGTTATAACACTTACATTGTTTCCCTCAAAATGCCCACAATTAGAATCAGATTGCCTTGAGCTATTTTTAAGTGCAGTGCTCTAAATCAGTGCTTCTCAAGTACCCCCAACAGGCCATGTTTGCAGGTTTTCCTTCATCTTGCACATGTGCTTTAAATCACAGCCAATGGTTTTGAATTTTGGACAGCAATTCTCAATAAGATAAATTCACAAAACATGTCCTGTTGGGGGTACTTGAGAACTGAGGCTGAGAACAACTGCAGTAAAAAGAAAATTGAATACTTACCGCTCTGAATTTTTCATTTCCTGGCGATTATCCATGGCAGCACACAATACATGCATATGCTAGCATGAAGGCACCAGGGTAGACAAATCACACCTGTTTTGTTTTGACATGCCAATCAGCTGTCACATTTGTTGCAAAGAAAACGCAAAACAAACCTCAAAACTTTGCATCAAATTTTATTGGTCAACAAAACAAAGTGAAGCCAAAATAAAAAACAGGGTCAATTTGAAACAGTTACAGACTCACAACATCTTGAGAAAGTTTTTGCAAAATAATGCAGCACAGACAATTAAATCAAAGTGAACAAACGACACATATTAACAACATCAAAATTATTTCAGGGGAACATTTCCCCCACACAAAAATATTCAATGCACAAAATTAAAACAAACACCTGTTTTGCAAAGACATAACAAATAAAATACATGTGTTACAAACTCGATAAGGACACCAAAATGTACTTTTTGCCCCCCACACGCACACGCACACACACTTGCCTCTTTTCAGGGCAAGGGAGAGAATGCTATCTGCAAGCTTTATATAACATAGGTTTGTGTGCTAATGAGGCAATTGAAAATACTTGCAGAGTCCATGAAACACCCAAAATGCAAGTTCACCCAATGTAGAGACTGAACTTCAAAGTGGGCACACCTGTTAAGGATGTCCTTCAATTACTAACCCATAAAAACACTCTCCGAGCATGCCCAGAAATATACAGGCGCTGTTCACACACAAAAAGCACCACCAAAAAATCTAACTGCCTGGGCATGCCCAGAAGAACTCAAATGCAGCTAGCAGAAAATAACCACCCCCCTGTCCAAAATTAAGCACATCATCCAGCATGCTACAAAATTAGAGATGGGACAATCACCCCCCCCCAACAAATACCATTGCAGTCTATGGGAACTGACTTGTTAATTTTGCTAGTCCCCACTTGGCTGGCTTATCTTCTAGTTATTGGCCTTAAAATGGGGGCCCGGGGGGAGGGCGCATGCGCGGCCGGACGGAGCAGATGACCATCTGACCTGCTCCGCTCACCCCCCGGCAACTTCAGCTTCAAACAGCGGTCCCACACCTCGCCCGCAGAAATAATTAACCCGACCCTCTGGGAGAACGATCCGGGCACACGCCGGATGGTTAAAAAGCCGCGTAACAAGCCAAAAAACGGCCCCCGGAGCTCGAGCCGCGCTACACAGCACGGATCCAAGATGGCGACCGGCTATATCACACGAGGCACGCAGGCCGCAGGGAAGGGAAAACTTCCACCTCCTAATCAGGCACAAGTCCCAAGGGCAGATGATGCTGACTACCCGACACTATGCTCCTCAAGGTCTCCATTAGAAAAAGGTGAGCTGACAAACATAGACTGCCTATCACCTAGCCCCCCTGCATTATCTCCCTCTCAGACTGCAGCTAAATCACCCAGCATGGACTCACACGCATCCTCCCTCCTGGATAGGGAGATGGCAGAAACCATATACAGCCAGCCCAGCAGCCAAGATTCCGCATCAAATTGTAATGCTGACTCTCCTGCTGTACCCCCTGCGCAGGGACAATACTCAGGAGACCCGATCCTAATAGCACGCTTTGCTGACCTGCTTCAAAGAGAATTAGCCAAAGCAAATGATAAACTAGCTCTGGACATAAAACGAGATTTCCAGGAAATGGGACATAGATTGGACAGTATTGAATCCAAGATGGACGATACAATCCACAGAGTTTCCCAAAATTCAAATATGATTACTGATTTACAGGATCGACTTGAGGACGCTTACTCAAAGATCGATGACCTTGAAAATCGCACCAGGCGCTATAATTTTCGCATTCGTGGTATACCGGAAAGTGTAAAAGATATTACCTCTATCACACAATCTCTGATGCAAGCTGCCGTGCCCGATATTGATGAGATCCATATGGAGATTGATCGACTACATAGAGCTCTGACTGCCCCTAAACCTGATGGCCCCCCCAGGGATGTGATTGTTAAGCCACATTTCTTCAAGATTAAAGAAGCAGTGATGCGACATGCCCGAGAGAACCCAGACCTGGAAATAGATGGCATCAAGATTCAAATATTCGCTGATATATTCCAGGCCACAATCCAAAAGAGACGATCGCTTAAACCTTTACTAGCACCACTGACCCAACGTAATATTCGATACAGATGGAACTACCCCTTTAAACTCCAATTTTCCTTCAACAACAAATCTTACTCCTTTTCATCTTTTACTGAAGGCGAATCGATCCTGCTGAAATTGAGATTTATATCCCACAACCCATCTTCACGGAATCAACCTGGATCCAGAGGCTCCCCTCCTCCTCCACTCTCCCCCCTATGGTCATCAAAATCAACCAGGAAAAATACCCAGACATCCCGTACTACCTGAAGAATGGGCTTTATGTTTCTGAACGGGTCCGAACCCGCAGTGGTGTCTTCTCAGCGGTCTCTGAAAGGGACATTGGACGCCACACAGGGTGACTGAAATTGGTTGGAACAAGATGTTCTTGTTCTCTTGTTATTTTTGTTTGAAACGGTCGAGCTGGCCTCTAACTCTTTACACTTTTTGAAATCTTACATTTTTAGCACTGTACGGGTCCTCCTCCCCCTCTTCCCTTCCCCCTCCTCCCTTCCCCCTCCTCCCCTCCCCCCCTTCCCGTCCCCCTCCCCCCTCCCCTTCTCCTTTCTCCTCCTTTCCTTTCCCCCCTCCTCCTTTCCCTCCTTTCCCCCCCTTTTTTTTCCCTCTCCCCTCTCATTTTTATAAAACCCACAATGCACACTAGGTTAAATAACCCTACCAATGTTTTAGGGCGAAACACTGGGACCAAAGACTTTTTTTTTTTTTACGATATATTTTTTGTTGCTGGGGGGTGGTCATGCGCACTCCTTATTTGAGGGACTCTCCCCACTACTTGGGTGCGGTGGAGACTCCCTCACACCTGGGGCTTTGCTCTAGGACACTTTAACTGTTCACTGTTTGTAAATTTTATTTGGTAACATGTTTAAACTATGTCACTCGGTACCGGGAGTTCCCTGGTCCGACAGCCTCATTTTATTTTTTTCTACTATTGTTATTGTCTTTGTTATCTCTGATTCTGTTCTTTTCTTCTTTCTCTCCCTCTTTCTTAACTCCAATTTAAATTTTTTCCAAAACTGTTCTTTCCTGAGGGTCACCTGGAAAGTTCCTTGGCGCTTTTGGCCTCTGGATCCTACGGACCGGTGGGTGAGTCTGCTTATCGCTGTTCATAATTGTATCTCATGTCTTCCATAACACAGACACCCCGAAATGTCCGCCTGCTCTCACATAATGTCCAGGGCTTTGGATCGCCTGCCAAGCGAATCAAGGCCCTCACGCATTACAGTTCGTTGGGGGCGGACATTGTGGCTCTTCAGGAAACACATTTTATTTCCTCATTTACCCCCCGCTATCTCCACAGAGATTATCCTCTTTGTTTCTACGCGAACGCTTCAGAGAAGAAGAGGGGTGTAGCCCTCTGCTTCTCCAAACATATATTGTTTACAGAAACTAAAACCATTAAAGATAAAGAGGGCCGCTATCTTCTAGTGAAGGGCCACCTGGGTGAAACCTTAATCACCGTACTTGTCTATTATGCCCCCAATACTAATCAAACTGCCTTTTTTCATGCCATTCTAACACTCTTAGAACCCGATCTTGAGGGTGTTGTAATCTTGGCGGGTGATTCTAACCTAGCTCTAGATCTAACTAAAGATAAATCACACACTTCAGGACTTCGGTTTCCCCCCCAGGCAAAGTCATAAATTCGCACAACTGCTACATAAATATGATTTGGTAGATGCTTGGCGAGAGTCCAATCCCACTGTTAGGGACTACTCTCACTATTCAAGGGCACATGGGCACTACTCCCGTATAGACCACGTATTTCTCCCCTCGGGGGTGATACCGAAATTGAGATCAGCAAAAATCTTGTCAACACCTTGGTCAGACCATGATCCTGTTATGATTCAATTAACTGATCTCACTAACAAAACTGTGGGTTTCCATTGGCGACTAAACAAATCTCTCCTTAGTGATGAATCTCACTGCATAGAGATTTCCAGCCATATACAAACCTACTTTGAAAATAATATCCCAGGGGACACATCCCCTGCCATTAATTGGGCAGCGCACAAAGCCACTATCAGGGGCTCCTTTATTCAGCTAGCTTCCAGACTAAAAAAGGCTCGCGCCGAGTTGATTTCTGCCAAGACCAGGGAATTTGAGTCTTTAACCCAACAACATAAACGCTCCCCTTCTCCCAATTTATATAAGAAGCTGGAACAATCCCGATTAGAATTGAACATCTGTCTCACTACAAGGGCCGAGAAACAATTAAGGTGGACGAATCATAAATTCTTCACTTGGCGGGACCGCCCAGGATCCCTACTGGCGCACAAACTCACTCCTAGACATTCCCATCGTGCACTCCCTAAAATAAAATTATCCGGGGGCCATCTCACACAGGACCCCCATAAGATCCTTGATGAATTCCATAGCTTTTACGCAGAACTATACAAGAAACCCCAGGAGGTGGCTCCCCCGTCCATCAGGGAATTTCTGGGGGCCCTCCCCCTCCCAACCATAACTAATGATCATAGGGAATTAGTGGACCAACCATTCACAACTGAAGAGGTTACTGATGCTATCAAATCTCTTTCACTTCATAAATCTCCGGGCCCGGACGGGCTTCCTAACATCTACTATAAAAAATTTGCTATGCACCTGGTCCCACACCTGACTCTTTACTTTAATTCCCTGGGGGACGGGGGGGTGGTCCCATCTGATGACAACAAAGCTTATATTAGCGTTATCCCCAAACCCGGCAGAGATTCCACTGATGTACGCAATTATCGCCCAATCTCCCTAATTAATTGCGACCTGAAGATCCTAACTAAAATTCTGGCCCTTCGACTCAACTCCTTTCTGGAACATTACATACACAAAGACCAATCGGGGTTTATTGCAGGACGTCAGACCTTAGATCAAATTCGCAGATCTATCGCTCTGATCTCGGCGGTACGCTCCAATTGGGATAACCTCCCGACTCGGGAACTCTTGCTCTTATCATTAGACCTTAACAAAGCTTTCGATAGCCTGAACTGGGACTATCTTTTTATTACTCTTGAAACTATGGGATTCGGCTCCACGTTTCTCTCATTGCTGAAAACACTTTATAGCTCCCCGACGGCTCAAATTTCTATCAGAGGACATAAATCATCCATGTTCCCAGTCCAGCGAGGTACTAGACAAGGATGCCCGCTCTCTCCCCTATTATTTGCTCTAGCAATAGAACCCCTTGCAATGGCCATCCGCTCCCATCCCAATATCCATGGTGTCCATTGTGGACAACAAGAACACAAATGTGCACTATTTGCCGACGATGTCCTTATGTATGTCACCAAACCCCAAATCTCAATCCCCGAACTCTTGTCCTTGCTAGATCGTTTCTCGCTGGTTTCGGGTTTGACCCTAAATTCGCAAAAAACCCTGGCACTTAATATCTCACTACCCCCCGCGGAGATGCAGCTCCTCCAAAACACATATAGCTTCAAGTGGGCTTCCCACTCCCTCCCATATTTGGGAGTCCATCTGACCCCTTCGATAGATACGTTATATAAAGCAAATTATCCTCCTTTATTTAAAAAACTCAAAGAAGATCTTCGCTCTTGGGCGGAATACTCTCTCTCTTGGTTTGGCAGAATCAATTCGATAAAAATGACTTTTTTGCCCAGACTCCTATATTATTTCCGGACACTACCGATAGCAATTCCGAGGGGAGACATGCAACATATACAAAATGAAGTTTTACGCTTCATATGGGGTAATAAGAAGTCACGGATACAAAAAAGAACACTTTACACACCTAGGCCCATGGGGGGACTTGGTCTTCCCAACTTACAGGCTTACTATCAATCGGCTCAGATAGCCCAACTAACTCACACGACAGCTGGGGGTTCGGTCCCTCTTTGGGTTTACATAGAAGCACTTGCGTGCCACCCACTGGCAATAGGAGCCTTGATGTGGCTTCCGAATCGTAAACGCCCACCTATTCTGTGCCCTACATTATCACATTCTCTAGCGGTATGGGACAGAACAAGACACCGAGCATCCCTTATGTCACACCACACACCTCTAGCGCCCATCTTTTGCAATCCGGAGTTTCCTCCTGGCCTTGATCCACAACAATTCCAATGGTGGCTTAATAAAGGATTAATGAGAATTGGGGACTTCCTTAGTGGAAACCGAATGCATACGATAACACACTTCAAAGACAACTTCTCAATACCTCCTATTGAGATATTTCGATATAACCAAATTTCCTCATTTATTAACTCCAAAATTAAACAGGTGGGGGGCCCCATAACACTTACCGTATTTGAACTAACTTGCCAAACCAGAGGCACACAGAGGGGCCGAATCTCTACCATATACTCTTCTATAACTGAACCAGATACTAAACTTGCCTATATGACTCAATGGGAGAGGGACTTGAACCTCACCCTTGAGCTGTCAGACTGGCAAGATATCGCCTATCAACTCTCAAAAATCTCTATTAACACTACCCTTATTGAAGCCAATTACAAAACGCTGTTACGTTGGTATTTAGTCCCCACGAGAATAGCTAAAATGCATCCTTCCTCCTCACCTCATTGTTTCCGACAATGCGGACAGATGGGCACCATGCATCATATTTGGTGGCAATGTCCACTAGTGATCAGGTTTTGGATAAGGATCTTTAATCTGATAAATTCAGTGACAGGTATTAATATCCGTCGGTCCCCAGAGAGTGCGCTTTTTCATAAACTCCCCGACGGGATTCCCAGAAAATCAATACGCCTCATAACTTATATGTTGTTAGCAGCGAGAATAACAATTGCAAGGATTTGGAAACGCTCAAGAATACCCCTAGAACAAGTTAAGGACAAACTCAATTGGATTATGATTAATGACAGTCTCACTTACACTCTTCATAATAAAGCAGAAATGTTCAACAAGATCTGGGATCCATGGATCGAATATATTTCTACTTAACAGGGAAATCCAGGTGACCCTCTCTCTCTTTCCCCTCTCTCTCTCCTCTCTCTCTCTCCCTTTTCTCCTTTCACTTTCTCTTCTCTGCTCCTTTCCTCTTTCCTTTGCTCTCTCTTTTTATTTTTGGAGATAGACTTTTCTGTTTACCTTGGTTACTGATATACCGTGATATAACGTTACTAATAAGACAGGAAACCTTATCATGGTGGGGATCCACGGCTAACCCCAAATTTTTTTAATCGGGGTCTACCGAAGCCCTGGACCCCTACTATCCCTCTCCCTAGTACCGGTTTATTCTAATGTTGCTAGTCTGGGCACTTACACACATACTATGCCCTACCTGAGGGCTTGAATGACCTGTACGACGATACTATGCATATGCCTCCTACCTCTTGACAGGCTCGAGACGAGGCAAAAATATATTGTCAAAACGTTCAAATGTTTGGCCGAATGTAACCTGGCTATTTGTCCATTATTTTTTCTTCTTGTTTTTATTTTTTATTTTTTTTTCTTTCCTCTTCCTTATTGTATTCTTCTCCTCTCCTTTTTTTTTTTGTATTTACTCCAATAAAAATATTGCAATATAAAATGGGGGCCCGGGTCCCACCCTAAGGGACATATATCAATGTCACCAATTTGGACAACACCAAAAACAAAACAAGGAGAAGTGCCTTTAAATATGCCAAATTGCTTAAGGGCCATTTCACACCACATGCAGTCCATTGCGTTTTTTATGCATCAAAAATGCATGGAAAGTTGGTTATATGGTTCTAAATGGCATTGTTTGTTCCAGTGCGTTCCAGATCCACAAAAAAAGTAGAACATGCTGCATTTTACCTGCACTGGACTGTACTGGAATGCAGCAAAACGCATCATAAACGCACTGGAACGCACAGGAACACACCTAAATGCACCAAAAACGCACTGGAACACACTTGTCCTTATCTATGGTTAATAAAAAAGAGGGGTGAAAAAAAAAGCACTGGACTGCATCAAAAACGTACCAAAAATGCACCGGAATGCATCAAAAACGTGCATACAAAAAATCACATGGAACGCATCCGGATTGCGTTTCTATGGTGCTAGTTTACACCATAGAAACGCAGTCTGGATGCGTTCCAGGTGCTTTTCTGCATGCGCATTTTTAACACGTTCCAGTGCATTTTTTATGCGTTTTTGATGCAGTCCAGTGTTTTTTTCCCCCTCTTTTCACTTAGGACAAGTGTGTTGCAGTGCATCTTTGGTGCATTTAGGTGCGTTCCGGTGCATTCCAGTGCGTTTTTGGTACGTTCCGTTGCTTTTTTGATGTGTTTTACTGCGGTCCAGTACAGTTCTGTACCTAAAAAATGCAGCATGACCATTTTTTTTTTCCTTTCTGAAACGCACTGGAACGGACTGCAGTGGTGTGAACTATGCCATTGGCATTAATGTGATCAACTTTCTTTGCGTTTTTCATGCATCAAAAAAACGCACTGCACTGCATCCGGTGTGAACTGGCCCTAAATATCATACCTGGGGGGTGTCTATAGTATGCCTGTAAAGTAGCGCATGTTTTCCATGTTTATAACAGTTCAAGAGCAAAATTACATTTCTAAAGTAAAATAATAGTCATTAAAAAGTACTTGCGGCTGTAATGAATTGCTGGTTCCCGTCAATACAGATAAAAGTCATCGGTAAAATCTGCGTACCTGCGCTTAGGAGATGAGTGTGAAAAGTGTAAACACAAAATAAAAATGTGGGAGCTGCAGCCCCCCTAGTGGAGCAATGTGACAAAATTAAGTGGGGTGTGGCGCTGCTCATTGGTTTTACTAATAACCAATATAAGTGATAAATTGCATTAGCTAGAAACAATGATCTAGTGTGATCGTGTAATCCTAAGAGATAATAGAAAAAATGAATAATATCCCTTCTGCGTGAAGTCTAACAGCCAATGATACCATAAAGCTAAAATATTAAAAATGATAAACAGTGACTCATGTGATACAACTCATATAGAGAACAACAAATATCATCCAGTAAAAGTGGTCAAAAAGAATATATGAACTGTGAGCACAGGCTAATACCTATACACAGACTGATGCATATATATCCAATAAATATGTAAGGTATAAGGTGTCCCAAAAAATATATGTCCTCAATCTGGGCCAGCTATAATGGTGGCCCCTATAACCAGTCTATAAACATAGGAAGGTGGTTAGACTTGATGTTGGTAGGTCAGTTAATCTTCAGACAAAAGGCAGATTGTAATATCAGATGTTCAGCAAATGCAGACAGTTCGGCCCCCACATGTGTCCCCACTCACCAGATATCCTCACCCCTGCAGGGGTAATCAGCATAGAAAGGTATCCCAGGTCAGCTTCCAGGAGCTTTCACGAGTGGTGGGTGTCAGCAATGCTTCACTTCTGCTTCTCCGTTGGTGCCAAGTGTCAAGTATAAGATCTCTGTTTTCCTCAGTGATAAAGCAAAAATACTCCCATAGTGCGGTAAAAGATGGCTTTATTGATAAAACTTATGTTAAAAAAAATAAAAAAAAATAAGAGGCAGTGGAAAAGAAACGGTCCCTAACCGCATATAAATCCGCGGCTTGTATGCGCTGGTATTGCAGCGTGCACTTCCATAGATAAAAGTCATTGAAAGTCTTTGAAAAAAAAATGCGTGGGGGTCCCCCAAATTCCATTACCAGGCCCTTCAGGTCTGGAATGGATATTAAGGGGAACCCTGCCGCAAATTAAAAAAAAAATCTGTGCAGTTCCCCCAAATATCCATACCAGGCCCTTCAGATCTGGTATGGATTTTAAGGGGAACTCCACCCCAAATTAAAAAAAAAATGGCGTGGAGTCCCCCAAAAATCCACACCAGACCCTTATCCGAGCACACAACCTGGCAGGTCGCAGGAAAAGAGGGGGGGACGAAAGAGCGACCCCCCCCATCCTGAACCGTACCAGGCCACATGCCCTCAACATGGGGAGGATGTCCCCATGTTGATGGGGACATGGGCCTCATCCCCACAACCCTTGCCCGGTGGTTGTGGGGGTCTGCGGGCACGGGGCTTATCGGAATCTGGAAGACCCCTTTAACAAAGGGGACCCCCAGATCCCGGCCCCCCCATGTGTGAAATGGTAATGGGGTACATTGTACCCCTGCCATTTCACAAAGAAAGTGTCAAAAATGTAAAAAATGACAACAGCCGGTTTTTGACAATTCCTTTATTAATGTCTTCTCTTTTCTTCCATCTTCTTCTTCCATCTTCTTCTTCTTCCATCTTCTTCTTCTTCCATCTCCTTCTGTTCTCCATTCGGGTTTCTTCCTCCATCTTGTTCTTCATCTTCCTCTTCCTCTTTATCTTCATCTTCATCTTCCTCCTTCTTTCGGTGTTCTCGTCCGCATCTTGCTCCGGCTTCTTCTTCCCTTCTTCTTTCTTCGGCTGCTCCGTTTGAATTGGAGGTTCCCGCTGTGTGATGCTTCAGTTCTCCTCTTGGTCCGCTGCCACCCAGTGACCCCGCCACCCTCTGACGCACATGGATTTCACGGGGACTTTCCCCGTGGTGTCAGAGGGGGGCGGGATCACCGGGTGGCAGCGGACCAAGAGGAGAACTGAAGCGTCACACAGCGGGAACCTCCAATTGAAACGGAGCGGCCGAAGAAAGAAGAAGGGGAAGAAGAAGCCGGAGCAAGATGCAGACGAGAACACCGAAGGAAGAAGGAAGATGAAGATGAAGAGGAGGATGAAGAACAAGATGGAGGAAGAAACCCGAATGGAGAAAAGAAGAAGATGGAAGAAGAAGAAGGAAGAAGAAGAAGATGGAAGAAGAAGAAGGAAGAAGATGGAAGAAAGGAGAAGACATTAATAAAGGAATTGTCAAAAACTGTCTATTGTCATTTTTTAAATTTTTTACACTTTCTTTGTGAAATGGTAGGGGTACAATGTACCCCATTACCATTTCACACAAGGGGGGGCGGGATCTGGGGGTCCCCTTTGTTAAAGGGGTCTTCCAGATTCCGATAAGCCCCCGCCCGCAGACCCCCACAACCACCGGGCAAGGGTTGTGGGGATGAGGCCCTTGTCCCCATCAACATGGGGACATCCTCCCCATGTTGAGGGCATGTGGCCTGGTACGGTTCAGGAGGGGGGGGCGCTCTCTCGTCCCCCCCTCTTTTCCTGCGGCCTGCCAGGTTGCGTGCTCATATAAGGGTCTGGTGTGGATTTTTGGGGGTACTCCACGCCATTTTTTTTTTAAATTTGCGGCAGGGTTCCCCTTAATATCCATTCCAGACCTGAAGGGCCTGGTAATGGAATTTGGGGGACCCCTTGCTTTTTTTTTTTGTTTTTATCAATGACTTTCAATTACTTTTCTCTATATTGCCGGGAGCCGACAATTCATTACAGCCGCGGGTGCTTTTAAATGCCTTTTTTTTTCCTTTAGAAATGTCATTTTGCAGGCGCACTGTTATATAACGGAAAGCTCAGAGCTGCGGCTGTTCAACTTATGCAAATTGATTTACGTGACTTGACATTTACTAAGATTTTGCCGGCGCAGTGTCTTGGCGCGTTTGAACACGTAAAATTCCTGTGCTGAGCACAAAAAAAACTCCCGCAGATCTAAACGTACTTGCCGGCGCAGCGGGCTGGTTCTGAAAAGGTTACTTTCTCACTCTATTTTGGGCATGTTTGTTACTTGGGCAGGTGTCACTAAACTTCCTCACATCACCCCACATCACCCCCATTATATTCGCACTTCCAGCTTCTTTATATTTAGATTTTAAGATGCCGTGCGCCAGGTCCATAGTGTCACACTGAGCGCCTCCTCCCGTCCGCCGAGAACACTATGGTAAATGGGAAATAGGGCTGCGCTACCGGCGCTAATGTTTTGTAAATTCCAAAACAGCCATTGCGCGTGCAGATGCGCCGATACTCATGGAGCAAACGTTTCGTAAATCAGCCCCCTTGTGTTTCACCAAGGTAACATTGATTACAGGCGATTTCCATGCACGGGCTATAGTTATTTTAGCCGCCAGGAGAATAAAAAATATGAGTGATCGTAGATGTCTGGGAATCTCCTCCAACAAGTCCATAAACAACCCTGTTTTGGCCTTTCTAGGTATATTTTGTCCTGTCACGGAATAGATCAGGTTGAATATTCTCATCCAAAAACGTCGGACCTTCGGGCAAGACCACCAGACATGATACATATCTCCTTCCTGTCCGCACCCCCTGAAACAGAGGGGTGAGGTGCCGGGGTAAAGTTTAGCTAGCCTCGTTGGGACAAGGTACCAATGTGCTAGCACCTTATAGTTTGCCTCCACCAGTGAGGTGTTGAGTATGCCTTTGTGCACCATGGTCGACCATTTTGTCCACACTTCTTCTTCCACTATTTCCCCTAGGTCTGATTCCCAAGCCGTTTGGTAGGAGGGTTTGTTACCCTGATTATTGAATAGGGTAAATAACTCTGTTATCCCTCCCTGTGAATCAGAACCTCGTATACAGCGGTTTTCAAAGAGGGTCCTGGTGGTTATATCCTCCTGATTATTCGACTAGGTTTTCAAGAAATGGATAATTTGGTACAGTCCTTTCTACTACTTCTACTTCCTGATGATGGCCCTGTGATTGGCCGGAACGTCAAGGTATTACTTCCGCCCCAATTGAAACCACCAGGGAATCGTGCACCAGGACACTGCTATTAGGATTAACCCGTTCAGGGCCGATTACCCTTTAATCAATCGCCTGCTATACATGCCGGGTGCCAGGACTATCAGGCACTCAGCAATGTAAGTGTAACCTTTTTTTATTTTGTGGAATTAATAAATGTTTTACACGGCATTGCGCAATGAGGCTCTTTCTCTCTTGATCCCCATTTATCCCTATGAGCAACATCTCTATTAACAAGACGTCATCCTAAGGATCTGAGTTCGGGGTATCCCCACATGCCTAATAGACCATACTAGCGATAGTTGGTCCAAACATTGCGGTGAGTGCACATCTATGAGGGGCACCCAGTTTGAGCACCAGTCCATAGGAGTCTTTATTGGGCACAAGCACCATATGGGACTATCATATGTTATCATATATGTTGCATATACGTATATTTGTCTACCAGTTTGTTATATATCCTAGTAATTGATTTCTAGCACAATTTTCTTTCTTTCAACCATGAAACATATATTAGCTCTGTTAGAGTCTGCGTCAGGTCCGCGCCGTTTGGTACCGCCATAAAGAACTGGAGGAGTTGAGGTGCTAGCTGAATTGCAAATTTCTTGTAATATGCCATGGAGAAGCCATCTGGCCCTGGAGTCTTAGAGGTCTTAGCGTGTTTAATCACCTCCAATACTTCTGCTATAGTGATCTCCTTCTCCAAAATCTCCCGATGGGAGTCCAAGAGAGAAGGGAGAGTAAGATCGGTAAGGAAATTGTCTATGGCGCCAGTTGATGCATTCTCCTGTTCACCATATGGCAAAGAATAATAGTCGTGAAATGTCTAATTTTAGGGAGTACTGTTCTGCGAAATCTATGCGTCAGATTACGGGCCAACATGGTGCCAGGTTTATCTTTGAACGTGTAAAAGGAGGCTTGAGTCCATCTAAGGTTTTTTTTCCGCCTTGGTCATTAGACAGAGATTCAATTCCAGACAGACAGAATCTATTTTGTCCCTAATGTCCAAATTTTTTTTTTTTTTTATGTCGAGTCAGTAGGTCGGACAACTCTTTTTCTTTATCGTGAATAAGGGCATTCGAGTTCTTCTTGAGGCGAGATGCAATTTGAATTAGATAGCCCCGAATCGTGGCTTTGTGGGCCGCCCAATTGATCACTGGGGAGGTGTCCTCAGGTCTATTTGAGGCAAAATATTCTTTAAGATTTTGTTCTTTGTCAAAACAGACCGATGTACGTTGGAAAAGAACATATAGTCTTTCCTGGAAGGGTTGTGTTCCCTCAATACATCAATCAAATTGTGATAGTGGAGCATTTTAGCAAATTTGGAGCCTATTTTGGGGTAATGTCTGGAGGAGGATGATGGTTGTCTGGTCTTGTCAAAAATAGCTTCTAGAGCTACGTTGGAATCCCCCCGCAAAAAGTACCATCCCCTTCAAATCCGGGGGCACAGCATGCAGTAGAGTACGAAAAAAGGGGAGTTGGCCTGTGTTAGGGGCATAGTAGGAGATTAAGGAGATTGGAGGGCCCTCCAATATCCCCACTAACAACAAGTAGCGACCTTCCGGGTCGCAAATCTTTTTTTCAAGTGAGAAGGATACACATTTAGAAACGCATATTGCCACACCTCCCGTCTTCCCTGGACCATTTGCCAAGTAAAAATGTGGGTAATAGTGGTGTAAAAAGTTTGGATTATAGTTCGGCGTGAAGTGTGTCTCCTGTAGGAGGAGCACGTCATCATGTAAGGACTTGTAATGTTGAAAGGCCATCCTCCGATTCAATGAGGAGGTAAGGCCTTTAACGTTGTGGGTAGCAAATTTGAAAGGGAGCTTAGTAGTAGTGTCTGCCATGGTGCACAAAGAGACGAAAAGATCACTTAGCAACCCCTGCTTGTATGACGATTAACTCTCCCAGTTCTCAGAATCGTTCGATCAGCCAAGGACCGGTACCCAGAGGACCAGGCAACATAATAAAGTTCAGGTGAAGAAAGGGAACAATTAGACACAAAGAGAGAGAAAAAGTTAAAAAAATTAAATAAAACAATAATATCAATATGAAAACTGTCCTGTAAACAAGAGATCACAGTGAAATTGCAGTAGTATGCAATGTAACAAAACTTACACCAGACTATTGGGAAAAAACTCCCAATAGTCTTCCACTCAAGTCACCCTGGGCAAAGCCCAGGTCTTGGTTTGGCTCTGATTCCCTCTCTAAGGGAGGGAAACAAAGACTAACTGGGCACATGACCACCACCACTGGCCCTCCCCCGTCCTAAAAACATCAACAATAACATTTTGAATAATAACTGTGAGAATCGGACAACCCCTAGAAACATAGCAATATGTGTAAAACCTGAGACTTAGGAGCTTTCGTTCTCATGTTTAGCAATGAAATGTCAGGGATCATCTCAGATGTCCCTTTTATGATCCTGCCCTAGAATCAATCAAAAAGAAAAAAAGAGAGAAGGCAAACAAAAGAAAATCATTTCACAAGGTCCATTTAAACCAAAGTGCCATCTTTATCCTCATGGGGGTCTGCTTTTGAGCTTGGCTTGGCTTCTGGTGGAGCGCCACACTTGAGAAGTGTCAGAGATCATGTTTTAAGGAAAAAAATAAGAAAAGGTCTGGTGTCACTAGTGACACACCTCACTCCCTGCAATATGCATCAAAAGAGAAAGGTTCGCCCTTGGGCCTTTGAGTGAGGTGAGCACTGTTGAGCCTATAAAAATAGCAGAAATAATTACAGTGTATATTTAATCAGGTAAAAAGCGGTGCATACATTAATGTCATGAACATAGGCCAATTCATACAGGATACAAAACAAGTAAAAATAGGTAAAATGATATTGCAAGTATCTGTCAATAATCATGTAAACAAACAAGCATCAAGTGTACCCGACGAGTTTCGCGAGGCTTAGCTCACTCTTCAGGGGTAGATGCACGTAGTGTACCTAAAATGAAATGATATAGTATATAGTATGATATAAGGGGGGCCTTAATATGGAGAACCCCTTACTCACCACTGGACATAGCCAAAGAACAGCGGAGGTGAGGCTCCCAAACGGTGGCAGCGGGTGTCTCGCCAGGGAGCAGAGGAGGCAGGGCCAAACGAAGTCCCAACCTGGGCCAAAACGGAAGGAAGGCACAGCATGGATGAAATTTGTGTATCCCTAAAAGTTGGGGGCGGAGCCTCTCGAGCTCTTCCAGGGGCACTTATTGGAGGTTCGGCACAGCATGGATCTCATTGTTTGCTTTCTTTCACTGAGGCCAGACACACAAGTGTAGGTCCCTTCATTGGAACGCACCACCTCCAGACTCACTCTACTCAGGTACACCTTTATATGTTTGCATATCACTCACTTAAAGCATTCACTTGCAGCCTGTTTTTTTCATTACAGTCCTCACCACACACCTGCACTCTATCTCATTCACACTCTCTTTTCCTTTCTGTTTTCCCATCTGATCTTTCCTTCATCACACCAGCCAGTCCTTGGCATCTTTTTCACCACATTCCCCCCTAGTCTCTATACCCTTACTGCCTTTGGCTCAGGTCTTTTATCTACACATAGATATACATATGTTACCATACACATACCTACTCCATTACTTTAATTATCTAACATACAAATTTATATTTAGAGCCAATATTCCTCATGGACCCATTGAGACTTTTGGGGATACACAAATTTCATCCATGCTGTGCCTTCCTTCAGTTTGTCCCCGGTTGGGACTTTGTTTGGCCCCGCCTCCTCTGCTCCCTGGCGAGACACCCGCTGCCACCGTTTGGGAGCCTCACCTCTGCTGTTCTTTGGCTATGTCCAGTGGTGAGTATGGGGTTCTCCATATTAAGGCCCCCCTTACCCTGTGCCTTTATATCATACTATATACTATATCATTTCATTTTAGGTACACTACGTACATCTACTCCTGAAGAGCGAGCTAAGCCTCGCGAAACGCGTCAAGTACACTTGATGCTTGTTTGTTTACATGATTATTGACAGATACTTGCAATATCATTTTACCTATTTTTACTTGTTTTGAATCCTGTATGAATTGGCCTATGTTCATGACATTAATGTATGTACCGCTTTTTACCTGATTAAATATTCACTGTAATTATTCCTGCTATTTTTATTGGCTCAACAGTGCTCACCTCACTCAAAGTCCCAAGGGCGAACCTTTCTCTTTTGAGCTCATGTTTTAATGTCTACCAGTGTTTCCAACTTTTTTCTTAATTAACTTTTTTATATACTCAACAAATTGTAATATTACTGCTGCTTTAAAACCCTGTGGGGGAATTCCTCTATCCAATATATAGTTGGGGTGTGCAGCTATTTCTCACATTGGTGTCGTCTTTTATTATACTCAAATGATTTGTTCCACATTCATTTATTCATAAGTCCTTCAGTTTATAGTCTATATAAAAAGATTATAGTTATACTTATAGTTGCATAACCATAAAATGTCCATCCACAAATGGAAGCCTCCACAAGGGGATTAGAAGCAAAATCCAGCAGGAGCTGCAGAGTATAGGAGAAAAGAGAGGTGCCTCTAAGTGTAGCAAAATGGTTACATTTAATAAAGGTACAACATTTAGCAACTCACATGTTGATGATTAAAAGAGGCACATGGCACAGGCATCCAGGGTAAAACTGTCCACATAGACCATCCCCCGCAACGCCGGCTGTCAACGCTGTCAGTCTGCAATCGTGACCGGGAAGACTACCCTGCAGTTGAGCGATCTGAAAGTGTGGCTTGAACAGCTCGTGGAGCACAGCGTGGAAGGGACGACGTCAATGGTGGTGAAGAGGGCGGTATATGTGGACAGCTTTACCCCAGATGCCTGCATACTTAGATGTGCCTGTATTAATCATCGACCTTGTGAGTTATATTGTACCTTCATTAAATGTAGCCATATTGCTACACTTAGAGGTGCCTCTCTTCTCTTTTATACTCATATGTGACATGAAGCTACTTGTATATCAAGACATCGCTTGTATATCAAGTCAAAATTTATTTAAAAATTGTGCTTGTCTTGCAAAACGCTCTCAAACCAAGTAACTCTCAAACCAAGGTTTTACTGCATTTAATTCAGTTGTAGATTTGGTGCTTTGGATGGCCTTCAGACTTAACATTATGAAGTGCAAAAACACCCAGGCTTGTTTGATTAGAAAGAGATGTGCAGTATCCTAGGGAAACCAATCAGATTTTACTTGTTATCAGTTTAGATCAATGAATGATGAACCTGAGTAGCTGCTTGTGGTATATGCACTTTTTGCATTACTTGTTGTCTTATTATCTACCAAGGCTTCAGCCATTTACATTGATGAGAAATCAAGCTGCCTATTGTTCTCATAGCTCTCCCATTGAGAATGCCAGACAGAGTGAGAGACTCTGGTATTCAATCACTTTCATTAAACTTTCAAACTTACTTTTGTTTGTCTTCACAAAATGTGACTTTGGTGAACACAGGGTAATAATGAGCAATTCTAAAGCTTACAAGTGACCCTCATATTGGTCACATTACTCATGAATATAATACCATGCCTGATCAGCTTTAATCCTTTCATCGCCAGAGCCATTTTTGCATTTACTGCACAGTCAAATAAATAATTTTATGCCTGAAGAATGCTTAAAACATTAAAAAATATATATACCGTATTTTTCGGACCATAAGGCGCACCGGGTTATAAGGCGCAACAACAATGATCGACTGGTAACGGATTTATGTTCGTACATAAGACGCACCGGGTTATAAGGCGCATTAAATGAAACAAAACTCTGATAAGTCTGATAAGTCAAACTTTATTCAACTCTTTCACAATAACAATAACTCTCAACATTGTTCAGTTATATAAAATACAAAACAATACACTCACTTTTTCAGTTTATTCCTCTACCTCAAATCCATCAAATTCTTCATCTTCGGTGTCTGAGTTTAACAGTTGGGCGATTTCAGCATCAAGCATGCCCAGATCCCTCTCGTCGTTATCATCGTTATCATTATCCGAGTCAGTCTTGTTGCTGTTACCTAGCTGTTCGGTGATGATTCCGGCCTTCCTGAAAGCTCGGATGACACTGGAGACTGATACCTTCGCCCAGGCATCCACGATCCACTGGCAGATAGTGGCGTAACTCGCCCGGCGTTGCCTTCCTGTCTTGGTGAATGTGTGTTCGCCTTCTGACATCCAATGCTCCCACGCAGCTCGCAATTTAACTTTAAACGACCTGTTGACACCAATATGTAGCGGCTGGAGTTCTTTGGTTAATCCACCCGGAATGACGGCAAGCAACGAATTTGTTTTCTTCACTTGGGCTTTGACAGAATCGGTCAGATGGGCGCGCATGGAGTCGTAGATCAATAGGGACGGAGATTGGTGGAAAAAGCCATTCGGTCGCTTGACGTAAACCTCTCTAAGCCACTCACTCATCTTCTCCTCGTCCATCCAGCCCTTTGGGTTAGCCTTAATGATGACGCCAACCGGAAACTTTTCTTTTGGCAAAGTCTTCCTCTTGAAAATGACCATAGGTGGCAGTTTCTGGCCATTAGCCTGCCAACCGAGAACGACAGTGAAGGACGACTTCTCGTTTCCTGTAGTGCGAATAGATACCGTACTGGTCCCTGTTTTCTCGACAGTACGGTTTACAGGGATATCAAACGTGAGGGGGACCTCGTCCATGTTGGTGATGTGTTCTGGCCGAATCTTCTTTTCGTTGATCTTGTTCGTGCAGTAGGTGCGGAAAATGGCCAGCTTTTCTTTGTAATCCTTTGGCAGTTGCTGCGAGACAGTAGTTCTTGTGCGGATGGAGAGATTACGCCTTTTTCATAAAACGGAAGCACCAAGAAGGACCTCCTCGAAAGTCGTTGATCTTCATGTCGCTTGCTATCGCTGTTGCTTTGAGTCGAATAGAGACAGTAGAGACGCTTCTACCTGCGGTTCTCTGTTCAATAACCCACTGTTCGATTTTGTCCTCCAACTGTGGCCACCTCGCTTTGTGCCCTCGGAAACTCAGTTTGGTCTTCTTTACCTGGCGCAGGGCGTCTTCTTGCTTCCTCCACTTCCGTACCATAGATTCATTAATGTTGAATTCTCTCGCAGCTGCTCTATTTCCATGTTGTACTGCGTGACTGACAGCGTTGAGTTTGAAATCCGCTTCGTAAGCATGTCTCTTACCAGGAGCCATTTTTGGGGCAGCGGGTATAGAAAATTAACGAATGAATGTGCACACCTCTACACACACCTCCTGACTACGATGGCCGTACCTCCTGACTACGATGGCCGTACCTCCCGACTACGATGGCCGTACCTCCCGACTACGAATCCATCCATACATTAGGCGCACCGCAGTATAAGGCGCACTGGCGATTTTTGAGAAAGTAAAAGGATTTTAAGTGCGCCTTATGGTCCGAAAAATACGGTATTTTCTGAAAGCAGAAACCCTGGGGTACAAAATAGTGTTGTTCAGTTTGTTTTTGATGGTTTATCAAGTGCAAAATTGGACAGCATACTCCAGGTGTGGCCAGACCAGAGTCTTGTAGAGTGGGAGAATTATTGTTTTATCTCTGGAGTTAATCCCCTATTTATTGCATGCCAATATTCTGTTGGCTTTGTTAGCAGCAGCTTGGCATTGCATGCCATTGCTGAGCCTGTCATCTACCAGGTCTATTTCCATCCTAGATTCCCCCAGAGGTTCTCCCTCTAGCGAGTAGATTGCATTTGTATTTTTGGCACCCAAATGCATTATTTTACATTTTTCTACATTAAACCTCATTTGCCATGTAGTTGCCCACCCCATTAAAGCGGAGCTCCACCTGCGAATTTTTTTTTTTTAAAAGTCAGCAGATACTAACACTGTAGCTGCTGACTTTTAATAAGGACACTTACCTGTCCTACTTTCCCACGATGATGGCCCCCCCGATGCCGATCCCTCGATCGGTGCAGGTCCCGCGCCGCCATCCACACTAAGGGAAACAGGCAGTAAAGCCTTATGGCTTCACTGCCCGTTTCCTACTGCGCATGCGCCAGTCTCGCGCCGACTTGTGAGTGGGCGGCTGCTCTCTGGGATTACACACAGTTCCCAGAAAGCAGCGCGCCCCATTCACTAGAAGAGGATGGGGAAGAAGACGGACCGCGGTTACGGAAGAGGCAGATTACGAACTTCCGTATAACAACGGGTATTTCGGGTGAGTATAATTTTTATTTTTTCTATTAATTTTTTTCTATTTTTTTTAGGATTTTTAGTGCAAAAAAAAAAATTCTGGGTGGAACTCCACTTTAATTTGTTCGGATCTTCTTGCAAGGTTTCCACGTCCTGTGGAGAAATTATTGCCCTAAATAAACCCCAGGAACCAAGCAGTTTAGACCAATGCTTTTAGGAATTGATATTTAGAGTATATCTAAAGCCAAACCCCTATCAAATTTTAGATTAGAGTAGTAAATTGTTAGTTTTATTTCTTCATCTGTGTCACATTGTCTTTAGTTCCTGTCCTATGGATGTAGCAAGAGAGGAAATCACTCCAATGACTTATTCATTAAAAACACTGAATTATAATAAAGTTGTTTACACTCACCGGCCACTTTATTAGGTATACCCTGCTAGTACCTGGTTGGACCCCCTTTTACCTTCAGAGCTGCCCTAAAGTGGATGTAAACAAACGCTGTATCCTGGCCTAGGCCAACAAGGCCCAGGCCTAGGGCAGCACTTTGCAGGGGGGCAGCACAGAAAGAGTCCCCGCCGGCTTGTGCTACACTGTTAGTGTAACACAAGCTGCTTCTAATTTTGACTGTCCTATAATCCTGGACCACAAACCTTCCTCGCTGTGCTGTGTGTTTTCTGCTGCAATATTGGCATGGTTATATCTTCTTAGTCCTCTCCATAAAATTATCAGAAATGTGTGCTTAAATTAGAACTATAGTCAACACTTTTTTTGTTCATTTTGGATAGAGTCAGTCTATTTTTTACCATCTCTGTCCCATTGCAGAGATTTTCCTTCACTTCCTGACCCATAGCCAAACAGGAAGTGAGAGGAAGTCTATGCAAATATAGGGAATCCAATGCCCGCCCCCCCAGGCCCTAAGAACTAGTGTCCCCAATCAAAAATTTCAGGGCGGGTCTTAAACAAAAAGGGGTTTGGCCTTGACAGGAAGGGGTGGGTCATATTTAAATTAGGGGGTGCACGAGTTTAGTCAGGCCTAGGGCAGCACAAAACCTAAATACACTACTGATGTAAACCCTCACATATACCCAGTGAAGTGAACAGCCTCAGAGACAAATCTCCCTATATAAGTTCTACATGTATATCTGCTGTCTTCATCCGTATATATTCTTTAGAAAGTGCTCTTCATGATACAAATTTTCTCTTCCTGTTTAGCACTGGAAGTGGATTATTGGCATACAGTCAAGACAGCTGATTGGAGGAAAGGCACACACCCCCCACTCCACATTGGCAAAGAAAGAAAGGAATGTGCAGAGCTCTGCTCTGAAACGGCAAAATTACTGCTAATCTATTTATAGACAAATTTCAGGCTGCCATCTCAGAGAACTTGTCAAAAGTTATTAGGCTGATAACAGAGCTACTGAGCAGGAAAAAGCTACGGGACATAGTGCTTTGAAGGGAGAAAAGAAAACACTGCAGATAAATGTGCCCAGCTCAAATTTCATGAATCAGGTTTACATCCACTTTAATTCTTCATGGCATAGATTCAACAAGATGTTTGAAACATTCCTCAGAGATTTTGGTCCATATAGACATGATAGCATCACACAGTTGCTGCAGATTTGTTGGCTGCACATCCATGATGCAAATCTCCCATTCCACTACATCCCAAAGGTGCTCTATTGGAGATATGGTGACTGTGGAGGCCATTGGAGTACAGTGACCTCATTGTCATGTTCAAAAAACCAGTGGTGATTCAGGATGAGCCAAACACCCCCCAGTTCGGTTCGCAGCAGAACATGCGAACAGGCCAAAAATTTGTTCGAACACGCAAACACCGTTAAAGTCTATGGGACGCGAACATTAAAAATAAAAAGTGCTAATTTTAAAGGTTAACATGCAAGTTATTGTCATAAAAAGTGTTTGGGGACCTGGGTCCTGCCCCAGGGGACATGTATCAATGCAAAAAAGAGTTTTAAAAACTGATGTTTTTTCGGGAGCAGTGATTTTAATAATGCTTAAAGTGAAACAATAAAAGTGAAATATTCCTTTAAATTTTCGTACCTGGGGGGTGTCTATAGTATGCCTGTAAAGTAGCGCATGTTTCCCATTTTAAGAACCGTCTCTGCAGAAAATGACATTTCTAAAGTAAAAAAAAGTCATTCAAAACTACTATAGCGGCTATAATGAATTGTCGGGTCCCGGCAATACAAATAAAAGTCATTGAAAAAAATGGCAGGGGTCCCCTTTGGGTCTGGTATGAATATTAAGGGGAACCCTGAACCAAAATTTAAAAAAAATGTGTGGGGGTCCCCCCAAATTCCATATCAGGCCCTTCAGGTCTGGTATGGATATTAAGGAGAGCCCTGTGACATTTTTTTTTGAATGACGTAGGGGTCCACCTCAAAATCTATACCAGACCCTTTAGGTCTGGTATGGATTTTAAGGGGAACCCCGCGAAAATCCATACCAGACCCTTATCCGAGCATGCAACCTAGCAGGCCACAGGAAAAGAGGGGGGACAAGAGAGCGCCCCCCCTCCTGAACCGTACCAGGCCACAGGCCCTCAACATAGGGAGGATGTCCCCATGTTGATGGGGACAAGGGCCTCATCCCCACAACCCCTGCCCGGTGGTTGTGGGGGTCTGCGGGCAAGGGGCTTATCTGAATCTGGAAGCCCCCTTTAACAAAGGGGACCTCCAGATTCAGGCCCCCCTATGTGAATTGGTAACAGGGTACATTGCACCCCTACCATTTCACAAAAGAAATGTGTCAAATTTTTTAAAAACCACAGTAGACAGCTTGGGACAAGTCCTTTATTAAAAAGTGAAAAAAAGTGAAAAAAAAAAGGAAAAAAAAATTCCAACAATGTTATCCATTCTCGAGCGATACAGAGGAAAAAAAAAGCCGACTTGATCCTGCCTCCATGGGAGGCACCCACAGAATGACGCTCTCCCGCTGTGACAGCTCTTTTATAGCTGAGGGCGGGGCCACCTGTCACGTGCGTGGGTGACCCCGCCCCCCTCTGATGCAAGGGGAAATGCCAGGGTTACCCAGTGACATGTACGGGTGACCCCGCCCCCTCTGATGCAACTCGGGTTTCCCATGATGCGTCAAAGGGGGGCGGGGTCACCTGTACATGTCACTGGGTAACCCCGGCATTTCCCCTTGAATCAGAGGGGGACGGGGTCACCCGTGAACGTGACGGGTAGCCCTGCCCTCAGCTATAAAAGAGCTGTCATGGCGGGAGAGCGTCATTCCGCTGGTGCCTCCTATGGAGGCAGGATCGAGTTGTTTTTTGTTTTTTTCTTCGTATCGCTCGAGAATGGATTACATCTACTGTGGTTTTTAACATTTTTGACACATTTTTTGTGTGAAATTGCAGGAGTACAATGTACCTGTTACCAATTCACATAGGGGGGGCCGGAATCTGGGGGTCCCCTTTGTTAAAGGGGGCTTCCAGATTCCGATAAGCCCCCCGCCCGCAGACCCCCACAACCACCAGTCAAGGGTTGTGGGGATGAGGCCCTTGTCCCCACCAACATGGTCTTGTATCCCTTCCACCTCTTCACTGTCAGTGGGTGTGCTCACATAGGGATAAATGGACAAAGGCAAACCTCATAGTGTGAATTGCATCACTTCCAGTTTCCAGTTCTTTTTAGGGGTTTATCCATCTGGTGAGTGTGGTTGGGGGGGGGGCCACGAGTGACCTCACCTGTTCACCTGCCAGTTATACCATGCACTAATTTTAGACCCCTTTCACACTGGGGAGCTTGAAAACCTCCTACAACACAGCGAGCGCTTTTGCAGTGCTTTTCAATTGCTTTTGAGGAGTTTGTGGTGCGCTTTTTTTTTAAGGTCATGTGACTCAAAAAACTTCTGCAAGTACTACTTTGAGGCGCTTTTGAAGAGCTTTTCAGGCGCTTGCCATTCATTTCAATGGAGAGGGGTGCATTTGAGGGGATTTTTTTTAGCTCTACAAAGATGCTCCAAAGATGCTGCTTGTAGGAGTTTTTTCACCTCCCCGCCAGCGTACCGCCCCAGTGTGAAAGCATTTATTGATTTCAATGGGAAGCAGTTTTTGTGAGCTTTTCAGGCGCTTTTTTTAACGCAAAAGCGATTGAAAAACTCCTCAGTGTGAGGGGGGTCTTAAAGCACCAGTCACCTGGAGTTGGAGAACTTTATATGGACTTAATTTTTTAATTTTAAACCTACTTATGCATATGTTATTTATATATTTGTTGGACAGTTATTTTTTTCCTTTGATATGCACATATAAGTATTTTTACACAATAGCACTTTAATATTATTACCTGAGGGGAATTTATCTTTTTACACATTTGGATGGTTTTGACCTGGGAGAGTGCATTACAATAAGGTTGGCACATATTTTCTTCCCTGTTGGGAGATACACTTTTTATAAAGTACACTCATTGATTTAGCAAGAGGAAGGATACATATTAGTTTGCACTCATAATTGGCAGCTCCAATTACACCCCTTTTTTATTTTTTATCACATTCTACCTATTAGTAGGAGAGTTGAGGTGAGGCAGTAGCCAGGCCACAGATCCATAGCGCAGAATTACCATTTAGTGATCTTAGCAGTGGCGGCCGCTCATGCAGGGAGCAGGGGCACCACCCCTCTAATCTATGCACCCGGTCCCTAATCTACATGCTTTGCCCCGGATGCATTGATTCCAATTGTTTTTCTTTTTTCAAAGCACATAATTAGAGCCACAGGCTCTAATTGGCTTCAAAAAGTGTGGGCTCGGGAAGTGCGCATGCGCGGGGACTCGGAGAAGGACGTGTGCTGACCGAGCTCCCGGCACCCCGACCCACCAGAGCTAACGATAGCGCAGGCACTGAGGTCCGTGAGCCAGGACCGATCCCACACCAGCCCCGAAGTGGCGATGAACCGTAGGGCACAGGGGCAGCCGCGGAAAGGACACGATACGCAAACTACAGCCCAGAAGAGAGCAGGGCCTTCCCCTACAGCACAGCCGCGATCCAAGATGGCGCCGGGTAAGCCAGACACACGAGGCAGCACGGCAGCAGCCAGATCCGACGGCGCTACACAGAGAGGAGACAGGCAGCTAAATCTGGAGCCAACTAGGGATCCATTCTCCTCACAATCCTCGGGAGAGGTGGAGACCGGACAGCGGGGTGAGTCACTATCACATCCCCCATCCCCAGCCATATACGCTGATAGACATGACTCTCCAAACTCCCCTGCCTCCCCTGCCTCCTCCATGGATAGGAACATGGCAGACTTAGCAGAAGTCCTCATTAGCCAATCCAGCCAATCCAGCCAGGATATGCCAATTCCCCAGCTCTCACACTATTCCCCTGATGCTGTACTTTTGGGCAGATTCTCCACCATGCTGCAGCAGGAGCTCTCTAAGGCCTGCACATTAATCACCACTGACCTGAAAAAAGACATCCATAGCTTGGGAGAGCGTTTTGAGCTAATTGAAACCAAAGTGGATGGAGCCATCAAAAGGGTCAACCAGAACTCAGCCATGGTGACAGACCTCCAGGATAGATTAGAAGAGGCATTCACAAAAATTGAAGATTTGGAGAATCGTTCTCGTAGGTACAATGTCCGCGTGCGTGGCCTCCCTGAAACTCACACAGATCTAGAGGGGGCTGTAAAAGACCTGATGAAAACCCTTATCCCTGATATAGCCAACCACCACATGGAAGTTGATCGCGTTCACCGAGCACTGACGGCCCCAAGGGCCGACGGCCTACCACGAGACATTATTGTTAAGCCACATCACTACCGCATTAAGGATAAGATGATGCTTGCGGCTCGCAACAGGCCGGACCTGTCGCTATTTGGAACACCAATACAGCTCTTTACAGATTTGGCGCCATCAACGGTCCAGAAACGCAGAAACCTACGGCCGTTACTCCAGCAACTTATGGCCAAACAGATTAAGTATCGATGGTCGTTCCCTTTTAAGTTATCATTCACTTACAACGGAAAGTCCCACTCCTTTTCCACGTTCCAAGCAGGCGAAGACCTACTGCTTAGTCTCGGCATCATTGCACGGGACTCTCCGACTCCGATTTCATCTCCCCCTCGTCTGGATCATCGTCCCCTCTCCCCGATATGGCAGGATCGCACACGCTCACAGGCCAGAAATGCTCGCCGGAATACCTGAGTATTATTGCTCTTCTCTCTTTTTGCTTTTTTGCCCCCTTTTGGGAACTGTTAGTGCTTGATTGCACGGATATGGCCTGGGCCCATGGTGGACTATGGGCCTGATGGGGCCATCGTTACCGTTCACAGTTCACAGGTTACAAAGTCACGGGTTACAAAGTTACTGGAGTTCCTGGTTCTTCGGACTGGCTGCCAGCCGAATATTTTACAACCCCGACGGGCCCAACCTGGTCGAAGAAATTTTGCTTTTTGCTTTTTAGCAGTCTGGGGGCCTTAGTCGGACCGCAATGTGTTCCCCTGTTGGGCTGTGGCTCGGGGGCCGGAACGACCGATGGGGACCCTTCCGGCCCCGGCGCCACTGGCCTTGGGAATGCATGTTCCTATAGACAGCCTGTTATGTTAAAACTGTATTGATTGATTTTGTCATTTCCGATATGACCTCGAATAGCCTGCTCGTACAGAGTGTAATCATATTTGGGTCGGGGTGGTCATGCTTGCCACCCAACTGCAAGACTACCTATCCTACGACAAGGATGGTACCCTTGCACCTAATTTGCCGGATGTTGTCTCCGGCAGGGGTTATTCCCCATTCCTTCATTCATCAGCTAGGATTGAGTTATATTGGTTGTTTGGGCCTAAGGCCTATGTATATGTTTTTTTGCTTTTATTTTTGTTTCTCTTCTTCTCTAATGCCTTTTCCTTCTCTCCCTTCCCCCTCTTTCTTCGGAGCCTCGGTTCAGAGCCCTTCCCTTATGTCATGGTCTGAGAGGTCACATAGCCAAACAGTCATCATCATCGGGACCCTTCTCGCTTCATTCATTATGCAAGGTAAGAGTGCTCTGCCCTACCACGATGGCCACCACATATAACACAGACTATTCGATAGTTAGCCACAATGTACATGGATTTAACTCCCCTACTAAAAGAACTAAGGCTTTCCAGTTTTATCATAAACAGAAGGCTGAAGTCCTGCTATTGCAGGAAACTCATTTCTCCAATGTCTCAGCGCCCCGTTACCTCAATGGGAAGTATCCACAGTTTTACTTGGCAGGGGACGGGAAAAGAAGGGCGGTGTAGCCATCTGCTTTTCGAAACGGACCCCCTTTACCCCCACCGCTATCGTTAAGGACAAGAGGGGTAGATATATTATGGCAGTGGGGCGGCTCCATGACCAGGAGGTGTCTTTTATATCATACTATGCCCCGAATACTGGACAGCCGGAATTCTTTAGCAAAATGCTGAAGATTCTTATGCCCAAAGTCCAGGGTCAGGTCATTATGGGAGGCGATAGTAATATTCCCTTGGACAGAATTATGGATAAATCGGACTCCTCTAGACCAACATTGAAACGCCCACCGACTGGAAGCAGCAAGGTTGCACGTCTGTTTCATTTCTATGACCTCATCGACGCCTGGCGAGAAAATAACCCTACGGTCAGAGACTTTACACACTTTTCACAAGCCCATCATACTTACTCGAGGATAGACCACGTTCTAGTACGTACGCCTTTGCTACCATTTATTAAGTCGGTTAAGATTTTATCTACCCCTTGGTCTGATCATTCCCCGATAAAACTCTCTACTTCAGGGCTATGGACTAAATCTAGACCCTCCCCGTGGAGACTTAATGTGAGCTTGCTGAATGACCCTACAATCTTTTTAGAGATTCAAAAGGAAATACAGGAATACTTTAGACTTAATAAGGCATCGGACACATCCCCCGCAATTAACTGGGTAGCTCATAAAGCAGCGATTAGGGGCATATTGTTACAAGTGGCAGCCAGGATTAAACGCAATAGGGAACAGGCAAATAAGATTCTGGAAACTAACTTAGATAACTTACTTAGTGAACAGCACAGAAATCCCCTGGTAGATATAAGGCATAAAATTGACGAGGCTCGACTAGCACTAAATCTTAGCTTGACTACTCAAGCGGAGAAACATATTAGTTGGTCTAAGCACAGGTTCTATACGATGGGTGATAAACCTACCACAATGTTAGCTAGAAAACTGGTTCCTCGACCGTACACACCGACTTTGCCTAAACTACGACTATCCACGGGCCTAACCTCCCAGAACCCCGAACGGATAATTGGAGAATTTCACAAATTTTATGCTAAGCTGTATGGAGTGCAGGACAAGTTCGATTCATCTGAAGCGAGCACATTCTTTCGCGACTTACAGCTGCCTAAATTGACACAAGCCCATGCGGAACTGATGGACGGTGCTCTTACAGAGCCTGAAGTCAGGGCTGCAATCAAAACCCTACACCCTACCAAGGCCCCTGGGCCAGATGGATTCCCGGGTCACTACTATAGGAAATATCACGATCTTCTGGCCCCACATCTCTGTACTTACTTTAATGACCTGAGAAGCGGCAGCAAGCTCCCCAGCCATGAAAATGTAGCCTATATAAGTGTTATCCCGAAACCAGGAAAGGACCATACAGACTGTTCCAATTATCGCCCAATTTCTCTGATCAATACGGATCTTAAGATTCTAACCAAAATACTGGCCCAGAGACTTAATACTTTTCTTCAGTGTTATATCCATCCTGACCAAGCAGGTTTTGTCCCGACAAGACAGGCATCGGACCAAACCCGCCGGATAATTAACCTTATCTCGGCAGTTCGGTCTGATTGGGATGGAAAGGGGACTAGGAGGGGAATGTTACTTTCATTGGATATCCAGAAGGCGTTCGATTCTATCTCCTGGGACTATCTTTTTGATGTTCTCACACGCTTTGGATTTGGGAGACGCTTTCTGGATCTCCTTCACATATTATATGATTCCCCCAGTGCCTCGCTAATGCTCAGAGGATATACATCCCAAACATTTCCTATCAGGAGAGGAACTAGACAGGGCTGCCCGTTGTCGCCACTATTATTCGCCCTGGCGATTGAACCACTAGCGCTCAAAATTCGCGCCTGCAGAGATATACAGGGCATTTATTGCGGAGACTATGAACACAAATGTTTACTCTTTGCGGACGACTTGTTGCTGACCTTGACCTCACCGATCACATCCCTACCTAACTTGTATGCTATTTTGCAGCCTTTCTCCAACATTTCCGGATTGGCAATTAATCATAGTAAGTCAAGAGCACTGAACTTATCTTTGCTAAGCTCCACTCAGGCTACGCTTGAAAAATCATTTCAATTCCGATGGGAATCCACAGCTCTCCCTTATTTAGGCATACAGCTGACCTCATCTATTGGTGAGTTGTACAAAGAGAATTATCCAGCCCTTTTCAAACGGCTAACAGCTGACATGGCTAAGTGGCAGGTTCACCCGCCATCGTGGTTTGGCAGACTTCACTCAATTAAAATGAATGTTCTACCTCGATTATTGTATTTCTTCCGTACCTTGCCAGTTTCATTGGCCCGTGATGACCTTAAACGATTCCAGAATAAAGTACTACAGTTTATTTGGGGTGATAAGAGACCCAGGGTGAATAGGAGCACTCTATACACGTTGAAGCGGAGAGGAGGACTTGGTCTTCCAGACTTATTAAAATATTTTTATGCTGCCCAGATAGCACAACTTACAAGGTTTCACTCCCAACAGGCACAGGCCATTTGGATGGCTATGGAATCTTATTCCTGCCGTCCCAAACCTATTTCTTATATTTTATGGCTCCCTATCAAGGAGCGACCTCCTATACTTTGCCCTACTTTATCCATGTCACTGGAACTATGGGACAGACTCTCCAGATCTCACAAATTCAAATCTCCTCATTCTCCACTGACACCTCTGCTTCAAAATAAAGCATTCACCCCGGGTCTCACTCCACTAGCGTTCGAATGGTGGACTAATAAGGGTTTTAAGTGTATTGCTGACTTGTGCGATCATAGAGGTATGCTGACCGAACGGACTATGGCTGACAGACATCAAATGCCTCCAGCGGAGGGTTATAGGTTCGCCCAAATCTCACATTATGTACAAACCCTGGCTCGCAAGAGCAACCTAGCAACCCAAACTCCCATGGAACATCTATGCAAAAATTATGATAAAATTAAAGGACATTTATCTGCTATATATTCGATATTGCTGAGTGTATCGACAAAGCTGACTTATATGGTCCAATGGGAGACCGACTTGCAGGAAACCCTGGATCTGGACGAATGGCATAGGATAGCCGAGACAGCATCTCGTTCGCTAGTCAATACTTCAATAATTGAGGCCAATTATAAGGTTCTACTGAGGTGGTATATGGTGCCGGTCAGACTGGCAACTTTTGTCTCAGGAGCTACCCCGTTGTGCTTTAGAGGATGTGGCCAGATGGGCACCACCTATCATATTTGGTGGACATGCCCAAAGGTCCGGAGGTTTTGGATCAGGGTGTATAATTTAGTTTACTCCCTTACCCAACTAAACCTAACTAAATCAGCTAAGCAAGCACTACTGGGGGGAGGAGATGTGGAAGCCTCCAAGTCCTGCAAGAGGCTCTTGACATTTATTTTTATTTCAGCCAAAATCACTATTGCTAGGAACTGGAAATCGGCAGCTCTACCATTCGATCAGCTTAAAGGCAAATTGTCTTGGTTGATGCTAAACGAACGCTTGACCGCTCTGGCCCAAGATAAAATGAAACTGTTTCATGGAGTTTGGGACCCATGGCTTCGTTACCTAACTAATGACCCGGGGATGTTTACAGCATAGCCTAGGGGATTAGGTTGAGATGTCTGGATGCTGAATCGGGGCTCCTCCCCCCCTCCCTCCCCCCATTCCCCCCTCCTCAACTGTCCTTTCCTTACTCTGTCTCCTTCCTTCTATTCTTTGTCACTGTCCTCTTTCCTCTCTTTTGAAATTTGTTTATTGTTTATTTTTGGAGTCAGATCCAGACCTTAGAGGTTTGTGCTGCTCCCTGTTTTCTCAGCTCCTACGGGACCATTGTCAGTCTGATCAGACCTCTGGGCTGCCCACATGGCCGGCTGAGTTGCGCCCCCCCCGATAGATGGATGGGGGGGCGGCTCATCTGGGTGGACGGTTCAGATATGATCTGCGATGCTAATAGGGGTTAACGGCTCTACGGAGCTTCGGACTACTCCAAGGACCCCTACACTTGGTGATCTTCATTGTGTTACCCCAAATGTTGATTGTGACTGTACAATGTTATGTGGCGACTTTTATACATTTTGTATGACAAAACTTGAATAAAAAGATTGAAACACAAAAAGTGTGGGCTCGGGACGCAGATCACTGCGCCTGGAGGCCACCCAGTTGTCTGACATTAGCGAATTAATATTCGCTAATGTCTTCCTGTTTCTCCTCCCTGCCAATCAGGAAGCAGGTCCTGAGACCTGATTGGCCAGGAGTCATAAGACCTGGTTGTCCGTGAGTCCTAGGAAGTGCTTGGCCAGGAGTAGAAGTGACCACCAGGACTCGGGAGGAGACACAAGGGAGGGAAGCCGCTGAAGCCGCGACCTGGATGGCTTAAGTGCGGGGCTGGCAGGGGGCCTGGCGTCCGAGCGATGTAGCGATCGAGCGACGGGGAGGGGGGGGGGGTTGAGCACCTTAGATGTGGTGTTCACCCTCATTTTCTTTTTTCAAGCACATTTTTTCCTAGGGTGACAACACTCACTCACTCACTGCACTGTATCTATGGAGGAGCAGAATATTCATCCTAGGCTGAACTTGTGATATGGACTACTGAACAACTCCCCTCTCCTATCACTATAGCATTGTGTGGAGGTGTTCTGTATTCCACAGAGATAATCAGGAAAGGACTGATAAAACTGAAAATATTTTACCAAATATTAATAAAGTTCAATGCTATGGTTAACATACACCCTAATGAATAAGCCTCTAAGACCCGGTTCACACAGGGGCGACTCCGGACGCGACTTCAGGTCGCCCCGAGTTGCCCCAAGTCGCGCCATTTTTAAAACTAATTGAAGTGAATGGAGATGTTTTAATGTACACGACTGCAGTCGCTCCGACTTCAAAAAAGGTTCCTGTACTACTTCAATCAGACTTCTAGGCGACCTGTAGGCAACTTGTACCCATTGATTTCAATGGAAGTCTCTTAGAAGTCTGATCACTGTTCATTTTGAAGGCAACTTTACAGGAAGCAGAAAGGAATTTACCCAGAAGCCACAAGGAATTTACTTCAAGTCGTGTTGTTAATGACTACAAGTCGCGCTGAAGTCTCCTCCAAGTCTCGCTGTGATTCATGCTCAAGTCGTGTCAGAGTTGCTTCTGGAAGTCGTGCTGGAAGTCGTGTTGCCCCAGTGTGAACCGGCTCGGGCAACACGACTTCCAGCGCGACTTCCAGAAGCAAGTCAGACACGACTTGAGAATGAATCACAGCGAGACTTGGAGGAGACTTCAGGAGACTTGGAGGAGACTTCAGCGCGACTTGTGGTCATTAACAACACGACTTAAAGTAAATTCCTTGTGGCTTCTGGGTAAATTCCTTTCTGCTTCCTGTAAAGTTGCCTTCAAAATGAACAGTGATCAGACTTCTAAGCGACATCCATTGAAATCAATGGGTACAAGTTGCCTACAGGTCGCCTAGAAGTCTGATTGAAGTAGTACAGGAACCTTTTTTGAAGTCGGAGCGACTGCAGTCGTGTGCATTAAAACATCTCCATTCAGGAGTGCGCATGCGCGGAGTCTCCAAGATGGCCGCTTGAGCCGGAGCTCCGTCACACCCAGCTCTAGCGCCGCTCACAGCACCGCACAGAGGGGTCGCCGACGAGCCACAACGGGCGATCCGGACCCCCAGTTCACCAGGGAACCCCGCCGCATGAGTGGAAGCCAGGTACGGAGAGACCTCGGACCGCAATTTGACCGGGCTCAGCCGACTGGGTGTACCAAGATGGCCGCCGCGGCCCAGCAATACGCCGCGGCCCAGCAACACGCCGCAAGCATGGAGGGACATGCGGAGCAGAGACAAATGATAGCGCCCGCCACCCTGTCATACACCCCAGCTAGTCAAAGCCTGCTCATACAACAAATGACCCCATCCCCAGCATCTACTGAATCGCTACTTAGCAGACACTTTGGGGACAATGCCTTCCCTTTAGCCGGGACGCACTTTTCTGCACATCAAGGGGGCCCCTACCTTGCATCCCCAACTACTGAAGAAAGTCCCCATCACGATGACCTATACCAGAAGTTATCAGCTTTACTGGAGAGGGGACTTGCCACTACAGCAGCCAAGATTACTGGCGATATAAAAGCTGACTTCCAGAACCTGGGATCCAGGATGGAAGCCATAGAGCACAAGCTAGATTTAACAGTAGCAACCACTAACCAGAATTCTGGCCACATCCAGATACTTCAAGATAGGCTAGACTCAGCCCTACTAAGAATCGATGAACTCGAAGATAGATCCAGAAGATACAACTTCAGAATCAGGGGCCTGCCTGAAACCTTTATAGAGGTCTCACAAGCAACACAAGAAATAATTAAATCCCTGATCCCTAACATACCGCAACACCGCCTGGAATTGGACAGGGTTCATAGAGCCCTGGGCCCTCCTAGAAAAGATGGTTCCCCCAGGGATGTAATCGCTAAACCACACTTTTACCAGGTAAAAGAGGAAATAATGAAGCAATCCAGAGCGGCGAAACAGATCTCACATCAAGGTCACCCTATCCAAATTTTTGCTGACCTATCCCCTTCCACGATCCAGAGAAGACGGGCCCTGAAACCTCTCTTAGGGATCCTGGCCCAAAAGGACATCAAATACTGGTGGACATTCCCGTTTGCTGTTAAATTCATTTTCAAGAGTAAACCCTACTCGTTCTCCAACTTCCAAGACGGAGAGAAGCCCCTCTTTTCACTGAAGCTAATCTCGCTAGAATCGGATATGGACACATCAAACCCAGCCAACAACTCTACTAAACGGCCACCACCTGCCAACCCTCTGACGCCCCTGTGGAACAACCCGAAATCAAAGAAAGCAAAAGACATTCGCCCGACCTGAGTGTTGCCGGCAGTTCATTTTCTTTTTCTATTTCCTACTCTCTACCTTTACTCCTGAAGGGAATACTTGTCAGAGACTTCCTCTTCTTCTGAAAGGGGCAGTTGCTCCCCCAAATTCTATTGAACAAACTTTTTTCATATTCAGACTACTAAGATATTGATCCGATCTCGGGTATCCCCCAATTGATCTTGCTTATAGTTCTGGTTAAGACTCTAAATGAGCCTGTTGGCTCATTATTACCGTCTGTTAGAAGACAGAAACCTTATGTTTCTCTTTCTGTATTTTCTATGAGTTGGGCTCATAGTGGCCCCCTAATGTTAGTAGGTTGGTTACTGATCTAAATGTTTCCCCTCAACTATAATAGATAGCAGCTCTAAGTTGTTTACCACATTGCCTGCTCTGAGAGGGGGCGGGTGAGGGGTAGATATCAAGATGCTCATCCCAGGGGACTGGAGGTCCTTCCTTTATGGGACTTTAAACCCTCTGTGCTAGTCATATCTAAAAGAACAAAAGTTAGTTGGGCGCCGTGGAGCTGGGTGCTCAGCATGTGCCTCCGCCTATCGCTCAGACTCACGAAGATCTGTGGGATGGGTTGTCTGCCCGCAGTGGTGCAGACGCTTTTTGTAAGATCTGGCCCGGGGGAAAGGTTATTTCCCCAGGGTGCTGACCGCCTTCCTCTGAAGAGGCTGTCTATGGTCTTTTCGTCTCTACTTCCTATCTTGCTCTTTCTGTCTCCCCCTTCCCTCTCCCTCTTCCCCTCCCCCTTCTACGTACTAAGATGCTTAACAATTGTGTTTCTCTCAAAATCCATCCAGGTTATCACTGAGGTTCCTAATCAAACTAAACCATCTCACAGAAGATCCATACAGAAGAAAACTAGAGGTCCGGCTCACCCAAAGGTAAGTGACGCAGAGATAGACAGCACACATTCAACTCCTCTCCATGGCTAATGCACCGAAACCTAAGCTTAAAATAGCTACCCACAACGCCCAGGGTCTTAATTCTCCAGTAAAAAGGAGAAAAATTATTGACAGTTACAAATCCCTCAAACTAGATGTGGTATTGATTCAAGAAACCCACTTCCCTAAACGGTACAGCCCTACCTTTCTACACCATCACTTCCCAATATTTTACTTGGCAAAGGCGGAAGACAAATCAAAAGGGGTTGCAATTTTATTCTCAAAATCTTGCAATTTCTCTTGGCAAGCCGAGTACAAAGATCCAGAAGGCAGGTTTCTCTTGGTGAAGGGCCTAATTGAGGGACACGTTTTCTCCTTTATTTCATACTATGCTCCAAATAAAGGGCAACTGAAATTTTTTCAATCAATGATGTCAACCCTGAGCCCTCTATTGGAGGGGACTCCCATCTTTGGGGGTGACTCCAATATAGTGCTTGATCATGGGCTAGATAAGTCCAACCCAGCCAAACCCATCCTAACTCGCCCCACCAGAGCCAGCCTAAAATTTGCTAGACTACTCCATGCGCAAGGTTTGGCGGACGTTTGGCGTGAACAGAATCCAACAACAAGAGACTATACCCATTTCTCTAACCCCCATCAATCCCACACCAGGATAGATCACATTCTCATCCCCTCTCATCATCTTCCACATGTCAATGATGCCCGGATTATAGACACGCCACTCTCTGATCACTCCATTGTGTCAGCATCTCTCGACTCACTCTCGCACAGACCCAAGCATTTCCAGTGGAGGCTCAATGAGTCAATTTTATCAGATCCCATAAACGTGATTGAGATTAATAAAGCACTAACCGAATACTTCTCTTTAAATAATGATGGGGAGGTATCCGCAGAAGTACTCTGGGCAGCCCATAAAGTAACCGTCAGAGGTAAACTTATCCAACTCGCATCCAAAATCAAAAGAGAAAGACTGGCTGATATTGTCAGGTTGGAAAAAATGTACGCCTCCCTCAGAGCCCAACATAAAAAAGACCCGACCAGAATTAGCATGACACAAATAGACTCCGCCAGACTGCAACTTAACTTGGCCCTAGCAACACGAGCTGAAAAATTGATCCGATGGAGCGGAGCTAAATTTTACACTCAGAAGGACAAATTAGGCAGGATGCTGGCCAATAAACTCACCCCCAGGGTGAGGCTACACACAATCCCTAGGATCAAATCTCATAATCAGACCACAACTTCTGATCCCTCCAAAATCCTTACAGCTTTCAGAGAGTTCTATGACAAGCTTTATAGTGCTGGTCAGCAGGTCTCCGCTAGTTCCATCTCACAATTTCTGGACACCCTTAATATTCCTAAACTCTCCGATGAACACAAAACCATCATGGAGGATCCAATTTCAGTGGAAGAATCCATGGAGGTTATCAAAAACCTAAAGGGGGGAACAGCTCCAGGTCCGGATGGTCTATCGGTGCCCTACTATAAAACTTTCTCAGCGATAGTAGCACCCTTTATGACAAAGAATTTTAACGAAAAAACCTCCGGTTGCCCCCTAAAACCTGACCTAAACACAGCCTACATTACTGTTATCCCGAAGCCCGATAAAAATCCAGAAGAGGTAGCAAACTACAGACCAATATCGTTGATAAATAACGATTTAAAGATCCTTACCAAAATCCTAGCAAACAGACTAAACTCCTTCATAAGCTCCTATATACACAAAGACCAAGTGGGATTTATCCCAGGTAGACAGGGCCCTGACCAAACTAGAAGAGCTATTGATATAGTCTCGATCCTACAGTCTAACTGGCCAGGTGGACCTAAGCAACAGGGAATGCTACTTTCCCTGGACATACAAAAAGCATTCAACACTGTGTCCTGGCAGTACATCTTTGCCCTGTTAGAGCATTGGGGTTTTGGGAATCACTTTATCGGAACTTTGAAAGCACTATACTCCACGCCCACGGCGCGTATTCGAATTCAAGGACATTACTCCTCCCCGATCCACATTGCAAGGGGAACAAGGCAAGGCTGCCCGCTATCACCCGTAATCTTTGCAATGGCCATAGAGACATTGGCGATAGCTATACGAGAGAATCCTGACGTAAAGGGGGTTTCTTGTGGGTCCCAAATGCACAAATGTGGGTTGTTTGCGGATGACTTAATACTCTTTATTACCTCCCCCCTAACCTCCCTCCCTAATTTAAACAAAATTCTTTCCTCTTTTGCGACAGTATCAGGTTTGCAGGTTAACTTTTCCAAATCCCAAGCCCTAAACATCTCTCTTAACCCCGAGATGGTCTCCCTACTTAAAATTAATTTTAAATTTGCCTGGAATGACTCCGATATCAAATATTTGGGTATCTCCCTTACTTCTAAATTTGAGTCCCTGTACGCTAAAAACTTCCCTCCCATGTACCACAAGTTAGATCAAGACCTAAAGTCATGGTCAAAACAAAATTTATCTTGGTTGGGAAGAATAAATGCTGTCAAGATGACACTATTGCCTAGATTGCTCTACCTCTTCCGAGCTCTCCCCATCCCACTGAGGAGGGACCATCTTAAGTCGCTCCAGAGCAAAATTATACAATTTATCTGGGGGGGTTCGAGCTACAGGATCAATCAACAGACTCTTTACCACTCTAGAAAACAAGGAGGACTGGGTTTGCCAAACTTGTATATATACTTCTTAGCATCGAGACTGTCCCAGTTCTCTACTGTATATACTAAAGGGAGAAAACCAGATTGGATACAAATCGAACGTCAGGCGGTTCCACATCATACCCTGGACTACCTATTGTGGTGTTCACCTAAAAATAGACCCCCTATATTGGCCCCCACTCTCTCACACTCCTTTGCTTTGTGGGATAAATTGAAATTGAATCCTAACCTTACCTCAGCCATGCAACCCCTCTCACACCTATTCCGTAACCCGAATTTCCCCCCAGGGATAAACATAAAGGCCTTTCAATGGTGGCTGGACAAAGGGCTGTACTGTATAGGCCATTTCTTCACGTCTAGATGCCCACTTTCTCTGGCTTATTGTGTAAGCAACCTTGACCTTCCTCAGTCTAGGAGATTTCGGTTTAAGCAAATAAGCCACTTCCTGCATAGTATATGGCCCGAAAAGCCTAATCCTCCCAAATTTTCAAATTATGAACTCTGGTGCAGTCAATCCATGGAGCAGAGGGGAGGCATTTCAGTCATCTATGCGTCACTTTCCCAACCGACTGGTAAATCCCCTTACATGTTAGCCTGGGAGGGAGACTTCCAGTTTCAGTGGAGCTTGGAGACCTGGCAATCTGCTCTAGCCACAGCGTATAAAGGAATCATCAATACTTCTCTCATGGAAGCAAATTTAAAAATTATGACTAGATGGTATCTGACACCAACAAGACTGGCCAAGATTTTTCCAACAGCTGACCCGTTATGCTTCAGGGGATGTCATCTGAGGGGCACAATCGCCCATGTGTGGTGGGAATGCCCTGGAATCAGGTCCTTCTGGAGAAAGATATTAAATCTCATTAAAAGAGTCACAGGTTGCGAGATTCCCAGGTCCCCGGAAACTATTTTACTGAATGCTCATATTCCCAAGATATCCAAACACGATCGTATACTGATCCACTATATACTGTTAGGAGCCAAAATTACACTAGCCAAGGCGTGGAAGCACCCAAATGTCTCAATCAAAGTAGCGATCAGGAAAGTATCTTGGATCATGGCCCAGGAAAAACTTGCCAGTATCATTAACGATTCAACATGTAAATTTGAGATGGTTTGGGAACCCTGGGCTCAGTTCTTGGGTATTTCTCTTGTTCCTGGATTATCTCACAATCAAAACCTGGATTAAATTAAGCAATTAGTGAACTTCGCTTCCCTTCCCTACCTCCACCCTAACCTCATCCCCGTCTTTCCTCCCCTTCTTTCTGATTACCTCTCCTTTTTTCTAACAGGGTAACAAATTACTATTAATGGTACAACAATGGAGGTCCTCTTAGGAGTGAGTCAGTCCCATCTGGGGTTCCCCCCCTGGGGGGGTGGATGGGGGGTCCCCTCCCTTTGGCACAGCGTGTTCCCTTTTGGGGTGCCGGAGGGCGGGGGCTCCGTGGCACCTTCCCTGCTCCGGATGTGGGGGACTGAAAGAGAGAATTTGGGACCCCAGGCTCTGTTGACAATGCGAGAACGGGAGGAAGTGTACCTATACTTAAATTCTGTATGGCAGGTGATATGATTAATTACTTGACAGAATTGTTTACGATTACAGACCTTGCTCAATTTTTGTACTATCGCAGTGTATTTCTTCAGCCCGCCCATGCTATTAGCCAAAAACTTTTACCTTTTGTCTTGCTATCGTGATTGTTACTCTGTATTTACCTATTTGAAAATAAAATACTTTGAAAGTAAAACATCTCCATTCACTTCAATTAGTTTTAAAAATAGCGCGACATGGGTCAACTCGGGGAGACCAGAAGTCGCGTCCGGAGTCGCCCCTGTGTGAACCGGGTCTTAGCCAGTTATATAAAAACAGGCAAAATAAACAAACAAATAAACAAACAAAATAAACTGATAGCAAACACTAAGCAGAAACTGTAAATTATAAATTATGGTATCTCATACGTATAGTACATTCAAATAGATTCCCCACATGCTGTGTTGTATATGAGTAGTGTTCTGAAACTTATATTCCTGCATTTATACTTCTCAATAAAGCTGCCAAATCACGAATGAACAGAATAATACCACGTTGAAAAGACAAAATGATGCCATGTTACCAGAGGCACCATATTACAAGACAGAATAAAGCCATTTTACAATAGACAGAATAATGCAATATTGCCAAAGGTGCTTTGCTATAAAATACAGAATAATTCCACCTCAACAGAATACAAATGGGCAGAATTATACTATGATACTACAGAAGAAATAATACCATGTTAACACAGGTACCATGTTACAAAAAATGGAATAATACCGCAGATTCAATGTCTACGTTTTCTGAAAAATGGGACAATTGGTCCGATATTAGAGCCCTGCCATTGGATTAATCTTATCCCTATCTTGTATAGGGCTTTTGTAACTGATTGCTTTCTTGTTATTGTTATGTTTCTTTTGGTAATTTGTTTAAGTTTTTGTATTTTGCCAGCATACATCCCATCAAAGGGTACCCATTATAGTACGTTGTCAAGTCATTGTATGTCGACATTGATTCTACAATATCATTATTCTGTATCTCTTGTTTTGGATGGATATGGTATCAGATATCTGTACCGCTGACAGCTGAATGTAAAAAAAAAAACATGCCAGTGATTAAAAATGATTAAAAAAAAGAGCGTGGGGTCCCCCCCGCCCAATGCATACCAGGCCCTTCAGGTCTGGTATGGATTTTAAGAAACCCCAAGCCAAAATTTTAAAAAAAGCGTGGGGTCCCCAATAAAAGATCCCTACCAGACCCTTTATTCGAGCAAGCAGCCCGGCAGATTAAGAAGGGGGGGGATGGGCGAGCGCCCCCCCCCTTCCTGAACCATACCAGGCCACATGCCCTCGACATAGGTCTCTTCCCTACAACCCTGGGCTGTGGTTGTGGGGTTATGCAGACAGGGGACTTATCAGAGTCTGGAAGACCCCTTTAACAAGGGGGCCCCCAGATCCTGCCCCCCCTATGTGAATGAGTATGGAGTACATAGTACTCCTACCTATTCACCAAAAAAGTATAAAAGTGAATAAAGACAGTACAAACATTTTTGACAATTCCTTTATTAAAAAAGAAAAAAAAAACTGCCTCCGATGTTCCCCTTAAAACCCATACCAAAGGGATAAATTACTACATGACCAAAAAAATGCGTTAATTACTGCTCAATTGAACAAATACCACATTTGTTATTTAACGCAAAATTCTTTGTGAATTGCACTTTCAATACTGATTTACCGCAAGCACGATTTTACCGCATTTTATTTGCCAATAATTAACTCTTAGTGAATTGACCCCATTGATGTTACCACAGGGCTGCCATAACATAACACTGGGCCTCTTACTAGAAAATAAGATTGAAAGAAAAAAAAAAAGTCAAAGTGTGTTTGGCGTGTGCGTGCAGGAGTTTGAGTCTCTAAGAATCTCACATATCCCTGTATATTGCGCTCACTGAGGAAGATATCCAAAACTACAATTCTTGTTCTTCACATTTTGGGACTTTAGATGGACTAATGTATATATTTGTACAATTTTCACTCAGTAAGAGGACTTTATTGTTTTTTATGTTTATTTTGTTTGAAGGTCAATCATTTTTTGTTGGGTTAGTGCTGCACTTGCATATACATATTTATTAAATAATACCTGGTGATCCTGCCATGAAAGTAAGTATTAGGGACTTCCTGAAGCCCCTTAATGTAACTTAGAGTGCTGCTGCAAGTGCCGATGGTAATTCTCCAGAGATCCACTGTGATCGGGGTGGTGGCATTCATAGATCCCATCCAAGCCCAATAGGTAATACTGAAGCAGAAAGATGCTGCACTCCAATCAGCCCATGTATTAGGTGAAGATCAAGAATCGCCTTAGTCTTGGCTCCTCCCAGGCTATGCCCCTGACATGTTTCACCCTGCCCATAGGGCTTAGTCATAGAGGTCTATGAATAAGTCCTGTGGGCAGGACAAAATGTGTCAGTGGGGTGGCCTGGGAGGAGCGGAGGCTAAGGTCATTCTTGATCTTCACCAAATACATGGGCTGACTGGAGTGCGTACTCTTTCTGCTTTTTTATTACCTATTGGGCTTGGATGGGATCCATGGATGCCACCACCCCAATCACAGTGGATCACCGGAGCATTACCATCGGCACTTGCAGCAGCACTCTAATTTACTTTACTTTCATGGCAGGATCACCAGTAGGGATGAGCCGAACACCCCCGGGTTCGGTTCGCACCAGAACCTTCGAACGGACCGAAAGTTCGCGCGAATTTTCGAACCCTATTCGTTATAATGGACGCGAACGTTCGAAATCAAAATTGCTAATTACAACGGCCAATATGCATATTAATGTCATAAAACAGGTTTGGGGACCCGGGTCCTGCCCCAGGGGACATATATCAATGCAAAAAGAAATTTTAAAAACTAAAGTTTTTTCGGGAGCAGTCATTTTAATGATGCATAAAGTGAAAAAAAAAAAAGTGAAATTTTCCTTTAAATATGGTACCTGGGGGGTGTCTAAAGTATGCCTGTGAAGTGGCATGTGTTTCCCGTGTTTAGAACTGTCCTTGCACAAAATGACATTTGTAAAGGAAAAAAAGAAGCCATTTAAAACCACTTGCGGCTTTAATGTCATGTCTTGTCCTGGCCGCCATATGGCTGAAAATCCTTGAGAAAAATGGCATGGCTACCCCATCACCCCCCCCCCCACCCCAGCCCCTTTGGGTCTTGTATGGATACTAAGGGGGACCCCGCACCCAAAATAAAACCCTATACCTACAACCCTATATACTCTGAACAGCAGTATATAGGTGGTGCAAACAAGACATGGACTGTAGGTCCATTATGAAGTGTAGCTACATCCCAAAAAAATCAATTTTTAAGCTTTTTGGAGAACATAGGGAGGGGTTATCACCCCTGTAACATTTGCTGTCTTTGCACATCTGTTCAGAACATGTCACCTCACTTTCCGTCCCAATGACAAATGTTTTTGGAAAAGTGGGGTTTTAATTGAAACAAGGATTGGTGATAAAGCATCAGTAGAGAGGAGATACCTTTTTCCCAAATTAAATCTAACAGGATAGAATTTTCCTTCCTAGGGGTAGATTTCCTCTCACTTCCTGTTTTCTCTTGCCGTTTGCAAGTAGGAGTCGTTTGTAAGTTGGATGTTTGAAAGTAGGGGCCTGCCGTATATACTCTGCAGAAATTTGCCCTATTAGATGTTGGTGTAGCCACAAGACTGGTGGGCACAGGAATGGGCCCTGCTGTGAGTTAATAGATCAAGATTTGTACTTGCATGCACCTGTTGAACCGGGCAGAAAAATTGGGCCTTTGGTGGTGGTGGTGGTGGTGGTGGACGGTGTTGCCACAAGACTGTAAGCCCTCACAGTTACTCTTGGTGGGTGCAGGAATGGGCCCTGCTGTGAGTTATTAGATCAAGATTTGTAATTGCATGCACCTGTTGAACAGGGCAGAAAAATTGGGCCTTTGGTGGTGGTGGTGGTGGTGGACGGTGTTGCCACAAGACTGTAGGCCCTCATAGTTACTCTTGGTGGGCGCAGGAATGGGCCCTGCTGTGAACTATTAGATCAAGATTTGTAATTACACGCCCCTGTTAAACAGGGGCTGAAAAATTGTGCCTTAGGCATTGGTGCTGGTGCCACAACACTGCAACCCCTCACAGATACTGTACTTGGAGCACAGCAGTCACACCTGTTGCGAAGCATCTTTTTAAAAAATTGTAATTACACGCCCCTGTTATACAGGGGCTGAAAAATTGTGCCTTAGGCACTGGTGCTGGTGCCACAACACTGCAACCCCTCACAGATACTGTACTCTGAGCACAGCAATGAGACCTGTTGCAAAGCATTGCCTAAAAATTGTAATTACACGCCCCAACAGGGGCTGAAAAATTGTGCCTTAGGCACTGGTGCTGGTGCCACAACACTGCAACCCCTCACAGATACTGTACTCTGAGCACAGCAGTCACACCTGTTGCGAAGCATCTTTTTAAAAAATTGTAATTACACGCCCCTGTTATACAGGGGCTGAAAAATTGTGCCTTAGGCACTGGTGTGGTGGCATGGATCATTGAGGAGGAGGAAGAGGATAGTCAGTGAACATAACAGGACAGTCACTCAGCATCAGCATAGGCAGTCTTGAAGGGATGTGACATTATAAATTATTCCGTTATATCCGCTTCAGGTGTCTGGTAGCTGGTGGTGATCCAAGACTGATTCATTTTTATGAAGGTCAGTCGATCAACCGAGTCGGTGGACAGGCGCACACTATGATCGGTGACAAATCCTCCAGCAGCACTGAATGTGCGTTCGGAAAGAACGCTGGATGCAGGACAGGCCAGTAGCTCAATTGCATACTGTGCAAGCTCTGGCCAGTGATCCATCCTCAGGACCCAGTAAGCCAGAGGATTTTCGGTGGGAAAGGTGTCCAAGTCTGACCTTGCCCCTAGGTATTCCTGCACCATGTATATCAGACGCTGGCGATGGTTGCTGGAACCGATCATACCTTGGGGCTGCGGACTAAAAAATTGTCTGAACGCATCGGTCAGACGTCCACCTTCCCCACCGCTCCTTCTGCTACTGACCGAAGCCTCAGCAACTCGTCGTCCAGGACCAGGAGTTTGTAACCTCCCAGTTTCTGGGAACGCGTTGCACAGACCTCTGCAAGGCCTCCCTGAGATGTCTCATCCTCTGCTCCCTCTGCGACGGCAAGATAAGGTCCGCAACCTTACCCTTGTACCGTGGATCAAGGAGAGTGGCCAGCCAGTAATGGTCACTCTCCTTGATCCGAAGAACACGAGGATCCTTCCGCAGGCTTTGCAGGATCAGGGAGGCCATGCAGCGTAGGTTAGCTGAGGCATTCGGTCCGGAGTCTTCTGGGTCACTGAGGATGACATGATCGCCAGCCACCTCCTCCCAGCCACGTACAAGTCCACTGGTTTGTTGGGACTGTACATCATCCCTAAAAGACTGCTGCTGCTGATGCTGAGTGCCAGGCTCCACCTCCATGCTCACACAATCCTCCTCCTCCTCCTCCTCCTCCTCTTCCTGTGTGATGGGTGGGACAGAAGGAACATTGTCTGGATAAAGGGGGCCTTGAGAGACAAGGAAGTCCTCCTCTTCCTGCCTCTGTTCTGCCTCAAGTGCCCTGTCCATTATCCCACGCAGCGTATGCTCCAACAGGTGGACAAGAGGTACAGTGTCACTGATGCATGCACTGTCACTGCTCACCATCCTCGTGGCCTCCTCAAATGGTGAGAGGACAGTGCATGCATCCCTGATCATGCTCCACTGGCGTGGGGAAAAAAAGCCAAGCTCCCCTGACCCTGTCCTGGTGCCGTAGTCGCAAAGGTACTCATTGATGGCCCTCTGCTGCGTGTGCAGTCGCTGCAGCATGGCCAACGTTGAGTTCCACCTGGTGGGCATGTCACATATTAGGCGGTTCTTGGGCAGGTTCAGCTCCTTTTGCAGCTCAGTCAGCCGAGCACTGGCATTATAAGATCGGCGGAAATGCACACAGACTTTCCTGGCCTGCCTCAGGACATCCTGTAAGCCTGGGAACCTGCCCAAGAACCGCTGCACCACCAGGTTGAGGACGTGAGCCATACAGGGCACATGGGTGAGCTGCCCCTGTCGCAGGGCGGAGAGGAGGTTGGTGCCATTATCAGAAACGACCATTCCTGGCTTAAGCTGGTGTGGAGTCAACCACCTCTCGGCCTGCCCCTGCAGAGCTGCCAGAACCTCTGGCCCAGTGTGGCTCCTGTCCCCCAAACACACCAGCGCAAGCACGGCATGGCATCTTTTTGCCTGCGTACTCGCGTAGCCCCTTGTACGCCTACGGAGCACCGCTGGTTCCGAGGACAGAGCACTCGAAGAGGACATGGAGGAAGAAGAAGAGGAGGGGGTGGAGGAGAGAGGTGTGTCACAACCAGTAGTAGCATTTTGGAGGCGTGGTGGCGGAACAACCTCCAACACTACTGCACCTTGTCCTGCATCCCTCCCAGCTGCCAATAGAGTGACCCAATGGGCCGTGAAAGAAAGATAACGTCCCTGTCCATGACTGCTGGACCATGAGTCAGCGGTAATATGCACCTTACCGCTGACCGCCCTGTCCAGCGAGGCATGGACATTGCCTTCCACATGCCAGTAGAGAGACGGAATCGCCTTCCGTGAGAAAAAGTGGCGTTTGGGAACCTGCCACTGAGGAACCGCACATTGAACAAACTCACGGAAGGGGGCCGAGTCTATCAACTGAAAAGGCAGCAGTTGAAGTGCTAGCAATTTAGCCAAGCTAGCATTCAACCGCTGGGCATGTGGATGGCTGGGAGTATACTTCTTTCGACGGTCCAGCAGCTGGGGCAGGGAAATTTGCCTGCTACAATCGGACGTCGGTGTACTGCAAGTACTTGGTTGTGACACACCTAATTCTACACCTTCAGTCCTCTCAGAGCAGCTTTCAGAGAGGACTGAAGATATAGTGGGGATGGAGATCCCAGCTGATGAGGAGCAAGGAGAGGTCCGCTTTGTTCTTTGGTGTGGGTCTTTTATGTGTGCTTGCCAACGAGCTGCATGGCAGGTCGACATATGTCTGCTCATGCTTGTGGTGCCCAAGCGGCTGATGTTTTGGCCACGCGAGATACGCTTGAGACAAATATTGCAAATAGCAGTGGTGCGATCTGATGCACTCGTCTCAAAAAAGGCCCACACCAAAGAACTTTTGTGATAACGTGCAGAGGCAGCGCCCTGCACAGGCGGAGCTCTGCGGTGTGGTACAGTTGCTGTGCTGGCCTCTAGCTGGCCTCCAGGGGGCATCCTGCCTCGTTGGACATGTGACGCTGCATCCTCCTCCTCCTCCTCCTCTCTCCCTTCAGGCACCCACGTGGAGTCAGTGACCTCATCATCCCCTCCCTCTTCACCACTAGAGCAAACCTGGCAGTAAGCTGCAGCTGGTGGAACACTACTGCCAGATTGCTGTCCTTCAGCATCCCCTCTCTCTGCGCGCACACTACTGACTTCCTCAAGCTGGGTATCATCATCCGAGCCTTCGAATCGCTGGGCATCCTCCTGGAGCATGTACCCAACACTGTGCTCAAACAGTTCGGGGGACTCCTCAGGAGGACATGGTGGGTCTAGGGAAGGGGTGGCTGATGATGCCATTGAGTACGCGTTGGCAGCTGCTCTGCCAGTACCCTGAGCCTGGGTGAGAGAGGATGAGGAGGATGAGGAGGGCTTGGTCATCCATTCTACCAAGCCTTCGGCATGATGCGGCTCCACATGTCCAGCTGCCGAAAACAAAGACAAGCGTGTCCCATGGCCACATGCTGATGACGATGCATGACCACGTCCACGGCCAGCACTGTTGTCTCTAGAAACAGAGCCTGCCTGCCCTGTGTTCTTGCCTCGGCACGCTCTGCCTCTCCTTGGCGGTCTTCCAGCCATTGTAGTCGGTAGTGTATATAGTATAAAAAATAGAACTCCTATGTGTGCTCACAACACACTGTAGGTCCTATGGGTGCTGACACTAACACACTATAGGTACTATGTGTGCTGCTGACAAGAAAATATAGGAGCTCTGTTTGCTGCCACTAACACACTAGAAGTCCTATTGGTGCTTCTGAGATGAAAATATAGGAGCTCTGTGTGATGCCACTAACACACTAGAAGTCCTATGGGTGCTGCTGAGAAGAAAATATAGGAGCTCTGTGTGATGCCACTAACACACTAGAAGTCCTATGGGTGCTTCTGAGATGAAAATATAGGAACTCTGTGTGATGCCACTAACACACTAGAAGTCCTATGGGTGCTGCTGAGAAGAAAATATAGGAGCTCTGTTTGCTGCCACTAACACACTAGAAGTCCTATGGGTGCTTCTGAGAAGAAAATATAGGAGCTCTGTGTGATGCCACTAACACACTAGAAGTCCTATGGGTGCTTCTGAGATGAAAATATAGGAACTCTGTGTGATGCCACTAACACATTAGAAGTCCTATGGGTGCTGCTAAGAAGAAAATATAGGAGCTCTGTTTGCTGCCACTAACACACTAGAAGTCCTATGGGTGCTGCTGAGAAGAAAATATAGGAGCTCTGTGTGATGCCACTAACACACTAGAAGTCCTATGGGTGCTGCTGAGAAGAAAATATAGGAGCTCTGTTTGCTGCCACTAACACACTAGAAGTCCTATGGGTGCTGCTGAGAAGAAAATATAGGAGCTCTGTGTGATGCCACTAACACACTAGAAGTCCTATGGGTGCTTCTGAGAAGAAAATATAGGAGCTCTGTTTGCTGCCACTAACACACTAGAAGTCCTATGGGTGCTTCTGAGATGAAAATATAGGAGCTCTGTGTGATGCCACTAACACACTAGAAGTCCTATGGGTGCTGCTGAGAAGAAAATATAGGAGCTCTGTTTGCTGCCACTAACACACTAGAAGTCCTATGGGTGCTTCTGAGATGAAAATATAGGAACTCTGTGTGATGCCACTAACACATTAGAAGTCCTATGGGTGCTGCTAAGAAGAAAATATAGGAGCTCTGTTTGCTGCCACTAACACACTAGAAGTCCTATGGGTGCTGCTGAGAAGAAAATATAGGAGCTCTGTGTGATGCCACTAACACACTAGAAGTCCTATGGGTGCTGCTGAGAAGAAAATATAGGAGCTCTGTTTGCTGCCACTAACACACTAGAAGTCCTATGGGTGCTGCTGAGAAGAAAATATAGGAGCTCTGTGTGATGCCACTAACACACTAGAAGTCCTATGGGTGCTTCTGAGATGAAAATATAGGAGCTCTGTGTGATGCCACTAACACACTAGAAGTCCTATGGGTGCTGCTGAGAAGAAAATATAGGAGCTCTGTGTGATGCCACTAACACACTAGAAGTCCTATGGGTGCTTCTGAGATGAAAATATAGGAACTCTGTGTGATGCCACTAACACACTAGAAGTCCTATGGGTGCTGCTGAGAAGAAAATATAGGAGCTCTGTTTGCTGCCACTAACACACTAGAAGTCCTATGGGTGCTTCTGAGAAGAAAATATAGGAGCTCTGTGTGATGCCACTAACACACTAGAAGTCCTATGGGTGCTTCTGAGATGAAAATATAGGAGCTCTGTGTGATGCCACTAACACACTAGAAGTCCTATGGGTGCTGCTGAGAAGAAAATATAGGAGCTCTGTTTGCTGCCACTAACACACTAGAAGTCCTATGGGTGCTGCTGAGAAGAAAATATAGGAGCTCTGTGTGATGCCACTAACACACTAGAAGTCCTATGGGTGCTGCTGAGAAGAAAATATAGGAGCTCTGTTTGCTGCCACTAACACACTAGAAGTCCTATGGGTGCTGCTGAGAAGAAAATATAGGAGCTCTGTGTGATGCCACTAACACACTAGAAGTCCTATGGGTGCTTCTGAGATGAAAATATAGGAGCTCTGTGTGATGCCACTAACACACTAGAAGTCCTATGGGTGCTGCTGAGAAGAAAATATAGGAGCTCTGTGTGATGCCACTAACACACTAGAAGTCCTATGGGTGCTTCTGAGATGAAAATATAGGAACTCTGTGTGATGCCACTAACACACTAGAAGTCCTATGGGTGCTGCTGAGAAGAAAATATAGGAGCTCTGTTTGCTGCCACTAACACACTAGAAGTCCTATGGGTGCTTCTGAGAAGAAAATATAGGAGCTCTGTTTGCTGCCACTAACACATTAGAAGTCCTATGGGTGCTGCTAAGAAGAAAATATAGGAGCTCTGTTTGCTGCCACTAACACACTAGAAGTCCTATGGGTGCTTCTGAGAAGAAAATATAGGAGCTCTGTGTGATGCCACTAACACACTAGAAGTCCTATGGGTGCTTCTGAGATGAAAATATAGGAACTCTGTGTGATGCCACTAACACATTAGAAGTCCTATGGGTGCTGCTAAGAAGAAAATATAGGAGCTCTGTTTGCTGCCACTAACACACTAGAAGTCCTATGGGTGCTTCTGAGAAGAAAATATAGGAGCTCTGTGTGATGCCACTAACACACTAGAAGTCCTATGGGTGCTTCTGAGATGAAAATATAGGAACTCTGTGTGATGCCACTAACACATTAGAAGTCCTATGGGTGCTGCTGAGAAGAAAATATAGGAGCTCTGTTTGCTGCCACTAACACACTAGAAGTCCTATGGGTGCTGCTGAGAAGAAAATATAGGAGCTCTGTTTGCTGCCACTAACACACTAGAAGTCCTATGGGTGCTGCTGAGAAGAAAATATAGGAGCTCTGTTTGCTGCCACTAACACACTAGAAGTCCTATGGGTGCTGCTGAGAAGAAAATATAGGAGCTCTGTTTGCTGCCACTAACACACTAGAAGTCCTATGGGTGCTGCTGAGAAGAAAATATAGGAGCTCTGTGTGATGCCACTAACACACTAGAAGTCCTATGGGTGCTTCTGAGATGAAAATATAGGAACTCTGTGTGATGCCACTAACACATTAGAAGTCCTATGGGTGCTGCTAAGAAGAAAATATAGGAGCTCTGTTTGCTGCCACTAACACACTAGAAGTCCTATGGGTGCTTCTGAGAAGAAAATATAGGAGCTCTGTGTGATGCCACTAACAAACTAGAAGTCCTATGGGTGCTTCTGAGATGAAAATATAGGAACTCTGTGTGATGCCACTAACACATTAGAAGTCCTATGGGTGCTGCTGAGAAGAAAATATAGGAGCTCTGTTTGCTGCCACTAACACACTAGAAGTCCTATGGGTGCTGCTGAGAAGAAAATATAGGAGCTCTGTTTGCTGCCACTAACACACTAGAAGTCCTATGGGTGCTGCTGAGAAGAAAATATAGGAGCTCTGTTTGCTGCCACTAACACACTAGAAGTCCTATGGGTGCTGCTGAGAAGAAAATATAGGAGCTCTGTGTGATGCCACTAACACACTAGAAGTCCTATGGGTGCTGCTGAGAAGAAAATATAGGAGCTCTGTTTGCTGCCACTAACACACTAGAAGTCCTATGGGTGCTGCTGAGAAGAAAATATAGGAGCTCTGTTTGCTGCCACTAACACACTAGAAGTCCTATGGGTGCTGTTGGGGTGCAATGCTGTGCTAACAGCACTGCGGTTGGTACTACTGCAATACTGTACTAACAGTAAGCACGCACCAGACTAATCCCCAGCAGCAGCTAATAACACGCTAACTGTGCAATCAGCAGCAATGAACGATCAATGACTTAGGTAGCAATGGTTTAGCAAAGAAATAGCCAATGGTTTAGCAAAGAAGAGCAAATCTTTCAGTATCAAGCAAAGACAGAATCAGCAGACTGATCTCTCCTAAAGCCGGAACTCATGTGACCGGGGCCGATGGCGTGGCGGCCTTTTAAATGGTGGGGCATGTACTAAAGCCCCTGAGCTGTAATTGGCTACAGGCGTCCTGCCTGTAGCCAATTATTGCTCTCCGAGTTTCGGGCGCTGTGATTGGCCAAGCATGCGGGGTCACAGTGCATGCTTGGCCAATCATCAGCCAGCAATGCACTGCGCCGGCCGCGCCGGCCGCAATGCATTGCGGGGCCGCTCGCATCACACGAATGTGATGCGAACGGCCCAAATAGTTCTGGGCTCGACGAGCGAGCGAACGCCCGGTGCTCGATTCGAACATGGGTTCGAATCGAGCACCGGGCCCATCCCTAATCACCAGGTATTATTTAATGAATATGTATATACAAGTGCAGTGCTAACCCAACAATAAATTATTTCCAAAAGGCTTCCTGTGACAGGGAGACACCACTCTGCCCCTGTCATCCAGTTGTGCTCCTGTGTTGTCAAACTGTCAGACAGCAGCCATATTACCGCATGTTATGTAGGCAAAGTTTACTGCTTTTGACATCAGATTACATATTCTAGCCATTACTTGAGTGCATATAGACAAGAAGTGGCTGCAAAAAGGCTGCAGGAGATCAGCAGCAATGAGATGCAACAAAGAATGAAACAAAGTTAAAAAAATGTTGTTTTTTTCAAAAATAGAAAATACATTAGTACAGTAGCAAGCTAAATGTCATCTGCCTGATCTGCCATGAAATTGCATGCATCTACTATATTTGCACTCTTGCGCCAATAAATAATAAGAACTAATTAGGGGAAATAACAATACAGGACATGTAACGGGCAGTTTAATAGCCACAGAACATTTTATTATGAGGTTTAAAGCACAACTATAATTCAAAGACATTAATAAATAAAGCAATCATTTTTAAATCATAAACATCAACAATAAATGTTTAACCAGATGGCTCAAGCATACCATGAGCAGAGATAACTTCCCAGCCATTAAACCTCATTCATAGTACTGGGAAGTAATATAAATGTCTGTAGCAATCTAAAAAGATGCAGAGTTCACAAAGATGCTGAAAACGGTGATCTATGTATTACAGCTTAATAATACTCAGTAATGTATCAAATTGGTAATATTTATTTGCGATACTAGCGAAGCTTCAAAATGCCAGGTTAGATCTCCCACCCCCATATTTAATGCTAGATTGCCCTCTGAATATCAGGAAAAACTGCCCCATGCCCCTCTAGTTCTGATGCTAGAGAATGTTGGGCAAGCGCATTCACTTTCATTCCTGACTATCTCAATCCCTGGTAATATTCCTAATCATTTTTGCTGATACTGAAGAAGACTCTGATGCTGAAGACGACTCTGATGCTGAAGAAGACTCTGATGCTGAAGAAGACTCTGAACCCTGGATCAGCTTCTTCACTTTAATTTCTGACTCTCTGTCAGGGCTGGGTTCAGCCCTTACTTCTCTGTGCTGGCAGCTCAGCTGTCAGCTAATTGCCAGCTTCCATCTCTCCACAGTGATTCACCTGTTGATTATCCGCTCGTCAGCTTTGCCTACTTAAGGACTTCCAGAGACATTGTCCTGCGTTCCTGTTGAAGACCTGCTTGACTGCTGTCCCCTCTGGCTACGGATCATGCTTATCACTGGCTCTTGGACTTTGGCTTGGCCGACTACCCGATCCGGTTACTGAACTCTGGCTATGTTTTGACTATGCTTACTCTGTTTACCTTTTTATTATTTATTATTAAACTAGTGTGATTTAACTGCACTTCTGTCTCGGTCTGATTCATGGTTTCTGACACTCTCCTAATTCCTGGTAGGATTCCCAATCATAATTTCTGATTCTAGAGAAAACCCTGAACATAAAATAAGCTCCTTCATTTTCATCATTTTCATTAGCTCCTACACCTTTAATACTAGAGCAAGCAAATAAAATTAGATAAGATCCTTCATGTTTGTACCCAATGCTAGAGAAAGCTCCAAATGCCTGGTAAGAAGAACTAGACATGTGCAGAACAGAAAAATGTGTTTAATTTCGGATAGATTCATTATGTTGTTATTTCGTTTAGTTGGTTCATTTTGGAATTTGTTTAGTTCAGTTTTGTTAAATTGTGTTTGTGTATATACAGTATCTCACAAAAGTGAGTACACCCCCCACATTTTAGAAAAACATTTTTTATATCTTTTCATGTAACAACACTGAAAAAGTGACACTTTGCTACAATGTAAAGTAGTGAGTGTACAACTTGTATAACAGTGTACATTTGCTGTCCCCTCAAAATAACTCAGCACACAGCCATTAATGTCTAAACCGCTGGCAACAAACGTTAGTACACCCCTAAGTGAAAATGTCCAAATTGGGCCCAAAATGTCATTATTTTGTGTGGCCACCATTATTTTCCGGCACCGCCTTAACCCTCTTGGGCATGGAGTTCACCAGAGCTTCACAGCTTGCCACTGGAGTCCTCTTCCACTCCTCCATGACGACATAATGGAGCTGGTGGGTGTTAGAGACCTTGCGCTCCTCCACCTTCCGTTTGAGGATGCCCCACAGATGCTCAATAGGGTTTAGGTCTGGAGACATGCTTGGCCAGTCCATCATCTTTACCTTAAGCTTCTTTAGCAAGGCAGTGGTCATCTTGGAGGTGTGTTTGGGGTCGTTATCATTTTAGAATACTTCCCTGTGGCCCAGTGTCTGAAGGGAGGGGATCATGCTCTGCTTCAGTATGTCACAGTACATGTTGACATCCATGGTTACCTCAATGGACTGTAGCTCCCCAGTGCAGGCAGCTCATGCATCCCCAGACCATGAAACTCCCACCACCATGTTTGACTGTAGTCAGGACACACTTGTCTTTGTACTCCTACATGGTTGCCGTCACACATGCTTCACACCATCTGAACCAAATAAGTTTATCTTGGTCTCATCAGACCACAGTACATGTTTCCAGTAATCCATGTACTTAGTCTGCTTGTCTTTAGCGGGCTTTCTTGGGCATCATATTTAGAAGAGGCTTCCTTCTGGGACGACAGCCATGCAGACCAATTTGATGCAGTGTGCCGCATATGGTCTGAGCACTGACAGGCTGACCCCCCACCCCTTCAACCTCAACTTCTTTAGTCGAGCATGGCGAGGCCTGTTTTGAGTGGAACCTGTCCTGTTAAACTACTGTATGGTTTTGGCCACCATGCTGCGGCTCAGTTTCAGGGTTATGGCAATCTTCTCATAGCCCAGGCCATCTTTATGTAGAGCAACAATTCTTTTTTCAGATCCTCAGAGACTTCTTTGCCATGAGGTGCCGTGTTGAACTTCCAGTGACCAGTATGAGAGAGTGAGAGCGATAACATCAAATTTAACACACCTGCTCCCCATTCACACCTGAGACCTTGTAACACTAACAAGTCACATGACATCGGGGAGCAAAAATTGCTAATTGGGCCCAATTTGGACATTTACACTTAGGGGTGTACTCACTTTTGTTGCCAGTGGTTTAAACATTATTGGCTGTGTTGAGTTATTTTGAGGGGACAGCACATTTACACTGTTATATAAGCTGACCCTGGATTTTTAAGGAGGCCTGCCCCCTGCCAATCCACATTGGGAATTGGCCAGGGCTCCTCAGAATACCCCAGGCAGCTCCACCTCTCTGCTCCTCCTCTCTTTTCAGTACCTTCCAGAAAGGTCTAGAAAGTAAAGGGAGGTCTCAGTGATGCTGTCTGTAAGTCACCAGCTGCTAACCTGAGCTACTCCCAGCTCAGAATGAAAATAAACAAACAGGCCTGCCTGCCAGCCAAGCCTGCCTAAATTTAACTACTTTGCAAAAAATCCTACTCTAGCACCTACCTACCTAGAGGGTGCTACATATATATAAGCAATATTAAATCAGAACACACACATACATTAATAAAGTCCAAAAGTGTTGGTTATACGAAATCCACTGTGAAAAATCTTGAAGTGCACAAGCCACCATGTGAAAAGGAAAGCCACTTACCAGAATTTTAGACCTTGCATTATAAGAGGTGTAAAACAGGTCGAGTCAAGCCTCTGTATAAATTAAACTCCTGGTTCCACGTGATCAAATCCTTTTTTCAGGGACACCCAGCCAAATGGACAACAGCGGCTTATAAGTTCCTTTCCAAGCTCTTCCTTCTCATCATATGCAGTTTACATGCAATAAAAAGGGGCTCCATGGTATTGTATTCAAATAAAATTTATTAAAAAAATTTAGTAACTCACAGTTAAAATTAGCGCTGTTCAGCTTCACAAACAAAAGGTACTTATGGTCATTAGAACCAGTCTATGAACAGGAAAACTGGACAGAGGCTGACTATCAGGAAGAGGAAATGGTTAGGTTAAAACCAGAATTGCTTCTACCAAGACAAGCATTACCATGCCTCTTACTAAATACCTTGAAATGTCTACTTTATTGCTATCACATAGGGGACCAATATCATATGGATGACAGGATCTATTTATGAGACCCTGGATGTCTCCTCTGTATTCCACTGTAGCTGATTGAACACACATCGTGTTCCATCAGCTGCTTCCCTGGGCACTGATCCTGAAGAATGACAGTGCCGGTCCAGGAAGTGATGTCATACAGGAAGGAGGCTCACCTGAAGGATGTATGTTAAGCTCCCGCTGCCCTTTCCAGCGACAACAGTCATGGGCTGCAGGTGAGGCAGCTAAGGTTCTCAGGAGGAATCGCAGCAGCCAGAAGGGAACTGCATTTTGAACCAGCGAGGAGTCAAATCGACCCAATTTTAGAGATCTGTTTAGCCATTTATTAACAGGGTAGTGTTCTTTTTTATTTTGTTGACCCCCTGATAGGGTCACTTAAAATAGATTCACATCTGACACTAGTTGAGCATACACAATATTTAACTACTCTTTTTCATCATGGAATAGCACTGTAGTGAAAAGCCCATTTACTTGTTATGCAAGCGTAGGTCCTTTAAATCCTTTTCCCTTAACTCCCTGGCTTCCTGGACACACCCAGGAAAGATACGTTTCTTAGGTGAAGGTAGTTGGGCAAGTAATTTGCAGCCAGGTAGGAGGTCCCCCACTGTCAGAACCAGTGTGTGGATAGCCAAGCTGGAACCTTATAATGCTCAACTTCTTCAAGGGACCCAACTGCTGTGGGGGTCCTCTCCACAATTGCTACCAGAGTACTCCAGCTCCCAGTTGTTCACCTGTGTTATCAGAGTTACCCCTGGACTTTACTGTGAGAAAAGCTGTCTATGAGGATAATCACAAGTAGCTGTGCTCTATAATGTTTTACTAAAGTAGTGATTCTCAACTTAACTCTCTGTTGTTAAAGAGGTACATAGTTAGTCAGGTTGAAAAAAGACACAAGTCCATCCAGTTCAACCATAAAAAAAATATATATGTATATATAATATCATACAATCCCATATACCCCAGTTCTATACCCACAGTTGATCCAGAGGAAGGCGCAAAACCCCAGCAGAGCATGATCCAATTTGCTACAGCAGGGAAAAAATTCCTTCCTGATCCCCCGAGAGGCAATCGGATTATCCCCAGATCAACTTTACCTATAAATGTTAGTACCCCGTTATATTATGTACATTTAGGAAAGAATCCAGGCCTTTGTTAAAGCAATCTACTGAGCTGGCCAGAACCACCTCTGGAGGGAGTCTATTCACCATTTTCACAGCTCTTACTGTGAAGAAACCTTTCCGTATTTGGAGATGAAATCTCTTTTCCTCTAGACATAAATAGTGCCCCCTTGTCCTTTGTGTTGACCATAAAGTGAATAACTCAACACCAAGTTCACTATATGGACCCCTTATATATTTGTACATGTTGATCATATCCCCCCTTAATCTCCTCTTCTCAAGAAAGAATAAATTCTGTTCCTCTAATCTTTCCTCATAGCTGAGCTCCTCCATGCCTTTTATCAGTTTGGTTGCCCTTCTCTGCACTTTCTCCAGTTCCCCGATATCCTTTTTAAGAACTGGTGCCCAAAACTGAACTGCATATTCCAGATGAGGTCTTACTTATGATTTGAACAGGAGCAAAATTATATCTCTCTCTCTCTGGAGTCCATACCTCTCTTAAAGTGGTGTTCCACCCTAAAAAAAATAAAAAAAAATACACCAAAATCCTTAAATTTTTAAAAAAAAAATAATAATAATTTTACTCACCAGAAAGGGCGGTTGCTATGCGGAACTTGCTAATCTGCCTCTTCCTCCACCTCGGCAGGTCTTCTTCCTCATCCTCCTCGCGGTGTCTTCTGGGGAATGTGGCGCGCTGCCTTCTGGGACCCTCCACGATCGAGGGGTTGGCCTCGGGAGAGGCTGACATCGCAGGCGCCTAGGACAGGTAAGTGTCCTTATTAAAAGTCAGTAGCTACAGTGTTTGTAGCTGCTGACTTTTAAGGAAAAAAAATCGCAGGTGGAATCCCGATTTAATACAAGAAAGGACATTGCTCGCTTTGGAAACCGCAGCTTGTAGAGACTATACTATGCAGCAATATGTCACTCAGATTGGGTCACAGAGACATTGCTGTGAAGAGTCCATGTTTGTGCAGCTTTTATATGTTTGTGCAGCTTTTATTATCCTGCAGCATATGCTTGTTTTTTTTGTTGTTGCCATACTGAACCTGTTTTACATTGTTGCTTCTAATTTCCCCCCTTTTTTAGTAAACTGAAAGTCACAGTTACTCTCTGTCTGATTATTTAACCAATTACTAATTTTGCTAAAGCACCTCACCTTTGTGGAAAATCAACACTCAGGATCTCCTATTTACCTTTCCTTAAATGGGATTTGTGTAGTATTAGAATTTTAATCTGATTGCACTGCACCCGCCTGGCTCCGCCCCCCGGCCTGAGGGACCGACCGTCCTGGTGGCTGGAAGGAGGACCGCCGGTTGCTCACACGACTGGCTGGCACCCGCAGGGGGACCTCTCCCATGCCGGGCCAACTCCATGAAAGGGACCCCGCCAGGGGAGGCGGCCGCATGCTCCGGTCTCCCGTAACGAGCCGGCAGGACCGGGAGGGGAAGCCAAGCCGCTGTCGCTGACAGATAAGCTCCGCCTCCGCTGAAGACTCCTCCCGGTGCCGGAGTGGATGGCGGAGCCGATGAGACCAGAGGGGCCACCAAAAGTGGGCTCCCAAAATGGCGCTGAGCTTGAGGGGAGGAGTGGTAGGGTGACCACGTTTCCAAACTGCCATTCAGGGACACACCCCCTCTCTCACCTTCCCCAAAAAAAGATAAGGGGGGGAGTGTAGTCTCGGGGTTGATGAAAAATTTGGCGGCGGGTTATTTGTAAGGTGAATGTGCCACTTGCCACCAGATGCAGTGCCGCTTGCCACCCATAGCCTGCTACCAGATGCAGTGCTGCTGTCACTCCCTCTGCATGAGCCACGTGCATAGAAGTAAAGGAGTGGTGTCACTATCTGGAGAGTGGAGATCACACCAGTCCCTGCTGCTTGCCGCTTGGTGCCAGAGAAGGAGGAGGTGCCGAGGTGGGTGGGAACAGCAGTGCTGCACTAGGCGCAGGCCTCGCTCCCGGTCTCACTGTCTGAGAGTAAATTGTCACTGGTTGCAAGATGCCAGGCAGCGCTGGCCCTAGCAACCAGTTCCGGAAATGTAGTTATTAGTTAGTAGGGGGTGGCTGTGTCCTCTATTTCATTCCGGGACATTGTATTGTCCCGGAATGAAGGTGCCCGGGACCCAGGACAGACATGTCAATTGCGGGACAGTCCCGGGCAATCCGGGACACGTGGGCACCCTAAGGAGGGGGCTGAAAAGCGCTCCGGAGACCGAGACCTTTGAGCACGCCGAGCCCCTGCCACGTACCTGCCACCGGGTTGTTGTCCTCCTCTATAGCGGCAATCTGCATCTGTAGCCAGGCAGAGTCCTGTGAAGCAGCTGCAGCCCGTAGTTGAATCAGAAACTTCTCCATGCCTGCCATGCTGGAGAGGAGAGGGGAAACACGCAGCTGCTTCTACTTCCTGGTGGCAAGAGACTGAGCCTCGGACCCTCTTCCCACCCCGGGAATAACTTCCAAAGCCACCCCCTACCTCCTAGCCAGTACACTCCCCTTCTTCTGAACTTCATTGCTGCTGGTTTACCCTGCTACCCTGTCATGTCAGCCCTGTGCCTAGCTTGCATCCCACTCCGGGCTTCTCTTTGTTGCTTCTAACTTTGCACCTGTTTAGTAAACTGAAAGTCACAGTTACTCTCTGTCTGATTATTTATTCAATTCATTTTGCTAAAGCACCTAACCTTTGTGGAAAATCAACAGTCAGGATCTCCTATGTACCTTTCTTTAAATGGGATTTGTGTAGTATTAGAATTTGAATCTGATTGCGCTGCCTGATGTGTGTTTCTGACAGCTGGATCTATCTTCATAGAAGGTGTAGGAGCGTGTATGAAGCACACAGCAGTGCCGGCTGCTACAGTTAATCACAAGGTAAGATTTTTCTCTCTTCACCTCCTCTAATTTTAAGAGACAACATATGTTGCCGTAGTCTGAGACTTTGACAGCTATTGTAATGATGTTTCCCATTTCCTGGTGGGCCAGGACCTTTATGTTTGGATCCTGAGAATCCATATAACACCTGCTGAATAAAAAGAAAATTGTGTAGAAAATACAAAATTGAATAAACAAATATATAACAAAGTGAACAGATAATTACTCATGTCCTTTTCTTGCGTTTTTTTTTTTTCTTTTTTAATTTCTAATGCACTGCTTAGAAAAGAAAATTCCACTTTTTTATATATATATACCAAACTCATCACCTCGGTAAACTGGAAAAGGATCCTTTGGATTCATGCCAGTTGATTCAGGCAGACAGAGGTCTGTCTTGACTTAAGGCATGGGTCTCCACACCTACATTCAAGTGAATAGAATCCAATGGAGATCCCTACTTTATTGAGTGACAGGGGGCACAGGGTTTTGTCTGATGATGTAAATGACTTACCGTAATATGAAATTATATTTGGGTTGAGGGGCAAGGCTAAATAAGTAAGGTATGTCTAGCCCAGTGGAATTTTTGAGATTTTCTTATTGTTGATCTTCTTATGAACGAGGATGATGTCTTACACCAGGATTCTCCTATCATTATATTAACCGCTTCCCATCCTGCATATAGTCAAATGACGGCCGCAAGGTGGCTCTGCCATCCTGGGTGGCTGTCATATGATGTCCTCGGCTTCCCGGCCGCTAGGGGGTGCGCGCACGCCGCCGCGTCACTCGGGAGCCGAAGAGCATGCCTGGCAGCTGCGATGTCCGCCAGGCACCCGCGATTGCCAGTTACAGAGCCTGGGATGTGGATCTGTGTGTAAACACACAGATCCACGTCCTGTCAGGGGAGAGGAGACCGATGGTGTCTTCCTTGTACATTGTGACTAGGGATGAGCCGAACACCCCCCTGTTCAGTTCGCACCAGAACCTGCGAACAGACAAAATGTTCGTGTAAACTTTAGAACCCTATTAAATACAATGGACTCGAACGTTCGAAATCTAAAGTGTTAATTATAAAGGCTAATATGCAAGTTATTGTCCTAAAAAGTGTTTGGGGACCTGGGTCCTGCCCCAGGGGACATGTATCAATGCAAAAAGAAGTTTTAAAAACGGCCGTTTTTTCGGGGGCAGTGATTTTAATAATGCTTAAAATGAAAAAATAAGAGTGAAATATTCCTTTAAAATTCGTACCTAGGGGGTGTGTATGATATGCATGTAAAGTGGCACATGTTTCCCGTGCTTAGAACTGTCCCTGCAAAAAATGTCATTTTTGAAAGAAAAAAATGCATTTAAAACTGACTCGCGGCTATTAATGAATTGTCGGCTCCCGGCAATACATTCAAAAGTCATTGATAAAAAAAATTAAAAAAAAGCGTGGGGGTTCCCCAGAATTCAATTACCAGGCCCTTCAGGTCTGGAATGGATATTAAGGGGAACCCTGCCGCAAATTTAAAAAAAAATTGACATGGGGTTCCCCCAAATATCCATTCCAGGCCCTTCAGATCTGGCATGGATTTTAAGGGGAACACCACCCCAAATTTAAAAAAAATGGCGTGGAGTCCCCCTAAAAATCCATACCAGACCCCTTATCCGAGCACGCAACCTGGCCGTCCGCAGGGGAAAAGGGGGGGACGAGAGAGCGCCCCCCCCTCCCTCCTGAACCGTACCAGGCCACATGCCCTCAACATGGGGAGGATGTCCCCATGTTGATGGGGACAAGGGCCTCATCCCCACAACCCTTGCCCGGTGGTTGTGGGGGTCTGCGGGCGGGGGGCTTATCGGAATCTGGAAGACCCCTTTAACAAAGGGGACCCCCAGATCCCGGCCCCCCCACTATGTAAATTTAAATTACACAGTGAAGGAAGTTCCCCGCTCAAGCCAATGACGTAGGCGGGTCCGACATACCGAGGGGGCGGACCTGATGGGGAAATGTGGCTTGGTACGGTTCAGGAGGGAGGGGGGGCCGCTCTCTTGTTCCCCCCTTTTCCCCTGCGGCCGGCCAGGTTGCGTGCTCGGATAAGGGGTCTGGTATGGTTTTTTAATGGGACTCCACGCCATTTTTTTTAAAATTTGGGGTGGAGTTCCCCTTAAAATCCATGCCAGATCTGAAGGGCCTGGAATGGATATTTGGGGGAACCCCACGTCAATTTTTTTTTAAATTTGCGGCGGGGTTCCCCTTAATATCCATTCCAGACCTGAAGGGCCTGGTAATTGAATTCTGGGGAACCCCCACGCTTTTTTTTTTTTTTTATCAATGACTTTTGTATGTATTGCCGGGAGCCGACAATTCATTAATAGCCGCGAGTCAGTTTTAAATGCATTTTTTTCTTTCAAAAATGACATTTTTTGCAGGGACAGTTCTAAGCACGGGAAACATGCGCCACTTTACATGCATATCATACACACCCCCCAGGTACGAAATTTAAAGGAATATTTCACTTTTATTTTTTCATTTTAAGCATTATTAAAATCACTGCTCCCGAAAAAACGGCCGTTTTTAAAACTTCTTTTTGCATTGATACATGTCCCCTGGGGCAGGACCCCGGTCCCCAAACACTTTTTAGGACAATAACTTGCATATAAGCCTTTATAATTAGCACTTTAGATTTCTCCCATAGATTTTTCGAATTTGCCGCGAACACCCCAATTTGTTCGCTGTTCGGCGAACGGGCGAACAGGCAATGTTCGAGTCGAACATGAGTTCGACTCGAACTCGAAGCTCATCCCTAATTGTGACACCGATCGGTCACCTCCCCCAGTCAGTCTCCTCCCCCCACAGTTAGAATCACTCCCTAGGGAACACATTTAACCCCTTGATCGCCCCCTAGTGTTAACCCCTTCCCTGTCAATGACATTTATACAGTAATCATTGCATATTTATAGCACTGTTTGCTGTATAAATGTCAATGGTCCCAAAATAGTGTCAAAACTATCCGATCTGTCCGCAGCAATATCGCAATCCTGACAAAAATCGCAGATAATCGCCATTACTAGTATAAAAAAAATCATAAATCTATCCCCTATTTTGTAGGTGCAATAAATTTTGCGCAAACCAATCACTATACGCTTATTGCGATTTTTTTTACCAAAAATATGTAGAAGAATACATATCGGCCTAAACTGAGAAAAAAAAATGGGATATTTATTATAGCAAGAAGTTAAAAATATTGTGTTTTTTTTTTAATTGTCTGTCTTTTTTTGTTTACAGCGCAAAAAATAAAAACCGCAGAGGTGATCAAATACCCCCAAAAGAAAGCTCTATTTGTGGGAAAATAATGATCAACATTTCATTGGGGTACAGTGTTGTATGACCGCGCAATTGTCATTCAAAGCGTGACAGCGTTGAAAGCTGAAAATTGGCCTGGGCAGGAAGGGGGTGAAAATGCCTGGTATTGAAGTGGTTAAACCTGGTATAATAGATGGGGTCACAGAAAAACCCGACCTGACCATGACCAACATGACATAGCTTCCGCAACTCACACCTCATCCTAAGGTTTCATGGGAAGGGGTGCTGCAGTCACTTAGGGCTCATCTTTTTCACCCAAACCAACCTGTTATCTAACGTCCTGTCAGAGCAAGGGGGTAAAACTTTCCCATGTGCACCTCCTTTAATAGTGGGAGAAAATTATGAATGTGTCTGAATCCATCCTCACAGCCATTAGTGGGGCAAAAACAATGTAAGGACTCCCCTTTCTTCTGCATAAGGGAATAGTTTCAAAATGTAAAAAGAAATACAAACTATTAGCTTGTGGTTCTCTAAAATGAACAAAATCAAAATAATAGAGGAAATCACGGCTTCAGCAAATCGCAGGGAAGATCGTTTTCATAAGACACAATTCTTTTGGACTAAATTTACCTGCTCATCCGAATACTGCAGTGTACTAAATTCTCAAACTAAGAGGCAGTAACTAGGAAATAATTGAAGGCTGGTCCAGCCAGGGATTCCTTATGCCGGCCGCGTACACACGATCAGTTTTTCCGATGAAAAAAGACTGATGGACTCTTTTCATCGGACAAACCGATCGTGTGTGGGCCCCATCAGTCTTTTTTCCATCGGTTAAAAAAAAAATAGAACATGTTTTAAATTTTACAGATGGAAAAAAAAACGATAGCAAATTCCGATCGTCTGTGGGGAACTCCATAAGAGAAAAATCCATGCATGCTCAGACTAAATTACAAGACGGGAGCGCTCGTTCTGGTAAAACTAGCGTTCGTAATGGACATAGCACATTCGTCATGCTGCAAATTTTTGCATTGTTAAATGTAGCGCTTTCTTTTCTTCTTTCTAAACGGTTTTTCGCCAAAAAAAAAATTTGTTGTGGATATTCACACAGAGTTCGGACAAAATTATTTCTTTGAGATCTCATGAATCTTCGTATTTTATTTTAAAGGCAGGATTCCAAAAAAAAATTAGTTTTTTTTGGTTTTGAATCAAGGTCTCCTAATTATTTTCTGGCCTTTTATTATTTTATAGTGATGTCCATATTTTTTTATGGTCAAGTTATCACAACATTATTATCTCTGATTTGTTTTCCCTCAAGGAGGTTGGTGTTGGTGTCCCTTGTTAATTACACATTGTATTTATGAAATGTACCTTCCTACTCACAAGAAAAACACATAGGCAACTATTTTAATTAAATCAAATATCCATTTATTCTGGAAAACAAATAAAGATGAAGGGCAACAATTGAGAAATTAGTGGAATATATGCATACTTTGGATCCCAAAGGCAGACATGAAGGCAAATAAAATCAATAACATGAGGAGTCCCTCGAATTGGGATCACAATCTGGTCCCCGAATCGCAGAAATCAGGAGCAGCAGCAGATGTCATACATGTCCCCAAGCTGTGGTACTCCAAAAAACTGCGTCTTCTGGCAGAGCAGCTTGAAGCCAGGGAATCACTTTCTGGTCTTCCTTGTAGCCTTCCCTCCACGCTTCCCTGCAGTGTTCCCTCCATGCTTCCCTGCAGCGTTCCTTCCACGGCTCCCTCCACGCCCCCTTGCAGGCTGTGGCTCTGGTGGTGGGAATGTGGCAGGAGGAAGAGGAGAAGGAAGAGAAGGATGGGCCAGATCACAAAGATGTGTGGCCTCTGTCAGCTGGCCCCTCCCCGCCCTGTGAAGGGCCATAAATATAAGCTCCTCACAGAGGGCACATTGGCCCTCCTCCACTTTAAGGAGTTTATTGGACACATAGCACCCATAGGACTTGACTGGGTTGAGGGGGGCCCTCATGACCTCTGCTGCTTCCCTTATTATTTGCAGGGATTCCTCCTCCACCCGAGTCATCCTCCTGGGCCTTTTTGGTCTTACCTGGAGGGGAAGCATCTGTGACTGTGTGCTGCCACTTGGCCTGGGCACCTGCTGCCTGCCACTTGGCCCTGCCTCCTCCTGGCTGCCACTCACCCCTGCCTCCTCCTGGCTGCCACTCACCCCTGCCTCCTCCTGGGTGCCACACTCCAGAGCCTCGTCCCCCTCCTGTGTATAAAAAAGGGACATAGTTTGAGTTTTTGGTTCATCAATCACACACAATTTCCTGCTCATGACTGTTGCAAATTAAATGTTAATAAATAGAAAAGACTCTCATTCTGACCCCAGCGTTTTTCATTCTTGTCCCAAACAATTCTGCCCACTATATTTATTTATTTTTTTGGTTTATTTATCTTCTTTTTTAATAATAACATTTAGTTCCCAACAATTATTCTAGGACAAGAAATATGTTGAAAAATACTATACCTGACTATAGATGTGAAGATCCGGCTCTTCGAGGTCAGCTAGCTCCTCTGCACCCTCTGCAGGGGTGGAGGGAACGCTGGAGGGAACGCTGGAGGGAAGAGTGGAGGGAAGGCGGGAGGGAAGGCTGGAAAGTGATTTCCTGGCTTCAATCTGGTCATCCAGAAATCACAGGTGTTTGTAATACCACAGCTTGGGGACATTTACTTGGTCGGCTGCTGCTCCTGATCTCTGGGATGCGCGGACTTCTTTGTATTGCTTTTTGTAGCTGTTCCTCATATTATTGATTTTATTGTTCATCATGTTATAGTCTGCCTCTGGGATCCAGGTCTTCTTATATTCGACTAATTTTTCAATTGTTGCCCTCCTAACATCACGATTGTGGTATAATGGGTTTTTAATCTCCCATAAATTGGTGAGCTCTCTATATTTGTCAATGAAAGCTCTGAATATGAAAGGATCTTTGAAACTCTGCATATTTTCTGCAAGATAAAACACAAGACAAAAACACTAGGTCAGCCTAAACTGTCATAATGTTATCCCAATCTTGCCCTTTAAAATCATGAATCAGTATAGGCCACTGATGCCCCAACTTAAATTTTTACCTTCGTCAGTGACGTTCGGAACTTCCGGTCCTCCTTACTCCGCGCACACAACGTCGTTACAACACATGCGTGTTATCATTATATTCCTTGCGCATGCGTGAAACTCTGCCCACGTCGGACGCCCCTGACGTTCCAGCCCCTGACATTCTTCCTCGGATATTCCTCGCCCCTTCTTGCTCGACGCCCAGTGGGAGACGACATGGCGGTGACACAGCAGGTGCGGGTTGTTTTAACTTCCGACGTCGAAAGCCCGGAGTTGGAAACGTCCCGATCCAGGACTAGATACAAGGCCAGTAATATGTCCTTTGCTGAGATGGCTGAGATGGTGGACATCTTGCGGAGGAGAGATTATGATGGGAAGCATGGGACGTACAACACCCCTAATCTCAGGAAGGCCAAAATAATGGGCAAAGTGGTGAGGAGTCTGTATCATAAATTTGGGGTCCGGAGATCCAAGGAGCAGCTCCGTAAAAGATGGTCTGACCTGAAGCTGAGGGAGCCGGAGCAGTACAGGAAGATCAAAAGAATGCTAGTAAAAAGTAAGTTTTTCTCCTGTGTTATTAATAATTTGATTATTATACTTGCATGTTTTGCTCCATGTGCTTTGATTGACTGGTTGGATATTTGAAAATGGCCACTTTCAGGGTAGTAGCCAAAGTATAATCGTTTGTAGTAAACATCAATCCTCCTCAAAATTAGATATTTTGCGCAGATACAGGTAAACCACATTTGGTCATGCCTATTTCTATTAAAACAACGTTTAGAAACATTGTTGTCTAGATGATATGTTTTGAACTAGAATGTGAAATGCAAACTTGATTCAGTGTAAAAGGAGAGGACACTCAGTAGCTGTTTTCACATCTGTACTCTGGAGCACCTGTGTGGGACACCAGAACAAACTTTTTAGGGTGTCCCACACAGGTGCTAGAGTGGATACTTTGGGTGTGTCTCCATGTGTGTAACTTGGTCAAAAAAGGTCAGGATTCCAGTTTAGAAATACATTTTAAAACATGTCTTCAGCTTGTAACTCTGCCAAAAAAGGCAATTGTACCCCACTTCCAAGCAATGTTTCATATTCCTATTTCTGACCTCAAATATCTGTGTGCTAAGTATACCTTTTGTTTCATTCTCATAGGGGAACGGAGACATGGAGCACACCACTCTGAGGAGGCCAGAAACCCCACACCTCGGAAAGAACAGAGGGAACCCCAACCTCAGAAAGAAGGGGACCAGAGAGAACCCAAACCTCAGGATGTGGAGGAAGGAGAGGTGGAGGAAGAAGAGGTGGAGAAAGGAGATGTGAAGGAAGTGTGCGAGATTGTCACCACAACAGGTCAGTGCCATACACCACAGATTCAGGGAATAGATGCATGCATGCATGCATATTTTTAAGACATGCGTTGTTTTTTTTAGGTGATGTGCTGCTTGTGGAAGATCAATCTCCTCCTTTCTCCAGTGGGAGCGCACAAATCATAATACAGGATCTCATGGTTATGAGTCAAGAAATCGAAGTTATAACGCACAAACTGTATCGTTTTGACCAACAAATTAAAAACATGATTGATATTTTGGGGAGAGTATAAAGATGTTTTTCTTGCCACCATTTCAAGTTTTTTTGGCCTAAGTTTGTAAATTTAGTGTGATTTAACAAGCCAAATTTGGTAGATGCACACAGTGTGTCAACATGTGCTATCTCCCATCAGGGAAAATCAATAGACGTGTTTTGAGGGTGCAACCCCTTCCTCGCAACTCAAGTAGGTGAGAGGAAGGGTTTGCACCCCCAAAACGCGTCCATTGATCCCCCATGATGGGAGATAGCACATGTTGACATTTGGCATGGGATCAGGAGGAAAATCCCCATTCTGACGCACAATTTGTGTGCATCTTCCAAATTTGGCTTGTTCAAGGGTGACATCACCCCATCTCATGAAGGCAACAGCAACACATTTTTTAAATACTATATAATGTCTGATATTGCCTTCAGTTTTTCTATAAGGTTGAACTTTGTAATTTCCATTTTTATAATTTTATTTTTTTTAACATGCATGTTTATGCAAAACCAAAGCCAAAACTTTTTTTTGGGGGGGGGAACACTGTTTAGAATGTCCCCAAAAAATTATAATGCACAAGTTGTGCACAGAGTAAAAATATTTTTCTACTCAAAAATGTGTGGCTTCTTCTTTCTATGCTCAATACCATTTTGAAAAATATGTTCTTGTTTACCGTGACAATTGTGGTTATTTACTAAAGACAAAGCCACTTGGTACTACAAGTGTACTAAGAGAACCTGGGAGACAGATTCAAGAAACACAAGCAATAATGAGAAATCAAGTTTTTTACAGATTTTACTTTTTTTTTTTTTAAGTTATAAAATCGGAGATTGTCTGGCATAGCAATGGCCCCCCTACCCGTAAAGTAATCAACATATTTATCCCACACTTCACGGGCACTTTGGGGGGCCAAGCCAATACAGCCAGTATCCAGGCCTGTCAGGGCATTGTCTGCAAGTCCGGCCTCTGACCCAGCAGAAGTGAGATGAGTGGGTGCATTTCTGCGTTAAGTTGTGCAGTATGCAGCAGGTAAAAACAATATGATTGATCTTGTATTCCGCCATATGGATAGAGGTAAGAAACAGGCGGAACCGGCTGGCCATTATCCCGAAGGCATTCTCAACAACCCTCCGGGCTCTGGCCAACCGGTAATTAAAAACCCTCCTCTCCGGGGTGAGGGTCCTCTGGGGAAATGGCCTCATCAGGTGGGGTCCCAGCCCGAAAGCTTCATCCGCGATAAAAACAAACGGAAGGCCCTCAACGTTCTCCTCATCATGTGGTAGTGCCAGGCCACCACTCTGGAAACGTCTGGCAAATTCCGTCTGTGCAAAGACTCCCCCATCCAACACGCCCCTTTCCCTCTTCCTTTGCTTTGGCTCCTTTCCCTTGTCCACACCCTTTCATATTCTAATCTTTATTCTATTGATAGGTTGATTTTTTTCTTCCCTAGCTGCCATTGGTGTTTACGTAAAAGGAAGCAATATTATTCTACCTGTCCCCCTCTTTTTTTCTCTTTCTCTCCTAATACATTAAGTAGTCATGCAGAAAGAGGTCTCCCATGTTACTATTTATGATGATAGTGGAATGAGGTTAATGTTACAATATAAACTTCTGAAAGTGAAGACTCTGGTTTAGTTGATGATGTATAGATGTAACAATTTTTTTATGGGTTGCTTTTATGTGCCATAAAACTTAGTCACATGTTGGCTAAAAAATAAATGGTTGTTTACTGCCTGCTTCCCAATTGGATTGTTTATACCTGAATGACCCTATAAACCGAAAATTAAAGAGGTAACAAAAAAAAATTTAATCTGAAAAAGAAAATGCAATCAACTGGGTTTAAAGTCTTTTGCTGAATGAGCTTTTTAAGGCAGAGCTCAATATAATGTACAGTATATGAAGCTGTACCTTGATAGGCTAAAAAAGTGAGCTTTAAACTTTTAGCCAGTTGAGAAAAAAAACCTCAGGAAACTCTATGTGTTAGGCCTCATACACACGGCCGGTTTTCTCGGCAAGAAACGACAAGAAAACTGCTGGGAGTGCTTTCTTGCCGAGAAAACTGGTCGTGTGTATGGTTTCTCGTCGAGAAAACTGCCGGGAATCTCGATGAGAAAAATAGAGAACCTGCTCTCTATTTTCATGTCGGGATTCTCGTTGGCCTGTTTCCCGACGAGAAAACTGCCTGTGTGTATGCGGCAACAAGCTTACCTGTCCTCCGGTAAGCCCGCACATGCTCAAAATGACTTTGACGCATGCGCGGTAGCTTCCTAGGCATAGGTAGGGTGTAGCAAGATGGCGCGACGGCATAGAATGTGACGAGCGCATGCTCGTCATAGTCGATGACATCACCGCGTTCGTTCCATTCAAAAGAGCGAAGGTTCTTTGAAATGGAGTGTGTGTACACTCGGCCGGCACAAGATTCTTGTCAAGAATCTCATCAGGAAAAACAACGGGTTTTTTCCTGACGAGAATCTCAGCCGTGTGTACAAGGCTTTAGAGACAAGGTATGGGGAACTGCTGGTAGAGAGGAATACTGGTGTGAAATAACTTTTTGCCTCTTGCAAAAAAAAGGGATGAGGTTCCAGGACACACAGCATCTTCTGGAAGGGCTGAAAAATATGACACCTATCATTTTTTAAATACACTATATTACCAAAAGTATTGGGACACCTGCCTTTACACGCACATGAACTTTAATGGCATCCCAGTCTTAACCCCCACACTATTAGATTTTCTGCAGATTTTTTGTCCTCAGATTAACCAAAAACATGTAGTGCAAGGGCCTGCCTGATTGCATACACATTGAAACTCTTAAGGTTTGACCTCATAATATATGGTTTTGGTAAATCTGAAGACAAAAATCTGCAGAAAATCTAATAGTGGGTATGGGGCTTAAGTCTGTAGGGTTCAATATTGAGTTGGCCCACCCTTTGCAGCTACAACAGCTTCAACTCTTCTAGGAAGGCTGTCCACAAGGATTAGGAGTGTCTATGGGACCAACTTCCTCCACCCCAAACTCGCTCATCTATGTCTTTATGGACCTTGCTTTGTGCACAGTCATGGTGGAACAGGAAGAGGCCATCCTCAAACTGTTCCCACTAAGTTGGGAGCATGAAATTGTCCAAAATGTCTTGGTATGCTGACATCTCAAGAGTTCCCTTCACTGAAACAATGGGGCCAAGCCCAACCCCTGAAAAAACAACCCCACACCATAATCCCCCCTCCACCAAATGATTTGGACAAGTGCAGAAAGCAAAGTCCAAAAAAGACATGGATGAGCGAGTTTGGGTTGGAGGAACTTGACTGGCCTGCACAGAGTCTTGCTCTCAACCTGACAGAACACCTTTGGGATGAATTAGAGCGGAGACTGCGAGCCAGGCCTTCTCGTCAATGCCTGACCTCACAAATGCGCTTCTAGAAGAATGGTCAAACATTCCCATAGACACACTCCTAAACCTTGTGGACAGCCTTCCTAGAAGAGTTGAAGCTATTATAGCTGCAAAGGGTGGGCCAACTCAATATTAAACCCTACGGACTAAGAGTGGGATGCCATTAAAGTTCATGTGCGTGCAAAGGCAGGTGTCTCAATACTTTTGGCAATATAGTGTATATGAAGCTGCACCTTGATAGGCTAAAAAGCGTGAGCTTCAAACTTTTAGCCAGTCGTAAAAAATCCTCAGGAACCTCTAGGTGTTATGGCTCTTTCACACATAATGTCCGTTTTTGACGGACTCCGTTTGCTCAGCGTTGATCGCTCCATTGGTCCCCGCTGAGCCGGCGGATGACAGGACCTGAACGGGGTCCGCATGTGTAAAAGGGGCCTTATGCCGCGTACACACGACCGGAAATTCCGCCAGCAAAGGTTCCGATGTGAGCTTTTTGTCGGAAATTCTGACCGTGTGTATGCTCCATCAAGCTTTTGCTGTCGGAATTTCCGCCAGCAAAAGATTGAAAGCAGGTTCTCTATTTTTCTGACGGAAAAAATTCCAATCGGAAATTCTGATCGTCTGTAGCAATTCTGACATGCAAAATTCCGACGTATGCTCAGAAACAATTTGACGCATGTTCGGAAGCATTGAACTTAATTTTCTCGGCTCGTCGTAGTGTTGTACGTCACTGCGTTCTTGACGGTCGAAAGTTCAGAGAACTTTTGTGTGACTGTGTGTATGCAAGCCAAGCTTGAGCGGAATTCCGTCAGAAAAACCATCCAAGGTTTTTCGGACGGAAAATCCGATCGTGTGTACACGGCATAAGAGACAAGGTATGGAGGAACAGGAACTGCTGGCAGGGAGGATAACTGGTGTGCAAAAGAACTACCATATATACTCGAGTATAAGCCGACCCGAATATAAGCCGAGGCACCTAATTTTACCATTAAAAACAGGGAAAACGTATTGACTCAAGTATAAGCCTAGGGTGTCCATCTGCATGCCTCACTGTGCCTCACTTTGCCTCACTGTGCCCATGCCTCACTGTGCCCATGCCTCACTGTGCCCATACCTCACTGTGTCCCTGCTTCACTGTGTCCATGACTAGACTTACGTTTAACATGGGAGCCTGGCTTTGAAAAATCGGTGCTCACCGGCCGTAGGTCCTCCAGACAGCAAACTTTGCACACTTGTAGAGGAGAACTGGGGCTACATGTGTGCCAAGTTTATGGGTCCCCAAAATTATCGGAGAAATTACCGTTTAACATGGGAGTCTATAGAAGGGGTGCCCGGCTTTGAAAAATCGGTGCTCCCCGGCCGTAGGTCCCCCAGACAACAAACTTTGCACACTTGTAGAGAAAGAGTGCGGCTATATGTGTGCCAAGTTTGGGGTCCAGGGGACCTACGGCCGGCCGGTACCGGGTCCTCGAAGTCCGGGAGATCATGCGCAAAAAGGTGACCCGAGTATAAGCCGAGGGGGCATTTTCAGCACAAAAAAATGTGCTGAAAAACTCAGCTTATACTCGAGTATATACGGTACTTGCCTCTTGCAATAAAAGGAATGAGGTTTCAGGAAACGCAGCATCTTCTAGAAGGGCTTAAAAAAATATGAAACCTATGATTTTTTTATATATATCAAAAGAGAAAACACCCTCCACTCAAAATGCTACCCTTCCCCCACCAAGGTTTCAGATATGCAAGAACTCCCATCTATTGGTTCTTGAATGCAAATGTAATATTCTTTTTTTTTTGCCTCAACTATGGAGATGAGGGGAATAAAGCAGGCTGTTTTGCGTGATCCAACCATACCAAGTCTTGTATATATATTGGCTGGTATTCCATCTGCTGTGGTTTTAATAAACAGTAAAGTGCAAAGCCCCGAGATGGGTTACAATGTAAGAACAGATGATCATTAATTTTTACAAGCAGGAGCTAAGTGACGACAGTGCCTGTTCTAAAATGTCAAAACTGGCACTATCTGTCACTTAGCTCTTGCTATGTTATAGAGCCTAGATAAAATCAACTTGACTATCTGCTCCACTGCAGGCTCATCCTATATGAAGTGCAGAGTGCAGATCTGATAGTAATCCTGCAGGATGTTTTGGACCAGGCTGGTTCCACACACTGAGCGGATGTTCCATCTGGACAAGATCACAGCAATGGAACGGGGACATGTCCTTTTACATCTAATCTCATTTCCAGAATCACGTTCCCCGGATCACTTCGCATTTAACGCAATGACATCTTGTTAACGTTGCTATCAGATGATACACAAGCTCTAAATAACTCAAACCTTGCCCTGTTCTTTTCTAAAATTAACTAGAATCTCACTGAGAAAAAACAGAACAGCTGTCATTTGACTGATTATAATATTTAGTGGTACATGTGGAGAGAATAACTCTCTTTAAAAAACCCACTTGCACATGAAGCTCGACAGTGGGTGGATTGACTTACTTCAGGGGGAAATGCTTTAAAGAGGAATGATCAAATATTAAAGTGGTTGTATACCCAAAACAACATTTAAAAAAAAAAAAAAACCTGCAAGACAAAGGCATAATGAGCTAGTATGACTAGCATACTAGCTCATTATGAATTACTTACCTTAGATCGAAGCCCCCAAAGCGACCCTCGTTCCTCTCCTCTGCCGCTGCCATGATACCCGGAGTGACTTCCGGGTATCGCTGCTCCGGCGCTGTGACTGGTCGGAGCGGCGATGACGTCACTCCCATGCATGCGCGCGTTTCCGGCGCTTTCCCATTCAAGGGAAAGTGCGCTCAGTGCGCCTGCGCCGTTGTCTGCCGTAGACATCGGTGCCCGATTTTCTGAAAATATCTCCTTAACCATGTAGGTTAAGGAGATATTGCAAGCACCTACAGGTAAGTCTAAAGCCTCGTACACACGATCGGATATCCTATGGATTCTAATCCGATGTTTTTTTCCATCGGAAATCCGATGAAGCTGACTTCCATCAGTCTTGCCTACACACCATCAGTCAAAAAACCGACCGTTCCAAACGCGGTGACGTAAAACACTCCGATGAGCCGAGAAAAATGAAGTTTAATGCTTCTGAGCATGCGTTGACTTGATTCTGAGCATGCGTGAGTTTTTTATCCGATGGATTTGCCCATAGACGATCGGAATTTGCTATCGGTTTTTGATCCATTGGAAACATTTAAAACATGTTCTATTTTTTAAAACCGATGGAAAAAAGACCGATAGGGGCCCATACACGATCGGTTTGTCCGATGAAAAAAGTCCATCGGACTGTTTTCATCTGTAAAACCGATCATGTGTACAGGGCTTGAGTGTAGGCTTACCTGTAGGTGCAAGTTGTATCGGAGGGTATACAACCACTTTAAGTGTAACGATGATTACATCTTTAACTGAAAGTATTTTGTTTTTTGGTAAACTTGCACTTGTACGTTTCCTGTGTTATATTTATGTTGTAATAATTAAAAAAAAAGTTTGTTATCATTTACCTATTTGTATTTCGGGCAGTAGTACATCTCCTTGCTGTATAATCTCATGTACAATATAAAAGAAAAGGAAACCAGATTTAAAAAAATAACACATATTATAAATATAATTTACATTAAACTGATCACATTTATACACTAAATGGTTAAAGGTTTTAGGACACCTGCCCATCGAAAATTGTGTGCTTCCAACCTTAGAGCAACAGTTTAGAGTAGGCCTGTAGGGCCCTCCATGTTCCTCTCCTTGTTGGGTGTGGGTCACATAGGAGGCCTACCCTGGGGTGGATTCTTCTGGGCTATGCTAGGCCTTACACATGGGATACTTTTACTTGTGCATCCAATTTGAACTTTTATTAATTCTCTTGATGTTAATATACAACACCATGGTCACTGTTGCATTTAGGAGGGACATGCAGAACCAATGCCTTCTCCACCTGTCCAGTGTATCTCTGCTACCTCACTCCCGATAACGGAATGGGGTCCCGCCATGAGCCTAGCATGGACTACATGTGTGCAATTCATTAAAGTGGTTGTAAACCCATTACAACCATTTTAAGCTACAGGTAAGCCTAAATTAAGGCTTACCTGTAGGTGCAAGAAATATCTCCCAAACCTAAAAGGTTTAGGAGATATTTGCAGAAATAGCGGCACTGATGTCTACGGCGCATGCGCCGTAGACATAGGGCACAGGCTCACTGAGCATGCAGTTTCTAGCACCGATCATGCCATTAGTGGCGGCACCAGCGCGCATGCGTGGGAGTGACGTCATCGCGGCTCCGGCCAGTCACATCGCTGGAGCCGCGATACCCGGGAGTCACTCCGGGATAGATGGCGGCGTCCGAGGAGGTGGATGAGGGCCGCTGCGGGGCTTCGATCTCAGGTAAGTAATTCATAATGAGCTAGTATGCTATGCATACTAGCTCATTATGCCTTTGTCTTGCAGGATGTATTTTTATTTAGATTTTACAGAGAGGGTTTACTTCCTCTTTAACTCTTGCTCTTCTATACCTGTGCACAGGCTAGGGACCTCTGTGGTGCAGATCTGCTCCTGTTGTTATGGGAGATGGACAGATCACAGAGAGATCTGAATAGAACTCCTACTGCAAGAGGCTATCCCACCTGGCACATGTGCACACTTACGACAGGCTGCTAGAGAAAGCTTTGTAACCCTTGGTAATCACTTGTGTCTTTACAGTGTATTAACTCTTATACTGCTGTCTTCATACCCCAATGTGTTTAACTGACCTAATCTGCAGACTATGGGGTTTATTTACTAAAGGCAAATCCCCTTTGCACTACACGTGCACTGCAGGTGCACTTGGAAGTGCACTTGGGAAGTGCAGTCGCTGTAGATCTGAGGGGGGCATGCAAGGAAAATAAAAAACAGCATTTTTGCTTGCACATGATTGGATGATAAAATCAGCAGAGCTTCCCCTTATTTCAGAGCTTCCCCTCAGATCTACAGCGACTGCACTTACATGTGTACTTGCAGTGAACTTGTAGTGCATAGTGGATTTCCCTTTAGTAAATCAACTCCTATGTGTGCTGTTTTTTTGCACTACAGACCTTGACTGACTTCAGACTAGGCAAGAACGAAATTTCAAAAGTTTTACTGAAAAACTTGGTCATTCCAGATAACATTGGTAGCAGTCTTTTCCTAACATCCCTAGTCCCTAACTAAGACTTGATAGGTACCCCAGCATACCTGCACAGGATAGAGCCCATTATGGCAGAAATCAAGGATTGGTGTCCTCGGGTGTTTGGTAGCTCTCATTGGTCCCGTACTCTGTAGAGGCTCTTGATCTATAGGTTCTTTGGTTTTGGCAGAAGGCTGTGTGGATGGACTCCGGCAATGGTCAGGTAACGTGCACACCTACTCACTCAGCACCCCCTGAATAATACCCTTGTCCCATTTTTATACAGTACAGGACCAGTGGGTTGGACTTAACCACTTCAATACTGGGTATTTTCATCCCCTTCCTGCCCAGGCCAATTTTCAGCTTTCAGCGCTGTCACACTTTGAATGATAATTGTGCGGTCATGCAACATTGTAGCCAAATTACATTTTAATAATTTTTTCCCCCACAAATAGAGCTTTCTTTTTGTGGTATTTGATCACCTCTGCGTTTTTTTTATTTTTTGCGTTTTAAACAAAAAAAGTGTGACAATTTAGAAAAAAAACACAATATTTTTAACTTTTTGCTATAATAAATATCCCAATTTTTTTTTTTAACCTCCCTGGCAGTAATCTCGAGTCTGGCTCGGGGGAAAATTTCAGTACCAAAAGCGGTAACCCCGAGCCACACTCGGGATCGCATTGCAGGATCCAGGGAAAGTTACTTACCTTGTCCCCTGGTTCCTGCGATGTCTCCCCGCTGTGTGTGCGAGCCGTCTCCTCGCTCGATTCACAGTGCAGAGTGCTGAGCTCTGTTCCCTGCGAGTGTTGCGACGCACGGGGACGGAGTTCGGCGCCAAATTCAAAAAAATAAAAACACAGTATAGATACAGTATACTGTATTCTTACTGATTACAGTACTGTATCAAATTAGTTCACATCTTCTTTGCCCCTAGTGGTTAGTCCAGTGTCCTGCATGCACTTTTACATTATAAATACTTTTCTTTCTGCCTGGAAACTGGAGATTGTCCATAGCAACCAAAAAGTGTCAGTTTACGTCAAAAGTGGTTTTAGACCAGCTAGAAAACAGCGATAATAAATTGGAATCACTTGCAGAATTGAGCGATAGCGAATTGTGGGGAAATTCATCATCAAACACTGAAAGCTTTGACAACGACTATTCTGCAACTGAGCAAATTTCTGTGTTTTTGATTTGATTACATTATTGATTTTTTTTTTATTATTATTATATTATTATTTGTTATAATTATTTATAGTTATTTATTATATTATAATTTATGATTTAGTTTTTTGAACTTTATCATACCTGGGATGTCTACTAGACTCTGGTTTGGACAGATTTAAGTGAGTTATTTCTAAGAATTACAGGCCTACAATATAAAACGCCAAATTTCCATGAAAAACATTATACCGCTTTGAGCATCAAAAATCCGACATAATCATACCGCCAGGGAGGATGAAAACTATTTTTTTCCTTAGTTTAGGCTGATATGTATTCTTCTGCATATTTTTGGTAAAAAAAATCGCAATAAGCGTATATTGATTGGCTTGCGCAAAAGTTATAGCGTCTACAAAATAGGGGATAGATTTATAGCATTTTTATTATTATTATTTTTTTTACTACTAATGGCGGCGATCTGCGATTTTTATCATGACTGTGACATTGCGGCGGACATATCGGACACTTTTGACACTGTTTTGGGACCATTCACATTTATACAGCGATCAGTGCTATAAAAATGCACTGATTACTGTATAAATGTGACTGGCAGGAAAGGGGTTAACACTAGGGGGCGATCAAGGGGTTAATTGTGTGTCCTAGGAAGTGATTCCAACTGTGGGGGGAGGGGACTGATGAGAGGAGGAGACCGATCGTTGTTCCAATATTTAAGGAACATACGATCAGTTCTTCTCTCCCCTGACAGGACGTAGATCTGTGTGTTTACACACACAGATCCATGTCCCTGCTCTGTGAAGAGCAATCGCGGGTGCCCGGCGGCCATCGCACCCGCTGGGCACACGCATCGAAACCACAGTGATGCACGAGCACGCGCTCGCTCACCACAATGCCGGGAAGACAAAGACGTCCGGAGGAAGGGAGGGTTCCTGCTGCCGTCATTTTACAATACGGCGGTAGGCAAGTGGTTAAGAAAGCCCACCAAGAAAGAACCGGGTAAGATTTTAACACTAACCCTTCCTGCTGGGGCAACATAAAAATCAACCTGCTGACAGGCCCTTTTCTATTCTAGCATGACTGTGCCCCTGTGTTCCATAAATACACGAGTTTGGTGTGGAGGAACTCAAGTGGCCTGCACAGAGCTCTGGGACTGGTATAGAATTTGGGGGGACCTCACACTTTTTTTGTTTTGTTTTTTTGTGTAGGGCCCCCATTAAAATTAATATCAGACCTGAAGGGCTTGGTATGAAATAGGGGGGATCCCATGCCATTTCTTTTGTGTGTGTGAGCCCTCCTCTCATCTAGGATAAGGATCTGGTATAGATGAAGATAATTCCCAGCCAGCTGAGAGCTGTTATTTTGCAAGCAATTTAAAAACACTTTTTTCTTTGTAAATGTCTGTTTTGCTCTACTAGGTTGTGTACATTGCACAAAGTGTACCCAGGTATGTGAGACCCATCACTATAAGTGAGTTCTTGTCAGGGCTGGACTGGGACAAAAATTTGGCCCTGGACTTCATCCAGACCGGCCCACTTTATGTTTGCAAACACACACAAAAACAGTATATAAACTATACGCAATTGCGCAAAAAAAAAGTAAAAACATTCCACTGTAAGTATAAACGGCTTTTCTATTTTTATTCTTAATTTAGAAAAAAAGATGCATTCCAACATTACAGACGCCTTTAGAATGACATGTGTAAGTTGCACTCCGTTCAATTAAATTCATTCATCTGTGACCAGTAAATTCATTCATCTGTGACCAGTAAATTCATTCATCAGTGACCGTGACCAGCAGTGGCAGTACATTCATTCATCAGTGACCATGACCAGTAAATTCATTCATCTGTGACCAGTAAATTCATTCATCAGTGACCGTGACCAGCAGGGCTCTGGACTTCATACAGACCAGCCCACTTTAATTTAATAAAATGCTGCCCCCCACCCCCCAAAAAATCACGCCCACCAAAAGGCCCCTACATCCATTATTGTATATCATGAGAGGGTAAGCGAGAGGGGAATGAGAGAGAGAGAAAGGGTTGAGGGAAAGGGGGTGAGAGGGGGTGGGTGAGAGAGGGGGGTGAGTGTAAGAGAGAGGGAGTGAGTGTAAAAGAGAGGGGGTGAGTGTAGGACCCCTTTCACACTAAGGCGTTTTTCAGGTGCTTTTGGGCTAAAAATAGCGCCTGTAAAGCGCCTGAAAAACAACTCCGCTGCAGTCCCAGTGTGAAAGACCGAGTGCTTTCACACTGGGGCGCTGCCAGGGTGTTAAAAAAAGTCCTCCAAGCAGCATCTTTGGGGCGGTGGAGGAGCGGTGTACACACCGCTCCTGCCCATTGAAATGAATGGCCACCGCTGCTGAAGCGCCTGCAAAGCACTTCGGCAGCAGCGCTACACGGGCGCATTTAACCTTTAATTTGGCTGCTAGCCAGGGTTTAAAGCACCTGCTAGAAGCCGAATAGCGCAGCTAAAACGACCGTAAAGTGCTGCTAAAACTAGCAGCGTTTTACCGTCAATGCCCGCCCCAGTGTGAAAGCAACCTAAGAGACAGGGAGTGAATGAGACAGAGGGAAGGGCAGAGAGACAGAGGGGGGAGCTAAGAGACAGAGGGGGGAGCTGAGAGACAGAAGGGGGAGCTGAGAGATAGAGGAGGAGAGCTGAGAGATTGAGGGGGGAGCTGAGAGATAGAGGAGGAGGGCTGAGAGACAGGGGGCTGAGAGACAGAGGAGGGGTCTGAAAGACAGAGGGGGGCTGAGAGACAGGGGGCTGAGAGACAGAGGGGGAGAGCTGAGAGACAGAGGAGGAGAGCTGAGAGACAGAGGGGGGTCTGAGAGACAGAGGGGGGTCTGAGAGATAGAGGGGAGCTGAGAGACAGAGGAGGGGCTAAAAGAGGGGGGACTGAGAGACACTGGAACTGAGAGACAGAGGGGGGGTCTGAGAGACAGAGGGGGGTCTGAGAGACAGAGGGGGGTCTAAGCGACAGAGGGGGAGCTGAGAGACAGAGGAAGAGCTGAGAGACAGAGGGGGGCTGAGAGACAGAGGGGGGGCTGAGAGACAGGGGGAGCTGAGAGACAGGGGGGCTGAGAGACAGGGGGATCTGAGAGACAGAGGGGCGAGCTGAGAGACAGAGGGGGAGAGCTGAGAGATAGAGGAGGGGGCTGAGAGACAGTGGGGGTCTGAGAGACAGAGGAGGGGTCTGAGAGACAGAGGAGGGGTCTGAGAGGCAGAAGGGGAGCTGAGAGACAGAGGGGGAGCTGAGAGACAGAGGGGGAGAGCTGAGAGATAGGGGAGGGGGCTGAGAGACAGTGGCGGTCTGAGAGACAGAGGAAGGGTCTGAGAGGCAGAAGGGGAGCTGAGAGACAGAGGGGGAGCTGAAAGACAGAGGGGAAGCTGAGAGACAGAGGGGTAGCTAAGAGACAGAGGGGGAGCTGAGATATAGAGGAGGAGAGCTGAGAGACAGAGGAGGGGTCTGAAAGACAGAGGAGGGGTCTGAGAGACAGAAGGGGGGTCTGAGAGACAGAAGGGGGATCTGAGAGACAGAAGGGGGATCTGAGAGACAGAGGAGGGGGCTAAAAGAGGGGGGACTGAGAGACACGGGGACTGAGAGACAGAGGGGGGTCTGAGAGACAGAGGAGTGGTCTGAGAGACAGAGGGGGCTGAGAGACAGAGGAGGGGGCTGAAAGAGGGGGGACTGAGAGACAGAGGGGGGACTGAGAGACAGAGGGGGGACTGAGAGACAGAGGGGGGACTGAGAGACAGAGGTGGCAGAAAGACAGAGGGGACAGAGAGACATAGGGGAGGGCTGAGACAGACCACATAGCACTGTCCCTTTCTGCAGTCCCTCCTCTGCTCACCTCCCTGCTGTCTCAGTGTTCTGGCATGTTTGTGTAGGATGCCAGGTACCTGATGGCCAGCAGCAGCAGCGCCGAGTCTTCCTCTTGATCCGGGGGGTGCTCTCGCTGCTGCTCTGCTCCTTACAGTGGCACATGTTCTCTTCCTCCAGGCTCCCAGTCAGCCTGCCCTCCGGCCCAGGCTGCATGGTTCCTGGAGCAGAGAGGAGGTGGAGGAATCGAGGTTCTGGGAGCGCCGGGGTGGCCGCGCTCACTACTGTTCGCCTCTTCGGTGATCAGGGAAGGGGTGGAGCTCTTCGCCCTCCTCAGAATTTTACATCCAATTGCCCTCCTTGCTGGCCACCTTCACCTTCCCCAAATCCCTGCCGCTGTTTTCTGCCACACTCCCGCTGCCGCCGGACTGCATAAAAAAAGGGCCACAAAAGATAAATTAAAAAAATTTGTGGACCGCTGTTTGCTGCCACGCTCCCGCTGCCGCCGAACTGCATAAAAAACCGGGCCACAAAAAAAATATATACTTTTTTGTGGGCCGCTGTTTGCTGCCACACTCCTGCTGCCGCCAGACTGCATAAAAAACCGGGCCACAAAAAAATAAATAAAAACAATTTGTAGGCCGCTGTTTGCTGCCACGCTCCCCCTGCCGCCGAATAAAAAACCGGGCCACAAATTTTTTTTTTCTTGTGGGCCGCTGTTTGCTGCCACACTTCCGCTGCCGCCGAACTGCATAAAAAAAACGGCCCACAGTCCATCCCTGGTGACCAGTAAATTCATTCATCAGTGACCGTGACCAGTAAATTCATTCATCAGTGGCCATGACCAGCAGTGGCAGTACATTAATTCATCAGTAACCATGACCAGCAGTGGCAGTACATTCATTCATAAGTGACCGTGACCAGTAAATTCATTCATCGGTGACCATGACCAGTAAATTCATTCATCAGTGACCATGACCAGTAAATTCATTCAGTAAATTCATTCATCAGTGACCATGACCAGCAGTGGCAGTACATTAATTCATCAGTAACCATGACCAGCAGTGGCAGTACATGCATTCATAAGTGACCGTGACCAGTAAATTCATTCATCAGTGACCATGACCAGTAAATTCATTCATCTGTGACCAGTAAACTCATTCATCAGTGACCGTGACCAGTAAATTCATTCATCAGTGACCGTGACCAGCAGTGGCAGTACATTAATTCATCAGTGACCGTGACAAGTAAATTAATTCATCTGTGACCATGACCAGTAAAATAATTCATCAGTGACCGTGACAAGTAAATTAATTCATCAGTGACCGTGACCAGTGCAGGACATTATTACATAAGTTACTATGACCAGTGGCAGTACATTTACCCCTCCCCCTGCCTTGCTGCATATTAAAAAAATCAGACAGACAGTCACAGTTCAGAATCTTCATACTGCAGTCAGTTGGCTGCATTCCATATGGCATCAGCCTAATTTATCTTAGTGCTTTCTTACTTGTGAATGCGATAGTAGTTACACAGTGATGACTGTTCTGCTGTCTGACCTTGTATGGTAATGGTTCCTCCTCCCTCCTCGGCTCCTCCAATGATAATCCCCTCCCGCCTCTGGCCGTGAGTGACGTCACGCCGCTGGGACGGGACTGTAAACATAGGAAAAGGGAAGTGTCGTGGCAGCGATGATGGCTATTGGCTGGCGCCGCCGCCGGGTGCAGGATTGTTTGCGTAAATGTTCATCCACACAGACAGGCTCAGAGAGACGAGTGAGTGACACACTGACAGTGATAGCCAGCCCACTGGGCCGATCGGCCCACCGGGAAACTCCCGGTAGTCCCGATGGCCAGTCCATCCCTGGTTCTTGTTATTGGAAGTTTTTATATTTATTGAGAAAAGTGTTAGCTTGAGCTTCCTCCAGGGTCACACAAAGCCAATATGAATATTGATTTAAAATTCAAAACTTTATTTTGTTTATTTTGGGTGTGAAAGGGTTAAAACCTTATTAGCAGGATGTATTTAACGTTTGTGTCCCCTTTGGGTTCTAACTTGTAACAGGTTAACCACTTAAGAACCGCCGCACGCCGATGTACGTTGGCAGAATGGCACAGCTGGGCACAAGTGACAAGGGCATACAGGTACATCCCCTTTAAGATCCCAGCCGTGGGTCACGAGCGCGCCTCTTCTCCATGACCGTCCCCGCGGGAACAGCGAACCCGATCGCCGCTGGTGTCCCGTGATCGGGTCACAGAGAGGAAGAACGGAGAGAGGTAAGTGTAAAAAACCTCTCCCCGTGCTTCCTAGTGAGCCTGTCACTGATCGTCTGTTCCCTGTCATAGGGAACGGCAATCAGTGACATCAAACGCTAAGCCACGCCCCCCCCCCACAGTAAGAAACACACATCAGGGCACACTTAACCCCTACAGTGCCCCCTCCTGGTTAACCCCTTCACTGCCAGTGTAATTTTCACAGTAATCAGTGCATTTTTATAGCACTGTTCGCTGTAAAAATGACAATGGTCCCAAAATAGTGTCAAAAGTGTCTGATGTGTCTGCCATAATGTCGCAGTCACAATAAAAATCGCTAAACGCCGCCATTACTAGAAAAATAAAATTATTAATAAAAATGCAATAAAACTATCCCCTATTTGGTAGACGCTATAAATTTTGCGCAAACCAATCAATAAACGCTTATTGCGATTTTTTTTACCAAAAATATGTAGAAGAATACGTATCGGCCTAAACTGAGGAAAAAAAATGTTTTTTAATATATTTTTTGGGGATATTTATTATAGCAAAAAGTAAAAAATATTGCATTTTTTTCAAAATTGTCGCTCTATTTTTGTTTATAGCGCAAAAAATAAAAATCGCAGAGGTTATCAAATACCACCAAAGGAAAGCTCAATTTTGTTTGGGAGCCATGTCGCACGACCGCGCAATTGTCAGTTAAAGCGACGCAGTGCCGAATAGCAAAAATTGCCCAGGTCTTTAAGCTGCATAATGGTCCGGGTCTTAAGTGGTTAAAAGTGAGAGGCAGTATTCACGGCAAGGGTCAACTTTTTGGGTGACGCACTAGTCCAATACATTCTCTATTTCTACTCATACTTGAATCTGCAGTATGTAGATTAAACAGCAGCATATCCCATTTTATGAGCAGTTTCTTGGGCTGATTCAGAAGTGTCTTTTCCCTATAGCAGAATTGTGAGTTTTGGTGACTAAATTCCACTTTTAAATAAAACAAAAGAGCTATGAAGCTCTGGAGGGAGTGAAATGCGTTAGTGCTTGCAGAACCAGGCGTAACTGTTTGTGCATTGGACTTGTGAATAACCATATATGAGGCTTTTAAGGGAGAACAGCTTCCTTCTCTTTTCTTTCATTTGAAAGTGGAACATATGAAGCAGCCAGCAAACCTTGGGAACCCTTAACCAGAGCCTGAATGAGGTGGATGTGTGCCTTGTGCAGGGGCTTACTCATAAGCTCTTGTGGGTGGTGAAAAACGCATCAGTGATCGTGGTCTGTGAAGTAGCGTAGGCTGCAGTGGTGGCTGGTGCTCAAAATTTTTTGGGGGGGCGCAAACAAACTGAAAAATTCTGAAAAAAACCCCATCAATTGCAGCCTCACTGTGCCCATCAAACGCAGCCACTGCTGTGCCCATCAAACGCAGCCACTGTGCCATCAAATGCAGCCACTGTGCCCATCAAACGTGCCACTGTGCCATCAAATGCAGCCACTGTGCCCATCAAACGCAGCCACTGTGCCCATCAAACGCAACCACTGTGCCCATCAAACGCAGCCACTGTGCCTATCAAACGCAGCCACTGTGCCATCAAATGCAGCCACTGTGCCCATCAAACGTGACACTGTGCCATCAAATGCAGCCACTGTGCCCATCAAACCCAGCCACTGTGCCCATCAAACGCAGCCACTGTGCCCATCAAATGCAGCCACTGTGCCATCAAATTCAGCCACAGACAGATAAAAAAAAATTAAAAGAACAAGCCAAAGTCAGAATAGTAAATGATCAGAACAAATTGGCGGCCGCATTCCTAACTCTTGCACTCTGTAGGCTACTTACTCCTGACCCCTACACTCTGAGTAATACTTACTCCTGACCCCTAGACTCTGAGCAATACTTACTCCTGACCCCTACACTCTGTGTAATACTTACTCCTGACCCCTACACTCTGAGCAATAGTATCTTGACCCCTACACTCTGTGCATTACACACTTTTGATGCAGAGCAAATTAGGCTCATTTTTTATTTACCCATGACCTGTAAGCCCCTCCCACTGGAGGGGCACAATATGGCCACTCTATGCACCAAAATCAGCCTCACTCTTGCTCTTTTTAGTGGATACAGCTCATTGCTTTGGCCCTTGAAAAATAGTAAGTGAGCGTATAATTAGGGTGAAGATAGCATTTATTTATTTATTATCAAATGAGTATGTTTCCTGAAGAATATGCCAAGCTCAGCATTCAGGACCCCATCCAGCTTTACAGTCCTGAGAACAGCAGAATTCTCTGCACTCACAGTAAATTAAAAACAGTGCCATGTATCAGCACAGATGGCTCTCCCCCCTGGCACATACCTTCTTCCGTATAACATCAAGACAGTCACCAGCATATGCAGATTTTGCCTGCAGCCCAACACACAGATATCATTTCTGTATACTGGATGCAAAATTATAGAATCAAAGCAGTAGATAGTGATGAGTAAATTAAAATCTGTCAAAAAAAAATTTGGGAATAAAACTGTTATTGGAGAAAAAAATTATAATCTGCTGCACCTTTAATTTGCTCAAGCAGCTCAATTAATGTGTTGTGCAGGGTTTGGAGCTATTAATCTGCTTCTTTTTTTACTTGTTCTAAAGAAAAAAAAGAAAAAATCCACCCTCATAAAAACTATGACTGGTGCAGTAAGTATATGCTGTAGTATCACAAAAGGAAGAGTGGCCTGAGCAAGTGGACCCTTGCTATCATAATACCAGACATATGAACTTCATTGTAATGCTCCAAATTGGTTGGAATTGTAGGGAATTGCTCTTTTGTACACATGATGTTTTTGTGTGAGGTTGTTTACATTCATGCCTGGTAACTATCATAGAGTTCTTATTACAAACAGATTCTTTCTGTTAAGAGGTTGTTTCCTGCCCCTGCTTAAGGGTCAGGAAACCCCTCAAGGCTATATATGTGGATGTCTTACAGGAAGTGAAGGAGAGAGTGGCCAGACACATACTGTGCAAGCCAGGAGATGCTGGAGGCTGATTTTGTTCTGTATCCATCCCTCCAGGTGGAAAATGGACAATAGGCAAGTGTTACTGCACTGTGACTGGTTTGTGTTGAAGTGTATATCTGCCACTTCATTATTTAAAGCAACAGTGTCCCTTTTTGGTCTGGGGGGTTCCTAGCTAGTATTTGCCCAGGGGACGGTAAACAGCTCAGGATAACGGCAGGATAGGCTTTCCAACGGCCATTTAGATAGGTAGCGGTTCGGTAGCATATAGTCAGGTTAGGCACCAAGAGATAGGCTAGATAGGCCTGATTTGCCTTGCAGGTGGCACGTTTCAGACTTCTCCGCTATCGGTGTGTTCATCTGTAGAAGCGTCCCCAGGAAGCCACCGCTCCACAGATGCATCAGCATTTGTCCTCTCAAGCCGGATTATGTTACGCCTTGTAAGCCAGCTCATCAGGGGCCCCTGCAACTAAACTGTGCCACAGGGCCTAATTGGAGGTATTGGTGTTAAAGTGGTTTTAAACCCACAAACAAAAAACAACAAAAAAAAACGCAAGACAAAGGCATAATGAGCTAGTATGCATAGCATACTAGCTCATTATGAATTACTTACCTTAGATCGAAGTTCCCACAGTGGTCCTTGTACCCCACTCCGGCTGGCGACATCGCTCCCGGAGTTACTTCCGTGTATCGCAGGCTCCGGCGCTGTGATTGGCCGGAGCCGCGATGATGTCACTCCCGCACAAAATGCACAATACTCTCCAAGCTTCTACAGAAAAAAAAAAATATTATATATATATATATATATATATATATATATATATATGTAGCACTTACCCCCATTTTAGGGGGCGGCTGTTTTTGTTGGGTCTGCAAACTACCTCCAAGGCTTCCGTTGTCGGGGTATAGAAAGAAAGTCTCCAGAAAGGCCAATGTCCACACAAATGTAAAACCCAAACGGTCAGGATTTATTTACTTTTGCTGAGGAAACTTGAGAGGAAAGTAGAATACGAGAGAAGAACAGGGGAAGGTTCAGGTACACAGCACCAAAGTCACAATCATCGCCACTCAAGCCTGAGTGGGTATTGCTCACCCGGATAGTTCAGTTTAGTGGTCCTAGCAGCGGGAATGAAGCACGAATCAATCTTTCTTTTGAGAACTAGGGATACGATTAGGAATCCTCTGCCACAGGATTATTAAAAGTCCCGAACCTTCCAGCCAAGCAATAATGAAAGAACCTTTATGCCGGATTGGCGTATTGCAGGGCTTGTAATGATGATAATGGATCCCTCCTTAGGTGAGCTCCAGGCCTCCTCCCGAGACAGCAGCAACGTCGCTAGTCTCCTTTTGGGGCAGATCCTCCCATGGCCTCCTTCCCCAAGCGTGGGCTTCCTGCAGGTGGGTAGCCTGGGATCCTTTCCTGAAGTGTAGGCCTCAGCCAGCAGAGCTGGGCCTAACAAGTAGCAATGCAACCTTGGGCTGAAGGTGCCCGAGGGCCAGAACACACGCGCACCTCGTGCCATGCGGGCCACGAGGTGTGCACACAGGACAGGCCTGCCCGGCCCTTAGGAACGGACGAACGAACCCCAAAAAATGGCGTCTGCCCCTTATGTACCTTCTCCCAGCATGCACAACGGTTAGACCACGCCCACTGCATTGCTGCCGGGAAAGGACACCCAAGGTGTTGTGATACCCCCTGTAGTTCAACCTATGCCGGTGGTGACAGTGTCACCTACAGGCGAACAGGGGACATTACTGCCAGGCAGCATCACACCCAGAGCAGAAGCAAATTTAGAACAATCAATATGTCTGAGCCCAACTACTGGCCCAGACTACCCCTAAATTTTAAGCATAGCGCCCCCAAATATTGGGGGGGGTGCTACATATATATTTATATGATACCACACTTCCTCAATGCAGTGAAAAGTTGAATTTTCCAGACATAGGAAAACAAATCAACCTCCGTGTACCACAGAACAGCTAGAAGAGATTGATGCTTAATGGAGGAATTAACACAAAATTCCAGAGGCAAATTCTACAATACCTGGGTAAGCTGGTTAGAATTCAAACTATCTACCCCATAGGCAGCATACATGGCCTCCAGTTACCATTTTTTGTGTTAACACGGCCATAGGGATGGTAATGTCTTCGTCAGATAAAATTTAAAAAGAGATAAGGACACAAAATCATGTCATTATATGATTTTGGCAATAATGGCTTCCACATGCATTAAGAATAAGTTGCATAAATGTTGTATAAATGTTAACTGAGATGCTCTGTTTACCAATTAACTGGACTACACTACTTCAGAGCCAGTTCACACGGGGGCAACACGACTTCCAGCGCGACTTTGGGAGGCAACTTGGACACGACTTGAGTATGAATCACAGCGCGACTCCAGGCAACTTACAAGCAACTTCAAGTTGCCTCCAGGACAGGCGACTTTCCAGTGGCCAATCAAACAATAATCAGCTCTGTGGGAGGGAGGGGGGAGGGAGGGGTTTTCCTGGAAAACGATTTTTACTTCCTGGAAAGTTGCTTCAGTTAAGACAGGGGATCCGACTTGGAGGCAACTTCCATTGAAATCAATGGGTACAAGTCGCCTAGAAGTCGGATTGAAGTCGTACAGGAACCTTTTCTGAAGTCGGAGCGACTGCAGTAGTGTGCATTAAGACGGCTCCATTCACTTCCATTACTTTTCTAAACCGCGCGACTTGGGGCAACTTGAAGTTGGATCCCAGGACGCCCCTGTGTGAACCGGCTCTTACGTCTTAATGTGACAAGTGTTTCCCCCTCTCTAGTTCTATTCACTTTTTTGTCTTTACATTTTGCTGTACTTGAGTACAGATATTTTTTTACTTTCCTTAACCACTTCCCGCCCCGTCAATAGCAGATTGACGTCCGGGAAGTGGTTCTGTTATCCACACTGGACGTCATATGACGTCCTGCGGGATAACAGCCGCCGCGCGCCCGGGGGGGGCGCGCATCGCGGCGATCGGTGGAGCGGTGGGTCAGTCTGACCCACCGCTACACTGATCTCGGTAAAAAGCCTCCGGCGGAGGCTTTTTACCACGTGATCAGCCGTGTCGAATCACGGCTGATCACAATGTAAACAGGAAGAGCCGTTTATCGGCTCTTCCTCACTCGCGTCTGACAGACGCGAGAAGAGGAGAGCCGATCGGCGGCTCTCCTGACAGGGGGGGTTCGCGCTGATTGTTTATCAGCGCAGCCCCCCCTCGGATACCCACACTAGACCCCCAGGGAAGCCCCCCAGGACCACCAGGGAAGCCCCAATCATGTGGATGGCCCCCATGGCCATCCACATGTAGTAAAAATAAATTAATAAAATAAAAACATTAAAAAAATATGCCAATCAGTGCCCACAAATGGGCACTGACTGGCACTTTCACAATGTGTGGTGGCTGGCATTGCTGGGCACCAGTGCCACCAATGCCACCTACTAGTGTCCATCAGTGCCACCTATCAGTGCCCATCCGTGCCCATCCGTGCCAATCTGTGCCCACCTATCAGTGCCTGTCCATGCCACCTATCAGTGCCGCCCATGAGTGCCCATCAGTGCCGCCTATGAGTGCCAATCAGTGCCGCCTATGAGTGCCAATCAGTGCCACCTATGAGTGCCCATCAGTGCCGCATACCAGTGCCACATATCAGTGCCGACTATCAGTGCCCATCATCAGTGCCCATCAGTGCCACCTCATCAGTGCCACCTCATTGGTGCCACCTCATCGGTGCCCATCAGTGTCGCCTTATCAGTGCCCTTCAGTGCCGCCTTATCAGTGCCCGTCATTGAAGTAGAAAAGGTACTTATTTACAAAACAAATTAACAGAAACAAAGAAAAACTTAGTTTTTTTTAAAAATTTCGCTCTTTTTTTATTTGTTGTGCAAAAAATAAAAATCGCAGAGGCGATCAAATACCACCGAAAGAAAGCTCTATTTGTGGGAACAAAATGATAAAAAATTTGTTTGGGTACAGTGTAGCATGACCGCTCAATTGTCATTCAAATTGCGACAGTGCTGAAAGCTCAAAATTGGCTTGGGCAGGAAGCTGTATAAGTGCATGGTATTGAAGTGGTTAAAGAAGATAAAAACTAAGGGAATTAGCATTTTCTTTAAAAATATTCCATTGTCTTTTTTTAAAATATTTTTTAAAGAAAATGCAAATTCCCTTATTTTTTTTACTTTCCGTAAAGAAGAAAAAAAACGAAAAAATAAAAAATACCTGAATACCAGACTCAATTATTTTACATTATTTAGGGTAATTGCTGGAATCTGACCTTTGATTGGTTGGCAAAGCAATGCATCTCCGTAAGATCTGACTGTCCTCTATAAAACCTGTTTTTTCATTCAGATTTCAATGTAAATAATTAAGAGATTTACAACCTGCAGATTGCACTGTAATGATTCCTTTATAATATGAAAAGGCAGCTTAGGTCATTAAAGGTAGTCTGAGCCTGCTGAGTGTTTGTAAAATGTCTAGAATACAAATGTGCAATTTTTTTCAAAAAATCTCTCCTTTCTCACAAGCATGTTGAATACTGAAGGCAGAGCAACAGCTTATAGGACCATTAAAAGCAGTGGCAAAGCTAGACATTCTTTAACCCGGGGCAAAGAATCAGTTTAGCGCCCCCCCACATGCTCCTCTGCCCCCCCATGCGCCTCTGGTCCCCCACATGCTCCTCTGGTCCCCCACATGCTCTTCTGGACCCCCCTGTGCTCATCTGGTCCCCCACATGCTCCTCTTTTACCCCCATGCTCCTCTGGTCCCACACATGCTCCTCTGGTCCCCCACATGCTCCTATGTTCCCCCCATGCTCCTCTGTTCAGTCCTCCATGCTCCTCTGTTCCCCCGTGCTACTCTGGTCCCCCACATGCTCTTCTGGCCCCCCCTGATCCTCTCCCCCCTTATCCTTTGGTCCCCCATGCTCCTCTGGTCCCACACGTGCTCCTCTGGTCCACCCCCATTGCTCCTCTGGTCCCCCTGCTACTCTGTCCCCCCTTATCCTTTGGTCCCCCCACGCTCCTCTGGTCCTCCCTGTACACCTCTGGTGCGCCACATTCTCCTCTGTCCCCACCTTCTCCTTTGATCCCCCCTGCTCCTCTGCCCCACACCCTACTCCTCTTAACCCCCTCTTCTCTGTTACCCCACAGCGCTTACCTTCTCTCCCTGGCTAGCTGTGCAGTATGCGGCAGCGGACGGGCTGGATAAAGACATGATCCTCCGCACTGAGAAGCTTATCATACGATCAAGAAAGACAGGCAGCCACAGACCGTTATAACATAACCTTCCTTGGCACTCGTTCGCCTGCTCTTTCCTTCCCCCGCACTCAATTTAGAGTGTGGGGCAGCAGACAGTTTGGAGAGCGGGGCAATGTAAGAACAAGAGCACAAGTGCCAAAGACGGTTATGTTATAACAGTCTGTGGCTGCCTGTCTTTCCGGATCATACGATGAGCTTCTCAGTGCAAAGGATCATGTCTTTATCCAGCCTGTCCGCTGCCGCATACTGCACAGCTAACCATGGAGAGGAGGTGAGCGCTGCGGGGGACCAGAGAAGCGAGGGGGAGGTTTGGTGGCGGTCCGCTAGTGGGAGGTAGAGGTGGGGAACCAGATGCAGGAGGATTGGTACCAGCCACGGTGCTCACCTCAGTACCGCACCTGGGGCACGGTCCCCCCCCCTTTAGTTTGGGCCCTTATCAAGAGCCCAGGTAAAGTTGTCACTTCCTTAAATACAGGATTGGTGGTGTATTTTCATTAGAGGCATGTTTGGCATGTTACATTTTTCATCTACTCTCTCTGAGGACTACAGAACCCTGTCATCTATGTTAGGCTAGGTTCACACTATACAGTATATGGGTGCGGGACTGTATTTAATCACACGCTTTCTCACACCCACTTAAAAAACCGGCTGCTGTTAGCAGATGCGCAGAAGTGCTAATAATCCTTAATGACGCCCCATGCACAGGAAGCTGCAGGACAATTTCCTGTGTTGTGAACCACATAGCACTATGCGGTTTCCCTGCAGCTGCAATTTCGGAAATGGTGCAGAAAACCTATTCTAGGCATTTTCTGTATGTACAGCAGCCCATTCCAATGAATGGGCTGCTGTGCCCTTACAAAAGCTGCCACAAGGAAACTGCCATTGCATTATTGCAATTGACTGCAAAATCACCCCTGTTCCTGACCCGCAGGCAAAATGCATTGCTCTTTAGCAAGAAGCGTGCAGGGGTGCCATTATTTCTTAATTCATTAATTCTTAATGGCACCCCCATGAGTCAACAAACGAGACACATTTACATGTGCACCAAATTGCATACTACGCAAGTACTTTCCCTACATTTATAAAGGTAGGCAGCCAATTGAAATGAAGGGGCTGCCTACATGTAGAACACAGGTAGCACAAGTGTGAACCTAGCCATACAAAAAAGATGAGGAGCTTTCTGTAGTTCTGTAGATACACTTGAAAGATTAGCTATTTGCAATATTATTTGGGGTTTTTCCTTGGCATAAACTTACAATTTTTTTTTCTAAAAGGTCGTAAAAATTACTGTGCTAAAGTCTTACAAAGGTAGCAGCCAGCACTACAATCTAACAAAAATTGTATACCAGATACAGTAAATAAATAAAAAAAGTGCAGTGCTATATATAGCTAATTATCAACAGAAATGAATGGTGATGCTAACATATATACATGAACATATATAAACATATAATTAAATAGAAAAGGGCTGACTCACTCAAATCAGGAACACCTCATCCCGTTTAATGAAAAGCAAAAAGAAAATTGGACATTTAGGGTAAAATATACCCTGGGACTTTTAAACGGTGTTCAATGTGGAAAATAGAAATACACAAAGTATTAAAATTTTATACATATTTATTGAAAAGAGGTAAAAACAGACAAGCATTTGAATAAAATGACCATCCATACTAAATACATGACAAAAATGCAATACGCATGAGGAACTGCCGTAAGATCACTCAACTAGTTTCGCTACGATGAGCTTCTTCAGGAGTTTTGTTGACGTTAAAGCAGATCATCCTAAAAAATATAAATTTGCACAATACAAACAAAATGGATGGATAACGAGTTAGTTTAGTTTAGACAAAAACATGATTATAATCTAAATAGAAATGGCATAATGAGAAGTATTAGAAAAATACCTTACAAAAATACAGAAACATAAAAAATGTAACATAACAATCAATTATATTGAGACAATAATCACGATTTGAATTGGAAAAGAGGCTCACCCTAGGAGTCAGTTTCAACCCACATGTAAAAGGAGGTCATGGAGAATTTTAATATAGGAAGTCCCGGAGTGTGTCCTGCAACCAGCCCATCAAGAAAAGGGCCAACCGGTGTGTTTGGGCCACAGAAGGAAAAAAGGCAATGTAATTTTAAACCTAAAAATATGTATAGAAATGGATAAAGTAAAAAAACTTTTTTCATGGGAAAGGTAGCAGCCCTGTAAGGGGAATAATAATCCCACATAGGCCAGACATGACAGATACAGTGTATCATCATTCAAATATCCAAATCTAAAACATAGTTAACAGGCCAAAAAAGTGCCAATAGATTACCAGCTGCTGAATTAGGAACAAAAAGAACCACAAACAGCGGCAAATGGGATGGAATATCCTAGGGTTGTGCAACTTGACAAGCAGTCCAGTGTCAGCAGTTATAGTAGGAACACTGACATGCTGAAACAAAAAGAAGTAATGCAGCTATGAGAGGTATTCATTTTTGAAAAGTGATCTAAATAATGCCGAAACGAAAAAACAGAACAAACAGATATATAAACATATAGTTCAATGTGCAAAATATTGTGTAATAAGTCCAGAAATGGAACCTTCTACAGTATATGAAAAATAGAGGAAAAGACTGAAGTAATGGTGTACCACTGTGAGGTAAAACAGTCCAGATAATAAGTAGACAACAAAGGTTCATTCCAATAGTGGTTATTAGGGATGAGCTGAACACCCCCCTGTTTGGTTAGCACCAGAACTTGCGAACAGGCAAAAAATTTGTGCGAACACGCAAACAGCGTTCAGAAGAAGTGATTTTAATAATGCTTAAAGTAAAACAATAAAAATGAAATATTCCCTTAAATAATGTGCCTGGGGGGTGTCTTTAGCCTGCATGTAAAGTAGTGCATCGTTCTAGTGTTTAGAACAGTACCACAGTAAAATTACATTTCTAATGGAAAAAATGTAATTTAAAACTGCTCGCGGCTGTAATGTATTGTTGGTTCCCGGCAATATACATAAAAAAACATTAACAAAAACGGTGTGGGCCCCCCCCCCCCCAGTCCATTACCAGGCCCTTTGGGTCTGGTATGGATATTAAGTGGGAACCCTGAACGAAAATGAAAAAAAAATGGCGCGGGGGTCCCCCCAAATCAATACCAGACCCTTATCCGAGCGCGCAACCTGGCAGGCCGTATGAAAAGGGGGGGACAAGAGAGCGCCCCCCTTCTGGGGCGTGGGCCTTGTCCCCACAACCCTTGCCCAATGGCGTCCCTAGGGGGGGACCAGAGGGGGCCCTGGCCCCCCCAACATTATGCTGTGCCCCACCATGTGCCCCCCCAAAAAAAAAAAATTTTTTTTTTTGCATTTTTTTTTTTCGCTCGGGCTGCTGCTGGGGTAACATAGTCTCTCCTGAGAGGGAGAGCGTCCCCAGTCAGCTCCTGCGGGGGATTCCTCCCCCCTCCCTCTGCTCGCTGACACTGCATAATGCGAGCGCTCACACAACCACAGCCGCCCGATCTGCTCCTTTCCCTGCATCCTCATTGGCACGGAGAAGAGCGAGTTGCAGGAAGGACTCCACGAGCCCTGTGGGAGGGGTGGAGGGGGGCCCAAGCCTTCATCTCAGTTACTGAAAAAACAGACTGATTTCTCCCGTCCTTAGGACAGGAGAACCAGCCTGTAAATTCCGAGAATGGTGACTGCAAGCTGAGCCGAGTGTCAGTCTATGACACTCTTTCACAGCCTAGCAAGTCCAGCCATCCCCCCTCACTCTCCTCACATACGAGCAGGGAGGAATACAGCTCCTCCTCCTCCTTCCAGTCCCGCCCACACTATCCCGGCATGCTGTATCTGAAGAGAGGGGATGTGTGGGCGGGAAATATGAAAATCAGCAGCATTCCTGGCTGTGTGTGAATGATAAAAAGGGGGGGGGTGAAGAGAGAGGGCGCACCGACCTAGTGCATTACCAAAGGCTGGTTTATTAAAAATATATTTAAAAGATCATAAATACTCACAAACGAAGGTAAATAAAAGGCACATAACATTCCATCCAGGGGTATAGCCTCTTCCTGGAACCGAATGAGCAGATGATCGAAGGATCAAGATGATAGATATTTTACAGCTATGGCTGACGCGTTGCTGGAGCGAGCCCCCTTCCTCAGAGCCAAAAGGAATGATAGTACCTGGACCCCCCTGGGTCTTTGGACTCTCTTTTATATCCATGTGTAAAGAGGGTGTGAGAGGTCACATGTCTCTGGCCCCGCCCACCATCGGCCACTCCTCCTCTCCCCCTAGGAATATGCCAGTATGGCCCAATCCCTTGGACATCACACTGACAGCATCCACTATCCCATCCACATATAACATGTACTGTACCCCAAATAGATGATTAGCAAAACGTACCTCCGGCCAGTAAATACTCCATCTATTGATGGAGGATGGCCCGTGTCATACGGGGGGGCGCTATATGGGCGGGCGAGATGGCGGGGGTGGCGATTCTGTGATGTCGTCCTAGCCTTGTGCCGGTGCCCACCCCCGATGTAGATAACCTGTAGCCTTTAGAAGGGCGGAAGTGACGTCCATACATTTGCCGGAGGTGGCGGGTGGAACGCACATCCACCGCCACTTCCGGGTCCTCCGGGCATAGTGCGCTTCAGCCACCGACGGAGAGGTGGCCAGGAGTAGTGATGAGCCGAACACCCCCGGGTTCGGTTCGCACCAGAACCCGCAAACGGACCGAAAGTTCGCACGAACTTTAGAACCCTATTAAATACAATGGATGCGAACGTTCGAAATCTAAAGTGCTAATTATAACGACTATTATGCATGTTATTGTCCTAAAAAGGGTTTGGGAACCCGGGTTCTGCACCAGGGGACATGTATCAATGCAAAAATAAGTTTTAAAAACTACCGTTTTCCTGGAGCAGTCATTTTAATGATGCATAAAGTGAACAAAAAAAAAGTCAAATATTCCTTTAAATATCGTACCTGGGGGGTGTCTAAAGTATGCCTGTGAAGTGCCACGTGTTTCCCGTGTTTAGAACTGTCGCTGCACAAAATTACATTTCTAAAGGAAAAAAAGCCATTTAAAACTGCTTGCGGCTTTAATGTAATGTCTGGTCCCGGTAATATGGATGAAAATCTTTAAGAAAAATGGCATAGCTACCCCATCACACCCCCCCCCCCTACCCCAGCCCATTACCAGCCCCTTTGGGTCTTGTATGGATATTAAGGGGAACCCCGCACACAAAATAAAAAAGGCCCTATATACTCTGAACAGCCGTATACAGGCGGTGCATAAAAGACAGGGACTGTAGGTTTGTTCTTATGTAGAATATGTTTGTAATTTTGAACAGGTACATTGTTTAAGTGTAGCTCCAGGCAAAAAATCTATTTTTAAGCTTTTTGGAAAACATAGGGAAGGGTTATCACCCCTGTAACATTTGTTTTGCTGTCTGTGCAGTGTGCACCTGTTCAGAACAGTTCACCTCACTTTCCGTCCTAATGACAAATGTTTTTTGAAAATTTGGGGTTTTTATTGAAACAATAATTGGTGATAAAGCATCAGTGGAGAGGAGACACTTTTTTTCCCATATTAACTCTTACAGGAGAGAATTTGCCTTCCTAGGGGTAGATTTCCTCTCACTTCCTGTTGTATCCTTCCGTTTGCAAGGAGGAGTCGTTTGTAGGTTGGATGTTTGAAAGTAGGGGCCTGCCGTATATACTCAGCTGAAATTTGCCCCTTACATGTTGGTGTTGCCACAACACTGTGAGCCCTCACAGTTACTCTTGGTGGGCGCATGAATGGGCCCTGCTGTGAAATATTAGATAAAGAATTGTAATTGCATGCCCCTGTTGAACAGGGGCTGAAAAATTGGGCCTTTGGTGGTGGTGGTGGTGTTGACACAACACTGTAAGGCCTCACAGTTAGTCTTGGTGGGCGCAGGAATGGGCCCTGCTGTGAATTATTAGATCAAGAATTGTAATTACATGCCCCTGTTAAACAGGGGCATAAAAATTGGGCCTTAGGCACTGGTGCCACAACACTGCAACCCCTCACAGATACTGTACTTGGAGCACAGCAATGAGCCCTGTTGCAAAGTATTGCATCAAAAATTGTAATTACACGCCCCTGTTAAACAGGGGCTGAAAAATTGGGCCTTAGCCACTGGTGCTGGTGCCACGACACTGCAACCACTCCCAGATACTCTAGTTGGAGTGCAGGAATGAGCCCTGCTGCAAAGCATTGCATAAAAAATTGTAATAACACACCCCTGTTAAACAGGGGCTGAAAAATTGGGCCTTAGCCACTGGTGGCGGCACCCAGAAACAAAAATGTTCTTCCAAGCTATCATCATCAATCGGATCATTGAGGAGGAGGAGGATAGTCTTAGTCAACATAACAGGACAGTCTCTCAGCATCAGCATCAGTCTTGAAGGGATGTGACATTTGAAAATAAATTAGTCTGTTATATCAGCTTCAGGTGTTTGGTAGCTGGTAGTGATCCAAGACTGGTTCATCTTTATGAAGGTCAGTCGATCAACAGAGTCAGTGGACAGGCGCACCCTGTGATCCGTGACAAATCCTCCAGCAGCACTGAATGTGCGTTCTGAAAGAACGCTGGATGCAGGACAGGCCAGTAGCTCAATTGCATACTGTGCAAGCTCTGGCCAGTGATCCATCCTCAAGACCCAGTAAGCCAGAGGATTTTCGGTGGGGAAGGTGTCCAAGTCTGACCTTGCCCCTAGGTATTCCTGCACCATGTATATCAGACGCTGGCGATGGTTGCTGGAACCGATCATACCTTGGGGCTGCGGACTAAAGAATTGTCTGATTGCATCGGTCAGACGGCCACCTTCCCCACCGCTCCTTCTTTGACTGACCGAAGCCTCAGCAACTCGTTGTCCAGGACCAGGAGTTTGTAACCTCCCAGTCTCTGGGAACGCGTTGCACAGACCTTTCTGCAAGGCCTCCCGGAGTTGTCTCATCCTCTGCTCCCTCTGCGACGGTAAGATAAGGTCCGCAGCCTTACCCTTGTACCGTGGATCAAGTAGAGTGGCCAGCCAGTAATGGTCCCTCTCCTTGATCCGAAGAATACGAGGATCCTTCCGCAGACTTTGCAGGATCAGGGAGGCCATGCAGCGTAGGTTAGCTGAGGCATTCGGTCCGGAGTCCTCTGGGTCACTAAGGACGACAAGATCCGCAGCCACCTCCTCCCAGCCACGTACAAGTCCACTGGTTTCTTGGGACTGTAAATCATCGCTAAAAGACTGCTGCTGATGATGCTGAGTGCCAGGCTCCACCTCCATGCTGACACAATCCTCCTCCTCCTCCTCCTCTTCTTCCTGTGCGATGGTTGGGACAGAAGGAACACTGTCTGGGTAAAGGGGGCCTTGAGAGGCAAGGAAGTCCTCCTCTTCCTGCCTCTGTTCTGCCTCAAGTGCCCTGTCCATTATTCCACGCAGCGTATGTTCCAACAGGTGGACAAGAGGTACAGTGTCACTGATGCATGCACTGTCACTGCTCACCATCCTCGTGGCCTCCTCAAATGGTGCCAGGACAGTGCATGCATCCCTGATCATGCCCCACTGGCGTGGTGAAAAAAACCCAAGCTCCCCTGACCCTGTCCTGGTGCTGTAGTCGCACAGGTACTCATTGATGGCCCTCTGCTGCGTGTGCAGCCGCTGCAGCATGGCCAACGTTGAGTTCCACCGTGTGGGCATGTCACATATAAGGCGGTTCTTGGGCAGGTTCAACTCCTTTTGCAGCTCAGCCAGGCGAGCACTGGCATTATAAGATCTGCGGAAATGCACACAGACTTTCCTGGCCTGCCTCAAGACATCCTGTAAGCCCGGGCACCTGCCCAAGAACCGCTGCACCACCAGGTTAAGGACGTGAGCCACACAGGGCACATGGGTCAGTTGTCCCTGTCGGAGAGCGGAGAGGAGGTTGGTGCCATTGTCGCAAACTACCATTCCTGGCTTAAGCTGGCATGGCGTCAACCACCTCTCGGCCTGCCCCTGCAGAGCAGACAGAACCTCTGCCCCAGTGTGGCTCCTGTCCCCCAAACACACCAGCGCAAGCACGGCATGGCATCTTTTTGCCTGCATACTTGCGTAGCCCCTTGAACGCCTACGGAGCACCGCTGGTTCCAAGGACAAAGCACAGGAAGAGGCCACGGAGGAAGAAGAAGAGGAGGGGGTGGAGGACAGAGGTGTGTCACAACCAGTAGTAGCATTTTGGAGGTGTGGCGGTGGAACAACCTCCAACACACTGCACCTTGTCCTGCATCCTTCCCAGCTGCCAAAAGAGTGACCCAATGGACCGTGAAAGAAAGGTAACGTCCCTGTCCATGCCTGCTGGACCATGAGTCAGCAGTAATATGCACCTTACCGCTGACCGCCCTGTCCAGCGAGGCCAAGACATTGCCTTCCACATGCCGGTAGAGAGCCGGAATCGCCTTCCGTGAGAAAAAGTGGCGTTTAGGAACCTGCCACTGAGGAACCGCACATTGCACAAACTCACGGAAGGGGGCCGAGTCTACCAACTGAAAAGGCAGCAGTTGAAGCGCTAGCAATTTAGCCAAGCTAGCATTCAACCGCTGGGCATGTGGATGGCTGGGAGTGAACTTCTTTCGACGGTCCAGCAGCTGGGGCAGGGAAATTTGCCTGCTAGAATCGGACGTCGGTGTACTGCTAGCAGAGTGCCCGCAAGTACTTGGCTGTGACACACCTAATTCTACACCTTCATTCCTCTCAGAGCAGGTTTCAGAGAGGACTGAATGTATAGTGGGGTTGGAGATCCCAGCTGATGCGGTGCAAGAAGAGGTCAGCTTTGTTCTTTGGTGTGGGTCTTTAAGGTAGGCTTGCCAACGAGCTGCATGGCAGGTCAACATATGTCTGGTCAAGCATGTGGTGCCCAAGCGGGTGATGTTTTGGCCACGCGATATACGCTTGAGACATATGTTGCAAACAGCAGCTGTGCGATCTGATGCACTCGACTCAAAAAAGGCCCACACCAAAGAACTTTTTGAATAACGGGCAGAGGCAGCGCCCTGCACAGGCGGAGCTCTGCGGTGTGATTCCGTCGGTGTGCTGCCCTTACGCTGTCCCCCCGAGGGCATCCTGCCTCATTGGAGATGTGCCTCCTCCTCATCCTCCTCCTCCTCTCTCCTAATAGGCACCCACGTGGAGTCAGTGACCTCATCATCCCCTCCCTCCTCATCACTGGAGCCAATCTGGCAGTATGCTGCAGCTGCTGGAACATGACTGCCAGATTGGTGTCCTTCTTGAGCATCCCCTCTCTCTGCTGTCACGCTACTGCCTTCCTCTAGCTGGGTATCATCATCAGACCCTTCGAAACGCTGGGCATCCTCCTGGAGCATGTACCCAACACTGTGCTTAAACAGTTCGGGGGACTCCTCAGGAGGACATGGTTGGTCTAGGGAAGGAGTGACTGATGATGACATTGATACCAGGGAAGAGGACGCTTTGGCAGCTGCTTTTCCAGTACCCTGAGCCTGGGTGAGAGAGGATGAGGAGGATGAGGAGGGCTTGGTAATCCACTCTACCAAGTCTTCGGCATGATGCGGCTCAACACGTCCAGCTGCCGAAAAGAAGGACAAGCGTGTCCCATGGCCACGTGCTGATGGCGATGCACCGCGTCCACGACCAGCACTGTTGTCTCTAGACAATGAGCCTGCTTGCCCTCTTTTATTGGCGAATGACTGTCTGCCTCTCCTTGTTTGCCTTCGAGACATTCTAATGGCCTGCAGGGAAATGGGAAAAGCAGCAATACAGGCTAAGTTAAGGTGTAATATGGTCAGGAGGCATACTCCGCCCGCTGTAAGTGCCGCAAAATCCTGTTGGTGTAACACACCAGGAAAAAGCAGCAATACAGGCTAAGTTCAGGTGTAATATGGTCCAGGAGGCACACTCCGCCCGCTGTAAGTGCCGCAAAATCCTGTTGGTGTAACACACCAGGAAAAAGCAGCAATACAGGCTAAGTTAAGGTGTAATATGTTCAGGAGGTACACTCCGCCCGCTGTAAGTGCCGCAAAATCCTGTTGGTGTAACACACCAGGAAAAAGCAGCAATACAGGCTAAGTTAAGGTGTAATATGGTCAGGAGGCACACTCCGCCCGCTGTAAGTGCCGCAAAATCCTGTTGGTGTAACACACCAGGAAAAAGCAGCAATACAGGCTAAGTTAAGGTGTAATATGGTCAGGAGGTACACTCCGCCCGCTGTAAGTGCCGCAAAATCCTGTTGGTGTAACACACCAGGAAAAAGCAGCAATACAGGCTAAGTTAAGGTGTAATATGGTCAGGAGGCACACTCCGCCCGCTGTAAGTGCCGCAAAATCCTGTTGGTGTAACACACCAGGAAAAAGCAGCAATACAGGCTAAGTTAAGGTGTAATATGGTCAGGAGGTACACTCCGCCCGCTGTAAGTGCCGCAAAATCCTGTTGGTGTAACACACCAGGAAAAAGCAGCAATACAGGCTAAGTTGAGGTGTAATATGGTCAGGAGGCACACTCCGCCCGCTGTAAGTGCCACAAAATCCTGTTGGTGTAACACACCAGGAAAAAGCAGCAATACAGGCTAAGTTAAGGTGTAATATGGTCAGGAGGTACACTCCGCCCGCTGTAAGTGCCGCAAAATCCTGTTGGTGTAACACACCAGGAAAAAGCAGCAATACAGGCTAAGTTAAGGTGTAATATGGTCAGGAGGCACACTCCGCCCGCTGTAAGTGCGGCAAAATCCTGTTGGTGTAACACACCAGGAAAAAGCAGCAATACAGGCTAAGTTAAGGTGTAATATGGTCAGGAGGTACACTCTGCCCGCTGTAAGTGCTGCAAAATCCTGTTGGTGTAACACACCAGGAAAAAGCAGCAATACAGGCTAAGTTAAGGTGTAATATGGTCAGGAGGCACACTCCGCCCGCTGTAAGTGCCGCAAAATCCTGTTGGTGTAACACACCAGGAAAAAGCAGCAATACGGGCTAACTTCAGGTGTATAATGTGCAGGAGGCTTAGCAACAATGACACTGACACTGTCCCCTGCCTATCCTTCTCTCTCCCTGCACACAAGGTTAATCAAAGTATATGACACTGACACTCTCCCTGCCTATCCTTCTCTCTCCCTGCACACAAGGTTTAGCAAAGAATATGACACTGTCCCCTGCCTATCCTTCTCTCTCCCTGCACACAAGGTTTATCAAAGTATATGACACTGACACTCTCCCTGCCTATCCTTCTCTCTCCCTACACTCAAGGTTTAGCAAAGAATATGACACTGACACTCTCCCTGCCTATCCTTCTCTGTCCCTACACACAAGGTTTAGCAAAGAATAGATTTGACAAGATTTGACACTGTCCCTGCCTATCCTTCACTTTCCCTGCTCCGGAACACACTACACAAGGCCGCCGCGCTGGCGGCCTTTTATAGTGTGGGGCGTGTACTAAACCCCCTCAGCTATAATTGGCCACAGGCATCCTGCCTGTGGCCAATCATTGCTCTCCTCGCTGCCGGCGCTGTGATTGGCCAAGCATGCAGGGTCACAGTGCATGCTTGGCCAATCACAGCGCCGGGATTACACTGCGATGGCGCAGTGTATTGTGGGCCGTTCGCGTCACTCGAATTTGGCGCAAACGGCCCAAATCGTTCGTTGTTCGCCGAACGCACGAACAGCCGATGTTCGAGTCGAACCTATGTTCGACTCGAACATCAAGCTCATCCCTAGCCAGGAGCTGTAGGAGGACTCTCCATTCATATCTAACTAACAAGCGGCGGCAACAAATAGGGGAGTCTGGTGGCTTGCATAGCACAGGTAAGCCATACTATAATACAATATATAAATAAAAATAAAAATAAACATATATGTACTGTCCACTCGCCTTCTAAATGTAAGGTACGTTTTGCTAATCATCTATTTGGGGTACAGTACATGTTATATGTGGATGGGATAGTGGATGCTGTCAGTGTGATGTCCAAGGGATTGGGCCATACTGGCATATTCCTAGGGGGAGAGGAGGAGTGGCCGGTGGTGGGCAGGGCCAGAGACATGTGACCTCTCACACCCTCTTTACACATGGATATAAAAGAGAGTCCAAAGACCCAGGGGGGTCCAGGTACTATCATTCCTTTTGGCTCTGAGGAAGGGGGCTCGCTCCCGCAACGCGTCAGCCATAGCTATATAATATCTATCATCTTGATCCTTCGATCATCTGCTCATTCGGTTCCAGGAAGAGGCTATACCCCTGGATGGAATGTTATGTGCCTTTTATTTACCTTCGTTTGTGAGTATTTATGATCTTTTAAATATATTTTTAATAAACCAGCCATTGCTAATGCACTAGGTCGGTGCGCCCTCTCTCTTCACCCCCCCCCCTTTTTTTCAGTCTGAAGAATACCAAATATTCTGAGGGGGGCAGCAAGACCCTTGGGCATTTTCCTTCTAAACGGAACACTCTGGTTGTGTCACCAAGAGACCAAACTTCTGAGCGCAGGAGACTGTTTTTCTTGTTTCTGTGTGTGAATGATGCCTGAGATTCTAGCCTGGACCGTGGGTAAGTGTGTGCACTGCAGACTGCAGTACACTGTAATCACTGAACTGCATTATCTCCATCCCTTCTCTCCCCCATCTGTCTCCCTCCCCCTCTCCTGTTCTTTCAGGACATTCACAATTTACTTTCACTTTCAGTTAGGCAGGGAATATACGGTGCACATTTATTTCCTGCATCCACAGATTGCAGGAAAGAAACTTGCATGATTCCCCCATCAACACAGACAGTGCTGACAGGGGAATATCCCTCCTACCCAGAAATTGTATTCTCCCGACAAACAGTGATTATCACTAGTGGCTATAGCAACCACTAGTGATAATCATAAGAGAATCTGCTCATTAATGGTTCGAATCTCAGCCAGTTCCTGCTGAACCAGCTGAGATTTAAACTGTCTATGGCTGGTCTTAGCTCTTAGGCCCCTTTCACACTGACATGTTTTTCAGGCGGTTTAGCGCTAATAATAGCACTGCTATACCGCCTGAAAAAATCGTGCCCTGCAGTCTTCAGTGTGAAAGCCCAAAGGCTTTCACACTGAAGCGGTGCGCTAGCAGGACCGCTCCAAAAGTCCTGCTAGCAGCATCTTTACAGCGGTGAAGGAGCGGTGTGTTCACCGCTCCTTTACCGCTGCTGCCCATTGAAAGCAATGGGAGACCGCGGTAATAACACCCGCAATGCGCCTCTGCAGAGGCGCATTGCGGGCGGTATTAACCCCTTTTTCGGCCGCATACCGCGGTAAAAACGAAGGTATAGTGGCGCTAAAAAAAGGGATTTTTATAACAGCTTACCTGTAAAATCCTTTTCTTGGAGTACATCACGGGACACAGAGCGACTTAGTCATTACTAATGGGTTATATAGATACCTTCAGGTGCTGGCACTGGCAACTTCCAAAACCGGAAGTACCCTCCCCTATATAAGCCCCTCCCATCCGGGAGCACCTCAGTTTTGTAGCAAAGCAATAAGTGTCCCAAAAAGAGGGGTGGGAGCTCTGTGTCCCGTGATGTACTCCAAGAAAAGGATTTTACAGGTAAGCTGTTATAAAAATCCCTTTTTCTTTTTCGTACATCACGGGACACAGAGCGACTTAGTCATTACTAATGGGACGTCCCAAAGCAATGCCAAATGAGGGGAGGGATACACTATACATAAGCTGGGCGCCATCAGGCATGAGGATCTTTTGCGGCCTGCAACACACTGCGCCCAAAGGCGACATCCTCCTGACTTCTAACGTCTACCTGGTAGAATCTAGTAAACGTGTGTACTGAAGACCATGTTGCGGCCTTACAGACTTGAGCCAGGGAGGCCTGGTGATGCACTGCCCATGAAGTTCCAACTGCTCTTGTGGAGTGCGCCCTAACTTTGAACGGAGGCGGTCTCCTTCTCAAGCCATAGGCTTGTATTATGACCTGTCGAATCCACTTGGCTAAAGTAGATTTTGATGCTGCCTGACCCTTTCTGGGGCCTTCCGGCAGAACAAACAAAGTATCCGTTCTACGAATCTGAGCAGTGGCTTTTAGATAAGCTTTAACTGCTCTTACTACATCCAAGGAATGCAATAACTTTTCCTCTACCGAGGTAGGTTTGGGAAAAAAAGAAGGAAGAACCACATCTTGGTTCAAATGAAACCTCGATACCACCTTAGGAAGAAAGGCTGGATGAGGACGTAATACTACTCTGTCCTTATGGACAACCAGATATGGCTCCTTACAGGACAAGGCGGCTAATTCCGATACTCTTTTAGCCGAACAAATGGCTACTAAGAAAATCAATTTCCTGGTGAGAAGAACCAAGGAAATGTGTTGCAATGGTTCAAACGGTTGTTTCTGTAGACCCGACAGAACCAGGTTTAAGTCCCATGGACATATGGGAATACTAACCGGAGGGCTAATACGCATCACTCCTTGTATGAAAGCTTTGACTAATGAATGCAAAGCCAAGGGCCTTTGAAAAAATATTGACAAGGCCGAAATCTGACCCTTGATAGTACTCAAGGCAAGCTTCCTATCTACAGCCCACTGTAGGAAGTCCAGAATCCTACCTATTACGTACTTACGCGGATGCCATTTCCTGGCCTCACACCACGCGATGTACGCCTTCCAGATCCTATAATAGATCTGCCTGGATACCGGCTTCCTGGCATTGATCATGGTAGATACCACAGGATTAGAGAGCCCTCTCTTTTTTAGAATGTGGGCTTCAATAGCCAGGCCGTCAAACCCAGGGCTGGTAAGGAAGGGTGGTATATCGGTCCCTGCGAAAGCAGGTCCGGGCGATGTGGGAGGGTCCAAGGACTCCCCACTGACATTTTTACGATCTCCGCGTACCATGCTCTTCGGGGCCACGCTGGAGCCACCAGAATCACTGGTTTCTTTTCTACCCTGATTCTGCGGATTAATCGCGGTAACAATTGTGGCGGTGGGAATGCATATATCAGTTTGAACTGATCCCAAGGGAACACTAGGGCATCCGAGCCGCAAGCTAGGGGATCCCTTGTGCGAGACACAAATCTGTCCACCTTTGCGTTGAATCTGGATGCTAGCAGATCTACATCCGGTGTTCCCCACCGCTGGCATATTGCCTGGAAAACCTCGGGGTGAAGAGACCATTCCCCCGGGCATAATTGCTGGCGACTTAGAAAGTCCGCTCTCCAATTTTCCACTCCTGGGATGAAAACCGCGGATATGGCTGGGACATATCTTTCTGCCCATTCCAGGATGCAATTCGCTTCCCTCTGGGCTGCACGACTCCTGGTGCCACCCTGGTGATTGATATATGCCACTGCTGTGGCATTGTCTGATTGAATTCTGACAGGGGACCCTTGGAGTTTGGATGTCCATGCTACTAGGGCATACCGGGCTGCTCGTATCTCTAAGAGATTGATGGGCAGGGCCTTCTCTGCTTCTGACCACTTGCCCTGGAGAGACCATTGCTCCAGTACTGCCCCCCAGCCTATGAGGCTGGCATCTGTAGTGACCACCTTCCAAGAAACTGGACTGAAGGGTTTCCCTTTTTCCAGATTCTGGGGCACCAACCACCAATGGAGGCTCTTGCGAACGGAAGGGGACAGGGACATTGGTAAGTCTAAAGCCTGAACTTTTTTGTTCCAGGCTGACAGTATGGCCCTCTGCAAGTTCCTTGAATGGAATTGACCGTAGGGTACTGCTTCGAATGAAGCCACCATTTTTCCCAGCAGCCTCATGCACAGGCGTATGGATGGTTTTCTTTTTGTACCCACTAAGTGGGTCAAATCTCTCAAAAACGACACCTTCTCTGGAGGTAAGAAAATCTTTCTCTGATTTGAATCCAGCCTTAGCCCCAAGTATTCCAGACTTTTGACTGGTCTTAGAGCTGACTTGTCTCAGTTGATAATCCAACCGTGATATTCCAGATACTTGATTGTCTCGTGAATAGCTACTTCCAGTTTTTCCACTGAGTGGTCTATTAGTAGCAGGTCGTCTAAATATGCCATTATCGTTACACCCCGTGTTATTAGATTGGCCAATAGTGGGGCCAGAATTTTTGTGAACACTCGTGGTGCTGTGGCCAGACCGAAAGGTAAGGCTCTGAATTGAAAATGGCGCCCTTCTACTACAAAGCGTAGACATTTCTGGTGGGCCGGAAAGATGGGAATATGCAGATAAGCATCCTTTATGTCGATCGAGGCTAACCATTCCTGCCCTTGTAGGGCGGTGGCCACCGATCGGATCGACTCCATCCGAAAAGTCCTGATATGTAGGAATTTGTTTAGCCCTTTTAGATTTAATATGGGCCTCACGTCCCCATTTGGTTTGGGGACTGTGAAAAGGTTCGAGTAAAACCCGAACCCGCTTTCTTCCAAGGGAACCTTCATGATTACACCTTGGAGCAATAGTTGTTCTAGTGCCAGAAGGAGGGATCTTCTCTTTTGGGGATCGCTGGGCACGTTTGACCTCATAAAATGGGCAGGAGGAGTGTCTTTTAACTCCAGCTTGTATCCCAGACTTACTGCGGAGATCACCCATTTGTCTCTGATGGTGTCCCGCCAGGTCTCTGTGAACAACTGAAGTCTTCCCCCCACCCGATTGAGTGGGGGCAACCCTTCATGACTTGGGGGGAGGTTTCGTACCTCTCTTGACCCAGGGTTTCTTGTTACCCTGTGATTGTCCCTGATTCCTGCCCCCTGGATTTGACCGCGGAGGCCGTCGGAACTGTTTCACAGCCGATGTGCCAGGGACTGGAGAAGTAGGCCTCTTAAAAGAAGGACTTCTACCCTTGTTCTTAACCGGCAAGAGTGTACTTTTACCGGCAGAAATTTTCTGGATATACTTGTCCAGATCTTCTCCAAATTAGCGTTCTCCATGAAATGGGAAGCTAATCAGCAATTTCTTACAGGGAGCTTCAGCAGACCAGTTTTTGAGCCATAGAAGCCTACGCATATGTACTACAGACAGCGTAAAGCGGGAGGCCTGTTGGATTGTATCCTTTATGGCGTCTACCGCAAAACACAAGGCTCTAGGTAGGTCAGCTAGGGCAAGAGCCTGCTGATCTGGTAAGTCTCTTAAGACTTGTTTCAACTGATCCTTCACTGCTTGGCAGACCCCAATCGCTGCTACTGCAGGTTGTGTCACCATGCTTGCTGTAGAGAAAGCAGATTTTAGTAAAGACTCCAATTTTTTATCTATTGGGTCTTTGAACATTGGAACATTATCTACTGGACATGTCAGTGATTTATTCACACAAGAGATGGCTGCGTCCACTGTAGGGACTCTCCATTTTTTTATGAACTTATCCTCCATGGGATAGATCACCGGAAATCTCTTGGGGGGAGTAAATATTTTATCAGGATGCTCCCAATCCTGGTAAATAAGCCCTTCCAATAAAGGGTGGATTGGGAAGGAACAGACAGTCTGGGGAGCTTTCAGCGACCCCAGCGAGGAGACGGTAGTGGTTGATGGCTCCGCAAGAGGCATTTTAAATGCTGATCGGACCATGTTAGTCAGAGACTGAACCCATAATCTTTCAGCCTGAGATGCTGAGAAAGGTTCTTCCACTGTTGATTCCTCTATAACCGAATCAACCTCATCCTGATCCCCTTCAGGTAGGTCGATCTCTGTGTGGGGCTGTTCCTCCACTAACAGGCACTCTGAAGGAGGAGACGGAGATCGGACGCGCTTTCCCTGTGACAGGGAAGCAGTGATCAATGCTGTTAATCTCTCTTCCAATCCTCCCAGAGTTGAGGAAAAAACCTCCTCTGTTATATACAGGAGCAGGTGGACTGGGGACAGCCACAGCACCAGGTACTCCTGCGGGGTTCCTACGGCTACTAACCTCTGAAATTTCAGGGGAGATTGGTGCAGTACAAGCATGCCCAAAATCCTCAGAGCCCGATGGAGACCCCTTTGGCTTCCTGGAAGACTTATTTCCAGAGCGTCTGGACGACATATCCTTTAAGCACAAAGCTGAGGTATTCCCATCGTCATACACCAATTTTACTGGTAATAGTCTAACACAGTTGCTGCTATATACCAGCTGGTGTCCACTAAAGTGTCTTTCTATGGGGATGCCTGCATCAACCGCCTCTGTGTGCCACCGTTTTTGTTGCTAGCTCTGCTTGCATCCAGCTGACACTTGTACTGTGTCTTTTATCCATGCTGGGACGCCTGCACATGCGCAGAAGCGCCGCGGCGCGCATCGAGCGTCATCCACCCGCCCCACCCCTTTCTTTTCATAGGAGGCGCGTGCACGCGCCCGCGCCCGTGCGCCTTCGGCACTCTTTTTTGAAAACAAGCAGGGACTAGGAGCCAGGGCCCTTTTTGCCGGAGGGCCTGTGCAGTGGATGAGTGCAGCAACAGGGCAGAGGAAGTGGATTCCCACAGAGAAACTTACCAACTGCCTGGATCTTTTGACTTGAAAAAGCCAAAGATCCACATGACAAGAAAAATGGACCACAGCGGCCTCTAGTGGTTTAACACAGGTACGCGGTCTCCTTTTTTTTTTTCTTGACTACTATTAAAATTTTACATTTTCCAGTAGTTACAGGCATACACAGATATTAGCGGGAATACCGTTAGGTAACAGACAGAAAGACAAATTAGGCTTGGGGGTCCCCCAATAGAACCAAGTTCCTGGGGGCCCCCACTTACCTGTTCCCCGCCGCAGGACTCTGTTTGGTCCACAGAAGCCCAAACTTCACCTCTCACGGCAGGCATTGTAATTAAACCTTCAGGGACCGGGTTCCCAAGGATTCCACTCCCCTGGACCTGTATAGCACCCTGCACAGACAACATCTTGGTCGTGGGTATGACCAGAGCTCTGGATCCCAGGGTCCAGCCCTCCTAAGAGAGGCATTACAGGCAAAACCTTGCTCTTCTGTTGCAAGGCCCGGGTACCGACCGTTTAGCTATGAAGCTTTTTTGGTCGGATCCGGAACAGCTTACTGAGGCCCATAAAAGAACCTGTACGCAAGCCCAGTGAAAACACATGTTACTCTTTGGCCAACACCTTAGACACTGGCAAAAAAACTGAGGTGCTCCCGGATGGGAGGGGCTTATATAGGGGAGGGTACTTCCGGTTTTGGAAGTTGCCAGTGCCAGCACCTGAAGGTATCTATATAACCCATTAGTAATGACTAAGTCGCTCTGTGTCCCGTGATGTACGAAAAAGAAATAGCGCCGCTATACCCACAGCGCACCTCCCGCCCCAGTGTGAAAGGGGCCTTAGACAGCACATACATTGATCACTTTTTTTCATTCAACTATTAGGTTGAATGAAAAAAAAAAGGAAATGATCCAATTCCCCCATCTACACATTATAGGTGGATGGGGGAATGTTCCCAGTGTGGACCAGTGCTGGAACAACCAGAGTTGCTGTCCTGTCCCGACTATTCACAGCGCTGGTCTCTGTCTCCATGGTAGCGGCGGCAGCACATTGGAACCCAGTGCTGGTTACTTTATGGGGCTGATGTACAGGAGGGCCAGCACAATTTGTTGTTAAAGATGGGCTGGGCATGTTCAAAATTCCACATGCCAGAGCCTGCCAGGAAGCCCACACTGCACAGCGCTAATCCAGTGGCGGCCCGTCCATAGGGGGCGCCCGGGCGCCGCCCCCCCCCCCCCTCCTGTGGTCACCAAAAAAAAAACGGGTCCTTTAAGAGTTTTTTTTTTTTTTTAAATGTCCTTTTCTTCACACAATGAGTGGCGGTGCGTCCATAGTGGGCGCAGAAGCGCCGCTGCCGCTCGCTTCTGCGCCCAGCCGTCACTCACAACAATACATAGGTTCATGCATTGCATGAACCTATGTATTGCTGCCGCCCACTATTCAGATGGCCGGCCCCTTGAGCGCCGGCCATCTGAATAACAGTGTCTGATTGGCCTTTAGAAGTGCCTATCAGAGCCAGCGGCTCTGATAGGCTTCTCGACTACAGCCTGAGGGCTGTAATCGGCTTCTAAATATCTAATGAGAGGACGCACAGGGGTGCGTTCCCTGGCCAATCAGGTTCACCGGGTCTGGTTACCGGTAACCTGATTGGCTGAAGCGACATCGAGGGCGGGAGAAGACATCGAGGACGGAAGAAGGACGGCGCTGACTCGAGGAAGGTAAGTGCAGGGCTGGGGGGGACAAACTGGCTGTATTATGAGGACAAACTGGCTGTATTTGGGGAACAAACTTGCTGCATATTGGGGACAAACTGGCTGTATTATGGGGGACAAACTGGCTGTATATTGGGGGGAAACTGGCTGCATACGGGGGACAAACTGGCTGTATATTGGGGGGCAACTGGCTGTATATTGGGGGACAACTGGCTGTATATTGGGGGGCAACTGACTGTATATTGGGGGACAAACTGGCTGTATATTGGGGACAAACTGGCTGTATTTAGGGAACAAACTTGCTGCATATTGGGGACAAACTGGCTGTATTATGGGGGACAAACTGGCTGTATATTGGGGGGGAAACTGGCTGCATACGGGGGACAAACTGGCTGTATATTGGGGGCAACTGGCTGTATATTGGGGGGCAACTGGCTGTATATTGGGGGGCAACTGACTGTATATTGGGTGACAAACAGGCTGTATATTGGGGGGGGGGGAACTGGCTGTATATTGGGGGACAAACTGGCTGTATATTGGGGGACAAACTGTATATTGGGGGGCAACTGGCTGTATATTGGGGGGCAACTGGCTGTATATTGGGGGGCAACTGACTGTATATTGAGGGACAAACTGGCTGTATTATGGGGGGACAAACTGGCTGTATTATGGGGGACAAACTGGCTGTATACGGGGGACAAACTGGCTGTATATTGGGGGGCAACTGGCTGTATATTGGGGGACAAACTGGCTGCATATTGGGGACAAACTGGCTGCATATTGGGGACAAACTGGCTGCATATGGGGGACAAACTGGCTGCATATTGGGGACAAACTGGCTGTATTATGGGGGATAAACTGGCTGTATATTGGGGGGAAACTGGCTGTATATTGGGGGACAAACTGTCTGTGTATGGGGGACAAACTGGCTGTATATTGGGGGGCAACTGGCTGTATTATGGGGGGCAACTGGCTGTATATGGGGGACAAACTGGCTGTATATGGGGGACAAACTGGCTGTATATGGGGAACAAACTGGCTGTATTTTGGGGACAAACTGGCTGTATTTGGGGGACAAACTGGCTGTATTATTGGGGGGACAAACTGGCTGTATTATTGGGGACAAACTGGCTGTATTATTGGGGACAAACTGGCTGTATTTTGGGGACAAACTGGCTGTATTGTGGGGACAAACTGGCTGTATATGGGGGGAAACTAGTGGCGTTTGGGCACAGTGGCTGCGTTTAATGGGCACAGTGGCGGCAATTGATGTTTTTTTTTGTTTTTTTTTCAGTTTGTTTGCGCCCCCTCAAAAAATTTGAGCACCAGCCGCCACTGCGCTAATCACAGGCAATGAGACATTTCCCGGTCCGCAGCTCCACAGATCAGGAAATGTCTCACTGGTGTGATTAGCACTGTGGATTGTCGGCTTCCTGGCGGGATCGGTCATGTGGGATTTCAAACACACCCGAGCCCATCTCTATTGGTTGTAGACAGTTGAGCTCCCTGCAGGTTGCTTAGCAGCAGTGGAGCCTTCTCTGACATGCTGATCGTGATGCAATCCAGATGATGCTCCTAGTCAAATCCTAGTGTTAAATATCAGTGATTTTATTGATCAAAGCCCACACTTTACAGGCATAGAACCAACATGGCTGCTGAACATACGGTTGATTATATATATGTGGTTGTACTCTTGATGCTAATAAATACTGTGTTTATTAGATCTGACTGGGAGCATGACTAGGATCACATCCCGATCAGCATGTCTACAGAGAAGGTTATACAGCATTACTGCTGCTAGGTGACCAGCTGGGAGCTCGGCTCGCTATAACCAATAGTGCCAGTCTTCCCCTACATGCACGCATAATGTCACCAGCACAAAGTCCTAATAGACTGCCGCCGGTGCCAAGGAGACAGATGCTAGACCAGTGCTGTCAATAGCAGGGACAGGACAGCTGGGGAAACCCACAGTGGCAGAACACCAGGGCCCGGTGGCAAGACAACCTTTGCAACCCTGATAGTTCTCCAACTGCTTTGGACCCTTATATTTTCTTGGTGTGCTGGTGACATATATCTCTTGTTTTCTGCCACCCTGGTGGGGCCCCAGTATAGTAGGAAGGGGATTGTAGTAAGCATTTGGGATCGTAGTAAAGGGCCCCAGGATATATATATATATATAGATATATATATATATATCTATATATATATATATATAATTGCATTTTATAGTTGGCCCCCCTACTTTTGTCCCTGTCCCCCCATGTGCCCCCCTAAATATGAAAGCTGGAGATGCCACTGCCCTTGCCCGGTGGTTGTGGGGGTCTGCGGGCGGGGGGCTCATCAGAACCTGGAAGCCCCCTTTAACAAGGGGACCCCCAGATCCCAGCCCCCCCTATGTGAATGGGTATCGGGTACATTGTACCCCTACACATTCACCCAAAAAAGCAAAAATTACAGTAGACAGTGTGGGACAATTTCTTTATTAAAAAATAAATAAAAATGTCCCGCGATTTGCCGACTGCAGCCTTTTTGCTTTGACAGCTGTTATATGGCTAAGGATGGGGCCACCCGGTGATGTAAGTGGGTGACCCCGCCCCCTGCTGACATCATGTGACATCACATAACGTCAGAGGGGGCGGAGTCACATGTTTACGTCACCGGGGTCGCCGGGGGGGCCCGCCCAGAGGCGTATGTAGTGAACATGGCGCCTGTGGCAAGCACTGAAACTGCGCCCCTGTCAAAAAATCTTATATCACAGTTCCCCCCTTAGATTTCCCAGAGAGACCCTTTTACATCGTAATCCACAGAGTTCCCCTTCACACGTGGAAATCTGATCTAAAGAATGCTGTGGACTCTGGTGTCATTTTTATATACACTGTAAGGGGGGGACGCTGACACAAAGGGGATATTTTCAGCGTTCCCATTTACCCCAGAGTCTGCAGAGTTCCCCCTTTAAAGCAGTGTGCCAGACAATAAGTATTTCTAGACAGGGGTCAGGTCAGCCATGGCAGCCCTGTAACAGCACAGAGCCTTTAACTTTATATGACCAGCCCCCCCCTCCCCAGTATGTGTGAGCATTTCCCCACCTCCATGGGACTACAAATTCCAGCATAGTAGGCTGTGCTCTTATTTCTCTGCTGTTCCCCAGTGCCTCACACACAGTGTGACTGAGACTGATGACTGCACTGATATACAAGACAACACCCTCTCTCCCTGCCTGCTGCAGTGCTGCACATACACACCCACTGCCAGAGTCTGTGCCCCCACTACCCCCTTACCAAAGGCCAGGGCCGCTGTTAGATATCATGGGGCTCCCTACAGCCTACCTGATGGGGCCCATAACCCCACCCCTGGGCCCATCCCTGACACTGCCCTAACCTCAAAAAATAATTCAGCTGTCTTCAAGTGATATTTGTCATCCCTTGTGATACCTTGGGTAGTGACATAGCCTCTTTATGGAGAAATCTGGGGTTTATTAGACCCCTGATCCCTCCTCTGCCCCCCAATGCATATTGGCATATTATCCACCCTCGGCTGATTTGCAAAATAAGGGGAAGTGGTTGGGGACAGTAAAAAGACACACATGACATTTTTACCACCCTCCCAAAACACAAGTGTGAGGGCCCATTCACCCAGGGCACAGGCACCCATCTCTCATGCAGAGACTTTTACCGGCACAATGTTTTGTGCATCCTCATGCCGATGTTCTATTCCTATTAGGACATGCACCCTCAAGACATATTGGGACACAGTGTCGGTGTGCATGCAGCCATGTGTCCCAAAATAAATAAATGAGACACTGGCATGAGAATGCAAGCAACACTGTGCCAGTAAAAGTCTCTGCATGGGAGATGGATGTCTGTGCCCTGTGTGAACGAGTCCTAAATGAGTGCCAAAGGATGCATTTCACTGTCCCATCATCATTATCAGGATAATTAAACACACAGTACAGGTGATGTGGCTTAAGCACTTGTAATGTGTGACGATCATGATAATAACGATTGAAATATATAGCAGCCAAATGTGATCAACATGATCAATGAAGATGATCACATTTACTGTAGCTGTGTACAATTCAGTCATGGGCAACACAGGGCATGGCATGGGTGAAAGGTGCTTGTGTGTGCGAAGTCTTGACTGTGACTGGACCTTTTGAAAGAAAAATAATCCTCTGCACTCTTGATGGTTCCCACTTCAGTTCCCTCACTCAGTAGAAACAGTGTGCTGTGCTGTTACTTTCTGTGTGTTCACACAGACACTGCACTGATGATGATGACAGCCACTGCTGCTGATTTCCCCTCAGTCCGAGCCCGCCGTCTTCTCAAACTTATTTTGCTGGAGGAGTCAGGCAGTGAAGTGGTTTTTGATATCCCTCCGCCAGGCTGGAACTTTATTGCCATTATCTGCATACAAGCAGGGAGGAGTTGAAAATCCAGCAAGCCGAATTAGAAAAAATAATCCCTCCATTTTAGAGCCTCCTGGGCCCCTGTGATTGATCTTATGGGGCCCCAAAAAATATGATTTAGACTACACAGGAGCCATGGCCTCCAGGGAGAGGGGAAAGCATGAAAAATTTGCCTGCAGCTTAATCAAGAGGATCAGTCTCAGTTAAGGCACTGGCAGCACAGCCGTCCCTCCTGCTGGACAGGTGGCTGGGCTCTGCTTTTGCACTGATAGGACCCCGAGCCAGAAGATCTGCAGAGACATCTCCTGACTAGGGATGAGCTCCGTGTTTTCGAGTCGAACATACGTTCGACTCGAACATCGTGTGTTAGATCGTTCGACGAAGATCAAACGTTTTGGGTCATTCGCGCCAAATTCGAGTGACGCGAACGGCCCAAAATCCCGGCGCTGTGATTGGCCAAGCATGCACTGTGACCCCGCATGCTTGGCCAATCACAGCGCCGGCAGCGAGGAGAGCCATAATTGGCCACAGGCAGGATGCCTGTGGCCAATTATAGTTCGGGGGGTTTAGTACACGCCCCACACTATAAAAGTCCACCAGCGCGGCGGCCTTGTGTAGTGTGTTCCGGCGTGCAGGGAGAGAGAAGGATAGGCAGGGACAGTGTTAGTGAAATTGTGTGTAGGGAGAGAGAAGGATAGGTAGGGACAGTGTCAGTGTGATATTCTGCTAAACCTTGTGTGTAGGGAGAGAGAAGGGTAGGTAGGGACAGTGTCAGTGAATTCTGCTAAACCTTGTGTGTAGGGAGAGAGAAGGATAGGCAGGGACAGTGTCAGTGATATTTTTGCAAAGCCTCCTGCACAGTATACACCTGAAGCTAGCCCTTATTGCTGTGTTTTCCGTGTGTGTCACACTAACAGGCATCTGCAGCACTTACAGCAGGCGTAGTGTGCTTCCTGCAAAATATACACCTGAAGCTAGCCCTTATTGCTGTGATTTCCTGTTTGAGTAACACAGGCAGGCATCTGCAGCACTTACAGCGGGCGTATGCCTGCCTGTGTTACTCAACAGGAAATCACAGCAATAAGGGCTAGCTTCAGGTGTATATTTTGCAAGAAGCACAATACGCCCACTGTAAGTGCTGCAGATGCCTGCCTGTGTTACTCAACAGGAAATCACAGCAATAAGGGCTAGCTTCAGGTGTATACACTACAGTGCTGCAGTATACACCTGAAGCTAGCCCTTATTGCTGTGATTTCCTGTTGAGTAACACAAGCAGGCATCTGCAGCACTTACAGCGGGCGTATTGTGCTTCTTGCAAAATATACACCTGAAGCTAGCCCTTATTACTGTGATTTCCTGTTGAGTAACACAGGCAGGCATCTGCAGCACTTACAGCGGGCGTATTGTGCTTCTTGCAAAATATACACCTGAAGCTAGCCCTTATTGCTGTGATTTCCTGTTGAGTAACACAGGCAGGCATCTGCAGCACTTACAGCGGGCGTATTGTGCTTCTTGCAAAATATACACCTGAAGCTAGCCCTTATTGCTGTGATTTCCTGTTGAGTAACACAGGCAGGCATCTGCAGCACTTACAGCGGGCGTAGTGTGCTTCTTCTTCAACAGGGGCATGCAATTACAATTGTTGATCTAATAATTCACAGAAGGTCCCATTCATGCGCCCACCAAGAGTAACTGTGAGGGCTTACAGTGTTGTGGCACCAGCACCACCACCAAAGGCCCAATTTTTCCTACCACTGTTCAACAATGGCATGTAAATACAATTCCTGATATAATAGTTTACAGCAGGGCGTTCCAGCGCCCACCAAGAGTAACTGTGAGGGCTTACAGTGTTGTGGCAACACCAACACCTAAGGGGCAAATTTCTGCAGAGTATATACGGCAGGCCCCTACTTTCAAACATCCAACTTACAAACGACTCCTACTTGCAAACGGAAGGAGATAACAGGATGTGAGAGGAAATCTACCCCTAGGAAGGGAAATTCTCTCCTGTAAGAGTTAATATGGGAAAAAGGTGTCTCCTCTCTACTGATGCTTTATCACCAATCCTTGTTTCAATAAAAAAAACACTTTTCAAAAACAGTTGTCATTGGGACGGAAAGTAAGGTGAAATGTTCTGAACAGGGGCACAGACAGCAAAACAAATGTTACAGGGGTGATAACCCTTCCCAATTTTTTCCAAAAAGCCTAAAAATATATTTTTTGGCTGGAGCTACACTTAAACAATGTACCTGTTCAAAATTACAAACAGATTCTACTTAAGAACAAACCTACAGTCCCTGTCTTGTTTGCACCGCCTGTATACTGCTGTTCAGAGTATATAGGGCTTTTTTTATTTTGTGTGAGGGGTTCCCCTTAATATCCATACAAGACCCAAAGGGGCTGGAAATGGGCTGGGGTAGAGGGGGGGGGGGGTGATGGGGTAGCCATGCCATTTTTCTCAAAGATTTTCATCCATATTACCGGGACCAGACATTACATTAAAGCCGCAAGCAGTTTTAAATGGCTTTTTTTTCCTTTAGAAAATTTCATTTTGTGCATTTAATTTTGTGCAGGGACAGTTCTTAACACGGGAAACACGTGACACTTCACAGGTATACTTTAGACACCCCCCAGGTACGATATTTAAAGGAATATTTGACTTTTTTTTTTCACTTTATGCATCATTAAAATGACTGCTCCCGAAAAACGTCCGTTTTTAAAACTTCGTTTTGCATTGATACATGTCCCCTGGTGCAGAACCCGGGTTCCCAAACCCTTTTTAGGACAATAACATGCATATTAGTCGTTATAATTAGCACTTTAGATTTCGAACGTTCGCATCCATTGTATTTAATAGGGTTCTAACGTTCCTGCGAACTTTCGGTCCAATCACGGGTTCTGGTGCGAACTGAACCCGGGGTCGTTCGGCTCATCCCTACTCCTGACTGAGTCCACAGTCCTGTCAAGAAATACACCGGCCCCGATGCAGGCGGCGGAGTGATATTCAGCTGTCAGGACTGCTGTAGCCGGAACTATAGAGGTAGCATCGGAAAATGCAACACCTGCATGCTTATTTCGCGACCAGTGACTGCACTCACAGGAGTAACACAGCCAAATGAGAAATAGTCCCACTCACAGCGCTGCCATTGTCCATTAGCAAAGGTGCTGAAAATGAGATCCAGCCTATGCTCGGGAGCCTGGAGGGAAGAAGAGACCATCAGACCCTGGTAAGTGTCTTGCTGCCCAGCCACTCACCAGCGCCCCCTTCATATGGCGCCCATGGCACTTGCCATGACTGCCATACCCTAGATACGCCACTGGCCCCGCCCTCAGCTATAAAACAGCTGTCAAACCAAAAAGGCTGCAGTCGCGAGGAGTTTTTCCGGTTATTTTTTTTTCTTGGTCTGTCAGCGCTGTGTTTAAGATGGATGAACATTGCGGGACATTTTTTTTTTATAAAGGACTTGTCCCAAACTGTCTCCTGTCATTTCTACTTTTTCAACACTTTTTTTGGTGAATGGGTAGGGGTACAATGTACCGATACCCATTCACATGGGGGGTGGGATCTTCCAGATTCTGATAAGCCCCTTGCCCGCAGACCACCACAACCACCGAGCAAGGGTTGTGGGGAAGAGGCCCTTGTCCCCTTCAACATGTGGACAAGTTGTTTTGGGGGACCACAAAACACCCTCCCCATGTTGAGGGAATGTGGCCTTGGTACGGTTCAGGGAGGGGGGTGCTCTCTCTTTTCCTGCGGCCTGCCAGGTTGCGCGCACTGATAAGGGTATGGATTTTGGGGGCCCCCATGCCATTTTGTTTTTATTTTGGCACGGGGTTACCCTAAAATCCATACCAGACCTTAAGGACCTGGTATGGATTTTGGCGGGGGCCCCCACGCCATTTAAAAAAAAAATCTTGGCACAGGGTTCCCCTTAATATCAATATCAGACCTGAAGGGCATGGATTTTAGCGGGGCCCCCACAACATTTCTTTTTTATTTTGGCACAGGGTTCCCCTTAATATCCATATCAGACCCGAAGGGCCTGGTAATGGATTGGGGGGGGGACCCAAGCCATTTTTTTCAATGATTTCTATCTATATTGCCGGGATCCGGCAATACATTACAGCTGCAAGCAGTTTTAAATTACATTTTTTCCTTTACAAATGTCATTTTGCTGCTCTTATTCATAAAACTATGTACGGTCGCTATGTAAGCAGCCTAACATAGTGTGGGGCGTGGACTCAGCCCGCATGAGCCATGATCATTTCTCTCACAGCAGAGTGCGCTGTGATTGGCCAAAGCATGCAGGTCAGGTGCATGCTTTGGCCAATCAGCAGCCGTCAATGCACTGTGATCTTTCAGTGCATTGACGGTCTCGCCGTTTATTGTGGGGCATTCCGCGGGTGCTCGAATTTCCCGTGACCACTCCATAATTCTCTAAATTTGGCTTATGTTCGATTTGAACATCAGGCTCATCCCTAGTGGTCAGAAGGGACGATCCATATCAGCTTAAAAACCATGGCGCGTGCATCCACCACCCAGGAGAAAGAGTAAACACGCTTACCAGAAACAAAATCAAACAAGCATGAAGAATTAATAATCAAGATGATGGTTAAAAGGATGATATCCAGTGGTTTTACACCAAGATTCTCCACACCGACCAACCTTCTTGGTAAATCATAGACTCCAATATTTATACAAAACAAGAGCCGTCCACATAGTGCAAAACTGTCTTACAACAAATTTATTAAAAGGTAGAAAACGTACACAAATACCGGAATAACAGGCATCGATGGGATATCTCCATAATGTGATCACATAGGTGTAAGGAAGGGCGCAATGACATGGAATGGACTCATCCAGACCCGACACGTTTCGTCCACAAAGACTTCAATTGGGGTATTTTTTTGCATAGGTGTATACGGGCTTCTTTTTAGGCTATTCTCAGCATAGCGTCAAGTAGAGTTTGAGTGTTACATAAAAATCAGTCCATGTGCACAGCCCACTGTACAATCTAAAGTACTTTACCAGCAGGTAGGTAGGAAGCAATTATCGCAAATCACAATACAAAGCTTCCTTGTGAGCTTTTTTTTTTTCTTAAAGTAATGCTCCAATGTGTCCCTGATCTATGTTGTGATTTAAAGAGAAAGTAAACCCTTTTTTTTTAAAAGACCCAGCAAGAAAAATGCATAATGAGCTAGTATGCATAGCATACTGGCCCATTATGAAGTACTTACCTGAGATCGAAGCCCCCGCAGCGCTGCTCATTGCCCTCCTCCGTCGGCGCCCTCTCTCCAGCAGTGACTTCCGCATTTTGCAGCTCTGGCGCATGCGCGCGAGTGCCGCTACTAACGGCATGATCGCCGTTAGAAGTGGCACGCTCAGTGCACCTGCGCGAATGCGCCGTAGACATTGGTGCCTTTCTTTTGCAAATATCTCCTAAACCGTGTAGGTTTAGGAGATATTTATTGCACCTACAGGTAAGCCTTAATCTAGGCTTACCTGTAGGTTAAAGTGGTCTGTAAGGGTTTACAACCACTTTAACGTTCTACAACGTGTCAGGGTATGGGGGGGGATAGGTTGTTAATTTAGGAATGAGAATGAGGCTTGCTCTACACTGCATCAAAATGCACAGATATACTGTATAAAAGATCATCAGTTGTGCTGTTTGGTGCCCTCTATTGTGAATATCCAGGTAACATGACCTAGTATGTTCTTATGTGATTGACGGAGTATTATTCTTTGTAAAACGCAAAGTCCTTCAAACTTAAACACATGGTGAATGTACTATGAGTGTATAACTTTTTTTTTTTTTTGCTTTTAGATCTCTGTAATCCCTTTGATTTCAATATTGCATGGTTCCTATTGCTCATAAAGAGATAATGTGATAATGTGAAGAATAAAATGAATGAGGAAACTGGATAATGAATTCCCTTACTGTATTCTTACTGATCTGTTGATAGGCTCCCAAGAAACTGTTATCAGCTTTAAGAACCAAATTCATAGACAGAATATCTTCTTATTTTTTTCTTCTTTAGGTACAGACATAGTAGGGTTGATTTAATAAAATAGTAGAAAATGTTCACAGTGAAAAGTGAGAGTTCACTTAGCTTAATGGTAATGATAAAGCTGTGTTCACTAAATTGTGCCAGGGAGACTAAACCAGGATTCTTACTTTGACTTACATAGTACCGTATTTTCCGGTGTATTAGGCGACCGAGCGTATAAGTCGACCCCCTAATTTTTTTTTTTTTTTTACAGTTTTTGCCTATACTCACCGTATAAGATGACCCCCCTTCCGAGGCTTCATATTTCCTTCTTCTTGCAAGTGTAAAAGGTCATCTTATACGCCGGAAAATACGATAAGTCAGGTTGAAAAAAGAAAGTATTGCGCAAGACAATCTCTGATGGTCAATCAACATGGCAACGGATGACCAAGCAATAGGCAATGTCGGCAGGCTGAGGCATTTTGAGAACTCATCCCCGTCCTTAGAGCTCCTGAGAAAGGGGATGCGTCCTCGAAACGCATCAGCCTGCCAACATCGCCTATTGCTTGGTCATCCATTGCCATGTTTGCTGACCATCAGAGATTGTCATGCACAATACATCTGTTGTTTGTGGGTATTTATTTGGCTGTTTGGTTTCCTATAATAAACCTTGGGTAATGCACTAAGTGTTTGCACCCCCTGTGTGTTCTGTTTGCAGTTCTAAGTTGGATTCCCCTATCTGAGGAGGGTTGCACCACTGAAGCTTTGTACTTGAGATTACATAGACCATTTGTCTATCCCTGACTGGTGACTGTCCCTTTGAGTGCTGGAGAAACTGTTTGTTCTATTAGAAAAATAAAGTCTATTCAGAACAGAGCCCTAAACCCACAGTATAAAAAACTATATAAAGCATTTTCCAGTTTGCTCCAAGAGTGAAAAAATGTGATCCCCAAAGGCAATTGGAAGTTCCCTAAATCAACAGTCTACAACATTATTACTTTTTTTTTCAAAACAACCTACTTTTAAGCACCCTCTAGTGACCGGAGGTCATTATGGTCAGAACCAGTGTTGGGGGCCTTACAAGGGGGAGGAGGGAGCTACCACCCTATGGTGCAATATATTATTCAAGCCAGGTTGCCCAGCAGGGATCCGGCTCTGCTCACATATCAGGAAGGAAAGTGCATAACTCAAACCCTCCTTCCAGCTCTCTTCACACACACAGGATCCATGGCACCTTTAGATCTTACAGCAGGACAAGTGCCACACATCACTATGGACACTTTCAAGTTCTCGATATATCACAATTGTAGCGCAGGCCCTAGGCCGGGCCCTGCAGTGCAACTGAGTACCAATTATAGTAGCCTAACTGCCCAGGAGTGATGCGTCTCAACCCTATAGAGTAGACCAACTCTCCATCAGAGCTCTCCGTCACCCAACCACCATTGCTTCTGCCCCAATCTGGCTGCATCCCTCTTGTCTCATCTTTGTATTCATTTATAGCAGTGTTAATATTCGCCGCAAGATCATTTTTATCGGTGGCGGGAGAGGTCCCCCCTCCCACCGCGCTCCGGTGCCCTCCGCCGTTTACCATTATACTGTGGTATGGAGCTGAGTGATGGGAAGATGGCCCCCACCCAGCTCCATACCATTGCAGGGCGGAAGCGATGTAAAAACTTCACTTCCGCCCATAGGTCTTAAAGGGACATTTAAAAAAAAAATGAACCACTTCGCAGCCGCGCTATAGACAAAAGATGTCTACAGCGCGGCGCTCATCTGCTGGGAGGGCGTCCCTGGACATCCTCCTGTTTACAAGTTCCCTGCGCGCGGCCGCGGGCGCGCATCGGGGAAAAACTGTGCCCGCCAGGTCACGCAGGTGCTGATGCGCGTGCCTGGCGGCCGCAATGTCTGCCAGGTACCCTCGATCGGCATTTACAGAGCCAGGGACGTGGATCTCTGTGTGTAAACACAGAGATCCACGTCCTGTCAGGCAGAGGAGACCGATGGTGTGTCCCTTGTACATAGGGACACCGATCGGTCTCCTCCCCCAGTCAGTCTCCTCCCCCCACAGTAAGAATCACTCCCAGGGAACACATTTAACCCCTTCCTCGCCCCCTAGTGTTAACCCCTTCCCTGCCAGTCACATTTATACAGTAATCAGTGCATATTTATAGCACTGTTCGCTGTGTAAATGTCAATGGTCCCAAAATAGTGTCAAAAGTGTCCGAACTGTCTGCCGCAATATCGCAGTCCTGACAAAAATTGCAGATAACCGCCATTACTAGCAAAAAAAAAAAAAATGCCATAAATCTATCCCATATTTTGTAGACACTATAACTTTTGCCCAAACCAATAAATATACGCTTATTGCAATTTTTTTACCAAAAATATGTAGAAGAATATATATCGGTCTAAACTGAGAAAAAAAATTGTGTTTTTTTTAAATGGGATATTTATTATAGCAAAAAGTTAAAAATATATATATTTTTTTTAAATTGTCAGTATTTTTTTGTTTATAGCGCAAAAAATAAAAACCGCAGAGGTGATCAAATACCACCAAAAGAAAGCTCAATTTGTGAGAAAAAAAGGACGTCAATTTTGTTTGGGAGCCACGTCACACGACTGCGCAATTGTCATTCAAAGCACGACAGAGCTGAAAGCTGAAAATTGGCCTGGGCAGGAAGGGGGTAAAAATGCCCCGTATTGAAGTGGTTAAATTACATTTTTGTTTTTGTTTTTGTAAATATGAGATCTGAGGTCTTTTTGACACCAGATCTCATATTTAAGAGGTCCTTTAATGCTTTTTCTATATTACAAGGATGTTTACATTCCTTGTAATAGGAATAAAAAGTGACACAATTTAAAAAAAAAAAAATATATATTTTTTTAACGTGCCCTGTCCCGCTGAGCTCACGCACAGAAGCGAACGCATACGTAAGTAGCGCCCGCATATGTAAACGGTATTCAAACCACACATGTGAGGTATCGCCGCGATTGGTAGAGCGAGAGCAATAATTTTAGCCCTAGACCTCCTCTGTAACTCAAATGATGCAACCTGTAGAATGTTTAAAACATCGCCTATGGAGATTTTTAAGGGTAAAAGTTTTGAAGCATGACATGTTGGGTATTAATTTACTTGATGTAACATCATCTAATATAAAAAAAAAAAAAAAAATAGGCTAACTTTAATGGTGTCTTATTTTTTTATTAAAAAAGTGTATTTTTTCCAAAAAAAAGTGCGCTTGTAAGACCGCTTCGCAAATACGGTGTGACAGAAAGTATTTCAATGACCGCCATATTATTCTCTAGGTTGTTTGAAAAAATTATATATAGTGTTTGGGGGTTCAAAGTAATTTTCTAGCTAAAAAAAACTTTTTTAAACCAGTAAACACCAAATCTCAAAACGAGGCTCTGTCCTTAAGTGGTTAATGTGCTAATATTATAGGCTAGGGATGTAATTGTGTTGCAGATTTAGAAAAAGGCCCTTAGAGCAGTGTTAATTTTGATGTCAAATTCCAATTTAGTTTTACTCACTGTCTTTTGACTAAAATGTCCTTTTAGCTTTAGCTATATTTTAGTCATCTGAAATGTACCGGTGTTAATTTAGTTGACGAAAATATTTTTGTTGACAAAATTTGCGCTGGTCTATAGAATGGGCTGCGGCCTCAGACAGGTAACTTGCAGTGCCCTGGGAGACACAGAGTCAGACAAAAGAGCACATTTAAAATAACTTTACATGGTTTCCAAATTATGGTAATAACTGTCCACAAAATGGCAAGAAAATCACACACAATGGCTAAAAAGGGTCTTGACTGCTACAGTCTATTCTCTGCATAGACATAGGGGGGCTACTGCAGTGCACTAATTACCTTATTCTCCCAGGGTGAGATACCCCAACACCCCATACAGAGTAAATCCAAATCATAGAAAAGTGTCCCTATTATGGGTTGTCCACAAAGGGGAAATCAAAGTCCTCCTTTCCCTCCATGCATTTCCCAGACACCTCCTAGTAACTATGATAATTCAGTTTCCCCACAATGCTTATAGATACAGAGATGAATGAGGTCTTGTTTTAAAATGCGCTTAACTGCTTGTTCAGAATATTTAAATACTTTAGTCTGCACTATCTTTGCAGAGGTTCACGTGTCCAGAAAAGTTAAAATTCCTCTGTAATAATTAATCAACCTCTAAATGTTAGAAGGTCTTGTGTGCCTAATGTGGTGTTCACTGCAGGACCAGTCTTGTGTTGTTTAACCCAAAGGAACAATTTCCTGACTGGACTGCATTTCCGTAGGAGGTTTTTCCTGCTGTCCTTCGAGGGACTATACAGCACAATACAACAGAATACCAAATTCAGGTGCCTTTTAGAGGATGGGGCCATTTAGACAAATGAACATAGTTATTGTCTACTACCAGCTCTGTATTAAACTGTCTGGAGTCCTATGAGTTTGGTAACGTTAGGGACTTTTCACATGGCTGGTTGGGGGGGGGGGGGGAGGGGGGCAGACAGCTGTATCGCAGTTTTATCATTCCGGACTGTCCACTCAAATGCTAACATTACAGCCTGAGAGGACTATACACATGCTGCGATTGCGATGCATTGCTTCGTGGCCGTGGCATTTCCTTGGGCTGCAGATGTTGTCAGGTGGCGCCGCTTGTCAAACTCACCCATTGAGCTCAATAGGAGTGCACTGCAACCACAAGGTAAATGGTCAGTTGGTGGTTGCAGTGTGATTTGTTTTTTTATGATGTGTCCTCTCCGGGTCACTTTAAAAAAAAAAAAAGCCTAACTACATGAAAGTCCTCTGCCCACTGCATGTGCTCACTGCACTGTTTGCTCCAAAGTCCCTAAACTAATGCTGTGTACACACGATCGGTTTTACCGATGAAAACAGTCCGATTGACTTTTCTCATCAGACAAACCGATCGTGTATGGGCCCCATCGGTCTTTTTTCCATCGGTGAGAAAAAATAGAACATGTTTTAAATTTATCCGATGGGAAAAAAACCGATAGTAAATTCCGATCGTCTGTGTGAACTCCATCGGACAAAAAACCCACGCATGCTCAGAATCAAGTCGACGCATGCTCAGAAGCATTGAACTTCATTTTTCTCGGCTTGTCGGAGTGTTTTACGTCACAGCGTTTGGGACGGTCGGATTTTTGACTGATGGTGTGTAGGCAAGACTGATGGAAGTCAGCTTCATCGGATTTCCGATGGAAAAATTCATCGGATTAGAATCCATAGGAAATCCGATCGTGTGTACAGGGCTTAAGACTCTTCTTACAGATACTTTCAATTTGAAAAAAAGGATACACATTTCAAGATTGGAAAAGTATTAGTTGCTCACACTATCCAATCAGAGGCTTTATTTTTTTTAAATTATTGACGCCAGTAAAATTACAGTTGCCATTCAATTGACTTCAACTAGTAGCACCTTGGGAGCGTGGCCAAGAGCGGCATGTGAGCAGTTGCATCTCATGGAGTGCCCGACATTGACCCTGCAGCCTCACAGCAGCGATCTTTTGACTCACCCGAGTTCCAGGATAATTGCTACTAATCCCAGAGCTGTCCCAAGCATGTAGCACCATGGTTTCCCTCAAAAACAAAGAGGACGCCTCACGGCCAGAGAGTCAAGATGGCGCCGTGGCAGTGCTTTCCCAGCACACTTCTCATAGCAAGGACAAGCCCAAGGACACTGTGAGTAAACTTCCTAAGCCTGTCAAGCACCCTCCTAAAGATCAGCCCCGGTACATGAGATTTTATGACCACAAGCTGTCGGGAACCTCGGAGAGGGGAGCGGAGGATACTGTGTCCCCCCCTGCAGTATTGGATATGAAGCAGGAGGTTGTGGAGAGCGTACTAGGCCCAGCTCCTATGCCTGACCAGCCTAACCATCAGCTTATTGATTTGGAGTAAGCAGAGGACGCCTCTGAGCAGCCCACATTAGCAGTAATTTTCTGGGCAGTGAACAAATGTACAGCATTGGTAGATATGCTGAAAGACCACTTTGGGGGACTTAAAATAGGCGGTGGCACTGATCAGACAGGACATACAGAAAGTCAGGGAGTGCACCGTGGCTGTGGAAAGCAGGGTCAGTGACCTGGAAGATCAGTTGCTCCCCGTTATCAGAGAATCACAACTGGCAACACCTCTTTTTCTTCACACTTCTGAGCTAGATTGCTTTTTATCAGACAGTATCACAGATGTTCTTTGGTGTCTTTGTACATAGCCGGTCTAGATGTATTTAACATCCATCTCATACTATGAAGAGGCGGTGTTTCTATGTATAAAACACTCCCCAGCTATTAGCATACCCAGCAAGCTATTCCCATTTTTACTCACATACTGTATCTCATTCTGATGTTCTCACTTTAGAAAAAAAGCATTGTATTTCACATCTGTTCCTCCCTGTGAGACAGACTAGAGATGAATGCCAGTCTCTTCCAGCAATATATTATGTAAAAAATGTCTGCATGGAAAATGTGACTGCAGTAAAAAAAAAAAAGAACTTTACTCCTATAAAAGGTTTTCTACTTTACAATCCAATTGCTTCTTGATCCTTTTTATAACTAAATGACGAAAGCTCCACATGATACAAGATGAAGCATATCAAATCTTTTCCTCCCTATAAATTAGTCCCTATAACTGGGATTCCCAGCACTGATATCCAGACATTACTTATTTCAGAAGGTGCATTATTCCTTTAAACAAGTTACTGACATTATTCTAGGCATTAAAGTAGAGCTATGGGTAAATTAAAAATTACATGATGATATGATTCCACCTGTCAATTGCATTAACACAGTGATTTTGTCAGTCCTCATGTACTTTTATTACCTGGTGATCATGCCAGTATTTTTTTTATATTCTTTTGGACTTAGAAAAACAAAATTTGCTTTGCTAATGGCAAAGCCTGACTGCATCATAGATGTCACTTTTTGTTATTATGCTCGTAATTACACTTAATCACCTTTTGCCTGTTAAGATAGCAGTGTGAATTTTCTTGCATAATTGGGTACAATGCTACTTTCAAAAACAAACAGCATCATTTTGTAGTGCACCCCCTAGGGAGCCCGAGATGTACTGGATTCCCCACTCCTGCCCAGCCAAGCAAACCAAATTTTCATAGGCACTCCAGAGGCAGAGAACAGTCCATGACTTTGTTTTTGTGTTTAATTAGGGGATTTCAATTTGGATAGGGATAGGAGTGTAGCGGGGTCCCCAAATTTACCCTGCTATACCTAAATTTAGGGGTGACCAGGGCAATAGTTTGGCTCAGGTCTTTTGATTATTTTGGACTCTGCCTTACTGCTGTGTCACCTGGCGTGCAGTTCCCCTTTGGGAGTATAGGTGCTGTTGTCACCTATACCCGGGGTTGAATCACAGGTGATGGAGTAGGTATTGGATGTCCTCTCTCGGCTGCCATTGGTGGGCGGTTCTGGCCTGCTGTGCATGCCGGGAGAGGATATATAAGGGGCAGACGCCATTACACAGGGAGCAATTCCCGGGGCCCATGCCCAGATGAACCAATTCCGGGGCCCACTGCCCGGAGGGAGCTACCCCTCAGAGGGGGGTGCGCCCCATCTTGATCGAGGAGTCTCGGGCACCTTTGGGCCGAGGCTACGGAGTTCCAGGTGGGCCCAGTACCTTTGACTGGGTCTGCAACCGAAGAGGAGTCCCAGGGAACCCACGTGAGGGTAACCACACTGACACAGAGGAAACCAGGGGAGGGCGAATAATAGAGTATTGCTGACTCCGGAAAGGCCTGGTGACCTGTCGGAGGGAAGGATTCCTCGCTTCGCAGACTGCCTCTGCAGAGTGTTGAAGTAGCAGGAGGGATCTCCTTGCCTTGGTCCTTGGAGGGGACTGAGCCATTGTTCCAGCATCACAGCGGCTGCTAGTGCTATTGAGTGACTATCCGGGTGAGCTGTACCCACTCGGGACCGAGTGGCGACGAAGCCAAGAGTGTGCCTGAATCCACTTCTATCTGCTAACCTCTTTTCTCATTTCAAGTCTCTGGTTCCTGGAAGCAAGATAAAATAAACTCACGTTGGAGTTGATATGTTGTGTGGACATTGACCTCATTTGGGAAAGATAAAGACTCGCCTCTATAAACATAGAGGGGAGAACCAGAAGAAGGGAATGATTAACTGCAGGACCCAAGTATGTAACACCGCCTGACCTTTATAATCTAGAGCAGTGTTTCTCAACTCCAGTCCTCAAGGCGCACCAACAGTAAGGTGACCAGATTTTTTATATTAAATCCAGGGACATATTTTTTTTTTACTAGTAATGGCGGCAATCAGCGACTCTCTGCCTGTCGCCGCCGCTGCCCACCTCACATCCTGTGAAGTCTTACTCTCCGGGCCCCGGCTACTACTGGGTGGGGAGCGGAAGAAGATCACTCCTCCAGGGAAGGCAAGGAGATAGGCAGGCGGCTGGCCGGGACTTGAGCCAAGGCAGAAGAACATGCGAGCGGAGCAGAACGGGCACCCGAAACTGAAGAAATATTCTCTCCACTCCGACCAGTGCATGATCATCAGAAAGGGGCACAGATAATGAAAAAAATTCACCCCTCCCTCTAAGCTAGTAGAAGCGGCAAAGCGGGGGTGTGTAATTCAGATTTTTTTTTTAATTCTGCACTGACTGTCTTTGAAATTGTCCCAGCCCCTGTTCAAATCCAATCCGGGGACTGTCCCTGGAAACCGGGGATGTCTGGTCACCCTAACCAACAGGTCATGTTTTTGGGATTTCCTGCAGATGAAACAGCTGTGGTAATTACTAAGGCAGTGAAACTGCTCAAATTACCTGTGCAAATCACTGGAAATCCCCAAAACATGACCTGTTGGTGCGCCTTGAGGACTGGAGTTGAGAAACACTGATCTAGAGGACACGGGCATGTGGCATGGTGTGTCTTATCCCCCTGCTTGAGAAGGTAAGAGGGGGAAAAAGATCCGTGTGCTACAGGAGGTTATGGGATGCCCACTTTGCTTCAGCAACAAAACTTTAGCAATGACTGCAGGGACATCTTCCTATATATAGTCTATATACAGTCTCCTTGACACTCATGCACACGTTTCTTGCAGATTCCAGGCTAAATAACTGTTAGTTAATCTGACAAATTCTCAGTTAGATTTAAGCAAAAGCCCTTTACAGGCAGGAACTCGTAGCCCCTTGTTGTGTAGCAGAATACAGTGATCAGCTTGTATTTCTCCTCCTGTGGCTACTGGTTCCAACTGGCTGCAGTTGCCCCTTTCACTAGCCCTCCAGGCTAACTTTCCTCTCCAGTTCTCCAGACTGACTCTTCACCAGCCCACCCTGCTGACTCTCACCAGCCCACCCAGCTGATTCTGCACGGGATCTCCCAGGAAAGGATGAAGAAGTAAGCACTCTGCTGTCTTCAGGGAGAAATGGCTACATGTGGCAGTCTCCCCCCCCCCCCCTTGTAAGTCCCCAGTACTGCTGATCTACTCACACTGTCCTCTCTCTTGCTTCCGTGCCTCCAGGCAGGGCTTCCTCCATGTGTTGTGGCAGGATCCTTCCAGCGCCCAAGCCCCATCCTAAGGTCACCCCCCAGACTAGTGACATCCCTAAGGGCCACCAACAGACTCCTCAGCACTATATCTCCATCTTCCACCTGACTGCCCCTGCTGGCATGGCTCATGCCTATTTATGAGGTAAGCTCTGCCCCCTGCCAGCCCACTACTGGGGATTGGCGGCTTCTCCTAACCTCCTGTCCACTAGCTCTTGAACATTCTCTAATGTCCCAGAAACAGGGGGAGGCACCAGAGGAGCTGTCAGGATGAGTCATCCAGCCCTGACTCACCGAACCCTGACCCAGATTCAACAGCTAACTTTTAGCCCTGAGCTAACTCAATTTACCTACACTAACCAAAAACCTATACTAACTCTAGCACACACTAGAGGGTACTTGTTTAATAAAAGGACTGTCAAATTACTTTAAAACAGATAATAAACTTAAAGGAGCATATTTATGATGCAGTTAATGGGACATTAACTGGTGGTAAACCAATCACTGTCACTTAAAACACATGCATCTAGAAGATTCATCTGCAGTGCTTGTATTATATCCCAAACCTTTTCTTTTTAAAGCGGAGGTCCACACAAGAATGGAACCTCCACTTTTCAGAACCCTCCCTCCCTCGGGTGTCACATTTGCCACCTTTCAGGGGGCAGGGGGTGCAGATACCTGTATAATATAGGTATTTGCACCCACTTCCGGGTCATAGACCCCCGCGGGGGTTACGCCACTCCCCCGCTGTCTTCTGGGAAACACACAGGTCCCAGAAGACAGCGGGGACCAGTGAGCACACGTGCCGTGACTCTCGCATGCGCAGTAAGGAACTGGGAAGTGAAGCCGCAATGCTTCACTTCCTGATTCCCTCACCGAGGGCAGCCGAGAGCCGAGCGATTGATCGACTTTGGCTGCCGACATCGTGGGCATCCTGGACAGGTAAGTGTCAATTTATTAAAGGGCAGCAGCTGCAGTATTTGTAGCTGCTGGCTTTTAATATATTTTTTTTAGGCGGACCTCCGCTTTAAGTCCAGGATAGAGGGGGGTAAGGTTAAAATCCCATGCAGTTTATTTATGTGTGGGAAGAATTCCCTTTACTTCTTGTGGAGACAGAAGTGTAGGAGCTTGTTTACACTTTCGCCTGTCACTGCCATGCTTCTGAAAAGATATCTGCGGTTGGAACACATTTCAGAGAAGTTTGACAGCCGGTGAGGAGGCAATTTGTCGTCTCCTCACTGCCTATTTTAACTCCTAAGAACTCACACCACCACACAAATAGTGCATGCATTGCAAACGGTTGCAGGTTACTTGCAGCATTGCTCCAATTTTGTTGAATTTTTCACATTTGGCTGGTGGTAATTCCAATGAACGCAACAAGAAAAAAAAAATGTAAGTCTCGCCCAAAATGACTTCTAGGTAAATGTTGGAAAAAAAAATGGATTGATATTATAGTTTCCTTTTCGAGCAAGTTTAAATATTTATATTATACATATTTGTACAGTAGAGAAAATAATTATTTGATCCCCTGCAGATTTTGTAAGTTTGCTCACTTACAAAGAAATGAAGGGTCTATAATTTTTATCATAGGTGTATTTTAAATAATAGAGACAGAATATCAAGCAAAAATCCAGAAAAGACACGTGATATAAATGTTATAAATTGAGTTGCAGTTTAACCACTTAACGACCGCCCACCGCCGATTTACGTCGGCAGAATGGCACCGACAGGCAGAATCACGTAGATCTACGTGATCGCCTTTGTGCAGTTGGGGGGTCCATCCGGACCCCCCTTCACTGCAGTGAGCGGCCGTTAAGTGTTCGGGACTCGGGAGCGATCAGGCATGAGGGGGGGGGGGGGCGCTCGATTCCGCCCCCCCCTCGCGATCGCTCCCGGCCAATGAAAATGCTTCCTCCGCCATGTGATGTAAACACAGGCTGGAGGAAGTGATGTCATCTCCCTCGCCGCGGTCTTTTCGTTCCCGGCGCCGAGCAGAGAAGAATCAGGTTAGTGCACCAACAGTCCACTGACACGTAGGTACACATAGGCACATAAATCACCCCCCAGTCACCCCCAGATCACCCCCCAGGTCACCCCAAAGCCCCCAATCACAGTGTCACTGATTGCAGTGATCATTTATTTTACTGATCACTGCATTTAGTGTCATCTGTGATTGTAAAAAGTTGCAGGGCAGTTAGGATTAGGCCCCTTTAGGTCCAGGGTAGCCCCCTAACCCCCCCTAATAAAGGTTTAACCCCTTGATCACCCCCCAGGTAACCCTTTCACCCCCTAACTTCAGCGTCACTAAGCGATTGTTTTTCCGATCGCTGTATTCGTGTCGTTGGTGTTTTAGATAGGCAGTTATTTTTTTTTAGGTTCGCCGCAGGTTTTTATTAGTGTCAGGTACCCCCATATATTATTTTAACCCCCTGATTGCCCCTAGAGTTAACCCTTTCACCAGTGATCGCCGTATAAGCGTCACTGGTGTCACTGGTTAGCCAGTAAGGTTTTTAGTTATTTAGGTTACCCGTCAGGTTTTTATATAGTGTCAGGTACCCCCATATTTAACCTAATAAAGGTTTTAACCCCCTGATTGCCCCTAGTTAACCCTTTCACCAGTGATCACCATATAAAGGTTACGGGTGACGCTGGTTGATTAGTTTGCTTTTTATAGCATCAGGGCACCCGCCGTATATAACCCAATAAAGGTTTAACCCCCCTGATCGCCCGGCGGGTGAGATCAATTAGGTTTTAGCGCCAGAGAGGGTCTGCGTCGCCCCAGGCAGTGTTAGGTTAGTGACAGTAACGCTAACACCCACGCGCAAAGCATACACCCCCCTTAGTGGTATAGTATCTGATCAGATCTGATCAGATCTATACTAGCATCCCCAGCGGTTTAGGGTTCCCAAAAACGCAGTGTTAGCGGGATCAGCCCAGATACCTGCTAGCGCCTGCGTTTAGCCCCTCCGCCCAGCCCAGCCCAGCCCAGCCCACCCAAGTGCAGTATCGATCGATCACTGTCACTTACCAAACACAACACACATAACTGCAGCGTTCGCAGTGCTTGGTTTTTGGGGCCCTGTACGCGGCTAGGCTCCCAAAAAGTCCCACACATGTGGTATCCCCGTACTCAGGAAAAGCAGCAGAATGTATTTTGGGGTGCAATTCCACATATAACCATGGCATGTGTGAGCAATATATCATTTAGTGACAACTTTTTGTACATTTTTTTTTCTTTTTGTCATTATTCAATCATTTGGGACAAAAAAAAAAAATATTCAATGGGGTCAACATGCCTCTCAGCAAATAGCTTGGGGTGTCTACTTTCCAAAATGGGGTCATTTGGGGGGGTTTTGTGCCATCTTGGCATTTTATGGTCTTCAAAACTGTGATAGGTAGTGAGGAGTGAAATCAAAAATTTATGCCCTTAGAAACCTTGAAGGCAGTGCTTGGTTTTTGGGGTCCCGTACGCGGCTAGGCTCCCAAAAAGTCCCACACATGTGGTATCCCCGTACTCAGGAGAAGCAGCAGAATGTATTTTGGGGTGTAATTTCACATATGCCCATGGCATGTGTGAGCAATATATCATTTAGTGACAACTTTGTGCAAAAAAAATAAAGTTTGTCATATTCCCGCAACTTGTGGCAAAATATAAAATATTCCATGGACTGAACATGCCTCTCAGTAAATAGCTTGGGGTGTCTACTTTCCAAAATGGGGTCATTTGGGGGGGTTTTGTGCTATTTTGGAATTTTATGGCCTTCGAAACTGTGATAGGTAGTGAGGAGTGAAATCAAAAATTTGCGCCCTTAGAAATCCTGAAGGCGGTGCTTGGTTTCCGGGGTCCCGTACGTGGCTAGGCTCCTAAAAAGTCCCACACATGTGGTATCCCCGTACTCAGGAGAAGCAGCAGAATGTATTTTGGGGTGCAATTCCACATATAACCATGGCATGTGTGAGCAATATATCATTTAGTGACAACTTTTTGTAATTTTTTATTTATTTTTTTGTCATTATTCAATCACTTGGGACAAAAAAAAAAAATATTCAATGGGCTCAACATGCCTCTCAGCAATTTCCTTGGGGTGTCTACTTTCCAAAATGGGGTCATTTGGGGGGGTTTTGTACTGCCCTGCCATTTTAGCACCTCAAGAAATGAGATAGGCAGTCATAAGTTTAAAGCTGTGTAAATTTCAGAAAATGTACCCTAGTTTGTAAACGCTATAACTTTTGCGCAAACCAATAAATATACGCTTATTGACATTTTTTTTACTAAAGACATGTGGCTGAATACATTTTGGCCTAAATGTATGACTAAAATTGAGTTTATTCGATTTTTCTTATAACAAAAAGTAGAAAATATCATTTTTTTTCAAAATTTTCGGTCTTTTTCTGTTTATATCGCAAAAAATAAAAATCGCAGAGGCAATCAAATACCATTAAAAGAAAGCTCTATTTGTGGGAAGAAAAGGACGCAAATTTCATTTGGGTACAACATTGCATGTCCGCACAATTTACAGTTAAAGCAGCGCAGTGCCGAATCCCAAAAACAGGCCTGGTCCTAATGGCCCGAAATGGTCCGGGGCTTAAGTGGTTAATTAATGAGTAAAATAAGTATTTGGTCCCCTACCAACCAACAATAATTCTGGCTCCCACAGACTGGCTACAGTATGTGCTCATGTGGTACACAGATTAGTCCTGCTAATTTAACCACTTCAGCCCCGGAAGATTTGGCTGCTCAATGACCATGCCATTTTTTGTGATACGGCACTGCGTCGCTTTAACTGACAATTGCGCGGTCGTGCAACGCTGTGCCCAAACAAAATTGACGTCCTTTTTTCCACACAAATAGAGATTTATTTTGGTGGTATTTGATCATCTCTGCGGTTTTTATTTTTTGCGCTATAAACAAAAAAAGACAGACAGTTTTGAAAAAAACACAATATTTTGTACTTTTTGCTATAATAAATATCCCATATTTTTTTTTTAAAAGCAACTTTTTTCCTCATGCCGCGTACACACGATCATTTTTCCCGTCGGGAAAAATGAAATTTTTTTTTTTCGCCGAGAAAAACGATCGTCTGTGGATTTTATGCCGTTTTTCTCGTTGAGAAAAACGACGAGAAAAATTAGAACATGTTCTAAATTTTCTCATCGTTTTTTCCATCATTTTTTTCCGCGGCAGTTTTCCCATAGGGAGACACTGCCGCGGAGCCCACAGACGGTCGTTTTTCTCGACAAAGAAAAAAATGACGGGAAAAACGGTCGTGTGTGGGGGAAAATGCCGTTCCCTCGTTTTTCATTTTTTTTCATGTCGTGATTCACGGCGGTGTTTTCACCGCCGTGAATCACGATCGTGTGTACGCGGCATTAGTGTAGGCCGATATGTATTCTTCTACATATTTTTGGTAATAAAAATCGCAATAAGTGTATATTGAAAAAAGTTATAGCGTCTACAAAATAGGGGATAGATTTATGGCATTTTTATTATTATTTTTTTTACTAGTGATGGCGACGATCTGAGATTTTTATCAGGACTGCGACATTATGGCGGACACATCGGACACTTTTGACACATTTTTTAAACCATTGATAATTATACAGCGATCAGTGCTACAAAAATACACTGATTAATGTGTAAATGTCACTGGCAGGGAAGGGGTTAACACTAGGGAGCGATCAAGGCGATCAAGGTGTTAACTGTGTTCCCTAGTGTGTGTTCTAACTGTGGGGGGGAGGAGACTGAGTGTAGGAGATGAAAGATCGTGGTTCCTAGCTATTAGGAACACACAATCTGCATCTTCTCTCCTCTCGTGCCCGCAATCGCGCGTGGCTGGCGGTCATCGCGACCGCCGGCCACAAGCATCGGCACCCCTGCAGTGCAGCGGACGTGCGTGCCTCCGGCGGCGTGCGCGCCTGTTAAAGGAGCTGACGTACAGCTAAGACGGCTCGCGGGATCGTTACAGCTAAGACGGCTCGCGGGATCGTGCCGACCTGCCGCAGTATAATGACTGGAGGATGTCGGCAAGTGTTTACGAAGGTGCTCCTAATGACAACTTGTTATGTGTATAAAAGACACCTGTCCACAGAATCTCAAAGGACGTCAGGGAGAAGACTGCAGACCTGTACAAGGCTGGAATGGGCTACAAGAACATCAGCAAAAAGCTAGGCGAGAAAGAAACAACTGTTGGAGCGAATATTCGCAAATGGAAGAAATACAAAATCAATCACCCTCGGTCTGGAGCTCCATGCAAGATTTCGCTTCATGAGGTAAGGATGATAAAAATGTATAGACCCTTCATTTTTTTATTAGTGGACAAACTTACAAAATCTGCAGGGGATCAAATAATTATTTTCCCCACTGTATATACATTGTTGTATATTTATAGAGCAATTATACTGTACACTATATTGTCAAAAGTATTGGGGCACCTGCCTTAACACGCACATTAACTTTAATGGCATCCCATTCTTAGTCTGTAGGGTTCAATATTGAGTTGGCCCACCCTTTGCAGATATAACAGCTTCAACTCTTCTTGGAAGGCTGTCCACAAGGTTTAGGCATGTGTATGGGAAAGCAAGGTCTATAAAGACATGGATGAGCGAGTTTGGGGTGGAGGAGCTTGACTGGCCTGCAAAGAGTCCTGACCTCAACCCGACAGAACACCTTTGGGATGAATTCGAGCAGAGACTGCGAGCCAGGCCTTCTCATCCAACATCAGTGCCTGATCTCACCAATGCGCTTCTGGAAGAATGGTCAAAAATTCTCAAAGACACACTCCTAAACCTTGTGGACAGCCTTCCAAGAAGAGTTGAAGCTGTTATATCTGCAAAGGGTGGGCCAACTCAATATTGAACCCTACGGACTAAGACTGGAATGCCATTAATAACTTCACATGACGTCCTCGGGCCTCCCGGCCGCTAGGGGGCGAGCGCGTGCCTATTCGCATGCCTGGTGGCTGCGATGTCTCCCACGTACCCGCGATCGGCAGTTACAGAGCAAGGGATGTAAACACAGAGACCCACGTCCTGACAGGGGAGAGGAGACCGATGGTGTGTCCCTTGTACATAGGGACACCGATCGGTCACCTCCCCCAGTCAGTCCCCTCCCCCCACAGTTAGAATCACTCCCTAGGAACACATTTAACCCCTTGATCGCCCCGTAGTGTTAACCCCTTCCCTGCCAGTCACATTTATACAGTAATTAGTGCATATTTATAGCACTGTTCGCTGTATAAATGTGAATGGTCCCAAAATAGTGTCAAAAGTGTCCGATCTGTCCGCCGCAATATCGTAGTCCTGACAAAAATTGCAAATAACCGCAATTACTAGTAAAAAATAAAAAAAATGTCATAAATCTATCCCCTATTTTGTAGGCGCTAAAACTTTTGCGCAAACCAATCACTATACGCTTATTGTCATTTTTTTTACCAAAAATATGTAGAAGAATACATATCGGCCTAAACTGAGAAAAAAATATGTTGTTTTTTTTTTTAAATTGGGATATTTATTATAGCAAAAAGTAAAAAATATTGTGTTTTTTTCAAAATTGTCAGTTTTTTTTGTTTATAGTGCAAAAAATAAAAACCGCAGAGATGATCAAATGCCACCAAAAGAAAGCTCTATTTGTGTGAAAAAAAGGACGTCAATTTTGTTTTGGAGCCACGTCGCACGACCGCGCAATTGTCATTCAAAACGTTACAGCGCTGAAGCTTGAAAATTGGCCTGGGCAGGAAGGGGGTGAAAATGCCCGGTGTTGAAGTGGTTAAAGTTTATGAGATTGTAAAGGCAGGCCCCCCAATACTTTTGACAATATAGTGTATATGATTAAAAAAAAATATCAACATATAGGTCAGAGAAAGTAACTTTGAAACTTTGGTCATAAACCTTCCAACCCTGAGAGTTCCCAGTCATGACTGTTTTTTCACAAACAATAATTGAATAGAACGCAGACATAACTTAGCAAAAAATGGGATTCATATATAAAAATGGAAGCAGAGGGAAAATAGCGGTGTTGCCCCTGGCAATCAGTGAGGGCCTCTCATGTTCTTACCTTAGCCTGGAAAATAACAGCTGGAACGTGGATGGTTACCATAGTTACAAGTACTTTCCTGTATACATAAGGCTCAAAAATAATTACATTAAAACAACCATCACAAAAAAAAAAGGCTGTGTATCTGAAATATGTCCCTGACTGATACCCTTTTGCCTCGATTAATAATGACAGTTTACTGCTCAGGACAATCTACAATGTACAATTATCTCCTGATCAACATAATTACACATGAGATACCCTAGAGGTGACTGGATACAATTATTTGTGCCAAATAAAACAATTGGCACTCAGTTGTGATGTCACTGTGAGGGTAGCGTGACTTAGAATTGCCTGCGCTATTTCTATTATTTCTATCAATTAGTATAGATTAGAGAAACCAGGGTGAGAAGGACTGGGTAAGGCTCAGGCATTTAATACATTAATACTACAGAGGCAGCAGATCAAAGTCTTTAAAGGGTTATGGAAACCCACAATAGGGCTGTAAACCTTAATTTATTTATTTTTTTAGATAATAAACATGTTATACACTTCTGGGGTCCCCCGCTGGTACTCAAGGCTCCCTTTTTTTTGGCAAGTGCCCCCATAAGAAGTTGCTTCCTATAGGAGCACTCATGTGGGCTCTACCCTGAGCCATGCTGCCTGTGTCTATAGACACAGTTAGTGCATGTCAGATCCCAATGCCCTGTCCCTGGATTTGATTGACAGCAGCAAGAGCCAATGGCTGCCTCTGTTATAAATCTGCTTTTTGAGGAGGGAGAGCGCAGGTAGAGGCGCTGTTACAGCACTTGACCAAGATCGGGCTCAGGTAAGTAAAGGGTGGTAGGTGTGAGTATCTTGTGGCACAGAAGTTTTTTTTTTCAACCCTATTGCAGAGAACGTATTAAGGTAGAAAAAAACCTTGAGCCTTTAGAACCCCTTTATAAATACCGCCGCACGACGATATACGTTGACAGAATGTCACGGCTGGGCTCAAGGGCGTACAGGTACGTCCCCTTTAAGATCCCAGCCGTGGGTCGCGCGTGCGCCGCCGGCACACGCTCACGACCTGGTCCGAAGCTCCATGACCGGACCCGGGGACCCAATCGCCAATGGTGTCCGTGATCGGGTCACAGTGCTGAAGAACGGAGAGAGGTAAGTGTAAACAAACCTTTCCCCGTTCTTCCTAGTGGCATGTCAGTGATCGTCTGTTCCCTGTCATAGGGAACGACGATCAGTGACGTCACACGCCAAGCCACACCCCCCTACAGTAAGAATCACTCACTAGGGCACACTTAACCCCTACAGTGCCACCTACACTGCCAATGTCATTTTCACAGTAATCAGTGCATTTTTATAGCACTGATCGCTGTAAAAATGACAATGGTCCCAAAAAAGTGTCCGATGTGTCCGCCATAATGTCGCAGTCACGATAAAAATCGCAGATCACCGCCATTAGTAGTAAAAAAAAAAATATATTAATAAAAATTTACTTTTGCGCAAACCAATCACTATACGCTTATTGCGGGTTTTTTTTACCAAAAATATGTAGAAGAATACATATCGGCCTAAAGTAAGGGAAAAAAAATTATATATTTTTTGGGGATATTTATTATAGCAAAAAGTAAAAAATAGTAGGATTTTTAAAACAGCTTACCTGTAAAATCCTTTTCTTGGAGTACATCACGGGACACAGAGCAGCATAGTCATTACTATGTGGGTTATATAGAATTACCTTCAGGTGCTGGCACTGGCAACTTCCAAAACAGGAAGTACCCTTCCCTATATAAGCCCCTCCCATCCGGGAGTACCTCAGTTTTGTAGCAAAGCAATACGTGTCCCCAAAAGAGGGGTGGGAGCTCTGTGTCCCGTGATGTACTCCAAGAAAAGGATTTTACAGGTAAGCTGTTTTAAAAATCCTACTTTCTTGTTCATACATCACGGGACACAGAGCAGCATAGTCATTACTATGTGGGACGTCCCAAAGCAATGCCAAATGAGGGGGAGGATACACCATACATAAGCTGGGCGCCATCAGGCATGAGGATCTTTTGCGGCCTGCAACACACTGCGCCCAAAGGCGACATCCTCCTGACTTCTAACGTCCACCTGGTAGAACCTAGTAAATGTGTGTACTGAAGACCATGTTGCGGCCTTACAAATTTGAGCCAGGGAGGCCTGGTGATGCACTGCCCATGAAGTTCCAACTGCTCTCGTGGAGTGCGCCCTAACTTTGAACGGAGGCGGTCTACTTCTCAAGCCATAGGCTTGTATTATGACCTGTTGAATCCACTTGGCTAAAGTAGATTTTGATGCTGCCTGACCCTTTCTGGGGCCTTCCGGCAGAACAAACAAAGAATCCGTTCTACGAATCTGAGCAGTGGCTTTTAGATAAGCTTTAACTGCTCTTACTACATCCAAAGAATGCAATAACTTTTCCTCTACCGAGCTTGGTTTGGGGAAAAAAGAAGAAAGAACCACATCCTGGTTCAAGTGAAACCTCGATACCACCTTAGGAAGAAAGGCTGGGTGAGGGCGTAATACTACTCTGTCCTTATAAATAACCAGATATGGCTCCTTACAGGACATGGCGGCTAATTCCGACACTCTTCTAGCTGAGCATATGGCTACTAAAAATATCAATTTTCTGGTGAGTAGAACCAAGGAAATGTGCCGCAAAGGTTCAAACGGCTGCTTCTGCAGAACCGACAGAACCAAATTTAGATCCCATGGGCATATGGGAGCTTTAAATCGGTGGAATAATACGAGTCACCCCTTGCATAAAGGATTTGACAAGTGAATGCATAGCCAGGGGCCTTTGAAATAGTATTGATAAGGCCGAAACCTGGCCCTTGATAGTACTTAAGGCAAACTTCCTGTCTACAGCCCACTGCAGGAAGTCCAGAATTCTGCCTATAACGTACTTACGTGGATGCCATTTTCTGGCCTCGCACCAAGTGATGTACGCCTTCCAAACTCTATAGTAGATCTGCCTGGATACAGGCTTCCTGGCATTGATTATAGTTGATACCACAGAGTTAGAGAGACCTCTCTTCTTTAGGATGTGGGATTCAATAGCCAGGCCGTTAAACTTAGAGTTAGTAAGGAAGGGTGGTATATCGGTCCTTGCGAAAGCAGGTCCGGACGACGTGGAAGGGTCCAAGGACTCCCCACAGACATTTTGATGATCTCCGCGTACCATGCTCTTCGGGGCCACGCTGGAGCCACCAGGATCACCGGCTTCTTTTCCAACCTGACTCTGCGAAGGAGTCGAGGCAACAACTGTAGCGGAGGGAATGCATATATCAGTCTGAACTGATCCCAAGGGAACACCAGAGCATCCGAGCCGCAAGCGAGGGGATCTCTTGTCCGGGAGACAAATCTGTCCACCTTTGCGTTGAATCTGGATGCTAGCAGATCTACATCCGGTGTTCCCCACCGCTGACATATTGCTCGGAAGACCTCGGGATGAAGGGACCATTCCCCTGGGCATAACTGTTGGCGACTCAGAAAGTCCGCCTTCCAATTCTCCACCCCTGGAATGAAGACAGCTGATATACATGGGACATGCTTTTCTGCCCATTCCAGGATGTGACTTACTTCCCTCTGGGCTGCACGACTCCTGGTGCCTCCCTGATGATTGATATATGCCACTGCTGTGGCATTGTCTGATTGAATTCTGACAGGGGACCCTTGGAGTCTGGATGTCCAGGCTGCTAGGGCATACCGGGCTGCTCGTATCTCTAAGAGATTGATGGGCAGGGTTTTTACTACATTTGACCATCTGCCCTGGAGAGACCATTGCTCCAGTACTGCCCCCCAACCTATAAGGCTGGCATCTGTAGTGACCACCTTCCACGATATCGGACTGAAGGGTTTTCCCTTCTGGAGATTCTGGGGGATCAACCACCAGCAGAGACTCTTCCGAACGGAAGGGGACAAAGCCATCGGGTAGTCTAGAGCCTGAATTTTTCCATTCTAGTCTGACAATATGGCCCTCTGTAAATTCCTTGAGTGGAATTGGGCGTATGGCACAGCTTCGAATGATGCTACCATCTTTCCTAGCAGCCTCATGCACAGGCGTATGGACGGCTGTCTTTTTGCACAAAGCAGACGGACCAAGCCCCTCAAAGAGGATACCTTGTCTAGAGGTAAGAAAATCTTCCTCTGGTCTGAATCCAGCCGTAGCCCTAGATATACCAGGTTTTTCACTGGCTGTAGGGCTGACTTGTCCAGGTTGATGACCCAACCGTGAGATTCTAGATACTTGATTGTATCGACAATTACCACTTCTAGCTTGGCAACTGAGTGGTCCATCAACAACAGGTCGTCTAGGTATGCCATTATCGTTACACCTCGTGTTCTTAGATCGGCCAACAGTGGGGCCAGAATTTTTGTGAACACTCGTGGTGCTGTGGCCAGACCGAATGGTAAGGCTCTGAACTGAAAATGGCGCCCTTCTACTGCAAAGCGTAGAAATTTTTGATGACCTGGAAAGATGGGAACATGCAAGTAAGCATCTTTGATGTCGATCGAGGCTAACCATTCCTCCCCCTGTAGGGCAGCGGTGACCGATCGGATCGACTCCATCCGGAAAGACCGGACGTTTAGAAATTTGTTTAGACTCTTTAGGTCCAATATGGGTCTTATGTCCCCGTTTGGCTTCGGGACTGTGAAAAGGTTTGAGTAGAAACCCAACCCCCACTCTTCCATAGGAACCTCCATAATTACTCCTTGGAGCAATAGTTGTTCTAACGCCAATAGGAGAGACCCTCTTTTCAGAGGGTCTCTTGGCATGCCTGACCACATAAATGGGAAGGAGGAGACTCTTTTAACTCCAACTTGTATCCCAGAGTTACTGCGGAGAGCACCCATCTGTCTTTGATCGTCTCCCGCCAGGTCTCTGCGAACAACTGAAGTCTTCCCCCCACCCGTTTGAGTGGGGGCAGCCCTTCATAGGCTTGACTTGGAGGCTGGTTTAGTACCCCTTCTTATTACCCTGTGACTGTCCCTGATTTTTACCCCCTGAGTTTGACCGAGGAGGCCGTCGGAACTGCTTAGTAGCAGACGTCGCAGGGATAGGAGAGGTAGTCCTCTTAAAAGATGGACCCCTAGACCTCTTCTTACTCGGTAAGAGAGTACTTTTACCACTGGAAATCTTCTGGATATACTTATCCAGGTCCTCGCCAAAAAGGCGTTCCCCATGAAATGGGAAGCTAACTAAGAGCTTCTTACAGGGAGCTTCAGCAGACCAGTTTTTGAGCCACAGAAGCCTACGCATATGTACCAAAGACAGCGTGAGGCGGGAGGCCTGATGGATAGAATCCTTGATGGCGTCAACTGCAAAGCATAATGCTCTAGGCAGATCAGCCAGAGCCTGGGCCTGCTGGTCTGGCAAATCCCTCAGGACCATTTTCATCTGATCCTTTAAAGCTTGGCAGACCCCAATAGCTGCCACTGCTGGCTGTGTAACAGCCCCTGCTGTGGAAAAAGCAGATTTTAATAAAGATTCCAATTTTTTATCTACTGGATCTTTGAACATTTGAACATTATCTACTGGACATGTCAGTGATTTGCTCACAGAAGAGATGGCTGCATCCACCGTAGGAACATTCCATCTCTGGGTGAACTTTTCCTCCATGGGATAGATCACCGGAAATTTCTTAGGCGGAACAAATAGTTTATCAGGATGTTCCCAGTCCTGGTATATAAGTCCTTCCAATAATGGATGTATTGGAAAGGAGCAATTAACCTGGGGAGCTTTTAGCGACCCCAATGAGGAGACAGCAGTAGTTGATGGTTCAACAAGAGGCATTTTAAATGCAGATCGAACCATGTCAGTTAGGGTCTGGACCCACAATCTTTCAGTCTGTGATGCTGAAAATGGTTCATCTACTGTCGATTCCTCAAAAACAGAGTTAACCTCCTCCTGATCCCCTTCAGGTAGGTCGGTCCCTTCCTGGGACTGTTGCTCTGCCAACAGGCACTCTAATGGAGGTGATGGAGATCTGGCGCACTTTCTTTCCTGCAGAGAAGAAGCGATCAATGCTGCCAATCTCTGCTCCAATCCCTCCAGAGTTGAGGCAAAAACCTCCTCTGTTATATATGCAGGAGCAGGTGGACTGAGGACAGCCGCAGTACCTGGCACTCCCGGGGGTTCCTTATGGGTATTAACCTCTGATTTCTCAGGGGAGGAGGGTGCAGATGACTGCTCCAGATCCTCAGAGCCCGATGGAGACCCCCTACACTTCCTGAGAGGTATATCTCGGAGTTTTTTAGGCGGCATATTCCTTAGTTCAAAGCTGAGGTATTCCAGCCGCAATACACCCCTTTACTGAAATAGTCTAATGCAATTTGCTGCTATGTACATCAGTGGGTGTCTACTAATGCGTCTTTCTGGGGATGCCTGTATCAACCGCCCGCTGTAAGCCCCTATACCATGCTACCAGCTCCTTTTCATGCTCTGTGTCCATAGCAAGCAGCGTGGACTGAGTCCTTTTATCTTGCTGGGACGCCCGCACATGCGCAGAAGCGCTGGGAGCACAGAGCGCGTCATCCGCCAGGCTCCGCCCACTTTTTTGAAGCTAAATCTATAAAAAGAAAGCGTGTGTGCGCGCGCACGTGTGCGCTCTTGGCGCCCTGTAGGGAGAGGAGCCAGGGTCCCTGTTTCACCAGGACTCGGGGATGGAAGGAAACTACTTGGCAGCATGACAGAGGAATGCAGCTTCCCTGATAGAGAGCTCACTCATCTGCCTGGACTTTCACCATGGAAGGAATAGTCCCAAGAAAAAAAGACGTTCCACAGCGGCCTCTAGTGGACAAACACAGGTACCGCACTTTTGTCTTTTTTTTTTTTTTTTTTTAAAACCTCCTTTATGAAAAACATTTCCAGGTTTACAGTTTTTAAAACTTCCTTTATGAAAAGACATTTCTAGGATTTCTTAGGCATATACAGCTATTAGCGGGAATACCTTTAGGTAACAGGCAGAAAGACATATTAGGCTTGGGGGTCCCCTCAATAGAACCAAGTTCCTGAGGGGCCCCCACTTACCTTTTCCCCGCCGCAGGACTTTGTTTGGTCCACAGAAGCCCAAACTTCACCTCTCACGGCAGGCATTGTACTAGACCTTCAGGGACCGGGTTCCCAAGGATTCCACTCCCCTGGACCTGTATAGCACCCTGCACAGATAGCCTCTTGGTTTTGGGTATGACCAGAGCTCTGGATCCCAGGGTCCAGCCCTCCTAAGAGAGGCATTACAGGCAAAACCCTGCTCTTCTCTGCAAGGCCCGGGTACCGACCGTTTAGCTATGAAGCTTTTTTGGTCGGATCCGGAATAGCTTGCTAAGGCCCAGAGAACCTGTACACAAGCCCAGATGAATACATGTTAACCTTGGCCAACACCTTAGACACTGGCAAAAAACTGAGGTACTCCCGGATGGGAGGGGCTTATATAGGGGAGGGTACTTCCTGTTTTGGAAGTTGCCAGTGCCAGCACCTGAAGGTAATTCTATATAACCCACATAGTAATGACTATGCTGCTCTGTGTCCCGTGATGTATGAACAAGAAATGTATTTTTTTTCAAAATTGTCACTCTTTTTGTTTATAGCGCAAAAAATAAAAACCGCAGAGGTGATCAAATACCACCAAAATAAAGCTATATTTGTGGGGGAAAAAGGACGTCAATTTTGTTTGGGAGCCACGTCGCACGACCGCGCAGTTGTCAGTTAAAGCGAGGCAGTGCTGAATCGCAAAAAGGGGCCTGGTCCTTTAGCAACAAAATGGTCCGGGGCTTAAGTGGTTAAAGTGGTTGTATACCCTTTCATATACCCCATGAAGTGGCTAGCTTCAGTTGATACACAGAGATGAAACAAATCCTCCTACATAAGGTGAACCTGTTTATCTGCCGTCTTCTCTTCTCTAAAGCCATTGAAAGTGCAGAATTTATTTATACGGCTTGTCTGAGCTTCAAGAAAGTAGGTGGGGAGCTGAAGTTTCACACAGCACATAGGAACCAAGCTGAGGCTGTCAATCAGCTGGGTGTCCCCCCTCCCCCTGTTACCCTTTTTCTCTTGGTGTTACGAAAAGCTTGTCAGAAGTGATTCATCCTGATAGCAGAGAAACAAAGCAGCAGACAGAAATTACACTTAGTGCTCTGGAGTGAGTACAAACTGTAGCAGGATATGCTTTGTTCCTATTTATTGTCTCATGCCTAGTACACCCTACCGGGATTCCCGGCGGTAAAAAATCCCGGCCATGTGTATGCTCCTTCGGCACTGCCTCGCTGTGTTTAACATTGAACACTGCCGGAAAAAAAAAAGCGCCGGGAATCCCTGCAGAAAAATAGAGAACATGTTCTTTATTTTCCTGCCGGGATTCCCGGCGGTTTTCCTGCTGGGAAAACTGAGATTTTGCATACATACGGACGTTTTTCCTGGCGAAAAACTGTAATGGCAGTTTTCCTGCCGGGAAAACCGGTCGTGTGTACGAGGCATGAGGTTTACAACCACTTTAAAGTTCTTGTTTTTTTAATTTTGGCTAGAGTAAGGGAGGGTTATATCCCCTGTCAAAAAGCAATTTTTTTACTCAGTTTAGGCCGATATGTATTCTTCTACTTATTTTTGGTAATAAAAATCGCAATAAGCGTATATTGACTGGTTTGCGCAAAAGTTATAGCGTCTACAACATAGGGGATAGATTTATGGCATTTTTATTATTATTGGGACTGCGATATTGCGGCGGACACTTTTGACACATTTTTGGTATCATTGACAAATATACAGCGATTAGTGTTATAAAAATGCACTGATTACTGAATAAATGTCACTGGCAGGGAAGGGGTTAACACTAGTGGGCGATCACGGGGTTAACTGTGTTCCCTCACTGTGTTCTAACTGTGGGGGGATGGGATTAACAAGGCGAAGAGAGAGATCGGTGTTCATACATTGTATGAACACACAATCAGTCTCCTCTCCCCTGAAAGAACCAGGATCAGTGTGTTTACACACACAGATCCCGGTTCTCACTCTGTCTCGAGCGATCACGGGTGCCCGACGCTCCATCGCGCCCGCCGGGCACTTGCCTTGGCCCCGGCAGTGATCTGCGGGCGCGTGCGCCCCTAGTGGCCAAAATACTTTGTGGCTAAAGTGGCCTAGTGGCCAAAAGACTACCTGTGGGATCCCTGTAGAAACTGGAAATCCATGTAGTACACACTGCTACTCCACCGATCTCCACTTCCATCCTATGCCCAGTAGCTGCCCTACTGCATTCTGAACACAGGAGGTTGGCCACTTGGTGCAGGCACCATTCAGAGATGGTTTTGCATTCTTCTATGAATGCAAAGTGTTCTCTGATTGGATGAGGTAGAGAGCATGACATCATCACCCCATTTCTCCACCTTGCTCAATCAGAGAATGCTTTGCATTCATTCCGAAAATACAAACCATTCTCTGATTGGTGCCTATGCTGAGTGGCTAACCTTCTGTGTTCAGAATGCAGCAAGGAAGCCAATCAGCATGGAAGCCAGAAGTGAGCGAATATCACTGGAGTACTTGTCGTCCCCCCCCCCGTGACTCTTGATTCGGTGCCTGATCATATTAGTTCCCTGTTATTTACCAACTCAATATACTTTATGCTATTTTTGTGTGCACAGATAATTCTTTTAGCATCTTTTTCTGAAAATATATATTTGATAAAACATTTGCCCATGTGTCATAAGGCATATAAAATCAATAGCATCCTTTCATTCTACAAGTTCTGTGCTTTTGGGAAATGTCCTTTTTTTTTTTTTTTTTTTTTTTACTGTCTTTTACTAACTTAGCTGTAAACAAAAAAAATTAAGGAAAAATAGCAAAAATCTTCCAGCCACCGTTGCTGAAAAATGGGCTGGGCCTGGCAGTGAAAGGGTTAAAAGGAATGTTAAGTAATTTCCGGGTCTTTTAGGTATATGTGTATATCAGATCAGACAATGACATTGCATACCTAGCCTTACTTCAATAAAGAAGATGGAATAAGATGACTAATTTAAAAAATTTCAATCTATGTTAAAAATAAAAATCACTTCCTGCTCCATATCACACAAACCATAAAATTAGCACTCAGGCAGTCATGGCTCCACACCCAGATTACAGGAGTTATAGGCACCAGCCAGTTTGAAGTCCAACTTCTGTGTTTACAAGTGACAGCTTGACTTCCAATGGCTCCCACAGATCGGATCTCCTGAGCGGCTCCCACTGAGTGTAGGATGGGGACCTGGGAGATGTAGGTGCCTGGGATGCAGTGTGGCTGCTGACACCCCCACTAGATAATCTCCCTGCAAGTGAAAGAGGTGGAGACACCTACAGTGTGTGGGGAGGTACTAGGGAAGAAGAGGGGTGAAGGTGAGATGTGGATGGAGGATGCAGAAGTAAACAGCTGTGGGAGAAGGCTTTGCACTGTGTGTTTAGTGCACCCCTGAACTCTGCACTATGTATGTAGCACAACCCTAAACTCTGCACTCTGTGTAACCCTACCGAATTCTGCACTTTGTACATAATGCACTCCTGGTATTTAATGCCCCTTTAAAACCCTCCCACTATTAGTATGATTTCATCATATCCACTATTTGATATGGTTTGGAGGGTATGTGTGTGGGGGGTGGGGGGAGGGGGTTTTGGGGGTTATGGTTTAGTTCCTGCACCTATTTTCTGAGAAAAAAAGGCCTGAGTATAACATTATATATCTCTATCTATTTCCACCTTTACAGTCCATCTAACCACCTTTAGCTATTAAAGGACATAAGTAACTGCTAAAGAATCTGCTATCCACCTATACTGCGGGTCATTCGATTTGATAACAGGATATTATTTCAAAGCATAACAACATTATGCATGAAACATAGTAATAACACAAAGTCAAGTAACAGAGATAATAAGCAATATAATCGTAGAGGGATCAAGCTCGTCTCTACTTGCATGATTAATATGTATTTTAAATATCTCAGTCGCAAAATTCAGTGGTTTCTGAAAGAAGAGAAATAGACGGAGATGGGTGAAAAAAGAGGATGGGGGAGGGAGAAGAAAAAGAAATAAGAATAATAGAGAGAACAAGAAAAGAGTAGAGAAAAGGTAAGAAAAGAAGTGAGGTCTGTGCAGGATTATGTGGGAGAACTGTATTGAATCCAAAGGTTCCAAGTACGTTCAAATGTGTTTTGCGCGTTATGCAATATACTTGACATCTTATCGTTGGCCATGACCCAATTCAATTTATGTTTAACTAGTTTCAGAGGGACTGAGGGCTGAAACCAGCATCTAGCAATAGCTATTCTAGCTGACAGCACTATCTTAAAGTGGAACTAAACTGTGTCTAAGCTCCAAACACTGAATACGCTATTTAATTCATCTTTAAAGCGGAGGTCCACACAAAAATGGAACCTCTGCTGTCCGGATTCCTCCCCCCCCCCCCCCGGGGTCACATTTGGCACCTTTCAGGGGGGAAGGGGGAGCAGATACCTGTCTAAGACAGGTATTTACACCCACTTCGGGGGATAGACCCCTGCATATCTGCAGCAGTCTACACCACGTCCGGTGCCCCTCGATGTCTTCTGGGAGACACACGGGTCCCACAAGACAGCAGGGACCAGTGGCATTGCGCAGTGCGAGTCGCGCATGAGCAGTAGGGAACCAGGAAGTGAAGCCGCAAGGCTTTACTTCCTGATTCCCTTACCGAAGATGGCGAAGATTCCGAAGATGGCGAAAATTACCGAAGATGGCAGCGGCAGCATCCGAGGACCGATAAGTGTCCTTATTTTAAAAGTCAGCAGCTGCAGAATTTAAAAAAAAAAAAAAAAAAAAATTGGCGGACCTCCGCTTTAATATTCAAAGCAACCTCACTCATCCATTTATGACTCCATTCTTTACTTTGTTAAAAAAAAACACCCTCTACAGTAGCTTTTCTAGCCATGGCCATCTTGAGTAAGGGCAGATGATTCATGTAGCATTTACTTCCTGGAATTAATCTGGCATTAGCTCAAGCATGCAGGCAGAAGGGTGTGCTTAGCTGAGAAAACCCATAACAATGCCCATGAAGCCACCTGGGATGTGTGAAATCATTTGGCCTGGGCCAGAAACCAGGAGGCAACTAAAGAAATGTTACAAAACTAAAAAAGGTTAAAACAATCAAATATATTATACCATACCTTTCTATCTATTAAAAATAGCAGCATAAGGATTAAAATTAGTTAAAGGAGAAGTAGGGCCAATGCTCTTTTGGCCCTACTTCTCCTGTGGGTCACAGGAGTGCTCTTAGCTCTGCACCCCTGTGACCCAGACTCAGCCAACAGCGGCCTAAGGTCTGCTGTCAGCTAACGTGACTCAGCCGGACCAGACTCTGGAGGGATCCTATCTTTATTGTTGGGATCCACTCAGATGTCTGGCCAGTGGCTGGCTCAGCCTCTCAGTGGACTGCTGAGAGCCTGAGCCAGCCACTCCAACTGGCTCTGCTCACTGAAGTCCGAAAACTGAGTGATCAGTGGTCTTTGATAGCTCAGTTCTAGGTCTTAGAGGCAGAATGGGACAGATGCAGCATCGGACGGCTGCTTCCACCTAGGTGAGTATTATTGTTTGTTTCTATTTTTAAATCTCACACTTCTCTTTTAATGTTGATTGAGAGAGCAAGAGTTAGTATGACTTTTATTTGTAAGGCTCGGTTCACACTGCAGTGATGCGGGAACCCTGCGAATCCAGTGCGGGTTCCCGCGTTGCATACAACTCACAGGCAGTTCACCCTTGCCCTATGCAAACTGCTGGGAGTGTCAATACAAAGTTATTGACACACCCATTTCAGTTCGCATATCGCAGTGCCAACTGTCAATTCGGACAAGAATTTAATTCTGGTGTGGTCCTGTGGGAGTTTGGTCTGAATGCAATGCGAATTCAGCCATACAAGCTGTATGATGATTTTGCATCGCACAGACATAGCATGTGATTTGCACAGCAGTGCGGTGCGAATCACATGCGATGTCTGACATTGCAGCAGTGGGAACCAGCCCTAAAAGTTGAATGGTCATGTGTCTTATAGACTACAAAGAAAGATATATGCTCAAAAGCATGTCTCAAGTAGTGATGAGCCGAAGACCCCCGGGTTCGGTTCGCACCAGAACCCACGAACGGACCGAAAGTTCGCGCGAACATTAGAACCCTATTAAATACAATGGATGCGAACGTTCGGATTCTAAAGTGCTAATTATAACGACTATTATCCATGTTATTGTCCGAAACAGAGTTTGGGAACCCGGCTTCTGCACCAGGGGACATGTATCAATGCAAAAAGAAGTTTTAAAAACGGACGTTTTCCGGGAGCAGTCATTTTAATGATGCATAAAGTGAAAAAAAAAAGTCAAATATTCCTTTAAATATTGTACCTGGGGGGTGTCTAAAGTATGCCTGTAAAGTGCCACGTGTTTCCCGTGTTTAGAACTGTCCCTGCACAAAATAACATTTCTAAAGGGAAAAAAGTCATTTAAAACTGCTTGCGGCTTTAATGCAATGTCTGGTCCCGGTAATATGGATGAAAATCTTTAGGAAAAATGGCATAGCTACCCCATCAACCCCCCCCCCCCCCTACCCCAGCCCATTACCAGCCCCTTTGGGTCTTGTATGGATATTAAGGAGAACCCCGCACACAAAATAAAAAAGGACCTATATACTCTGAACAGCCGTATACAGGCGGTGCATACAAGACAGGGACTGTAGGTTTGTTCTTATGTAGAATCTGTTTATAATTTTGAACAGCTGCATTGTTCAAGTGGAGCTCCATGGCAAATTCCTTTTTTTTAGTTTTTTGTAAAACATAGGGAACGGTTATCACCCCTGTCACATTTTTTTTGCTGTCTGTGCCCCTGTTCAGAACATTTCACCTCACTTTGCGTCCCAATGACAACTGTTTTTGAAATGTGGTGTTTTTATTGAAACAAGGATTGGTGATAAAGCATCAGTAGAGAGGAGACAACTTTCTCCCATATTAATTCTTACAGGAGAGAATTTTCCTTCCAAGGGGTAGATTTCCTCTCACTTCCTGTTGTCTTCTTCCGTTTGCAAGTAGTAGTAGTTTGTAAGTTGGATGTTTGAAAGTAGGGACCTTCCGTATATACTCTGCAGAAATTGGCCCCTTAGGTGTTGGTGTTGGCACAACACTGAAAGCACTCACAGTTATTCTTGGTGGGTGCTGGAACGCCCTTCTGTCAAGTATAATATCAGGAATTGTAATAACATATAATTGTTGATCAGTGGTAGTAAAAATTGGGCCTTTGATGGTGGTGCTGGTGCCCCAACACTGTAAGGCCTGACAGTTACTCTTGGTGGGCGCAGCAATGGTCCCTGCTGTGAATTATTAGATCAATAATTATAATTGCATGCCCCTGTTGAACAGGGGCTGAAAAATTGGGCCTTTGGTGGTGGTGGTGGTGGTGATGGTGGTGCTGGTGCCACAACACTGTAAGGCCTGACAGTTACTCTTGGTGGGCACAGCAATGCTCCCTGCTGTGAATTATTAGATCAATAATTATAATTGCATGCCCCTGTTGAACAGGGGCTGAAAAATTGGGCCCTTGGTGGTGGTGGTGGTGGTGATGGTGGTGCTGGTGCCACAGCACTGTAAGGCCTGACAGTTACTCTTGGTGGGCGCAGCAATGCTCCCTGCTGTGAATTATTAGATCAATAATTATAATTGCATGCCCCTGTTGAACAGGGGCTGAAAAATTGGGCCTTTGGTGGTGGTGGTGGTGGTGATGGTGGTGCTGGTGCCACAACACTGTAAGGCCTGACAGTTACTCTTGGTGGGCGCAGCAATGCTCCCTGCTGTGAATTATTAGATCAATAATTATAATTGCATGCCCCTGTTGAACAGGGGCTGAAAAATTGGGCCTTTGGTGGTGGTGGTGGTGGTGATGGTGGTGCTGGTGCCACAACACTGTAAGGCCTGACAGTTACTCTTGGTGGGCGCAGCAATGGTCCCTGCTGTGAATTATTAGATCAATAATTATAATTGCATGCCCCTGTTGAACAGGGGCTGAAAAATTGGGCCTTTGGTGGTGGTGGTGGTGGTGATGGTGGTGCTGGTGCCACAACACTGTAAGGCCTGACAGTTACTCTTGGTGGGCGCAGCAATGCTCCCTGCTGTGAATTATTAGATCAATAATTATAATTGCATGCCCCTGTTGAACAGGGGCTGAAAAATTGGGCCTTTGGTGGTGGTGGTGGTGGTGATGGTGGTGCTGGTGCCACAACACTGTAAGGCCTGACAGTTACTCTTGGTGGGCGCAGCAATGCTCCCTGCTGTGAATTATTAGATCAATAATTATAATTGCATGCCCCTGTTGAACAGGGGCTGAAAAATTGGGCCTTTGGTGGTGGTGGTGGTGGTGATGGTGGTGCTGGTGCCACAACACTGTAAGGCCTGACAGTTACTCTTGGTGGGCGCAGCAATGCTCCCTGCTGTGAATTATTAGATCAATAATTATAATTGCATGCCCCTGTTGAACAGGGGCTGAAAAATTGGGCCTTTGGTGGTGGTGGTGGTGATGGTGGTGCTGGTGCCACAACACTGTAAGGCCTGACAGTTACTCTTGGTGGGCGCAGCAATGCTCCCTGCTGTGAATTATTAGATCAATAATTATAATTGCATGCCCCTGTTGAACAGGGGCTGAAAAATTGGGCCTTTGGTGGTGGTGGTGGTGGTGATGGTGGTGCTGGTGCCACAACACTGTAAGGCCTGACAGTTACTCTTGGTGGGCGCAGCAATGCTCCCTGCTGTGAATTATTAGATCAATAATTATAATTGCATGCCCCTGTTGAACAGGGGCTGAAAAATTGGGCCTTTGGTGGTGGTGGTGGTGGTGATGGTGGTGCTGGTGCCACAACACTGTAAGGCCTGACAGTTACTCTTGGTGGGCGCAGCAATGCTCACTGCTGTGAATTATTAGATCAATAATTATAATTGCATGCCCCTGTTGAACAGGGGCTGAAAAATTGGGCCTTTGGTGGTGGTGGTGGTGGTGATGGTGGTGCTGGTGCCACAACACTGTAAGGCCTGACAGTTACACTTGGTGGGCGCAGCAATGCTCCCTGCTGTGAATTATTAGATCAATAATTATAATTGCATGCCCCTGTTGAACAGGGGCTGAAAAATTGGGCCTTAGGCACTGGTGGCACAACACTGCAACCCCTCACAGATACTGTACTTGGAGCACAGCAATGAGGCCTGTTGCAAAGTATTGCATCAAAAATTTTAATTACACGCCCCTGTTAAACAGGGGCTGAAAAATTGGGCCTTAGCCACTGGTGGCGTCACCCATAAACCAAAATGATCTTCCAAGCTATCATCGTTAATCGTATCATTGAGGAGGAGGAGGAGGATAGCCAGTCAACATAACAGCACAGGCACTCAGCATCAGCATCAGTCTTGAAGGGATGTGACATTTTAAAATCAATTAGTCTGTTATATCAGCATCTGGTGTGTGGTAGCTGGTGGTGATCCAAGACTGGTTTATCTTGATGAAAGTCAGTCGATCAACCGAGTCGGTGGACAGGCGCACCCTGTGATCCGTGACAAATCCTCCAGCAGCACTGAATGTGCGTTCTGAAAGAACGCTGGATGCAGGACAGGCCAGTAGCTCAATTGCATACTGTGCAAGCTCTGGCCAGTGATCCATCCTCAAGACCCAGTAAGCCAGAGGATTTTCGGTGGGGAAGGTGTCCAAGTCTGACCTTGCCCCTAGGTATTCCTGCACCATGTATATCAGACGCTGGCGATGGTTGCTGGAACCGATCATACTTTGGGGCTGCGGACTAAAGAATTGTCTGAACGCATCGGTCAGACGGCCACCTTCCCCACCGCTCCTTCTTTGACTGCCCGAAGCCTCAGCAACTCGTTGTCCAGGACCAGGAGTTTGTAACCTCCCAGTCTCTGGGAACGCGTTGCACAGACCTTTCTGCAAGGCCTCCCGGAGTTGTCTCATCCTCTGCTCCCTCTGCGACGGTACGATAAGGTCCGCAACCTTACCCTTGTACCGTGGATCAAGGAGAGTGGCCAGCCAGTAATGGTCCCTCTCCTTGATCCGAAGAATACGAGGATCCTTCCGCAGACTTTGCAGGATCAGGGAGGCCATGCAGCGTAGGTTAGCTGAGGCATTCAGTCCGGAGTCCTCTGGGTCACTAAGGACGACATGATCCGCAGCCACCTCCTCCCAGCCACGTACAAGTCCACTGGTTTCTTGGGACTGTAAATCATCCCTAAAAGACTGCTGCTGATGATGCTGAGTGCCAGCCTCCACCTCCATGCTGACACAATCCTCCTCCTCCTCCTCCTCCTCTTCCTGTGCGATGGGTGGGACAGAAGGAACACTGTCTGTGTAAAGGGGGCCTTGAGAGGCAAGGAAGTCCTCCTCTTCCTGCCTCTGTTCAGCCTCAAGTGCCCTGTCCATTATTCCATGCAGCGTGTGCTCCAACAGGTGGACAAGAGGTACAGTGTCACTGATGCATGCACTGTCACTGCTCACCATCCTCGTGGCCTCCTCAAATGGTGCCAGGACAGTGCATGCATCCCTGATCATGCCCCACTGGCGTGGTGAAAAAAACCCGAGCTCCCCTGACCCTGTCCTGGTGCCGTAGTCGCACAGGTACTCATTGATGGCCCTCTGCTGCGTGTGCAGCCGCTGCAGCATGGCCAACGTTGAGTTCCACCTGGTGGGCATGTCACATATAAGGCGGTTCTTGGGCAGGTTCAACTCCTTTTGAAGCTCAGCCAGGCGAGCACTGGCATTATAAGATCTGCGGAAATGCACACAGACTTTCCTGGCCTGCCTCAGGACATCCTGTAAGCCCGGGTACCTGCCCAAGAACCGCTGCACCACCAGGTTAAGGACGTGAGCCATACAGGGCACATGGGTCAGTTGTCCCTGTCGGAGGGCGGAGAGGAGGTTGGTGCCATTGTCGCAAACCACCATTCCTGGCTTAAGCTGGCGTGGCGTCAACCACCTCTCGGCCTGCCCCTGCAGAGCAGACAGGACCTCTGCCCCAGTGTGGCTCCTGTCCCCCAAACACACCAGCGCAAGCACGGCATGGCATCTTTTTGCCTGCGTACTTGCGTAGCCCCTTGAACGCCTACGGAGCACCGCTGGTTCCGAGGACAAACCACAGGAAGAGGCCATGGAGGAAGAAGAAGAGGAGGGGGTGGAGGAGAGAGGTGTGTCACAACCAGTAGTAGCATTTTGGAGGCGTGGCGGTGGAACAACCTCCAACACTACTGCACCTTGTCCTGCATCCTTCCCAGCTGCCAAAAGAGTGACCCAATGGGCCGTGAAAGAAAGGTAACGTCCCTGTCCATGCCTGCTGGACCATGAGTCAGCGGTAATATGCACCTTACCGCTGACCACCCTGTCCAGCGAGGCCAAGACATTGCCTTCCACATGCCTGTAGAGAGCCGGAATAGCCTTCCGTGCGAAAAAGTGTCGTTTGGGAACCTGCCACTGAGGAACCGCACATTGCACAAACTCACGGAAGGGGGCCGAGTCTACCAACTGAAAAGGCAGCAGTTGAAGCGCTAGCAATTTAGCCAAGCTAGCATTCAACTGCTGGGCATGTGGATGGCTGGGAGTGAACTTCTTTCGACGGTACAGCAGCTGGGGCAGGGAAATTTGCCTGCTAGAATCGGACGTTGGTGTACTGCTAGCAGAGTGCCCGCAAGTACTTGCCTGTGACACACCTAATTCTACACCTTCATTCCTCTCAGAGCAGGTTTCAGAGAGGAGTGAAGGTATAGTGGGGTTGGAGATCCCAGCTGATGCGGTGCAAGAAGAGGTCAGCTTTGTTCTTTGGTGTGGGTCTTTAAGGTAGGCTTGCCAACGAGCTGCATGGCAGGTCAACATATGTCTGATCAAGCATGTGGTGCCCAAGCGGCTGATGTTTTGGCCACGCGATATACGCTTGAGACATATGTTGCAAACAGCAGCTGTGCGATCTGATGCACTCGCCTCAAAAAAGGCCCACACCAAAGAACTTTTTGAATGACGGGCAGAGGCAGCGCCCTGCACAGGCGGAGCTCTGCGGTGTGATTCCGTCGGTGTGCTGCCCATACGCTGGCCACTCAAGGGCATCCTGCCTCGTTGGAGATGTGCCTCCTCCTCATCCTCCTCCTACTCCTCTCTCCTATTAGGCACCCACGTGGAGTCAGTGACCTCATCATCCCCTCCCTCCTCATCACTGGAGCCAATCTGGCAGTATGCTGCAGCTGCTGGAACATGACTGCCAGATTGGTGTCCTTCTTGAGCATCCCCTCTCTCTGCTCTCACGCTGCTGCCTTCCTCTAGCTGGGTATCATCATCAGATCCTTCCAAACGCTGGGCATCAGTGCGCATGCGCGGGGACTCGGAGAAGGACGTGTGCTGACCGAGCTCCCGGCACCCCGACCCACCAGAGCTAACGATAGCGCAGGCACTGAGGTCCGTGAGCCGGGACCGATCCCACACCAGCCCCGAAGTGGCGATGAACCGTAGGGCACAGGGGCAGCCGCGGAAAGGACACGATACGCAAACTACAGCCCAGAAGAGAGCAGGGCCTTCCCCTACAGCACAGCCGCGATCCAAGATGGCGCCGGGTAAGCCAGACACACGAGGCAGCACGGCAGCAGCCAGATCCGACGGCGCTACACAAAGAGGAGACAGGCAGCTAAATCTGGAGCCAACTAGGGATCCATTCTCCTCACAATCCTCGGGAGAGGTGGAGACCGGACAGCGGGGTGAGTCACTATCACATCCCCCATCCCCAGCCATATACGCTGATAGACATGACTCTCCAAACTCCCCTGCCTCCCCTGCCTCCTCCATGGATAGGAACATGGCAGACTTAGCAGAAGTCCTCATTAGCCAATCCAGCCAATCCAGCCAGGATATGCCAATTCCCCAGCTCTCACACTATTCCCCTGATGCTGTACTGTTGGGCAGATTCTCCACCATGCTGCAGCAGGAGCTCTCTAAGGCCTGCACATTAATCACCACTGACCTGAAAAAAGACATCCATAGCTTGGGAGAGCGTTTTGAGCTAATTGAAACCAAAGTGGATGGAGCCATCAAAAGGGTCAACCAGAACTCAGCCATGGTGACAGACCTCCAGGATAGATTAGAAGAGGCATTCACAAAAATTGAAGATTTGGAGAATCGTTCTCGTAGGTACAATGTCCGCGTGCGTGGCCTCCCTGAAACTCACACAGATCTAGAGGGGGCTGTAAAAGACCTGATGAAAACCCTTATCCCTGATATAGCCAACCACCACATGGAAGTTGATCGCGTTCACCGAGCACTGACAGCCCCAAGGGCCGACGGCCTACCACGAGACATTATTGTTAAGCCACATTACTACCGCATTAAGGATAAGATGATGCTTGCGGCTCGCAACAGGCCGGACCTGTCGCTATTTGGAACACCAATACAGCTCTTTACAGATTTGGCGCCATCAACGGTCCAGAAACGCAGAAACCTACGGCCATTACTCCAGCAACTTATGGCCAAACAGATTAAGTATCGATGGTCGTTCCCTTTTAAGTTATCATTCACTTACAACGGAAAGTCCCACTCCTTTTCCACGTTCCAAGCAGGCGAAGACCTACTGCTTAGTCTCGGCATCATTGCACGGGACTCTCCGACTCCGATTTCATCTCCCCCTTGTCTGGATCATCGTCCCCTCTCCCCGATATGGCAGGATCGCACACGCTCACAGGCCAGAAATGCTCGCCGGAATACCTGAGTATTATTGCTCTTCTCTCTTTTTGCTTTTTTGCCCCTTTTGGGAACTGTTACTGCTTGATTGCACGGATATGGCCTGGGCCCATGGTGGACTATGGGCCGGATGGGGCCATCGTTACCGTTCACAGTTCACAGGTTACAAAGTCACGGGTTACAAAGTTACTGGAGTTCCTGGTTCTTCGGACTGGCTGCCAGCCGAATATTTTACAACCCCGACAGGCCCAACCTGGTCGAAGAAATTTTGCTTTTTGCTTTTTAGCAGTCTGGGGGCCTTAGTCGGACCGCAATGTGTTCCCCTGTTGGGCTGTGGCTCGGGGGCCGGAACGACCAATGGGGACCCTTCCGGCCCCGGCGCCACTGGCCTTGGGAATGCATGTTCCTATAGACAGCCTGTTATGTTAAAACTGTATTGATTGATTTTGTCATTTCCGATATGACCTCGAATAGCCTGCTCGTACAGAGTGTAATCATATTTGGGTCGGGGTGGTCATGCTTGCCACCCAACTGCAAGACTACCTATCCTACGACAAGGATGGTACCCTTGCACCTAATTTGCCGGATGTTGTCTCCGGCAGGGGTTATTCCCCATTCCTTCATTCATCAGCTAGGATTGAGTTATATTGATTGTTTGGGCCTAAGGCCTATGTATATGTTTTTTTGCTTTTATTTTTGTTTCTCTTCTTCTCTAATGCCTTTTCCTTCTCTCCCTTCCCCCTCTTTCTTCGGAGCCTCGGTTCAGCGCCCTTCCCTTATGTCATGGTCTGAGAGGTCACATAGCCAAACAGTCATCATCATCGGGACCCTTCTCGCTTCATTCATTATGCAAGGTAAGAGTGCTCTGCCCTACCACGATGGCCACCACATATAACACAGACTATTCGATAGTTAGCCACAATGTACATGGATTTAACTCCCCTACTAAAAGAACTAAGGCTTTCCAGTTTTATCATAAACAGAAGGCTGAAGTCCTGCTATTGCAGGAAACTCATTTCTCCAATGTCTCAGCGCCCCGTTACCTCAATGGGAAGTATCCACAGTTTTACTTGGCAGGGGGTCGGGAAAAGAAGGGCGGTGTAGCCATCTGCTTTTCGAAACGGACCCCCTTTATCCCCATCGCTATCGTTAAGGACAAGAGAGGTAGATATATTATGGCAGTGGGGCGGCTCCATGACCAGGAGGTGTCCTTTATATCATACTATGCCCCGAATACTGGACAGCCGGAATTCTTTAGCAAAATGCTGAAGATTCTTATGCCCAAAGTCCAGGGTCAGGTCATTATGGGAGGCGATAGTAATATTCCCTTGGACAGAATTATGGATAAATCGGACTCCTCTAGACCAACATTGAAACGCCCACCGACTGGAAGCAGCAAGGTTGCACGTCTGTTTCATTTCTATGACCTCATCGACGCCTGGCGAGAAAATAACCCTACGGTCAGAGACTTTACACACTTTTCACAAGCCCATCATACTTACTCGAGGATAGACCACGTTCTAGTACGTACGCCTTTGCTACCATTTATTAAGTCGGTTAAGATTTTATCTACCCCTTGGTCTGATCATTCCCCGATAAAACTCTCTACTTCAGGGCTATGGACTAAATCTAGACCCTCCCCGTGGAGACTTAATGTGAGCTTGCTGAATGACCCTACAATCTTTTTAGAGATTCAAAAGGAAATACAGGAATACTTTAGACTTAATAAGGCATCGGACACATCCCCCGCAATTAACTGGGTAGCTCATAAAGCAGCGATTAGGGGCATATTGTTACAAGTGGCAGCCAGGATTAAACGCAATAGGGAACAGGCAAATAAGATTCTGGAAACTAACTTAGATAACTTACTTAGTGAACAGCACAGAAATCCCCTGGTAGATATAAGGCATAAAATTGACGAGGCTCGACTAGCACTAAATCTTAGCTTGACTACTCAAGCGGAGAAACATATTAGTTGGTCTAAGCACAGGTTCTATACGATGGGTGATAAACCTACCACAATGTTAGCTAGAAAACTGGTTCCTCGACCGTACACACCGACTTTGCCTAAACTACGACTATCCACGGGCCTAACCTCCCAGAACCCCGAACGGATAATTGGAGAATTTCACAAATTTTATGCTAAGCTGTATGGAGTGCAGGACAAGTTCGATTCATCTGAAGCGAGCACATTCTTTCGCGACTTACAGCTGCCTAAATTGACACAAGCCCATGCGGAACTGATGGACGGTGCTCTTACAGAGCCTGAAGTCATGGCTGCAATCAAAACCCTACACCCTACCAAGGCCCCTGGGCCAGATGGATTCCCGGGTCACTACTATAGGAAATATCACGATCTTCTGGCCCCACATCTCTGTACTTACTTTAATGACCTGAGAAGCGGCAGCAAGCTCCCCAGCCATGAAAATGTAGCCTATATAAGTGTTATCCCGAAACCAGGAAAGGACCATACAGACTGTTCCAATTATCGCCCAATTTCTCTGATCAATACGGATCTTAAGATTCTAACCAAAATACTGGCCCAGAGACTTAATACTTTTCTTCAGTGTTATATCCATCCTGACCAAGCAGGTTTTGTCCCGACAAGACAGGCATCGGACCAAACCCGCCGGATAATTAACCTTATCTCGGCAGTTCGGTCTGATTGGGATGGAAAGGGGACTAGGAGGGGAATGTTACTTTCATTGGATATCCAGAAGGCGTTCGATTCTATCTCCTGGGACTATCTTTTTGATGTTCTCACACGCTTTGGATTTGGGAGACGCTTTCTGGATCTCCTTCACATATTATATGATTCCCCCAGTGCCTCGCTAATGCTCAGAGGATATACATCCCAAACATTTCCTATCAGGAGAGGAACTAGACAGGGCTGCCCGTTGTCGCCACTATTATTCGCCCTGGCGATTGAACCACTAGCGCTCAAAATTCGCGCCTGCAGAGATATACAGGGCATTTATTGCGGAGACTATGAACACAAATGTTTACTCTTTGCGGACGACTTGTTGCTGACCTTGACCTCACCGATCACATCCCTACCTAACTTGTATGCTATTTTGCAGCCTTTCTCCAACATTTCCGGGTTGGCAATTAATCATAGTAAGTCAAGAGCACTGAACTTATCTTTGCTAAGCTCCACTCAGGCTACGCTTGAAAAATCATTTCAATTCCGATGGGAATCCACAGCTCTCCCTTATTTAGGCATACAGCTGACCTCATCTATTGGTGAGTTGTACAAAGAGAATTATCCAGCCCTTTTCAAAAGGCTAACAGCTGACATGGCTAAGTGGCAGGTTCACCCGCCATCGTGGTTTGGCAGACTTCACTCAATTAAAATGAATGTTCTACCTCGATTATTGTATTTCTTCCGTACCTTGCCAGTTTCATTGGCCCGTGATGACCTTAAACGATTCCAGAATAAAGTACTACAGTTTATTTGGGGTGATAAGAGACCCAGGGTGAATAGGAGCACTCTATACACGTTGAAGCGGAGAGGAGGACTTGGTCTTCCAGACTTATTAAAATATTTTTATGCTGCCCAGATAGCACAACTTACAAGGTTTCACTCCCAACAGGCACAGGCCATTTGGATGGCTATGGAATCTTATTCCTGCCGTCCCAAACCTATTTCTTATATTTTATGGCTCCCTATCAAGGAGCGACCTCCTATACTTTGCCCTACTTTATCCATGTCACTGGAACTATGGGACAGACTCTCCAGATCTCACAAATTCAAATCTCCTCATTCTCCACTGACACCTCTGCTTCAAAATAAAGCATTCACCCCGGGTCTCACTCCACTAGCGTTCGAATGGTGGACTAATAAGGGTTTTAAGTGTATTGCTGACTTGTGCGATCATAGAGGTATGCTGACCGAACGGACTATGGCTGACAGGCATCAAATGCCTCCAGCGGAGGGTTATAGGTTCGCCCAAATCTCACATTATGTACAAACCCTGGCTCGCAAGAGCAACCTAGCAACCCAAACTCCCATGGAACATCTATGCAAAAATTATGATAAAATTAAAGGACATTTATCTGCTATATATTCGATATTGCTGAGTGTATCGACAAAGCTGACTTATATGGTCCAATGGGAGACCGACTTGCAGGAAACCCTGGATCTGGACGAATGGCATAGGATAGCCGAGACAGCATCTCGTTCGCTCGTCAATACTTCAATAATTGAGGCCAATTATAAGGTTCTACTGAGGTGGTATATGGTGCCGGTCAGACTGGCAACTTTTGTCTCAGGAGCTACCCCGTTGTGCTTTAGAGGATGTGGCCAGATGGGCACCACCTATCATATTTGGTGGACATGCCCAAAGGTCCGGAGGTTTTGGATCAGGGTGTATAATTCAGTTTACTCCCTTACCCAACTAAACCTAACTAAATCAGCTAAGCAAGCACTACTGGGGGGAGGAGATGTGGAAGCCTCCAAGTCCTGCAAGAGGCTCTTGACATTTATTTTTATTTCAGCCAAAATCACTATTGCTAGGAACTGGAAATCGGCAGCTCTACCATTCGATCAGCTTAAAGGCAAATTGTCTTGGTTGATGCTAAACGAACGCTTGACCGCTCTGGCCCAAGATAAAATGAAACTGTTTCATGGAGTTTGGGACCCATGGCTTCGTTACCTAACTAATGACCCGGGGATGTTTACAGCATAGCCTAGGGGATTAGGTTGAGATGTCTGGATGCTGAATCGGGGCTCCTCCCCCCCTCCCTCCCCCCATTCCCCCCTCCTCAACTGTCCTTTCCTTACTCTGTCTCCTTCCTTCTATTCTTTGTCACTGTCCTCTTTCCTCTCTTTTGAAATTTGTTTATTGTTTATTTTTGGAGTCAGATCCAGACCTTAGAGGTTTGTGCTGCTCCCTGTTTTCTCAGCTCCTACGGGACCATTGTCAGTCTGATCAGACCTCTGGGCTGCCCACACGGCCGGCTGAGTTGCGCCCCCCCCCGATAGATGGATGGGGGGGCGGCTCATCTGGGTGGACGGTTCAGATATGATCTGCGATGCTAATAGGGGTTAACGGCTCTACGGAGCTTCGGACTACTCCAAGGACCCCTACACTTGGTGATCTTCATTGTGTTACCCCAAATGTTGATTGTGACTGTACAATGTTATGTGGCGACTTTTATACATTTTGTATGACAAAACTTGAATAAAAAGATTGAAACACAAACGCTGGGCATCCTCCTGGAGCATGTACCCAACACTGTGCTCAAACAGTTCGGGGGACTCCTCAGGAGGAGGGCATGGTGGGTCTAGGGAAGGATTGACTAATGAAGATAATGATACCAGAGAAGAGGACGCTTTGGCAGCTGCTTTGCCAGTACCCTGAGCCTGGGTGAGAGAGGATGAGGAGGATGAGGTGGGCTTGGTCATCCACTCTACCAAGTCTTCGGCATGATGTGGCTCAACATGTCCAGCTGCCGAAAACAAGGACAAGCGTGTCCCATGGCCATGTGCTGATGACAATGCACCGCGTACACGACCAGCACTGTTGCCCCCAGACACAGAGCCTGCTTGCCCTCTTTTTTTGCCTCCTGATTGTCTGCCTCTCCTTGGTTGCCTTCCAGACATTTTAATGGATGGCCTGCAGGGAGATGGGAAAAACAGCAATAAGGGCTACCTTCAGGTGTATATTGTGCAGGAGGCTTAGCAACAATGACACTGACACTGTCCCCTGCCTATCCTTCTCTGTCCCTAAACACAAGGATTGAAAATATGGTTCAGCAAAAAAGTTTTAGAACAGAATAGCACACTGACACTTTCCCTCACTGTCCTACTCTGTCCCTCCCTACAAACAAGATTTAGCACAGAATAGCACACTGATAATTTCTACGAGTGTCCTTCTCTGTCCCTAAACTCAAGGATTGAAAATATGGAACAGCAAAATTGGTTTAGAACAGAATAGCACACTGTCAGTTTCACTCACTGTACCTCTCTGTCCCTCAACTCAAGGATTGAAAATATGGAACAGCAAAATTGGTTTAGAACAGAATAGCACACTGTCAGTTTCACTCACTGTACCTCTCTGTCCCTCAACTCAAGGATTGAAAATATGGTTCAGCAAAATAGTTTTAGAACACAATAGCACACTGACACTTTCCCTCACTGTACCTCTCTGTCCCTCAACTCAAGGATTGAAAATATGGAACAGCAAAATTGGTTTAGAACAGAATAGCACACTGTCAGTTTCACTCACTGTACCTCTCTGTCCCTCAACTCAAGGATTGAAAATATGGTTCAGCAAAATAGTTTTAGAACACAATAGCACACTGACACTTTCCCTCACTGTACCTCTCTGTCCCTCAACTCAAGGATTGAAAATATGGAACAGCAAAATTGGTTTAGAACAGAATAGCACACTGTCAGTTTCACTCACTGTACCTCTCTGTCCCTCAACTCAAGGATTGAAAATATGGAACAGCAAAATTGGTTTAGAACAGAATAGCACACTGTCAGTTTCACTCACTGTACCTCTCTGTCCCTCAACTCAAGGATTGAAAATATGGTTCAGCAAAATAGTTTTAGAACACAATAGCACACTGACACTTTCCCTCACTGTACCTCTCTGTCCCTCAACTCAAGGATTGAAAATATGGAACAGCAAAATTGGTTTAGAACAGAATAGCACACTGTCAGTTTCACTCACTGTACCTCTCTGCCCCTCAACTCAAGGATTGAAAATATGGTTCAGCAAAATAGTTTTAGAACACAATAGCACACTGACACTTTCCCTCACTGTACCTCTCTGTCCCTCAACTCAAGGATTGAAAATATGGAACAGCAAAATTGGTTTAGAACAGAATAGCACACTGTCAGTTTCACTCACTGTACCTCTCTGTCCCTCAACTCAAGGATTGAAAATATGGAACAGCAAAATTGGTTTAGAACAGAATAGCACACTGTCAGTTTCACTCACTGTACCTCTCTGTCCCTCAACTCAAGGATTGAAAATATGGTTCAGCAAAATAGTTTTAGAACACAATAGCACACTGACACTTTCCCTCACTGTACCTCTCTGTCCCTCAACTCAAGGATTGAAAATATGGAACAGCAAAATTGGTTTAGAACAGAATAGCACACTGTCAGTTTCACTCACTGTACCTCTCTGTCCCTCAACTCAAGGATTGAAAATATGGTTCAGCAAAATAGTTTTAGAACACAATAGCACACTGACACTTTCCCTCACTGTACCTCTCTGTCCCTCAACTCAAGGATTGAAAATATGGAACAGCAAAATTGGTTTAGAACAGAATAGCACACTGTCAGTTTCACTCACTGTACCTCTCTGTCCCTCAACTCAAGGATTGAAAATATGGAACAGCAAAATTGGTTTAGAACAGAATAGCACACTGTCAGTTTCACTCACTGTACCTCTCTGTCCCTCAACTCAAGGATTGAAAATATGGTTCAGCAAAATAGTTTTAGAACACAATAGCACACTGACACTTTCCCTCACTGTACCTCTCTGTCCCTCAACTCAAGGATTGAAAATATGGAACAGCAAAATTGGTTTAGAACAGAATAGCACACTGTCAGTTTCACTCACTGTACCTCTCTGTCCCTCAACTCAAGGATTGAAAATATGGTTCAGCAAAATAGTTTTAGAACACAATAGCACACTGACACTTTCCCTCACTGTACCTCTCTGTCCCTCAACTCAAAGATTGAAAATATGGAACAGCAAAATTGGTTTAGAACAGAATAGCACACTGTCAGTTTCACTCACTGTACCTCTCTGTCCCTCAACTCAAGGATTGAAAATATGGAACAGCAAAATTGGTTTAGAACAGAATAGCACACTGTCAGTTTCACTCACTGTACCTCTCTGTCCCTCAACTCAAGGATTGAAAATATGGTTCAGCAAAATAGTTTTAGAACACAATAGCACACTGACACTTTCCCTCACTGTACCTCTCTGTCCCTCAACTCAAGGATTGAAAATATGGAACAGCAAAATTGGTTTAGAACAGAATAGCACACTGTCAGTTTCACTCACTGTACCTCTCTGTCCCTCAACTCAAGGATTGAAAATATGGAACAGCAAAATTGGTTTAGAACAGAATAGCACACTGTCAGTTTCACTGACTGTACCTCTCTGTCCCTCAACTCAAGGATTGAAAATATGGAACAGCAAAATTGGTTTAGAACAGAATAGCACACTGTCAGTTTCACTCACTGTACCTCTCTGTCCCTCAACTCAAGGATTGAAAATATGGAACAGCAAAATAGGTTTACAACAGAATAGCACACTGTCAGTTTCACTCACTGTACCTCTCTGTCCCTCAACTCAAGGATTGAAAATATGGTTCAGCAAAATAGTTTTAGAACACAATAGCACACTGACACTTTCCCTCACTGTACCTCTCTGTCCCTCAACTCAAGGATTGAAAATATGGAACAGCAAAATTGGTTTAGAACAGAATAGCACACTGTCAGTTTCACTCACTGTACCTCTCTGTCCCTCAACTCAAGGATTGAAAATATGGAACAGCAAAATTAGTTTAGAACAGAATAGCACACTGTCAGTTTCACTCACTGTACCTCTCTGTCCCTCAACTCAAGGATTGAAAATATGGTTCAGCAAAATTGGTTTAGAACAGAATAGCACACTGTCAGTTTCACTCACTGTACCTCTCTGTCCCTCAACTCAAGGATTGAAAATATGGAACAGCAAAATTGGTTTAGAACAGAATAGCACACTGTCAGTTTCACTCACTGTACCTCTCTGTCCCTCAACTCAAGGATTGAAAATATGGAACAGCAAAATTGGTTTAGAACAGGATAGCACACTGACACTTTCCCTCACTGTACCTCTCTGTCCCTCAACTCAAGGATTGAAAATATGGAACAGCAAAATTGGTTTAGAACAGAATAGCACACTGTCAGTTTCACTCACTGTACCTCTCTGTCCCTCAACTCAAGGATTGAAAATATGGAACAGCTAAATTGGTTTAGAACAGAATAGCACACTGTCAGTTTCACTCACTGTACCTCTCTGTCCCTCAACTCAAGGATTGAAAATATGGAACAGCAAAATTGGTTTAGAACAGAATAGCACACTGTCAGTTTCACTCACTGTACCTCTCTGTCCCTCAACTCAAGGATTGAAAAAAGGGATTTTTATAACAGCTTACCTGTAAAATCCTTTTCTTGGAGTACATCACGGGACACAGAGCGACTTAGTCATTACTAATGGGTTATATAGATTACCTTCAGGTGCTGGCACTGGCAACTTCCAAACCGGAAGTACCCTGCCCTATATAAGCCCATCCCATCCGGGAGCACCTCAGTTTTGTAGCAAAGCAATAAGTGTCCCAAAAAGAGGGGTGGGAGCTCTGTGTCCCGTGATGTACTCCAAGAAAAGGATTTTACAGGTAAGCTGTTATAAAAATCCCTTTTTCTTTTTCGTACATCACGGGACACAGAGCGACTTAGTCATTACTAATGGGACGTCCCAAAGCAATGCCAAATGAGGGGAGGGATACATAAGCTGGCATGAGGATCTTTTGCGGCCTGCAACACACTGCGCCCAAAGGCGACATCCTCCTGACTTCTAACGTCTACCTGGTAGAATCTAGTAAACGTGTGTACCGAAGACCATGTTGCGGCCTTACATACTTGAGCCAGGGAGGCCTGGTGATGCACTGTCCATGAAGTTCCAACTGCTCTTGTGGAGTGCGCCCTAACTTTGAACGGAGGCTTGTATTATGACCTGTCGAATCCACTTGGCTAAAGTAGATTTTGATGCTGCCGTTCTGCGAATCTGAGCAGTGGCTTTTAGATAAGCTTTAACTGCTCTTACTACATCCAAAGAATGTAATAACTTTTCCTCTACCGAGCTAGGTTTGGGGAAAAAAGAAGGAAGAACCACATCTTGGTTCAAATGAAATCTCGATACCACCTTGGGAAGAAAGGCTGGATGAGGACGTAATACTACTCTGTCCTTATGGACAACCAGATATGGCTCCCTACAGGACAAGGCGGCTAATTCCGATACTCTTTTAGCCGAACAAATGGCTACTAAGAAAATCAATTTCCTGGTGAGAAGAACCAAGGAAATGTGTTGCAATGGTTCAAACGGTTGTTTCTGTAGAACCGACAGAACCAGGTTTAAGTCCCATGGACATATGGGAATACTAACCGGAGGGCTAATACGCATCACTCCTTGTATGAAAGCTTTGACTAGTGAATGCGAAGCCAAGGGCCTTTGAAAAAATATTGACAAGGCCGAAATCTGACCCTTGATAGTACTCAAGGCCAGCTTCCTATCTACAGCCCACTGTAGGAAGTCCAAAATCCTACCTATCACGTACTTACGTGGATGCCATTTCTTGGCCTCACACCACGTAATGTACGCCTTCCAGATCCTATAATAGATCTGCCTGGATACCGGCTTCCTGGCATTGATCATGGTAGATACCACAGAATTAGAGAGCCCTCTCTTTTTCAGAATGTGGGCTTCAATAGCCAGGCCGTCAAACCTAGGGCTGGTAAGGAAGGGTGGTATATCGGTCCTTGCGACAGCAGGTCCGGACGATGTGGGAGGGTCCAAGGACTCCTCACTGACATTTTTACAATCTCCGCGTACCATGCCCTTCGGGGCCACGCTGGAGCCACCAGAATCACTGGTTTCTTTTCTACCCTGATTCTGCGGAGTAATCGCGGTAAGAATTGTGGCGGTGGGAATGCATATATCAGCTTGAACTGATCCCAAGGGAACACTAGGGCATCCGAGCCGCAAGCTAGGGGATCCCTTGTGCGAGACACAAATCTGTCCACCTTTGCGTTGAATCTGGATGCTAGCAGATCTACATCCGGTGTTCCCCACCGCTGGCATATTGCCTGGAAAACCTCGGGGTGAAGAGACCATTCCCCCGGGCATAATTGTTGGCGACTTAAAAAGTCCGCTCTCCAATTTTCCACTCCTGGGATGAAAACCGCGGATATGGCTGGGACATATTTTTCTGCCCACTCCAGGATGCAATTTGCTTCCCTCTGGGCTGCACGACTCCTGGTGCCACCCTGGTGATTGATATATGCCACTGCTGTGGCATTGTCTGATTGAATTCTGACAGGGGACCCTTGGAGTTTGGATGTCCATGCTACTAGGGCATACCGGGCTGCTCGTATCTCTAAGAGATTGATGGGCAGGGCCTTCTCTGCTTCTGACCACCTGCCCTGGAGAGACCATTGCTCCAGTACTGCCCCCCAGCCTATGAGGCTGGCATCTGTAGTGACCACCTTCCAAGAAACCGGACTGAAGGGTTTTCCTTTTTCCAGATTCTGGGGCACCAACCACCAATGGAGGCTCTTGCGAACGGAAGGGGACAGGGACATTGGTAAGTCTAAAGCCTGAACTTTTTTGTTCCAGGCTGACAGTATGGCCCTTTGCAAATTCCTTGAATGGAATTGACCGTAGGGTACCGCTTCGAATGAAGCCACCATTTTTCCCAGCAGCCTCATGCACAGGCGTATGGATGGTTTTCTTTTTGTACCCACTAAGTGGGTCAAATCTTTTAAAGACGACACCTTCTCTGGAGGTAAGAAAATCTTTCTCTGATTTGAATCCAGCCTTAGCCCTAAGTATTCCAGACTTTTGACTGGTCTTAGAGCTGACTTGTCCCGGTTGATAATCCAACCGTGATATTCCAGATACTTGATTGTCTTGTGAATAGCTACTTCCAGCTTTTCCACTGAGTGGTCTATTAGTAGCAGGTCGTCTAGATATGCCATTATCGTTACACCTTGTGTTCTTAGATTGGCCAATAATGGGGCCAGAATTTTTGTGAACACTCGTGGTGCTGTGGCCAGACCGAAAGGTAAGGCTCTGAACTGAAAATGGCGCCCTTCTACTGCAAAGCGTAGAAATTTCTGGTGGGCCGGAAAGATGGGAATATGCAGATAAGCATCCCTTATGTCGATCAAGGCTAACCATTCCTCCCCTTGTAGGGCGGTGGCCACCAATCGGATCGACTCCATCCGAAAAGTCCTGATATTTAGGAACTTGTTTAGCCCTTTCAGATTTAATATGGGCCTCACGTCCCCATTTGGTTTGGGGACTGTGAAAAGGTTCGAGTAAAACCCGAAACCGCTTTCTTCCAGGGGAACCTTCATGATTACACCTTGGAGCAATAGTTGTTCTAGTGCCAGAAGGAGGGATCCTCTCTTCTGGGGATCTCTTGGCACGTTTGACCTCATAAATTGGGCAGGAGGAGTGCCTTTTAACTCCAGCTTGTATCCCAGACTTACTGCGGAGAGCACCCATCTGTCTCTGATGGTGTCCCGCCAGGTCTCTGTGAACAACTGAAGCCTTCCCCCCACCCGATTGAGTGGGGGCAACGCTTCATGACTTAGGGGGAGGTTTTGTACCTCTCTTGGTCCAGGGCTTCTTGTTACCCTGTGATTGTCCCTGATTTCTGCCCCCTGAATTTGACCGCGGAGGCCGTCGGAACTGCTTCACAGCCGATGTGCCCGGGACTGGAGAAGTAGGCCTCTTAAAAGAAGGACTTCTACTCTTGTTCTTAACCGGTAAGAGTGAACTTTTACCGGCAGAAATTTTCTGGATATATTTGTCCAGATCTTCTCCAAATAAGCGTTCTCCATGAAATGGGAAGCTAACCAGCAGTTTCTTACAGGGAGCTTCAGCAGACCAGTTTTTGAGCCACAGAAGCCTACGCATATGTACTATAGACAGCGTAAAGCGGGATGCCTGTTGGTTTGTATCCTTTATGGCGTCCACCGCAAAACACAAGGCTCTAGGCAGGTCAGCTAGGGCAAGAGCCTGCTGATCTGGTAAGTCCCTTAAGACTTGTTTCAACTGATCTTTCATTGCTTGGCAGACTCCAGTCGCTGCTACCGCAGGTTGTGTCACCATGCTTGCTGTAGAGAAAGCAGATTTTAGTAAAGACTCCAATTTTTTATCTATTGGGTCTTTGAACATTGGAACATTATCTACTGGACATGTCAGTGATTTGTTCACAGAAGAGATGGCTGCGTCCACTGTAGGGACCCTACATTTTTTTATGAACTTATCCTCCATGGGATAGATCACCGGAAATCTCTTGGGGGGAGCAAATATTTTATCAGGATGCTCCCAATCCTGGTAAATAAGCCCTTCTAATAAAGGGTGGATTGGGAAGGAACAGACAGACTGGGGAGCTTTTAGCGACCCCAGTGAGGAAACCGTAGTGGATGGTGGTTCCGCCAGAGGCATTTTAAATGCTGATCGGACCATGTTAGTCAGAGACTGAACCCATAATCTTTCAGCCTGAGATGCTGAGAAAGGTTCTTCCACTGTTGATTCCTCCATAACTGAATCAACCTCATCCTGATCCCCTTCAGGTAGGTCGATCCCTGTGTGGGACTGTTCCTCCACTAACAGGCACTCTGAAGGAGGAGACGGAGATCGGACGCGCTTTCCCTGTGACAGGGAAGCAGCGATCAATGCTGTTAATCTCTCTTCCAATCCTCCCAGAGTTGAGGATAAAACCTCCTCTGTTATATATACAGGAGCAGGTGGACTGGGGACAGCCGCAGCACCAGGCACTCCTGCGGGGTTTCTACGGCTAGTGACCTCTGAATTCTCAGGGGAGATTGGTGCAGTACAAGCATGCCCAATATCCTCAGAGCCCGATGGAGACCCCTTTGGCTTCCTGGAAGACCTATTTCCGGAGCGTCTGGACGACATATCCTTTAAGCACAAAGCTGAGGTATTCCCGTCGTCATACACCAATTTTGCTGGTAATAGTCTAACACAGTTGCTGCTATATACCAGCTGGTGTCCACTAAAGTGCCTTTCTATGGGGATGCCTGCATCAACCGCCTCTGTGTGCCACTGTTTGTTGCTAGCTCTGTTTGCATCCAGCTGACACTTGTACTGTGTCTTTATACAAGCTGGGACGCCTGCACATGCGCAGAAGCGCCGTGGCGCGCATCGAGCGTCATCCACCCGCCCCGTACCTTTTTTTTCATAGGAGGCGCGTGCACGCGCCCGCGCGCGCGCCCGTGCGCCATTGGCGCCCTTTTCGAAATCAAACAGGAACTAGGAGCCAGGGCCCTTTTTGCCGGAGGGCCTGTGCGGTGGATGAGCGCAGCAACAGGGCAGAGGAAGTGGATTCCCACAGAGAAACTTACCAACTGCCTGGATCTTTTGACTTGAGAAAACCAAAGATCCACATGACAAGAAAAATGGACTACAGCAGCCTCTAGTGGTTTAACACAGGTACCGCGGTCCTCTTTTTTTTTTTTTTTTTTCTTGACTACTATTAAAATTTTACATTTTCAGTAGTTACAGGCATACACAGATATTAGCGGGAATACCGTTAGGTAACAGACAGAAAGACAAATTAGGCTTGGGGGTCCCCCAATAGAACCAAGTTCCTGGGTGCCCCCACTTACCTGTTCCCCGCCGCAGGACTCTGTTTGGTCCACAGAAGCCCAAACTTCACCTATCACGGCAGGCATTGTAATTAAACCTTCAGGGACCGGGTTCCCAAGGATTCCACTCCCCTGGACCTGTATAGCACCCTGCACAGACAACATCTTGGTCGTGGGTATGACCAGAGCTCTGGATCCCAGGGTCCAGCCCTCCTAAGAGAGGCATTACAGGCAAAACCTTGCTCTTCTGCTGCAAGGCCCGGGTACCGACCGTTTAGCTATGAAGCTTTTTTGGTGGGATCCGGAACAGCTTACTAAGGCCCAAAAGAACCTGTACGCAAGCCCAGTGAAAACACATGTTACTCTTTGGCCAACACCTTAGACACTGGCAAAAAACTGAGGTGCTCCCGGATGGGAGGGGCTTATATAGGGGAGGGTACTTCCGGTTTGGAAGTGGCCAGTGCCAGCACCTGAAGGTAATCTATATAACCCATTAGTAATGACTAAGTCGCTCTGTGTCCCGTGATGTACGAAAAAGAAATATGGTTCAGCAAAATAGTTTTAGAACAGAATAGCACACTGTCAGTTTCACTCACTGTACTTCTCTGTCCCTCAACTCAAGGATTGAAAATATGGAACAGCAAAATTGGTTTAGAACAGAATAGCACACTGTCAGTTTCACTCACTGTACCTCTCTGTCCCTCAACTCAAGGATTGAAAATATGGTTCAGCAAAATAGTTTTAGAACAGAATAGCACACTGACACTTTCCCTCACTGTACCTCTCTGTCCCTAAACTCAAGGATTGAAAATATGGTTCAGCAAAATAGTTTTAGAACAGAATAGCACACTGACACTTTCCCTCACTGTACCTCTCTGTCCCTACAAACAAGGATTAGCACAGAATAGCACACTGTCACTGACACTCTCCCTACCTATCCTTATTTGTCCCTAAACACAAGGACTCCAGGATTAGTAAAGGAAAAAAAATGACACTGTCCCTGCCTATGCTTCTCTTTCCCTGCTCCGGAACACACTACACAAGGCCACCGCGCTGGCGGCCTTTTATAGTGTGGGGCGTGTACTAAACCCCATCAGCAATAATTGGCCACAGGCATCCTGCCTGTGGCCAATCATTGCTCTCCTCGCTGCCGGCGCTGTGATTGGCCAAGCATGCGGGGTCACAGTGCATGCTTGGCCAATCACAGCGCCTGGATGACACTGCGATGGCGTAGTGCATTGTGGGCCGTTCGCGTCACTCGAATTTGGCGCGAACGGCCCAAATCGTTCGATCTTCGTCGAACGATCGAACAGCCGATGTTCGAGTCGAACGTATGTTCGACTCGAACACGAAGCTCATCCCTAGTCTCAAGGTTTGAATGGTATTTAAATAAAATAAAAAAAGCAGAACTGGCATAACTTTTTTTTTTCAACTTGGATAAGGTAAGGGGGAATTTTAACTACAGTACTGTCAGATTTTTCCATTTTCGTCCCTTTGGGGGATTTCCCTTCATTTCCTGTCCCATAGTCAAAACTGGAACGGAGAGGAAATCTCCCCAAAGTAAGATCAATTCCTGGTAGTCACCAAAGCTCAGTCGTGGTAAGTCCATAAGGGTGCATGGGTGCCACACACTCTCTCCAGCCACCCCCTCTATGCCCAATGGATAGATTCATGCATAGCCATGGGCTCTAATAGGCATCAAAAATGCAGTCCACCCAAGTGTGTTAGAAAAATTTATGAATATTCGCTTTCCTAACACTTAACTGCCTCTCCGCCAATCAGGTGCTCGGGTCTGTTACAGGCGCTGTGATTGGATGCCTATCAGGAGGAGAGGACGGGAGGAGACGCTCGCTGCCATCACCCGCTGCCCCACCAAGACAGGGTAAGTGCCGGGTAGATGGCGAGCAGGTGGGGGATCACAGTGGCGGCATTCAATGGGCACAGTGGCAGCATTTGATGGCACAGTGGCTGCATTTGATGGGCACAGTGCATGCATTTGATGGCTCAGTGGCTGCATTTGATGGGCACAGTGGTAGCATTTGATGGCACAGTGGCTGCATTTGATGGGCACAGTGGCTGCATTTGATGGGCACAATGGCTGCATTTGATGGGCACAGTGGCTGCATTTGATGGGCACAAAGGCTGCATTTGATTGGCACAGTGGCAGCATTTGATGGGCACAGTAAGGCTGCAATTGATGTTTTTTTTCTGAGTTTGTTTGCGCCCCCCCCCCCCCAAGTTTTTGAGCACCAGCCGCCACTGCCAAAGCTAGTGACCCTATTAGAAGATTTTCCCTCTGTTATTGTTCTGGTGACCACTCAAAATGTGAGATCTTCTTTCACCAGGAAAAATAAAGAGGGTGTTCTATTCCCTCCCCACATCTAAAACTGAAAAAAAAGTTTTGCCTTCAGTTCTATTTTAAAGCTACAGAAAGAAAAATAAGAAGAGCGTGATCACATGTCTTATAGATCATAGAGAAAGATGCCTGCTCAAAGGCTTGTCTTCAAGACCTGACATTTATTTAAAAAAAATAAAAAATGAAAATAGACATTGACACAGTTGAAAATTTTATTTTTATTTTACAGCCAAACAGGGACGAGGCGTAAAATCCATCACAGGTAAAAGAAAAAGAACAGGCACAAGGAAAACAATTACCGTATATCAGTTATAATGTTTTATATATTTATAATTCTTTTTTCATAGAAAACCTTTCCAAACGTAGAGCTGCATTTTAGGATCAGCCCTTCATGTACATTTATTTGCGTGGCATTTGACGTTGGTAATTTACTTATCCTAGCTGACAGATTTAAATCAATCTTTGTGTACGGAAACCCAGTCTGAAAACAACCAAGATTGTGTTGACTCTAACACAGTACGGAATTTGTAAATGAATCAAGGGGGAGATTAAATATTCGGAATCTTAGTCCCACGGCTACAGCAGTCTGCGAAAATACTTCCACCTCGCAGCTTAAAAAGTTAATTTTTCCTGACAATTTAAACAAATGCATTTCCACCAGCTTTTGTTGCTGCTAAACGCTTTCACATTGTGTTTGGGGGCGTGCAAATTGATACGCCATGTCATCCGATGAGACAGGGGAGAATGACTGCTGCATCCAGCTACCTCTCCAGACAGAACTTAGCTTTAACGCTTTTCTGAGCTTGATTTAATGAAAGCTGACACGCGGCAGTCTTTGAGCTTTATCACTGCTAGTAAATCCAGCGGCATGAGGCTGGGGCCTAGTAGAAAGGCCTCAGCCTGCCTGTTTACCGTATATGACCTTTGACCTTCTGACTGGTTCACCTTTATCATTGCTATGAATCTGCTGGTATGCTGGTATTACGTTTGTGTGAGGAAGTACGTCCTTGAGGCTCAGAAACTAGATAAAGTTAGAGATTCATGTAGCATAATTGTCAGATCACTATGTCCTCTGAACATTCAGTTCAGCAAGAATCAAGTACTCAAATCAATTAGGTCCTGTCCTCTTCAAGATGACAGATCTTGGGCTGTGGTAAATTCCTTGATAATATGTACATATTGCTAAGTACTACAATAATCCAAAAATGATGCCGATATACAGAGTAATGTGCTTTCTACAGAAGGACAAGATTTTCTCAAATGTTTTTTATAACAATATTAATGCTGAAGTCACAGATTAACAAACCCTAGAAATTATATAAATATATATATATATATATATATATATATATATATATATATATATGTAGCGGCCTCACCCCCCGTCCCCTTGTGAATAAAATGGCTTGCTTGTCTAGGGGTATGCGGGAGGAGGGTGAGGTACACTACGGCCCCTGTCCTCTAAGGTGTAGAGGTGAAGGCCAACACTATTTTACCTTCGAGTCCTGTGTTCTGGATGGAGCCTCTGGCCCTCCTGCAGAGGGCAAGTTTGACTGTCAGTAATAGAGCCCCACACCATAAAAAGTCCAACACTCCTTTATTCTTCTTCACATATGAACAGTATCAGTTGAACTTTCAAACGAATAAACAGGGTGTGGATACGAGTAGGCCCAGGCACAATGAACTCTCCTATTCCTTCTTTAGCGAATAGGCTTGGCTCACAGTCGCTGCCACCGACCGTGAGTTTGGTCGCTGCCACCGACTGGGTGAACTGTTGAGGCCCCTGCCACAGGCTTAATAGCAGGTCTCTGCCACCGACCTGAATTGACTAGATGTACCGCTGCCACCGGTCACAGAACATGAATTACCATCCTTTATGAATAGGCCCTTGTTGAAGAAAGATATCCATCCAAGCGGTCTCCGGAGGTCCACCCAACACTGGCAATATGCTGCACCAGCTTCACGAAGGGTCACCTCTCCGGTCCTTTACGCCCTGGATTCAGGTGCCCAATACCAGGGGCACCTTAGGACAATCCCTCCCTCGGGGGACCCAGCGGAAGTTACTGGGCCCCAGGCCTCCGGATGGGTACCTCACCCCAGACTGAAGGTGTCTGGGATGGAACACGAACTCCACGTGTACAGGCCGAGGGCACCTGAACACCGACCACGGACAGCAGCCCTCAGGCTGAAGGTTCCTGGGACTCGGACCTCGTGGTGAAGATGTCCGCACCCTTTATACCCTCCCCCAGCAAGCACAGCGGGTTCCCCGCCCCGCAGTACAACTGCCGCGAGAGGTCACAAAGGGTACGGCACTGCAGTAGTGGTTCAACCCCGGCTCAAAGTGACAGCGCCACCTGCTGAGCCGCAGGGAACTACACACCACTGATGTCCTCACTCGAACAGAATACAGCCCTATTCTTCCAATTAGTGCATCTGGGCCATGCTACCACCCAGATGCTCCCCCTAAATAGTACATGCCGCTACATATATATATATATATATATATATATATATATATACATATATATATATGTAGCACCCATTCCAAAAGGTCGGGACGCTATTTAAATTTAGAGGGATGTCTGAGCTAGTAGTTGGGCTCAGACTGTTGAATTGCATTTAATTTTACCTCTGCTCCAGCTGTGATTTGCCCAATAATATTTTCCTTTATTGCCTGTAGGTGGCGTTACCACCTCAGGCACCTGTTGGAACACGGGCAGATCATGGTGCATTGAGTGGGCCTTCTCGACGGCGGTACAGTGGGAGTGGTCGACCAGCTGTGCCTGCTGGGAGGGGATACTTAAGGGGCAGACGCCATTGATGGGGGTCCGTTCTCGCCCCGCAGCCCTCCGGGCGCAAGGCGTGTGTGTGTGGTCCTGGTCTTGGGGCCACGTTGGCCCGAGGCTGCATCGCTACTTAGTAGGCCCAGCTTGTCTGGCTAGAGCCTACATTCGGAGAAGGGATCCCAAGCTATCTTGGTGAAGGAGACCAGGGGAGGACCTGCCCTGGAGGAGACCGGCAAAGTGCTACTGTCTCGGGTGAGGCCTGGTGATTTTGTCAAGGAGGGATCCGATATATTACAAGCCCTGCAGTTCGCCGGATTGGCTTAAAGGCCCTTTAACTGTACGGCTTGAAGTTTGGGACTTTAAAATCCTGGGGCAGAGGATTCCTGGACTATCCGTTGCTCAACTTCAAAAGGTCTGTGGCAGAGACTTTGTACACTTCAAGAGGTCTGTGGCAGAGACTTTGTACACTTCAAGAGGTCTGTGGCAGAGACTTTGTACACTTTAAAAGGTCTGTGGCAGAGACCTACTTCATCTTGGGAGGTCTGTGTCAGAGACCTACTTCGTCTTGGGCAGTCTGTGGCAGACTGTGGCGCTAAAAATGTACTGATCAATGTAAAAATGACACTGGCAGGGAAGAGGTTAAATATGTTCACAAATGGAAATAAATGAAGCAAACAAAGTGCAAAAAAGTTATATAGTTAGTGATAATTGTAAAACAGTCCATACAAAAATAAATATCAATAAAGTGATACAGGTGAATGGCAAATGTCCATATCAAAGTAGCCACATCAAGTGTTGTTCCTATGTTCCAAACAGCAGAGATATGTGTGTGAATCCCTCTCGTGTCTCACTCAGCAGAGAAGAAATACATATATGAATAAGCTGCTTACCAGATCTGTTGGATCTCTATCACGGAGATCTTAGGGGCTCAATATCAAATGGAAATCCCTCAGGCAAGCAGCAAACAAAAAGGATCCAGCTGATACTCCAAATCCTCCACCGATCATCTAGGGATTCCAAACAATCTCCTTCCTGGTATCAGTGTATGTGGGATCCAGTGGCGGCCCGTCCATAGGGGGCGCCCGGGCGCCGCCCCCCCTCCTGTGGTCACCAAAAAAAAAAAAAAAAAACGGGCCCTTTAAGAGTTTTTTTTTTTTTTTTTTATGTCTTTTTTTCACACATGGCGGCGCGACCATAGTGGGCGCAGAAGCGCCGCTACCGCTCGCTTCTGCGCCCGGCCGTCACTCACAACAATACATAGATTCATGCATTGCATGAACCTATGTATTGCTGCCGCCCACTATTCAGATGGCCGGCCCCTTGAGCGCCGGCCACCTGAATCACAGCGTCTGATTGGCCTTTAGAAGTGCCTATCAGAGCCAGCAGGCTCTGATAGGCTTCCCGACTACAGCCTGAGGGCTGTAATGGGCTTCTAAATATCTAATGAGAGGACGAACAGGGGTGCGTTCCCTGGCCAATTAGGTTCACCGGGTCTGGTTACCGGTAACCTGATTGGCTGAAGTGACATCGAGGGCGGGAGAAGACATCGAGGACGGAAGAAGGACGGCGCTGACTCGAGGAAGGTAAGTGCAGGGCTGGGGGGGGACAAACTGGCTGTATTATGAGGACAAACTGGCTGCATATGGGGGAGAAACTGGCTGCATATGGGGGAGAAACTGGCTGCATATGGGGGAGAAACTGGCTGCATATGGGGGAGAAACTGGCTGCATATAGGGGAGAAACTGGCTGCATATGGGGGAGAAACTGGCTGCATATAGGGGAGAAACTGGCTGCATATGGGGGAGAAACTGGCTGCATATGGGGGAGAAACTGGCTGCATATAGGGGAGAAACTGGCTGCATATGGGGGAGAAACTGGCTGCATATAGGGGAGAAACTGGCTGCATATGGGGGAGAAACTGGCTGCATATTGGGGAGAAACTGGCTGCATATAGGGGAGAAACTGGCTGCATATAGGGGAGAAACTGGCTGCATATGGGGGAGAAACTGGCTGCATATTGGGGAGAAACTGGCTGCATATGGGGGAGAAACTGGCTGCATTATGGGGGAGAAACTGGCTGCATTATGGGGGATAAACTGGCTGCATTATGGGGGAGAAACTGGCTGTATTATGGGGGAGAAACTGGCTGTATTATGGGGGAGAAACTGGCTGCATATGGGGGAGAAACTGGCTGCATATGGGGGGGAAACTGGCTGCATATGGGGGGGAAACTGGCTGCATTTGGGGACAAACTAGTGGCGTTTGGGCACAGTGGCTGCGTTTAATGGGCACAGTGGCGGCAATTGATGATTTATTTATTTTTTCAGTTTGTTTGCGCCCCCCCAAAAAATTTGAGCACCAGCCGCCACTGGTGGGATCACTCATAGAGCGCGATGAAACAGCGGGTATGAAAGAGGAAAGGAATACTTCATAGTGCAGTATATTCTTAAAATAAATACACTTTATTTATAATCCTGGGTAACTGACATCTTTAAAAGTCCATAGCAGCAAAGTTTAAAAAAATACATAAACACAGCTGCGGCTCAAGCCAGCCAGCTGGAGCATGGTGACGTCAGGATCTTCAGCTCTGCCCGACGCTGCGTTTCTCCGTAAGAGGCGTCTATTGGGAAAGGATCACTTTATTGATATATATTTTTGTATGGACTGTTTTCCAATTATCACTTACTATTTAACTTTTTTGCACTTTGTTTGCTTCATTTAACTACTTCCCGCCCGGCCTATAGCAGAATGACGGCCGGGCGGTGGTTTCGTTATCCTGACTGGGCGTCATATGACGTCCAGCAGGATAACAGCCGCCGCGCGCCCGTGGCAGCGCGCATCGCGGCGATCAGTGGTGCGGTGTGTCAGTCTGACACACCGCTACACCGATCTCGGTAAAGAGCCTCCGGCGGAGGCTCTTTACCAAGTGATCAGCCGTGTCCAATCACGGCTGATCGCAATGTAAACAGGAAGAGCCGCTGATCGGCTTTTCCTCACTCGCGTCTGACAGAGGCGAGTAGAAGAGAGCCGATCGGCTGCTCTCCTGACAGGGGGGGTATGTGCTGATAGTTTATCAGCGCAGCCCCCCCTCAGATCACTGCACAGGACCACCAGCATGCCGCCCAGGACCCCCAGGGATGGGCATCCACACTGGACCACCAGGTATGCCCCCTAGACCACCAGGGAATGCCAATCTGTGCCAAGGCAGCTGCCAATCAATGCCCAGGCAGCTGCCAATCAGTGCCCACTCAAAACTCCCTTCAGTGCCAGTGCCACCAGGGATACCCATCAGTGCTGCATATCAGTGCCGCATGTCAGTGCCCATTAGTGCCCATCAGTGCCATGTATCAATTCTCATCGGTGCCCATCAGTGCCGCCTATCAGTGCCCATCAGTGCCCAGCAGTGCCACCTATCAATGCCACCCATAAGTACCCACCATTGCAGCCTTTCAGTGCCCATCAGTGTCGCCTATTAGTGCCAATCAGTGCCCACCAGTGCCACCCATAAGTGCCCATCAGAGTCGCCTATCAATGCCCATCAGTGCTGCATATCAGTGCCACCCATCAGTGCCGCCTACCAGTGCCGCATATCAGCGCTCATCGTCAGTGCCCGTCAGTGCCACCTCATTGGCGCCGCCTCATCAGTGCTGCCTTATCAGTGCCCGTCAATGCCGCCTTATCAGTGCCCATCAGTGAAGGAGAAAACGTACTTATTTACAACATTTTATAACATAAAAAAAATAAAAACTTTAATTTTTTTCAAAATTTTCGGTCTTTTTTTATCTGTTTAGCAACAATTAAAAACCCCAGAGGTGATCAAATACCACCAAAAGAAAGCTCTATTTGTGGGAACAAAATGATAAAAATTCTGTTTGGGTGCAGTGTAGCATAACCGCGCAATTGTCATTTAAACAGCGACAGCGCAGAAAGTTGAAAATTGGCTTGGGCAGGAAGTTAAGGTTGCGCATTTATTTCCACTTGTGAACATATTTACCCTAGCTGATTATTCCAGCCATAATTTATTTGCAGCACCTATCACTTTATTCCTTAGGATCACTTTTGAAGATAGATTTTTATATCTATCTTATATATTTATGCACTTTTGGGGTTAGCGCGGATTACCTACGCTTCACAGGGGAGAGGTTAACACTAGAAGGCAGAAGTGGCGAAAGTTAACTGTGTTCCCTAGGTGTGTTCTAACTGTAGGGGGGGGGGGGTGGGCTGCCAGGGACATGACAGAGATCACTGTTCCCAATCACTGGGAACAGTAGATCTCTGACATGTCCCCTGTCAGAACATTGAGGCCGCTCGACCCGCGGGCACACACCCGCAGCGGGACATCATTTCCGCCCTGATTGGAACGCAGGTGGAGCGCATATCGGAATTCCTGCTTCCTACATTGTATTTTATGTACCGCATGTTTGCGATGGATTTTTTAAACAATTGTTAAATAAATATTTGTGACAAACTTCACTATGGGAGCCTGTTTTTTCCTTCCTTCTACCCACGGGTGTCTGGAGATCTGACGGCACGATCCAAGTACGCTAGGATCCCTTCTGCCTGATTCTTCTGGATTATCCATATCTGCTTATATATTACTACCTGTAATGGGTGTCAAGAGGATCTGGTGAGTAGGATGTGTAATAGGTGTTGTTGGTGGAGGAAGATACACAGTCACTTCTAATTTGGTTGTCATTAGGATCACGAAGATCTTCACTTTATATGCATCACCATATTCTTTTTTGGACATTGCACTATTACCCACAAGTGATTTTCTGGACAGTTCACTTTTATAATAATTTTAATTTGTCACAGATGTATGCATTTGCACTTTATTGTATGAATATATCATTCTGTTGATGAATGTTCATTGTCACTCACTAGTGACACCAAGGGACTGATTTACTAATAACAGTGCGCTGCGCTGGTTCTAACCTTAATTGGTGCGCCAGATAACTCCTTCACTTGGCGCAGGAACCAGCGGCGCACTGTTATAGTAAATACAAATGTCAGCGGCGCTCTATTGAAAATGAATGGTTCCCTATGGGAGCCCATTGATTTGAATAGAGGTCGCCCGGGAAGTCGGATGAAGCGTATCCGACTCGCGGGGTGACTCGTGTGCCGGCTGACACAGGGACAGCGCGACTTTGCCAGGCAACTTGGACACGACCTGAGCGCGTGAAGCAGCCGCTCAAGTCGTGTCCTAGAGGCGACTAGCTGGCCGAGAATGTCTCCAGCACGATGGCATCGCGCTGGTCCTCGGCGGCCTCGCTGTCCCGTGTTTGGTATGAATCATGAAGGGGAACTCCACGCCGATTTTTAATGAAAAAAACGGCATGGGGGTTCCCCTCCAGGAGCATACCAGGCCCTTAGGTCTGGTATGGATTTTAAGGGGAACCCCCTAGGCCGAAAAAGCGGCGTGGGGGTCCCCCCGAAATCCATACCAGACCCTTAGGTCTGGTATGGATTTAAAGGGAAACCCCCTAAGCCGAAAAAACGGCGTGGGGTTCCCCCCAAAATCCATACCAGACCCTTATCCGAGCACGCAACCTGGCAGGCTGCAGGGGAAGAGGGGGGGACGAGAGCGGCCCCCCCTCCCTCCTGAACCGTACCAGGCCGCATGCCCTCAACATGGGGTGGTGGGTGCTTTGGGGCAGGGGGCCGACCTGCAGCCCCCCCACCCCAAAGCACCCTGCCCCCATGTTGATGGGGACAAGGGCCTCTTCCCGACAACCCTGGCCGTTGGTTGTCAGGGGCTGCGGGCGGCGGGCTTTTCGGAATCCGGGAGCCCCCTTTAATAAGGGGGCCCCCAGATCCCGGTCCCCCACCCTATGTGAATGAGTATGGGGTACATCGTACCCCTACCCATTCACCTGATGGCAAAAAAGGGTAATAAAAAACACAACACAGGTTTTTAAAGTAATTTATTAGGCAGCTCCGGGGGTCTTCCTGCCAAGCGCCCCGCTATCTTCTTCCAGCTCTTTTGCTAGCAGGGTCCCGGGCTTCCTCGCCGTCTTCTTCCGACTTCGGGAGTCTTTCTTGCGGGCGCCCTGCTATCTTCTGCCAGCTCTTTTGCTAGCGGGGGTCCCGGGCTTCCTCGCCGTCTTCTTCCGACTTCGGGGGTCTTTCTGCCGGGCTCCTCGCTATCTTCTGCCAGCTCTTTTGCTAGCGGGGGTCCCGGGCTTCCTCCCCGAAGTCGGAAGAAGACGGCGAGGAAGCCCGGGACCCCCGCTAGCAAAAGAGCTGGCAGAAGATAGCGGGGCGCCCGGCAGAAAGACCCCCGAATTCGGAAGAAGACCCCCGGAGCTGCCCAATAAAATACTTTTCAAACCTGTGTTGTCTTTTTTATTGACTTTTTTTGCCACCAGGTGAATGGGTAGGGGTACGATGTACCCCATACTCATTCACATAGGGTGGGGGGCAGGTATCTGGGGTCCCCCTTATGAAAGGGGGCTCCCAGATTCCGATAAGCCCCCCGCCCGCAGACCCCGACAACCAACGGCCAGGGTTGTCGGGAAGAGGCCCTTGTCCCCATCAACATGGGGGCAGGGTGCTTTGGGGTGGGGGGCCGCAGGTCGCCCCCCTGCCCCAAAGCACCAAACCCCCCATGTTGAGGGCACGCGGCCTGGTACGGTTCAGGAGGGAGGGGGCCCGCTCTCTCTCTTCCCCTGTGGCCTGCCAGGTTGAGTGCTCGGATAAAGGGTCTGGTGTGTATTTTTAGGGGACCCCACGCTAATTTTTTTTTGTTTTTGGCGCAGGGTTCCCCTTAAAATACATACCAGACCTGAAGGGCCTGGTATGGATTCTGGGGGGCCCCCATGCCATTTTTTTTCTTTTTGGGGGAGGGTCCACGTTGAATCCATACTAGACCCAAGGGCCTGGTATGGACCTGGGGGGGGGACCCCACGCTGTTTTTTTTTTTTGAACCAGCATTTTTTTTTTTACATTTCCATTAACAATCAGCTATAAACAGGTAAAACAAAAAATTGCGGTACTTGCGTTTTGGATGCGGGTCCATTGAATTCTATTACATCCAAAACACTGTTTTTGGCCTGGCAAAAAAAATCTGCAGTTGCGTTTAAAATTGTTTTTCACAAAGCCTAAAAATGCCTTCAGACGCCAAAGATTTCCACGTTTCAGACGCGGTACCAGCGTTTAGCCGCATTTTAGTTTAGAAGCGTTTTTAAAGGTGACCTATTTTTTTACATTGATAAACTCCAAATTTATGGCAAATGAGGAAAAACCATAATATATATATATATATATATATATATATAAAAAAGAAATTGCTTCCATTGCATTGTGGACAATCCACAACTTGGGGAAGCTGACGTGGCAAGTGGACAATCCACATCTTGTGGCAAGTGATGTGGCAAGTGACACGCTAAATACAACTACACTGCTGCTCTCAGCTGCTGATATCACTCTTGTCTCACAAAATAGCTAAAATCGTAAATAATACTGTTTTTGAAGCTTAGGGCGGCTCCTTATCATATACACGCAAATGCGGTAAAACACGGCATGCAAACGCCACAAAGCGCGCCTTTCTAAACGCCACTTTCAACCTTAGTTCTGAACACTGCACAGCGTCCCGTCTACATGGGGCCTAAAAACGCCTATGGCATTTACAGCTCAAAAACGCCATGGTGGCCATGAGGCCATAGGCTAACATGGAGAGATGTTTTTAAGCTGCAAAAAACGCTCAAACAAGCGGCTGGAAAAACGTCCGTGTGCATGTAGCCTTATATTAACCACTTGCGCACTGCCCAGACCAAGTTTCACATTTCAGCGCTGATGCACTTTCAATGACAATTGCGCGCTCATACAACACTGTAACCCAATGAAAATGTATTATTTCTTGGCACACAAATAGAGCTTGCTTTTGGTGCTATTTGATCACCTTTGTTTTTGTTTTGTTTTTCTATAAATACAAAAGACCGAGTTTAAAAAAACAAAAAAGGATATTTTAACCACTTCAGCACTGGGCCTATTCTGGCACTTCTCTCCTTCATGTAAAAATCGTAAATTTATGGCTATAAAATTACTTCAAAACACCAAACATTATATATGTTTTTTGAGCAGACACCCTAGGGCAGGGATATGCAATTAGCGGACCTCCAGCTGTTGCCAAACTACAAGTCCCATGAGGCATAGCGAGACTCTGACAGCAGCAAGCATGACACCCAGAGGCAGAGGCATGATGGGACTTGTAGTTTTGCAACAGCTGGAGGTCCGCTAATTGCATATCCATGCCCTAGGGAATAAGATGGCGGTCATTGCAAATTTTTATCTCGCTCGGTATTTGCGCAATAAATTTTCAAACGCCTTTTTTTTGGTAAAAATATTACAAAACAGTAAAGTTACGGCCAATTTTTTGGTATAATGTGAAAGATGTTGTTATGGTGAGTAAATAGATACCTAACACGTCACGCTTAAAAATTGCGCGCACTCATGGAATGACACCAAACTTCAGTAATTCAAAATCTCCCTAGGCGATGCTTTAAATTTTTTTACACGTTACCATTTTGCCATTACAGTGGAGGTCTAGTGCTAGAATTGTTGCACTCGTTCTAACGCACGCAGCAATACCTCACATGTGTGGTTTGAACGGCGTTTACATATGTGGGCGGGACTTACGTGTGTATTCGCTTCTGAGCGCGAGCTACCGGGGACATGGGCGTTTTTTCTTATTTTTGCTTATTTTATTTTTTTGTTGTTTTTTTACTTTTTTGTATTTCTTACTCTTTTTTAATTTTTTTTGTTTTTTGGATCACTTTTATTCCTATTACAAGAAATGTAAACATTCCTTGTAATAGGAATGTGTGTGACAGGTTCTCTTTATGGAGAGATGCGGGATCAATAAGACCCCACATCTCTCCTCCAGGCTGGAAAGCATGATATTGGTCAAAAAAATTCACCAATCTCATGCTGACAGCCGAGATCACGGCTTGGTTAACATAGAGGAACTCGGCATGATGTCATAACATCGCGCCCGGGCCTCCGACTGTCATAGAGATGACTGGTGACCATCTGGTCACCAGTCATCTCCAAATCGTTCTCAGAGCCCAAGATGACACGGGAGAGCCCGGAGAAGCACCGGATGGTGGCAAGAGGGGGGGGACGTCCCCTCCCGCCGCCTATAAGAACGATCAAGCGGCGGAACTGCCACTATGATTGTTTTTATTGTGCACAGAATCGCCGGCTGAAATGAATGATATCTGAATGATGCCTGCAACTGCAGGCATCATTCAGATGTCACCGCACAAAACCAAGGATGTCATTTGACGTTGGGCGGTAGGAAACTGGTTAATATTTTTAAAAAAGGTAATTTTTCTTCTTCATTGATGTACACTGATGAGGCTGCACTGATGGGCTGCACTGATGGGCACCGATAAGGTGGCAAGGGTGGGCACTGAGAGGTGGCATTGCTAGTTGGCACTGGTGGGCATTGAGAAGTGGCACTGCTAGGTGGCAATGATAGTTGGCAGTGATGGGCACTGATAGGCAGTACTGCTAGGTGCCACTGATTGGCACCAGTGGTGGGCATTGATAGGTGGCACTGGCAGGGGCTACTAATTGTCACAGATGATGCAGAATTGCCTCTTCCTCTTCGGGCCCCATGTCCCTTGCACATAAGCCGGTGATTGCGTTTTTTTATGCTCACGCTGTCAGCACAAGGGGAAAACAAAAACCATTACCCAGCTTTTGTTTACATCATGTGATCAGCTGTCATTGGCTGACAGCTGATCACATGGTAAAGGGCAGGGATCGGCCCCTTACTCGGATCTGTCATCACCCGAGTCTCAGTGACTCTGTGACCACAGCGCGCGCAAAGGGGAGGACGTTTATTGACGGACGCCCGGCAATTGAGGACCATGCTGTGGCCGTCGATCAGTTATAGTGCTGATCTCAAGTGATTAAAGAGGGCCTAAATGGACCATTGACATGCATCACAATTCAACTTAGGAATATGTGTCTTTGAAAAGTTAAACTAAATAATTTGGCCACTTTATCCTTCCAAATAATTCACTTCCTGTCACATAGCCACACAGGAAGTGAGGGAAAATCCCTAACAATGTCTTTCCTTGGGAACACACAGGTCAGTCTTAATACTTTCCCCATTATGCACATTGCACTCCAGCATATTGCGGGGTACACCACAAATTATTAGGTAGTTTGGACTTTGGGGTTTATTTACTAAAGGCAAATCTACTTTGCACTACAAGTGCACTTGCTGTATATCTGAGGGGGACATGCAAGCAAAAATAAAAAAAACACCATCTTTGCTTTTACATGATTGTAACATCCAATCACCAGTACTTTCCCTCAGATTTTCAGCAGCTACACTTTTACTGCAGAGTGGATTTGTCTTTACTAAACCCCAAACTATACAATGATTTGGGGTGTACACAACAAAGTGCTAGAGTGCAATTTGCTTAATGGGGACACTAGTTAGATTGATCTGTGTGTCCAAGAAAAGACATTGGTAGGGTTTTACCTTCACTTCCTGTTTAGCTGTGTGACAGGAAGTGAAGCCAATTTTTAAGAAGCAGACAAAGCCCAAACTTTCAAAAAAAAAAAAAAAAAAAACACGCAGGGGTTCTAACACTTACTTTATTTCTCTCAAAATGCCCACAATTAGAATTGTATGGCCTTGAGCTATTTTTAAGTGCAGTGCTCTAAATCAGTGCTTCTCAAGTACCCCCAACAGGCCATGTTTGCAGGTTTTCCTTCATGTTGCACATGTGCTTTAAATCACAGTCAATGGTTTTGAATTTTGGACAGCAATTCTCGATAAGATAAATTCACAAAACATGTCCTGTTGTGGGTACTTGAGGACTGAGGCTCAGCCCTCGTACACACGGCCGAGATTCTCGTTGAAAAAAACATGTCGTTTTTTTCGACGAGATTCTTGGACAAGAAACTTGTCCCGGCCGAGTGTACACACGCTCGTTTCAAAAAACCCGCGGTTCTTTGAATGGAGCGTACGCGGTGACGTCATCGACTACGACGAGCATGCGCTCGTCACATTCGATGCCGTCGCCGCCATCTTGGTATACCCTACGTATGCCTAGGAAGCTACCGCGCATGCGTCAAATTCATTTCGAACATGCGCGGGCTTCCGGGAGGACAGGTAAGTGTACACACACTCACTTTTCTCGTCGAGAAACATGCCGAGGAGAATCTCAACGAGAAAATAGAGAGCAGGTTCTCTATTTTCTCGTCGAGGTTTCTTGTCGGTTTTCTCGACGAGAAACCCGATAGCCGCGTACACACGGCCGATTTACTCGGCAAGACCTCTCTGCCAGCAAGTTTCTTGCTGGTTCTTGCCGAGAAAATCGGCCGTGTGTACGAGGCCTGAGAACCACTGCAGTAAAAAAGGAAAATTGAATACTTACCGCTCTGTATTTCATTTCCTGGTGACTCTCAATGGCAGCACACAATACATGCATATGCTAGCATGAAGGCACCAGATTAGACAAATCACACCTGTTTTGTTTTGACATGCCAATCAGCTGTCACATTTGTTGCAAAGAAAACACAAAACAAACATCAAAACTTTGCATCAAATTTTATTGGTCTACAAAACAAAAGGGAAGGCAAAATAAAAAACATGGTCAATTGGAAACAGTTACAGACTCAACATCTTGAGAAATTTTTGTCCAAAAATAAAATGCAGCACAGACATCTAAATCAAAGTGAACAAACAACACACATTAACAACATCAGAATTATTTCAGGGGAACATTTCCCCCACACAAAAAAATCCAATCCACAAAAGTTAACCAATCACCTGTTTTGCAAAGACATAACAAATAAAATACATGTGTTACAAACTCGATAAGGACACCAACATGTACATTTTGCCCCCCACACACACACACTTGCCTCTTCTCAGGGCAAGCGAACGAATGTTCCCTCTGAGCTTTATATAACATATGTTTGTGTGCTAATGAGGCAATTGAAAACACATGCACAGTCCATGAAACACCCAAAATGCAAGTTCACTCAATGTAGAGACTGAAATTCAAAGTGGCTACACCTGTTAAGGATGTCCTTCAATTACTAACCCATAAAAACACTCTCTGAGTGAGCATGCCCAGAAATATCCAGGCGCTGTTCACACACAAAAAGCACGCAAAAAAAAACTAACTGGCTGGGCATGTGCAGAACAACACCAATGCAGCTAGCAAAAAATAACGCCCCCCCCCGTCCAAAATTAAGCACATCATCCAGCATGCTACAAAATTAGAGATGGGACAATCACCCCTCCCCCCCCACCACCAACAAATACCATTGCAGTCTATGGGAACTGACTTGTTAATTTTGCTAGTCCCCACTTGGCTGGCTTATCTTCTAGTTATTGGCCTTAAAATGGGGGCCCAGGTCCCACCCTAAGGGACATATATCAATGTCACCAATTTGGAAAACAACAAAAACATAACAAGGAGAAGTGCCTTTAAATATGCCAAATTGCTTAAGGGCCATTTCACACCACATGCAGTGCATTGCATTTTTTAAGCATCCAAAATGCATGGAAAGTTGGTTATATGGTTCTAAATGGCAGTGTTTGTTCCAGTGCATTCCAGTTCCACCAAAAAAGTAGAACATGCTGCATTTTACCTGCACTGGACTGTACTGGAACGCAGCAAAACGCATCATAAACGCACTGGAACGCACCGGAACACACCTAAATGCACCAAAAACGCACTGGAACACACTTGTTCTTATCTATGGTTAATAAAAAAGAGGGGTGAAAAAAAAGCACTGGACTGCATCAAAAACGTACCAAAAATGCACTGGAACGCATGAAAAATGTGCATGCAGAAAAGCACCTGGAACGCATCCGGATTGCGTTTCTATGGTGTGAACTGGCCCTAGTTCACACTATAGAAACGCAGTCTGGGTGCGTTCCAGGTGCTTTTCTGCATGCACGTTTTTGACAGATTCCAGTGCATTTTTGATGCGTTTTTGATGCAGTCCAGTGTTTTTTTCCCCCTCTTTTCACTTAGGACAAGTGTGTTGCAGTGCGTCTTTGGTGCATTTAGGTGCGTTCCGGTGCATTCCAGTGCATTTTTGGTACGTTCCGTTGCGTTTTTGATGTGTTTTACTGGGGTCCACTACAGTTTTGTACCTAAAAAATGCAGCATGACCAATTTTTTTTTTTTGCTTTCTGAAACGCACTGGAACGGACTGCAGTGGTGCGAACTATGCCATTGGCATTAATGTGATCAACTTTCTTTGCATTTTTCATGCATCAAAAAAAAACGCACTGCACTGCATCTGGTGTGAACTGGCCCTAAATATCATACCCGGGGGGTGTCTATAGTATGCCTGTAAAGTAGCACATGTTTTCCATGTTTATAACAGTTGGAGAGCAAAATGACATTTCTAAAGTAAAATAATAGTCATTTAAAAGTCCTTGCGGCTGTAATGAATTGCTGGTTCCCGTCAATACAGATAAAAGTCATTGAAAGTCTTTGATTACACACAAAACAAAAGCGTGGGGTCCCCCAAATTCCATTACCAGGCCCTTCAGGTCTGGAATGGATATTAAGGGGAACCCCGCTGCAATTTATTTTTTTAAATGACGTGGGGTTCCCCTCAAATATCCATACCAGGCCCTTCAGATCTGGCATGGATTTTAAGGGGAACTCCACCCCAAATTTTTAAAAAAATGGCGTGGAGTCCCCCCAAAAATCCACACCAGACCCTTATCCGAGCACATAACCTGGCCGGCCGCAGGGGAAAAGGGGGGGACGAGAGAGCGGCCCCCCTCCCTCCTGAACCGTACCTGGTCACAGCCCTCAACATGGGGAGGATGTCCCCATGTTGATGGGGACAAGGGCCTCATCCCCACAACCCTTGCTCGGTGATTGTGGGGGTCTGCGGGCGGGGGGCTTATCGGAATCTGGAATACCCCTTTAACAAAGGGGACCCCCAGATCCCGCCCCCCCCCTGTGTGAAATGGTAATGGGGTACAAATGTACCCCTACCATTTCACAAAGAAAGTGTAAAAAATTTAAAAAATTACAAGAGCCGGTTTTTGACAATTCCGTTATTAATGTCTTTTCCTTTCTGCCATCTTCTTCTTCCATCTTCTTCTTCCATCTTCTCCTTCCATCTTCTTCCATCTTCTTCTTTTCTCCATTCGGGTTTCTTCCTCCATCTTCATCTTCCTCTTTATCTTTATCTTCATCTTCCTTCTTCCTTCAGTCTTCTCGTCCGCATCTTGCTCCGGCGTCTTCCCTTCTTCTTTCTTCTCTGGCCGCTCCGTTTGAATTGGAGGTTCCCGCTGTGCGACGCTTCAGTTCTCCACTTGGTCCGCTTACACCCGGTGGCTCCACCCCCCTCTGACGCACATGGATTTCACGGGACTTTCCCCGTGTGTCAGAGGGGGGCGGAGCCACCGGGTGGCAGCGGACCAAGTGGAGAACTGAAGCGTCGCACAGCGGGAACCTCCAATTCAAACGGAGCGGCCGAAGAAGAAAGAAGGGAAGACGCCAGAGCAAGATGCGGACGAGAAGACCGAAGGAAGAAGGAAAATGAAGATGAAGATAAAGATGAAGAGGAAGAAACCCGAATGGAGAAAAAAAGAAGATGGAAGAAGAAGATGGAAGAAGAAGTTGGAAGAGGAAGATGGAAGAAAGGAAAAGACATTAATAAAGGAATTTTCAAAAACCGGCTCTTGTCATTTTTTACATTTTGACACTTTCTTTGTGAAATGGTAGGGGTACATTTGTACCCCATTACCATTTCACATAGGGTGGGGGCCGGGATCTGGGGGTCCCCTTTGTTAAAGGGGTCTTCCAGATTCCGATAAGCCCCCCGCCCGCAGACCCCCACAACCACCGGGCAAGGGTTGTGAGGATGAGGCCCTTGTCCCCATCAACATGGGGACATCCTCCCCATGTTAAGGGCATGTGGCCTGGTACGGTTCAGGAGGGAGGGGGGCCGCTCTCTCGTCCCCCCCTCTTCCCCTGCGGCCGGCCAGGTTATGTGCTCAGATAAGGGTCTGGTGTGGATTTTTGGGGGGACTCTACACCATTTTTTTTTTTAAATTTGGGGTGGAGTTCCCCTTAAAATCCATGCCAGATCTGAAGGGCCTGGTATGGATATTTGGGGGGAACCCCACGTCATTTTTAAAAAAAAATTGCAGCTGGGTTCCCCTTAATATCCATTCCAGACCTCAAGGGCCTGGTAATGGAATTTGGGGGACCCCCACACTTTTTTTTTTTTTGGTTAGCAAAGACTTTCAATGACTTTTCTCTATATTGCCGGGAGCCGACAATTCATTACAGCCGCGGCTGCTTTTAAATGCCTTTTTTTTTCCTTTAGAAATGACATTTTGCTGGCGCACTGGGAAGTTCAGAGCTGCGCCTGTTCAACTTATGCAAATTAGTCTACATGACTTGACATTTACTAAGATTTTGCCGGCGCAGTGTATCGGCGCATTTGAACCATTGAAATTCCCGCGTTGAGCTCAAAAAAAACTCCCGCAGCTGGAATCGTACTTGCCGACGCAGCGGGCTGGTTTTGAAAAAGTTACTTTCTCACTCTATTTTGGGCATATTAGTTATTTGGGCAGGTGTCCCTACACTTCCTCACATCACCCCATGTCACCCCCATTATATTCTCACTTCCAGCTTCTTTATATTTAGTGTTTAACATGCCGTGCGCCAGGTCCATAGTGGCGCACTGAGCGCCTCCTCCCGTCCGCCGACAACACTATAGTAAATGGGAAATAGGGCTGCGCTACAGGCGCTAATGTTTTGTAAATACCAAAACAGCCATTGCGCACGCAGATGCGCCAATACTCATGGTGCAAACGTTTCGTAAATCAGCCCCCAAGTGTTCTTTGTTGATATAGCACAATCATAGTATGATATAGCACTTATGGAGCGCGGTTTAAATTAATTCATACGTTTCTGGCTGTTAGATATAATCTTGTGTAGTCTAAGGTTTGCTAAAGACAGCATCTTGTTTGTTCTGGTGAGAAGATCGATTGCTTCTTTAGTGGTGGGAAAGGACTTGAGTGTGTCGTCAATGTAGAAGTTTTTTTCAACAAATTGACGAGTGTCAGATCCATATACTTCTTTTCCAGCCTGAGCCGTTCTCCTTAGCTCATAAATAGCCACTGCATGAGAAGGACGGTTACTGACATGTACCTTCATTTGATAATCTATCACTTCCTTGCTGATGTCATTGTCTTTGTGCCATAGAAACCTGAGGTAGTTTATGTTGTCTTCTTTGACAATGAAGCAGTGAAACATTTGTTGAATGTCAGCCATTACTGCTAAGAGCGAATCAAGACTCCTATTAGACTGTTGTTCAATTTGGGCCCCGTAAGGAGCATGTTGTTAAGAGAAACACCTTCATGCTGAGCACTGGAATCAAAGACAACTCTGATTTGGTTCGGTACATGTGACGGAATCCGGATACCCTGTTGCGTATTTCCGCCAAGAAGCTGCTTCCCAAGTCCTGGAACACGAGACCAATGGCTATAGTAACCCCAAGGACTAAACAACACCAGTCTTGGAGTGAACTAGAATAAGAACTGCTTTATTTGGAAAACGCACACAGAAATACAGAAAACCATCAGATAAAGGCTACTCCCATTATCTCACACAATGGTCACTTTAGATAGTAGAGCTAATCCTATTATCATGACAATGACCACCCCAGACATTCCGGTTCCCCCATAGGACTAACTTCTGCATAAGAAGCCAAATGCAATTAGTGACCAGCTGTGTCTGGATAACTTAAGAACACATTAAAACACAGAGTTCTCTGGGCACTGGTTCTCCTGCATCCCAAAGTCTGTGACAATACACGCCAAAGAATGGAAGGTACCAGCATTCTCCTCCCTCCTTTAGTGGCGGTGCAGGTTCTGCATGGTCTCTGTCAAATATATTTTGCATAAAGTCCACAAAGTGCTTTTGCATCTCTGGTTTCCTGTTTAAGTTTTGCTTTAAGGCGGCAAATATACTGATGGCCTGCGGCAGGTGGGGAAGCAGAGAGATGACATCATCTCTCACCACCTGCCCTGCATAACTGCTCTCCTGTGGCCTGCAAGTTGTTGGGCAATCTCTCTCTTGGGAGATGAAAAGGTAGGAGTGCTACCCAATTATAACGGGGCAATTGCCCCCGGAGAAATTAGTGACAGGCAGGCAGGTTGATCAGTCAGTGCGTCGGCACGTGAGCAGGCAGATCAGTTAGTGAGCCGGCGGGCGGATCAGTTAGCGGGCCAGCGGGTGAGCTGGCGGATCAGTTAGCGGGCTGGCGGGCGTATCAGTTAGTGTGAGTGGGTGAGCGGCTGAACAGGCCAGTCGGCAGGTGAGCGGGCAGGTGGGGAAGCAGAGAGATGACATCATCTCTCACCACCTGCCCTGCATAACTGCTCTCCTGCCCTCACTGTGCAGCCGTGGGCAGCAGAGAGATTACATCATCTCTCTGCTACCTACCTTCACGCTGGGACACAGCAAGTGAGAATCTGCACCATGAAGCAGGCAAGTGACACAGCAAGTGACAATCTGCATCTGGTGGCAAGGTGACGTGGCAAGTGATAATCCGCAACTTGTGGCAGGTGACGTGGCAAGTGACAATCCTCACCTTGTAGCAGGCAATTGACACAGCAAAAGACAATATGCAACGTATGGCAGGTGACGTGGCAAGTGACAATCCACACCTTGTAGCAGGCAAGTGACACATCAAGTGACAATCTACAATGCATGGCAAGTGATGTGGCAAGTGACAAGCCGCATGTAATGTGAAAAATCTGCGCTAGCTCCCTAGATTATACTGGTGCCCAAGTGCTAATACACTAAACCAAGGAAAATAATAATTAATTATTCTAATATAAGTATATATGTCAGTCATACAATGAGACTCTAACACAAAAATGAATAACAAGTGATGGTGCTGCAAATAAAAATTAGCTGGAATATACAGCTAGAAACATATGCAATAAAAATAAAAATAAATGCACAACCCTAGGGGTGGCAACCCAAAGTGCCAAAGTGATATTGTATGTGTGTGAATAAAAAACACAATAAGTGAACTAATATGTGAATGTATATAAACACACTTGTAGGAAGTCCTATCTCTTCTGCTGCCCAACTATCACAGCAGCTGGGAAAAAAAAAAAAAAACTTTACACAAGCAAAGAAAGGAAGTGTCCATTGATGTGATTGGCAACCAACTTATAACAAAGGATTGTAGATCTTCACAGGTTAAACTTCAATTCCGCAGATATGTACAAACAGGAGGTTTAAACTTCAATTCGGCAGATATGTACAAACAGGAGGCTTACCAGAGCAGGTGGGTCCCTATTACGGGGACCAAACGGGCTCAGCAAATGCAGGTCCAGATGTCAGCGATGCAGTCCTGGGGGTCCTTACTCCACTCACAGGTCAGCGCTGTAGTACACCCCTGGTCCGTAGGAACGCTCGTACAGCGCGATAAGTAGCAGTTTAAAGGAGAAAATAAAGAAGCTTCATAGTGCAATAGGTCCGTAAAAAAGCAAATACCCTTTATTGAAACGAACGGGTAGGCTGACATCCATGCACAGGAAAAATACAAAACTTTTCAAAATAGCACTGCAACCCCGTTGCGGCGTGCACCAATCAGCTGGGGGCGTGATGACGTCAGGATCCTTGGCTCCACCCTACGCTGCGTTTCTCCGTAAGAGGCGTCGTCTGGGAAAGGAGGCTGGATCCAGACGTCATGCACCACGCTTTTTATGTGAGAGCAGGAGAGTGACACCGGAAGCCCTGATATTACTATCAGTTCCTCGGCCCACAAGACTTTATACATAGCAGGCAAACACCAGAGCAGCGAAAACATCCTGTATGCCGGCCATGTATGTCTTATCTATCATAGATAGACGCATGTGTGTAATCTATATTAAAATTACAACCAATTAAAAAACAAATTACAAAAAAAAAACTGAGAATGCAACCTAGCGCTTATTAATAACGGTACTATTTGACATAAATTGGTTGCAACCTCACTCACAATACATATCAAGTATACAACAAGGCATTAATATTTGAAATTATATTAGCAATATAATGCACAAAAAAATTAATATATAAAAAAGGAAATTAATTAGAAACTTCCTACTCACCCACAACAGTGTCCGTTAGGCAAACAGGGCACTGGGAGGGTATATAAAATACCATATGCATATAAAATACACATGACACACATAAAGGAACAGAAAAATCTATATATCCCCATATGTCAATGTGCAATACATTAAATAAAATGAGGGAAAATACAAAAAATATAAAAAATATATATACTACAATGCATATATTGTTAATCCCATATGTCCCCTAGCACATCTAAGTTTCCCCATTATCGCACAAAACCCCCAACTGGCTGTCTGTCCAAATACACCAGGGGGGAAAGGGAAGCGAAAAGATGGACAAAAAAAGGGGAAAAAGAACACAAAGAGGGGCTATAGGGAATGGTGGGTAAGAAAGAAAGAAGAGGATGGATTATATGTACCGTATTTATCGGCGTATAACACGCGCCGGCGTATAACACGCACCCCAAGTTTAGGAGGGAATTTTAGGGAAAAAAACTTTTAGGAGGGAGGTTTAAGGAAAAAAAACTTACATTTAAATGCCCCCTTATCAGTGTCATTTGCAGCCTTGTCACAGTGCAGCCTTGCCCTAGTGTTCATTGCAGCCTTGCCAGTGGCCATTGCAGCCTTGTCAGTGTCCATTGCAGCCTTGTCAGTGTCCATTGCAGCCTTGTCACAGTGCAGCCTTGCCCCCAGTGTCCATTGCAGCCTTGCCCCCCAGTGTCCATTGCAGCCTTGGCCCCCAGTGTCCATTGCAGCCTTGGCCCCCAGTGTTCATTGCAGCCTTGGCCCCCAGTGTTCATTGCAGCCTTGGCCCCCAGTGTTCATTGCAGCCTTGGCCCCCAGTGTTTATTGCAGCCTTGGCCCCCAGTGTTCATTGCAGCCTTGGCCCCCAGTGTTCATTGCAGCCTTGGCCCACAGTGTTCATTGCAGCCTTGGCCCCCAGTGTTCATTGCAGCCTTGGCCCCCAGTGTTCATTGCAGCCTTGCCCCCCAGTGTTCATTGCAGCCTTGCCCCCCAGTGTTCATTGCAGCCTTGCCCCCCAGTGTTCATTGCAGCCTTGCCCCCCAGTGTCCATTGCAGCCTTGCCCCCCAGTGTCCATTGCAGCCTTGGCCGAATTTAAATTTGGCGCCGCCGAGGCAGGGCGGAGCGGGGCGAACGCCGCCGAAAACGCAGGGACTGGGCGGAGCCGAGATACACATAGTCGAGTGTACTCGGCTCTACTCGGCTCTGCTCACAGTCACTCCGAGTTCCGCCCTATGATGGACATAACACAGGTCCAATGGCGGGACTGGGCGTGACTGTGAGCGGAGCCGAGAAAAGCCGAGTACACTCAGCTATGTGTATCTCGGCGGCGATCGCTCCGCTACGCTCACAGTCAGCGGAGATCGACGGGGATAGGTGGGTATCGGCGTATAACACGCACCCACGATTTTCCCCTGATTTTAAGGGGAAAAAAGTGTGTGTTATACGCCGATAAATACGGTATATATATATAAATACATATGGAGAGGCAAAAAAATGTACTGATACTATAGACACTGTGAATGGGACAGGAGATTATAATGAGACCCATCAACTATTATTAATATAGCAATTAATGTCCCATTCGATGTTAAGACCCCACGGGCTGTAACACCGCATGTCGAAAATCCACCAAGTTTCTCTGAGTGAGATTTGACGTTTGAGGTTATCACCTCTCCAGTGTGGGACATACCTCTCTATGCCCACAACTTCCAATACTGAGGGGTCTCTGTTGTGGCACTGGCGAAAATGTCACGACACACTGTGTTTTTTGAAACCCCTACGTATGTTGGACAGGTGTTCCCCTATTCTCACTTTCAGAGCACGGGTGGTCCTTCCAATGTATTGAAAACCGCTCGGACAATGCAGGAGATAGATTACCCCTACGGTCCCGCAGGTTATGAAATCAGATATTTTATATTCTTGGGAGGTAGTATGCGAGGTGAAAGTGGAAGTTTTCAGGGTTCTGGATGTTCTGCACACCTTGCATCTCTTACACGGAAAAAACCCTTTCAAATGGCCAAACATATAAATTTTAGGTGGAGGGTCGACCACGCTTGGTGCCACCAAATCTTTTAAGTTTTGGTTCCTTCTGTATAGAATTTTTGGACATTCAGGGAGCGTAGGTCCCAAGACCTTGTCACTTTTCAAAACCGACCAATGTTTCTTAATTATTTTATTAACCCACCAAAAATGGGATGAAAAGGTCGTCAAGAAGGACCATTGCAGGTCATTGGAAAAATTGTTTTTTTCCTTAGTTCTTGGAACTAATAGATCTTGTCTATCCATGGACGTGACCTCCTGGAGATCTTTATCCAATATCATTGGTTGGTACCCTTTTTCCAAGAAACGATTTTTGAGAATTGTGGCCTGCAATTTAAAGTCCTCCAATCGTGAACAATTTTGCCTGATTCTTTGGAACTGTCCCCTCGGTATGGCCTTAAGCCAGTTTGGATGATGTCCACTATCAGTGGGAATATAGCCGTTGCGGTCTGTACCCTTGAAAAAAGTTTTTGTCAGAAGTACACCATTTTCTTTGAATATTACCAGGTCCAAAAAATTAACAGAAGTAAAACTGAAATCATATGTAAATTTGATCCCCCAGTCGTTCAGATTTAGGACAGTCATGAATTCATTCAGTGATCCTACGTCCCCTTTCCACAGAAAGAAGGCGTCGTCTATGTAACAACGCCAAAAAAGGAGGCGGGGCTCCTCTCGGGAAAAAAGTTTATCATTTTCCCACAAGGCCATAAATAGGCCAGCGAGACTGGGGGCAAATTTGGCGCCCATAGCTACTCCCGTGCTTTGTAGGAAGAATTGACCACTGTAATAGAAATAATTGTGTTCCATAGCGAAACACAACAATTTCATAATGAATTCCAAAGTAGATGTTTTCATTGAAAGTTCCTTTCTAAGAAAAAATTCCGCTGCCTTGTAACCCAGTTCATGGGGTATTATAGTGTATAGGGAGGCGACGTCTGCTGTTACGAGTAAGACGTCCTCATCTACTACACACTCTGATAACTCTCTGATGATTTGCATAGAATCCTTTAAAAAGGCCGGAGTCTTGGTTACCACAGGTTGTAAAAAAACATCCACGAATTTCCCCACCCTCGATGTGGGGAACTTACTATCGGGCGGCCAGGGGGTTATACTGGGTTTTTATGGACTTTGGGGATGTAATATATAATGGGGGTGCGGGGAGCCAGGGGGACAAGAAATTCAAGTTCTTTATCGTTAATCACTCCCTTCCGGTGCCCTTTACAATGGTTTACAGTGGTTTCCTTGGTTTAGTGTATTAGCACTTGGGCACCAGTATAATCTAGGGAGCTAGCGCGGATTTTTCACATTACATGCATTACACTTAGAATATTCTTATCTCGCAGCTTCTCCCCTACATTTATTCACTTGCTTTAGCCAATTTTTTTAGTAGTCCAGAAATTGATATTTTTGATTTCCATAAAAATAGGAAAATCAACCCTGATGAGGTTTTTGATCAGACAAATACCGAAGTTGATAGGATTCGTGGAATCTTTATGAGACTGAAAAATGTGCTCATAGCTGAATTACATACTACCTGGGACATAGTTTTTCTAGAGCGATATCTAAACGAAAAGATGATCCCAAGAAGCCTGAGATGGCATGTGTACCCAGATAAAGGTGACATGGAGCTGAAGCAGTGGTTCCTATATTTCAACGGTGTGGGCCTAGCTTTCCTTGAGTTCCTCGTCTCCAGGAAGAAAACTAAAGCAGCTAAGTTGCAACAGGAGATTAACGATATAAAGGAGAAACTGATCCCCATGAGTAAAGAGGGTCTATACCAAGTATACACTAAAGAACTCAGGGAGATCTTAATAGAAGAAGAGGAAGAACAACGGATCAAAAAGCGCAAGAAATACCTTAGAGACGTTGAAGATTATAAATTACACAACGTGTTTAAGTGGCAGGAGAACTATCGTGATATGTTTGAAAAACCGGGTGAAAGTATCAATATGGAGGAGGAAGAAACAGATACATCTTTACTCCCCAGTTCTGAGTATTCGAGACCCTCATTAGGTCCTCCCCCTCCTCTAACCCCAGGTTACTGGGAACATGGAACAATTAGGACAATTAGGACAGGGGGGAACCGGACCCCCAAACAGAATGGAAAAAAGGGTAATAAGAACCCTGGAAGACCACCATTAAGTGGAGCCAACAACCATTATCCACCCCCCTACCAACACCCTAGAAACCAGGGTAGGTTCCCTAACCCTGGAGGTAACAGGGGAAATAGATACCCTCAGGGATATAACCAATATCCATCTAATACATATGCATATTCCCAAAGTAGACCCATATATGGGGATCAATATAATCATTATGATGATCCCGCCTACAGGATCCATCCTAATGATGGGCATAGGGACGGGGGCCCCCCTTCTCCACAGGCACCTTGGAGACAGGATGTCCCCTTAAGGAACCATTATGGACCTCTCCAGGGATATGAAGATCAAAAGGAGATATAGGATCATACCAGCATGGGACCACGGAACTCAGGAAACCAACAAACCCGGCCATATGATGGTCCCCCCGGGGCAGCTCCCCAGAGAAATAAAATGGACAATTTTTTAGGAAGAGGCCGAGGAAAGAAAGGAAGACTAAGAGAGGATGCAGAGGAGGGCAGCGGTGCCTCTCCCAAAAAACTAAGGAGGAGGTAGTATGTCAGGGTGTGTTCAATCTAAGTGGAGAAGAACTCACTAGAGCGGAAAAAATCACCCTCAATCAAGGATTAAAATATGCCCCAAGGAAGCCCCTAAACAAATTTCAAATGTTCCTAGATGTACAAAAGTATGCCAGGAAATTGAGCATAAAATGCCATTTCCTGTCTAACCCTATCGCCAGAAATGATATCTCTGTGGAAGGGCATAACAGAGGAGGAACAGGATTAAGGAATGCATCCTTGTTTAACCCCCCAGGCAAAACAGCTTCCAGTATCACAGTATTTAAAGATTTAGTGTTACAGGACCTGTCTCAAGTTAAATTCAAAAAAGAGAAGCAAAAAAGTTCAGAAAAAGGAATTACGTCCCTATGTAAAAGAAAAAATCTAGTGATAAGACCGGCGGACAGGGGGGGGGGGGGGATTGTAGTATTGAAGAAAGAGGACTACTTAAAATAAATGGAGGTTCTATTGTCAGATCGTGATACCTATAAAGTCCTGGATAAAGATCCTATTGATAAATATAAAAAATCTCTCAATACCATTGTAAAGGGTACAGACCGCAACGGCTGTATTCCCACTGATAGTGGACATCATCCAAACTGGCTTAAGGCCATACCGAGGGGACAGTTCCAAAGAATCAGGCGAAATTGTTCACGATTGGAGGACTTTGAATTGCAGGCCACAATTCTCAAAAATCGTTTCTTGGAAAAAGGGTACCAACCAATGATATTGGATAAAGATCTCCAGGAGATCTTCTTGACGACCTTTTCATCCCATTTTTGGTGGGTTAATAAAATAATTAAGAAACATTGGTCGGTTTTGAAAAGTGACAAGGTCTTGGAACCTACGCTCCCTGAATGTCCAAAAATTCTATACAGAAGGAACCAAAACTTAAAAGATTTGGTGGCACCAAGCGTGGTCGACCCTCCACCTAAAATTTATATGTTTGGCCATTTGAAAGTTTTTTTTCCGTGTAAGAGATGCAAGGTGTGCAGAACATCCAGAACCCTGAAAACCTTCACTTTCACCTCGCATACTACCTCCCAAGAATATAAAATATCTGATTTCATAACCTGCGGCACCGTAGGGGTAATCTATCTCCTGCGTTGTCCGTGCGGTTTTCAATACATTGGAAGGACCACCCGTGCTCTGAAAGTGAGAATAGGGGAACACCTGTCCAACATACGTAGGGGTTTCAAAAAACACAGTGTGTCGTGGCATTTTCGCCAGTGCCACAACAGAGACCCCTCAGTATTGGAAGTTATGGGCATAGAGAGGTATGTCCCACACTGGAGAGGTGATAACCTCAAACGTCAAATCTCCCGCAGAGAAACTCGGTGGATTTTCGACATGCGGTGTTACAGCCCGTGGGGTCTTAACATCGAATGGGACATTAATTGCTATATTAATAATAGTTGATGGGTCTCATTATAATCTCCTGTCCCATTCACAGTGTCTATAGTAGCAGTAATTTTTTTGCCTCTCCATATGTATTTATATATATATATACATATAATCCATCCTCTTCTTTCTTTCTTACCCACCATTCCCTATAGCCCCTCTTTGTGTTCTTTTTCCCCTTTTTTTGTCCATCTTTTCGCTTCCTTTCCCCCCTGGTGTATTTGGACAGACAGCCAGCTGGGGGTTTTGTGCGATAATGGGGAAACTTAGATGTGCTAGGGGACATATGGGATTAACAATATATGCATTATAGTATATATATTTTTTATATTTTTTGTATTTTCCCTCATTTTATTTAATGTATTGCACATTGACATATGGGGATATATAGATTTTTCTGTTCCTTTATGTGTGTTATGTGTATTTTATATGCATATGGTATTTTATATACCCTCCCAGTGCCCTGTTTGCCTAACGGACACTGTTGTGGGTGAGTAGGAAGTTTCTAATTAATTTCCTTTTTTATATATAATTTTTTTTGTGCATTATATTGCTAATATAATTTCAAATATTAATGCCTTGTTGTATACTTGATATGTATTGTGAGTGAGGTTGCAACCAATTTATGTCAAATAGTACCGTTATTAATAGGCGCTAGGTTGCATTCTCTGTTTTTTTTTTTTTTAGTAATTTGTTTTTTAATTGGTTGTAATTTTAATATAGATTACACACATGCGTCTATCTATGATAGATAAGACATACATGGCCGGCATACAGGATGTTTTCGCTGCTCTGGTGTTTGCCTGCTATGTATAAAGTCTTGTGGGCTGAGGAACTGATAGTAATATCAGGGCTTCCGGTGTCACTCTCCTGCTCTCACATAAAAAGCGTGGTGCATGACGTCTGGATCCAGCCTCCTTTCCCAGACGACGCCTCTCGGAGAAACGCAGCGTAGGGTGGAGCCAAGGATCCTGACGTCATCACGCCCCCAGCTGATTGGCGCACGCCGCGGCGGGGTTGCAGTGCTATTTTGAAAAGTTTTGTATTTTTCCTGTGCATGGATGTCAGCCTACCCGTTCGTTTCAATAAAGGGTATTTGCTTTTTTACGGACCTATTGCACTATGAAGCTTCTTTATTTTCTCCTTTAAACTGCTACTTATCGCGCTGTACGAGCGTTCCTACGGACCAGGGGTGTACTACAGCGCTGACCTGTGAGTGGAGTAAGGACCCCCAGGACTGCATCGCTGACATCTGGACCTGCATTTGCTGAGCCCGTTTGGTCCCCGTAATAGGGACCCACCTGCTCTGGTAAGCCTCCTGTTTATACATATCTGCCGAATTGAAGTTTAAACCTCCTGTTTGTACATATCTGCGGAATTGAAGTTTAACCTGTGAAGATCTACAATCCTTTGTTATAAGTTGGTTGCCAATCACATCAATGGACACTTCCTTTCTTTGCTTGTGTAAAGTTTTTTTTCTTTTCCCAGCTGCTGTGATAGTTGGGCAGCAGAAGAGATAGGACTTCCTACAAGTGTGTTTATATACATTCACATATTAGTTCACTTATTGTGTTTTTTATTCACACACATACAATATCACTTTGGCACTTTGGGTTGCCACCCCTAGGGTTGCGCATTTATTTTAATTTTTATTGCAAGTGACAAGCCGCACCTTGTAGCAGGCAAGTGACAATCTGCAACATATGGCAGGTGACGTAACAAGTGACAATCCGAAACTTGTGGCAGGTGACATGGCAAGGGACAATCCACAACTTGTAGCAAGTGACGTGGCAAATGACAATCCGCACCTTGTAGTAGGCAGGTGACGTGGCAAGTGACAATCTGCAACTTGTGGCAGGTGACATGTCAAGTGACAATCTGCATCTGATGGCAGATGACATGGCAAGTGACAATCCGCAATGTGTGGCAGGTGACGTGGCAAGTGACAAGCCGCACCTTGTAGCAGGCAAGTGAAACAACAAGTGACAAACTGCAACTTGTGGCAGGTGACGTGGCAAGGGACAATCCGCAACTTGTCAGCAGATGACGTGGCAAGTAACAAGCAGGTGACGTGTAAATCAGCATCTGGTGGCAGGTGACGTGAAAATCAGCATCTGGTGGCAGGTGACGTGGCAAGTCACAATCTGCATCTGGTGGCAAGTGACACACTCTGGGCTTCCACTGATTCTGCATGAGGGTGAGTTGAACTATTTAATTTTTTATTCCAATGTAATAATAGAAATAATGCCCTTCAATCATCCTGATTCTATAACAACCATGGTGCCATAACTATCTTTGTACAGTGATGCAGACGTTCGGGTTTGGCCCAATCCACATCTCCTGGGTGAGGTTGTTATACAGTCAGCCACAGGCTGCCATCAGGATCTTCGGTTCCTTGTCTGGAAGCTTAGCGTTGAGGAGGGGGACTCGGCAGGGGTGTCCCCTGTCACCCCTCCTCTTTGCTTTAGCTATTGAGCCACTGGCCATTGACATTAGAGCAAATCCTCGCATTACTGGTTTCTGTTATGGCGACGTGCAGGAAAATGTCATGCTATATGCTGATGACACTTTGCTTCTGCTGGGGGACACAGATTCCTCCCTCGGGGAAGCTATGTCAACCATATCCAATTTTGGAGGATTTTCCGGTTTGCTCATAAACTAGTCAAAATTGCCGCTGCTCCTGTTGGATGGGGATGGACACACAGGTGATTAACTCTTCATGCCCCATTCCCATTACTACAGTTTTCAAGTACTTGGGAGTTCAGATCACAGCTAGGCCATGGGACTATATTCATCTTAATATCCCCCCTGCTACTAAGGTTTAGGGACAAAATCAAGACTTAGAAGGCTCTCATCCTATCTGTTGCTGGCAGGGTGAATCTTATAAAGATGATACTCATGCCGCAACTACTATACTTCCTCCATAACACTCCTATGGTTATCCCCCTCAAGACATTCCGTACGGTAAACAGCATTTTTCGCAGCCTCATATGGAAGGATAGGCTCCCTAGGATCAAACTGGAACACTTACAATGGCCCAAAGACAGCGGGGGCTTGGCATTGCCAAACCCTTGGCTGTACTACTTAGCAGCCCAGTTACAGCATCTAATAGGCATGTTCCCATCGGCGGAGGAGATGGCGGAGGTTTCGAAAACCTCGGCTCAGAAACTATTGCTGCATACTGCATGCAGAGGTCCGATTCCTGTGGCATTGGAGGCTCAGGCCTTCGCTAAACCACATAAAAAGTATCCAACTTATAGTCTAATCCAGAAGGTATGGAACAAAGTTAAATATATTCAGAATGCAGATGGCTATACAGAATATAGCCCTATATGGCAAAATGATACGTATACTGAACTAGCCAAGCTGCAGTCTGGGGCTAGATGGAAGAAGTATGGGATTACGCATCTTAAACACATATTCCGGAATGGAGTACTACGCTCTTTTAGTGACTTAAGGGACACATATGGTCTCCCACAATCAATGTACTTTTATTACTTACAACTGCTCCATGCGGTGGCGGCACAGGGTCGCTCTTCGGAGTGGCATTTGACACCGACCCCTGTGTTTAATCCTCTGGGGGATGCTGGGTCGTTGAAAGGCTTTATCTCCCAATGTTATGCCATTCTGTTACAGTCAGTGATGAAGCAGCATCCCCTGAAGATAAGGGAGAAGTGGAAGGCGGACATTGACCAGTTGGATTGGAAACAGTGGGAAGAAATTTTTCAGGCTGTGGGTAGGTGCTCGCTGAACGTTTCCCAAAAGGCTTACTCAGTTGTATATATTTCTACGTACTTATTACACACCTCACAGATTACATTTGATGAATTCACAGCTTGACCCCAAGTGTACGCGTTGCAAAAGGTACCACGGAGATCTAGTCCATATGTTGTGGAGGTGTTCCAAACTCCACATGTACTGGGCGGGTGTGGTGACTACGATTAATTCAGCGTTTGGAGTGTCTCTTCCACAGGACCCGAGAGCTTGTCTCTTGGGTGCTTTGGAGGAATACGAGTGGGACGAAGATTGCAGAGAAGCTGTTCATAGAGTTCTATTCCAGGCAAGGAAACTTATTATGGTACACTGGAAAGAGGAGGCTTCCCCGACTTTGAAGGAATGGATTTCTAATATTGGGATGGTTCTGAGAATGGAGAAAATTATTTATCAGCATAGGGGTAGTGCTCATAAGTTCGAGAAGTTGTGGGCAAAATGGTTGGATGTGCCGGGCTTGGCCCCGGTGGACTTGGTGGCTGATAGATTACTGGGCATCAATGTCGGATGAGATGTGTTTTATGTGCTTTAATGCTAGGGAGAGTGTGAAAGTCGTATGGATGGCTGGCCGGCTCCTAGTTCAGATTCGCTCTGCAATGTATGTATGTAATGCCTTTTTACCCCGCAATGTAAAGGGGTGTTTGTATGCCCTGTACCTCTGTAAACTTAATAAAACTTTGTTGGATATAAAAAAAAAAAAACATGGTGCCATAATGATTGAAGCGCCAACACCAGCCATTTCCCTGATAAATTTCCTGAAAAAAATATATATATTTTCTGGCACTGCCCCTCCTGAGACTAGACTCTGGATCTGCCCCTGGTTGGTATGGAGTTTATTTTTGATTATGTGCAGTGCCATTTGACCTCCAAACATGGTGTGTATTATGACATCCAAAGAGTTAAATTTTGGTCTCATCTGACCAGACTATATTCTCCCAGAATTTCACAGGCTTGTCTAAATGTTGTGCAGCAAAATTTTAACGCGTTTCAACATGCTTTTTCTATAGCAATGGAATCTTGCATGATGAGTATGCATACAGGCCATAGCGGTTGAGTGCATTACTTATTGTTTTCTTTGAAACAATTGTACCTGCTAATTCCAGGTCTTTGTGAAGCTCTCCACAAGTGGCCCTTGGCTCTTGGACAACTCTTCTGATAATTATTTTCACTCCTCTGTCAGAAATCTTGCGAGAAGCACCTGGTCGTGGCTGGTTTATGGTGAAATTATGTTCTTTCCGCTTCCAGATTATGGCCCCAACAGTGCTCAATGGAACATTCAGAAGTTTAGAAATCCTTCTGTAACCAATGCCATCAGTATGTTTTGCAACAATAAGGTTGTGAAGGTCTTGAGAGCGCTCTTTGATTTATCCATCATGAGATTTTTCTTGTACGATATCTTGGTAATGAGACACCTTTTTATAGGCCATCCGTTGAGACTGAACCAGCTGATATTAATTTGCACTGACAATGGGCAGGGTTGCTTTCTAATTACTGATAGATTTCAGCTGGTGTCCTGGCTCTCCGTGCCTTTTTGCACCTCCCTTTCTTCATGTGTTCAATACCTTTTCCCTGTGTCATTCCATTTTATTACACATAACATCAACAACAACAGACAGCATGGATTCATGAAAGACAGAAGTTGTCAGACAAACCTGATTTCTTTTTACAAAGAGGTAAGTAAAACCTTGGACAGAGGGGTGGCGGTGACGTGGTATACTTGGATTTTGCAAAAGCGTTTGATACAGTTCCCCACACGCGGCTCATGTGCAAGGTAAAGTCTACAGGCTTGGAAATATCAGTTTGTAAATGGATAGAAAACTGGCTAAAAGACAGAATTCAGAGAGTCGTGGTTAATGATTCTTATGCCCCATACACACGATCGTTTTCATGCCGTTAAAAATGCCATTTTAAAAAATGGCCATTAAAAATGATCGTGTGTATGCTCCAAACATTTTTAAACGACGTGAAAAACGATAGTGTGTATGCTTTTACGAGGTGAAAAAAAACGCGCATGCTCAGAATCAAGTATGAGACGGGAGCGCTCGTTCTGGTAAAACTAGCGTTCGTAATGGAGATAGCACATTCGTCACGCGGTAACGGACTGAAAAGCAGGAGGCTGAAAAGCGCAAATCGTCGCTCAACAAACTTTACTAACATGAAGGGTGGCACCATCCGAACGGAACTTCCCCTTTATAGTGCCGTCGTACGTGTTGTACGCCACTGCGCTTTGCTTGACCGTTTTTTAAAATGATCGTGTGTACGCAAGACAGGCTTGAGAGGAAACATGAAAAAAAAAGACGAGAAAAACGTCGGTTTAAAAAATGGCATGAAAAACGATCGTGTGTACGCCGCATTACTCTGAATGGTCTAAGGTTATCAGTGGTGTACCCCAAGGTTCAGTGCTGGGACCCTTACTTTTTAATATCTTTATAAATGACATTGGGTCTGGGATCAAAAGTAACATTTCTGTCTTTGCAGATGACACTAAGCTATGCAGTGGAATAACGTCCTTACAGGATGTCGCCAATTTACAAGCCGACCTCAATGCTCTGTCTAATTGGGCGACTATGTGGCAGATGAGGTTTAATGTTGATAAATGTAAAGTTATGCACATGGGGGCTAAGAATATGCATACATCATACATACTAGGGGGAGTACAACTGGGGGGATCCGTAGTGGAGAAGGATCTGGGGGTTTTGGTAGATCATAAGCTCAATAATGGCATGCAATGCCAAGCTGCGGTTTCCAAAACGAGCAAAGTCCTTTCTTGTATTAAGAGAGGTATGGACTCCAGAGAGAGAGATATAATTTTGCCCCTGTACAAATCATTAGTAAGACCTCATCTGGAATATGCAGTTCAGTTTTGGGCCCCAGTTCTCAAAAAGGATATTGGGGAACTGGAGAAAGTGCAGAGAAGGGCAACCAAACTGATAAGAGGCATGGAGGAGCTCAGCTATGAGGAAAGATTAGAGGAACTGAATTTATTCACTCTTGAGAAGAGGAGATTAAGGGGGGATATGATCAACATGTACAAATATATAAGGGGTCCATATAGTGAACTTGGTGTTGACTTATTAACTTTACGGTCAACACAAAGGACAAGGGGGCACTCTTTACGTCTAGAGGAAAAGAGATTTCACCTCCAAATACAGAAAGGTTTCTTCACAGTAAGAGCTGTGAAAATGTGGAATAGACTCCCTGCAGAGGTGGTTCTCGCCAGCTCAGTAGATTGCTTTAAGAAAGGCCTGGATTTTTTCTTAAATGTACATAATATAACTGGGTACTGACATTTATAGGTAAAGTTGATCCGGGGAATATCCGATTTTCTCTCGGGGGACCAGGAAGGAATTTTTTCCCCTGCTGTAGCAATTTGGATCATGCTCTGCTGGGGTTTTTCGCCTTCCTCTGGGTCAACTGTGGGTATAGAATTAGGTATATGGGTTTGTATGATATTATTATTATTTTTTTTTTATGGTTGAACTGGATGGACTTGTTTCTTTTTTTAACCTGACTAACTATGTAACTATGTAACATCATTTCTGAACTTATTTATTTTGGTTTCTTTGTATGTATGGATTGCATGGGTTGTTACTGACATGTTACCTACAAAAATGGTGATGTGTTCAATACTTATTAAATCTGACAATTAGTGCAACGCTCCTTATAATTCATTGAATGCATTTGCCATTCAGAGACTAAAAGCTGGCGTACACATATCCCCCAGGATTACACTTTAGAGTTATGCCGCGTACCTTTTTTTCCGACGGATGTTCGCTCAAACTTGTTTTGCATACACACGGTCACACAAATGTTGACGGAAATTGCAAACGTCAAGAACGCGGTGACGTACAACACTACGACGAGCCGAGAAAAATTAAATTCAATGATTCGGAGCATGCGTCAAATTGATTCCGAGCATGCGTAGAATTTTTGTGCGTTGAATTGTGTACACATGGTCGGAATTTTTGTTGTCGGAAAATTTGAGAACCAGCTCTCAAATTTTTGTTGTCGGAAATTCCGACAGCAAATGTCCGATGGAGCATACACACGGTCGGATTTTCCAACAACGAGCTAACATCGAACATTTGTTGTTGGAAATTCCGACCGTGTGTACGCAGCATTACAGTGAACTATGCTGAAATGTTTTAATTGTGTGACATACACACAAAACTGATATATATGGAAATTTTAACTGGGTGGGTTTTGTCAGTGGGGGCCCAGTGTAGGATGGTAAAAACAGAAGGCCTCAATGAATTTATTTTGTTTTAACTTTTTGAATGCATGTAATGACTAGTGGGTGACTTATCTATGGGGGAAGATGCTGGCACATTTACCACAGAGATCAGTGGGCAGGTAAACCCAACCCCATCAAACGGGATAACAAGGATGACTCAGTCAACCTGTGGGAAAATAGATTTTTTTGTGGAATTGCTCGACTCTCCTGGCAAAATTTCCATTTAAACCTACACTATAGCGGTGTTGTAACAAAATTAGTTTAACCGTTTAGAATAAACAGCTTTGATTTAAAAACACCCACTTACAGCAATTTCTTTTTTTATTACAAACGTTTTTTATTTATAGAAAAGGCAAGAAAATAATACATACACATAAAAAAAACTCTGCGTATCACATAGTACCAGTTAGACTGCAAACATAAATGTCAACGCAGTGACAAGAAACGAAATAGAGAGAAATCAACAAGCAACAAAAAAAAAATCTATATATATAAGAAAAATAAAAAAGGTGACGTTGAAGCATCTGAGAGAAGCCGAAGTCGGTTTGTAGAGGATCTACAGGGGACATAGTTGTCTACGTGAGGTGAGGTAAACCAGTGAGGGGGATTATCCTTCTCCCACAGACTAAAGCTGTTGGGGAGTTTGCGTCCATAGCTAAGATTGTGGCAATAAAATATGTCTTTGGGAGGTCCAGGGATCCCACCTACGGTCAAATAGGGGCATCCTATCATTTAGTGTGTAGAGAATCCTTTCCATTATCATAATAGAGTCCATCCTATGGAGGACGGAGGAGATAGGGACAGTAGGGGACTTCCAATGTAGGGCAATGGCCCATAGAGCGGCCAAGCAAATTGTGTGGATAAGGCCTTCCTCAGAGGGAAGCATACCCGGGATAGATGCTCCCAGGAGGCACATAGAGGCCGTAAGATGTATTGGAGCACCTGATAGAGCCGTTGCTATAGCCGTCACCTTGGTCCAAATGTGGGACAGATTATCACAGTCCCAGAACACATGCAGAAAGGTCCCAGGCAGGGGACAGCCTCTGAAGCATAGGTCAGAGGTACCCGGAAAAATAGAATGAAGTCTAGATGGTGTATAGTACCACCTGGTAAGTATTTTATACGCTGTTTCTCTGACCGCTAGGGATTTAGACGCTTTGCGAAGGTTAGTCAGCATAGTGTCCCAGTCATCTGAGTCAAAAAGTTCGTTGCAGTCAGCCTCCCATTTATGTTTATATGGGACCTCCCCAGGAAACAGTGTATTAATTGCTGATCTGTAGAGGATAGAGATAAGCCCCTTTCCCCTGGGGGAGTCACGGCACATGTGTTCATACGTGGTAGAGGGGGCTGCTGGGGAGAGGGCGAAGTGGGAAAGATAAAAGTGTCTAATTTGCAGATAACGGAAGTGTTCTCTAAGTGGGATTTGTTTATGTGTGCGTAATTGGTCAAATGAAGCAAAAGAGTTGCCCATCTGTAAGTCCGCCAATGTGACCATGGAGTTAGAAATCCACCAAGAGAATCCCTCAGAGTTTTTAAAGGCCAAAGTAAATAAGGGCTCTCCTACAAAGGAGGCGCCTCGGGGAGCGTGGGACACCAGGCCTAGTTTATGTTTGTATCTGTACCATAGGGTAAGGGAGTGAGCAACTAGGGTGTTAAGAGACATAATTTCATGGGCCACTTTAGAAGGGGACCAAAGTAGACTAGAGAGCCTGTACGGAGCGATGGCATGTGATTCAAATTCTACCCAGGGTACATTAGAGTCAGGGATGTTCCATTGTGCTATCTGGGAGAAGCGAGCCGCAAGGAAATAGAGCCAAAGATTTGGCAGGCCTAGCCCCCCAAGTGTTTGTGGGATGAACACAACGTGTCTGGAGAATCTCGGCCGTTTGTTCTGCCAGATAAATTTGTGGATATCTTGTTGTAGCCTATCTATAAAAGCTTTAGGGATCATGAATGGAAGGGCTCTAAATAAAAATAGGAGTTTAGGTAGGAGGGTCATTTTGATCGCCGTGACTCTCCCGAGGAACGATATGTGGTAGGTGCTCCACAGCTTAAGCAGGCTACGGAGACGGGACACACATGCCGGATAATGGAGGACCAATGTGGTGTGATATAGATGCCTAAATATGGTATTTTGTCAGTAGACCATTGCAGGGGGAAGGAGCCCTGGAGAGTCCCACACTGAGCCGGGGGAATATTGATTGGTAGTGCTGTGGATTTGGACATGTTAACTGTGAGCCCAGAGATGGATGCGAATCGGGACAACAGGGTGAATAGATTGGGCAGGGAAATTTGGGGTTGGGTTAGAAATAACATGACATCATCTGCATACATACAGAGATGAGATGTGGTGGAAGCCATGGGGTATCCGGATATATCGGGGTGTTGTTTAATTGCGGTGGCAAGGGGCTCCAGGGCCAGGGCGAATAATAGAGGCGAAAGTGGACATCCCTGCCGGGTGCCCCTGCCCAGTGTAAAAAACTCTGAGCTGCAACCTGGAATTTTGATTCTAGTTTGAGGGTGATGGTAAAGGGCCTGGACCCCCAACAAAAACTCATCCCGAAAACCAAGCCTTTGAAGCACAGCAAATAAATAAGGCCATAAAACGCTGTCGAACGCCTTATTAATATCCAAGCTAAGAAGGAGGACGTGTTTCTTACATATATTAGCGTCTTGGAGAACATCAAGTGTCAAACGAATATTGTCTGTGATGAGTCTATTGGGTATGAAACCCGATTGGTCAGGAGAGGTTAGTGTTTCAATGATAGCGGCTAGTCTGTCAGCTAGGGCTCGACTAAAAATTTTAAGGTCATTATTAATGACCGAAATCGGCCTATAGTTTTGGGGGAGGGAGTGGTCCTTGAGAGGTTTGGGTATGAGAGACATGTTGGCTAGGGTCATTTCCGAGGGGAACTGTTCCCCCGCAAGTATTTTGTTGAACATGCTAGTGAGACGTGGGAGTAGTATAGGGGCATAATTTTTATAGTAGCTAGCAGTGAAACCATCTGGGCCTGGGGCTACAGAGCGTTTCAGGGATTTGACAACGCCCAGCAGTTCTTCTTCTGTGAAGGGGGCGTTAAGGGAGTCAACTTGTACATCGGACAAAGTGGGAAGGGGAAGTGAGGACAGCCAGTCCCAGGAGGGTGGAGAAGGACCCGATGGGGGGCTAGAAAGGAGCTTGGAGTAAAACTCCTCAAATACGTCAAGGACTTCTTTAGGGTGAGAGACTATTCTGCCTGAGGAGTTACGGATCTTGTACACATGAGGTGGACGTAGTGTATGATTTAATTTGCGCGCAAACATAGCAGATGCTGTGTTGCTGTGAAGGAGAAAGTTTGCTTTGGACCACCTCAATGCTTTTTCGGTCTTAGCTGATAACAGAGTATCCAGGTCTAGTCTCTTTTGCGCCACCAGTCGTGCGTTGGTACTCGACGGGTTGCCTATTTGGGCCTTATGCAGGCGGTCCAGTTCTGTGGTCAGCTTGTAAATTTGCTGCCATCTTTCTTTATTCTTACGTGATGCAATGCTAATAAGGTGACCTCGTAATACTGCCTTATGGGCCATCCATAGAGTGCTAGGGGAGATGTCCGGGGTGGCATTAATCGTGAAGTATTCCTGAATAGCGTTGGATACTTCCTGTCGTATGATTGGGTCAGTTAAAAGGGAGTCATTAAGTCTCCATGTATAGGGCGTATCAGATAGACCTAAGAGGGTTGTTGAAAAGGAGACCATATTATGGTCGGACCAGGGGCAGAGATGGATCATCGACTGCGTGGAGTTGGCCAGAATGATGGGTGTGCAGAAAATGTAGTCCAATCTGGCAAAGGAGTTGTGGGGGTGTGAGTAAAAGGTGAAGTCCTTTGCACCTGTGTTGTGTGCTCTCCAAGCATCGGATAACTGGAGAGTTTGCAGGTTTCTAGTCAGGGATTTAGGAAATGCTAGGTTCAGTCGGGAGGAGGTGCTTCTGTCTAACTGTGGGTGTGCCACTAGATTGAAATCTCCCCCAACAAACATATGAGTCGAGGAATACTTCTCAAGTGTCCTAAAGAAGGTCGAGAAAAAGGTGGCCTGTGCAACATTAGGGGCGTAAACGTTAGCGATCGTGAGTTCACGTCCCGCCACTAGTCCCTTAATAATAAGGAACCTACTCTCAGGATCCTTATAGACCTGCTGAATTTCCATGGGGAATGAATTGTGAAGGAAGATGGCTACCCCCCTACTTTTAGAGTCATGTAGAGTGTAAAAGGCTTGCTTATATGAGCCATGAAAGAAAATTGGGTGTCTGTCAGTAGCAAAATGGGTTTCTTGTAATAACAGGATTTGCGCCCCTAGCTTTTTATAGGTCGTGAAGGCTTTTTTCCGCTTGTGAGGGGAGTTGAAGCCCTGGACGTTATGTGTAATGCATGTAATCACCATTTGTGCATGAGGAGTGTCATGGGCTCACCTGGGGGGTCTAGGGACCCTGAGATAACCGTGTCAATATCATCCGTCACTGGGGGGTCGTCAGTCTGGGAGAGCTGAGGGTAGTAAACCGCTTCAATAACATAGTAATAGAAAATACTTCTAAAGTGCTCCAACATCCTATATAGAAAAAACAAAAAAAGTGATAGAGCATAAAAAGCATCTAAACATAGTGCCAGCAATGCAAACATATGCTGGGCAAACAATGGGTCAGGTTGCAAGTAGCAAAAACCTGAAACATTGAGGTAAACCTTGTAAGGGGCAAAAGCACCCTTAACTCCCCGAGTCATATCCAGAGCTCCAAAGGAGGTCGGGATATGAGAGGAGTGGGGCAGCACGGCATCGACATCAACCGAACTAGCCTGCAACAAAATAGAGAAGAAAAAAAAAGGGATGTGCATGCCAGCGTGTGTTGGCTTGATCTAATATCTCATCAAAAGAACTGGGAACTAACATCTTTGAGTAAAAAAGAGTGCTAAAGTCCCGGGAGCAACGTCCTGTGTCAAAATTTAAGGATCCTTTCCCCAGCCCCTTTTAAAAAAAAAAAAAAAAAAGGAGAAAAACAATAAAAAAATAAAAAAGGAAAACAGGGCACATGGGGTATTAGACTGGACGTGGGCCCAGAGAGATTAAGAGTTGAAGATGTACGGATCAATCCGGCTGGGCTGAGTGTCAGCATACTGAGATCAATTGAAGTGAAGTGAAATATGGATCCATCAGAAAAACAGCAGTTCCAAAAAAGAGCCCAGTAGAGGGCGCCTAGATGCCAAAAGTGTAATAAGTGTTCAGAAGATATGCAGCAGGAAGAATTCACAAAAGTGACAGGATTCTTTAGCGTTGAAAGACATTATGGCTTGCATCTTGTCCGTGACGTCTGCGATCTCTTCTAGAAGAGGGAGTATTCCAAACGGGTTTTGGTCTAGGAGTAGAGGGTTGACGAGGAAGGGCATCAGCTTCCAAGAGACCCAATTTGACCAGTATCTCTTGGCCTTCCACTAAAGTTATAGCAGTGTAAGTTGTACCATTATGGGGAATGGTAAGCTTGAAGGGGAAACCCCATCTATAGCGAATGTGCGCCTTAGCCAGCACAGTGGTGACCTCCTTCATATCGCGGCTTCCAGGGTAGCTGGAGAGATGTCCGGGTAGATTTGAACAGGGGAGCCGTCTAAGGAGATGGAATGGGAGTTGCGGGCGGCCCTAAGGATCTCTTCTTTTATAAGAAAGTCTTTCAGACATAGGACAATGTCCCTAGGGGGTTTATCAGGGGGGGGCTTGGGGCGTAAAGCCCTATGAATGCGGTCGCATTTGAACGCTTCTACCTCACGGTCAGGCAGGAGGGAGTTAAACAGCTTATGTATGGCAGGAATAAGATCCGTGGTGGTCTCAGGGATCCCCCTAATGCGTAGATTGTGCCTTCGATTTCGATTGTCGAGGTCTTCTACTTGGGTTTGTAGCTGAATGACCGTGGCATTGAGGGATTCAAACTCTCTGGAGAGATCATTATGGGCAATATTGAGCTCATCGTGCATAGTCTCTAAGCGATCTGTGCGGGTGCCCAGGGCTGAGATCTCTTGCGTCAGTGTATTAGTGCTCTTGTGCAGCTCCGTTTGGAATTTAGTGGCAATCTTGCTATAGATGGACTCTAAGCTCCTGTCCAGGTCCGCTTTGGTCAGGGGGGGGGAGTACTCACTTTCATGTGCAGCTTCCAGAGCAGAAGTAACGGTGTCCTGCGAATCTTGTGAGGCCTGCAGTGAGGGAGAAGCAGGGCCGTCGGCGCCATCTTGGGACATGATGTAGCGTACCTGGTTCCTCAGCAGATATGTGGTCAGGGACCTCTGAGCGGTCTTGTTTCCCTTTTTCTGCTTTGCAGGCATGCACAACGCGGTCCGGGGGTGATAAAGAGTATTTGTGTCGAAAATCGTGCACTTCTGGCCCCGGGAAGCAGGCTAAATGGTTGGAGTAGTGCGGAGCTACTCAGTCATGCGGCCGGTCCCGTGGATGTCGCGCATGCGCCCCCCACTTACAGCAATTTCAAGTGAAACAGCCACAAAAGCTGCTACCTTACCTCTCATGCATTTAAACAATGTTATTCACTTAATCAGTGACTTCACGTTAAATAGTTTGTGTTTTTGTCTGCGCTTCTGTTGGCAATCACCTTTCTCGCAGAACTTGGAAATCAATGTACTGCAAATGAGGCAACTGCCAACACTAAGTTAAGCCTCTTTGCAGCATGAGATTAAAATTGGACATGTAATTTAGCTTTATAGCCTTAGCTGGTTATCGTCGTACTCTCTGAAAACTTCTAAATCACATTATAATGAAGACTAGTTAAACATTTAAAGAGACTCTTTTACTTGGGGAAAGGGGGCAAGTGCACGTATGAAGTCCAGGTATAAAAAATGTAGGTATGAAGTGCATGTATGAAGTGCAGGTATAAAAAATTTAGGTATGAAGTGCATGTACTGTATGAAGTGCAGGTATAAAAAGTGCAGGTATAAAGCGCAGGTATAAAAAGTGCAGGCGGGGCGCATACGTGGCTCTTCAAGATGGTGGACGCGTGATCCGTGAGCTCCGATCCTGCTCCGTGTTCCACAGCCCCTGCACAGCTTCATTGGCAAACGATCGAAACAGGAGTAAGCTACCACAACTCTTTGAGGGCTTTACTAATATTCAGGCTTAAAGTATTTTTTTTTCTAAACGTGTCCTAAAAAAAGCATAAAAATGGCTCTGGCAGCAAAAGTGTTACATTTCAGTGAAAATCCAGACATTTCAGCAAAATTTGTCATTTTAGATTTCAACTCAATGGGGAAGGTGAAATTAAAGCACATCTGTTGCTTAAAGGGGTTGTAAAGGTTCAGTTTTTTTCACTTTAATGCATCCTATGCGTTAAGGTGAAAAAACATACAATGCTTACCGACCCCGTTTACTTACCTGAGCCCTCGAAAGCCCTGCGTCGAGAACGCGCTCGATTTTGGCACGGTCTTCTCGGCTCTTCATTGAATAGATTGATAGCAGCGCAGCCATTGGCTCGCGCTGCTCTCAATCAAATCCAATGACGCGGGCGCCGGGGGGCGGGGCCAAGTCCGGCATTCGTGTCTATGGACGCAAATGCTGGACTCGGGAGCGTGCCGGCAAGGTAACCCCCTTGGGAAAGCGCTTCCCAGAGGGGTTAGCTGATGCGGGGAGGAGCCGAGACACTAGCCGAGGGACCCTCAGAAGATGACCACTCGGGGCCACTCTGCAAAACGAGCTGCACAGCTGAGGTAAGTATGACATGTTTGTTATTTAAAAAAAAAAAAAAAACCTTTAGTACCACTTTAATAAAAAGTATTTAAAGCCATACCCGCAAAAAAGAAATCAAGCCCAATTGACTTTGCTTTGTCGATTGGTTAATATGAGTCAGGTGCCATCTTGTTGAGGTTTGTAGTGGAAAAGCCCTTTTACCCTTTCTGCCATGTAAGTGTATTTTTACAAGTTCTTTTAATAAATTAGTGGTTTGGGGTCTGCACTATCTTACCTTTTCTTTTTTATGACATCTATATTGGAGAGACTGATGACCAGTATGAAGAATGACTGCGGATGCAAGCTGTGATACATCCTTATGTAGCGCCCTGCTCCCAATGACTGGGCGCTATGTCCAATCTAGTGAGTGTCTGAGCTGGTAGATAGCTCAGACTCTGTATATAATTATGCTAAATTAGCCTCTGTTTCGGCTATGGTGTTTGAAAACTTCCCACTGTCTGCCTGTAGGTGACGTTACCACCTCAGGCCAATGTGGAAGATTGAAGGCCAGAGTGCATTGGGTACCTTCCCCTGGGAACAGTTCAGTGGGCATGGTCTACCCGCTGAGCATGCTGGGGAAGGGTACTTAAGGGGCAGACGCCATTTTGTGGGGTCCTTCTTCCCCTCGCGGCCTTTCTGGCGCGAGGAGTGTATTGTGTGATTTCAGCCTCAGAACCATGTTAGTTCGAGGCTGCAACTCTACCAAGTAGGCCCAGTTATGCTGAATGGGGCCTACCCTTTGAAGGTGATCATGTGCTGTCCGTCCTGAGGGAGGAAGCCACTCAATGGAGGAAACCAGGGGAGGACCTGTCCTGGAAAAGACAGAGCGGAAGGCTGGTGTCTTGAGGAGGGCCTGGTGATTCTATTGGAGGATGCACCGCAGCTAAAGTTCACCTTACAGTCTGCCGGGTTGGCTTAAAGGCTCTTGACTGTTTGGCTGGAAGTTCGGGTGTTAAGTCCTGTGGCAGAGGATTCTGGATTATCCAACTTTGTACACTTCCAGTCTGTGGCAGAGACTGGTCCTGATTATTGTTCATGCATCATACCGGCTGCTAGGCCAGGTGAGAGGGGCCTATCCGGGTGAGCAATACCCACTCCAGGAAGAGTGGTGAATTACTGTATAGTTTAGGAGTTTTCCCCAGTGATCTGTACTGTGTGCCTGAATCTACCCCTTCCCTTCACCCTTCTACTATTTTTCAAGTATTTTATGCAAAAAAAAAAGGAAAATAAAACAGTTTAAGGTTTAACATCTTGTGTGGACATTGGAGTTTCTACAGACTTTCTACCCCTAGACAACGAATACTGAGGTAACGTGCAAGCCCCAAAATTAAACCAGCAGCTCCTACGGGGGTGTGCTACACTTATATTATTAAGTGAATTTGACCTCCTGTTGTTAGAGGAGTCCATCAAACCAGGTTAGAAGACACCCAGAGAGGAGCTTTGGAGGTGGGTAGAGATGGGCCAAACACCCCCCTGTTCGGCTCGCAGCAGAACTCCCGAACAAAGGGAAAATTCTGACCCAAACGGCAAACCCCATTGATGTCTATGGGAGCCGAACAGGAAAAATCAAAAGTGCCCATATATGCAAGTAATTGGCCAAAAAAGGGGGAAGGGGGTCTGGGCACTGCCCTAGGGGACATGTATCAATGCAAATTTTTATAAAAAATATTATATTTTTTTTAGGAGCAGTGATTTTAATGATGCTCTAATGAAATACAACAATAAAAACTAAATATTCCTTTAAATATAGTGCCTGGGGTCCCCTTAGTCTGCCTGTAAAATTGTACATCTGTAGCATGCATAGAACATGCTGCAGCAAAAATTACATTTCTAAAGAAAAAAAAATGAGTCAAATCACACTTAAATTGACTCTCAGTTACAAAAGCACCCGGCTATTGAAAACAAAATAAAGAAAAGAACGGCGCCGGTCCCTAACCCAGCATGCACCGGTCTGTGACGTCACAAGGGGGGCAGTGCCACCAGGTGACATTGCCAGGTGGCCCTACCCTTACCTATAAAAGAACTGTTAGATGGCAGGGGAGGCAGTAGGTGGTCAGCCTTCATGGACAGCTGGAGCTTTTTTTGTTGTTGTTTTTTTTCAGATGCTGCGGGATTGCGTGATTGACGATGGATCTACATCGGGGGACACTGTTTTTTTTCTTTTTTAAGAACAGAGCGATCAGTGGTGTTTGATCGATCGGTTCTCAGTCTTAACGCCAGCGGGTGACAGATGCAGCATTGGATCGATGCTGCACCCACCTAGGTAAGTATGATTCTGAAAAAAAAAAAAAATTCCCATACTTCTTTTTTAATGCAGGAAAAATATTAAGGTACCTTAATGCCGCGTACACACGCCCGTTTTTAATGTCATTGAAAAAAACAGCATTTTTCTCGACGTGATTTTTTGTGTTTCCTCTCAAGCCTGCTTTGCCTACACACTATTATGGAAAAAAATGTTCGAGTAAAGCGCGGTGACGTACAACACGTACGACGGCACTATAAAGGGGAAGTTCCATTCGGATGGCGCCACCCTTCATGTTAGTAAAGTTTGTTGAGCGCTTTTCAGCCTCGTGCTTTTCAGTCCGTTACAGCGTGACGAATGTGCTATCTCCATTACGAATGCTAGTTTTACCATAAACGAGCGCTCCCGTCTCATACTTGATTCTGAGCATGCGCATTTTTTTCACGTGGTTAAAGCCCACACACGGCCGTTTTTCATGACGAGAAAAACGACGATGTAAAAAACGACGTGAAAAATTAGAGCATGTTCCAATTTTTCTCGGCGTGATTCTCGGCGTCAGGAAAAATGCTGGAAAGCCCACGCACGATCATTTTTAATGACCATTTTAAAAAATGTCATTTTTCTCGTCATTAAAAATGGTTGTGTGTACGCGGCATAAGGCTTTAAAACCACTTTAACTGTATACATTGATAGCAGGTATTCCTTGGAGTTAGCCACATGTACAGACACACCAGACTCCCAAACTGACTTAAGGCAGCTGAAGACCCCCAATCTGTGTCTGTATCAAATCCAACAAAACAAAAATGTCAGCTTCTCAGTCAGTTTTTACCTAGCCAAAAGGAAGCTACACATGGGCATGGGGAGTAAAATAATACTAATAAAAAAAAAACTATTTTCTAAATGTTGAATGTTAGGCTTTTTTTGTGAAAAAATTATGTTTTAAGAATATGTATACAGTAGTGCATATATATATACAGTTTCCCATGAACGTCTGTACTGAGATCCAGGTGGCATCTAGATCAGTGGTTTACCGCCATTGTTGAAGATATTGAAGTGCTGCTTAATGTTTAGCTTTAATGTCCTCCATTGGCATTCAGCACTGGGATCTCACACCAACTGCAAGCTCCAGAGAAGCATCATCTTTTGTCTTCAGCATCATTTGTTGTAATTAAATGCTCTGGCAGAGCTGCCAGCTCTGGGCTTCCCGGGAATGTGCACACTTTCTTTCCAACCAAGTCCTCTGGGCTTCCTACAATTTAGCGAGCCTCTTGTTGGCCAGTGAGCCAGCGATGAACAGCTGGGGGACGGCACTGGATGCAGATTTGTAATGATTTGATGTGTTCAGTCAGCATGTCCAGGAGGAGGGTAGCATTATACAGGTGTTACTGGCATTCAGTTTTCACTATGCAGGCACTTCTTTACTGGAAGAAAACAGGCATAAGGCAAACACAAAGGTCTAAAGAGAATGCCAAGGTCGTATATTAAATTGGAGCTGTTGTAAGTATTGCTTTTTCACCACACGCCCCTTTTCTTTTCTCTCCACCAAGAAAGCCTGGTGATTGGCAAAAAAACTAAATAAGAAAATCAGCATCTTAAAGGGTAACGAAAAAAAAAAGCAAATAAAAAATAATATAGCATATACAATTGCTACACAGCCCAGATTGAAATTATTACTATAAACAGCGAAGGAGACCATGGCTATCCTGCTGATGTGAGCAGGAAACTGGGTGAGGGGTTTCTAGGTTGGTTTAAGTCAGCAGACTAGGGAGGGTGGATTAATGTATCTTGTTTTTTTTTTAAATAAAGCTGTCCTTTTGAATTGATCTATCATTAAGATTCCCGATTCACATGAATTGATAGGGCACTTTTCAAAATTAGCAAACTGTATTGCCAGTTTGAGTCAAGAAGCATCTCTTTACAGAAGTACTTCTGTTGCTCTCAAATTCCCCATGGTGACCCGAAGACTAAAGTCAAATATTACGTAGCTTGTGCTACTAGATGCATAGCAGACATTTCATGATATTAGAGACTACAGAGCTTCTATTGTATTTAAAGGACAGCTGTATATTTAAACTGAGTTATGCTAAACACTCCACCCATCCACCCTAAGCTAAGCTAAACTATACTAACCTCACTGCCCCTTCCTCCCCAGTGCCTGCTAACTTACCTTAGGTTCAAAGCCACAGCCTACAGTGTTGTTTACATCCCATCCCACCAACTGCACAGACATTTGTCAGATGGGATATAAAAATTGCTGGAGATCCCCTCGGTCAGTACCCTTCGAGGAGGCTCTAGATCGGTTTGAGGTAATCCCCATCCCTACCCTCACCACTTCTCAGTCCGACAAACTCAACTTGCCTATTTCCCACTTGGAAGTGCTTAATGTTATCAAAATTCTTAAAAATGGCTCATCCCCTGGGCCCGATGGCTTTTCAGCCATATACTACAAAAAAAGTCATCGGAAGCGTCAGGTAGACAAAGCGAGTAGGGCGGAGTCAAGGCACGTCGGTTCATCACTTCCGGTCTGGGCTGTAAACACTGGTTTTCAGCGCCAGCACTAAGCTTTCCTTTTGTCTTTGATTGTTTGATACAATGTGAGTATCTCAAACACTTTTTCTACAATAAACCTTTTTTTAAACAGAATCACACTATGGGCATCCTTTCTACCCTTGCATAAAACATCCTGCAGGATCGCAAAAGGCAACCGGAGCTGACCCTGTTTCCTCAGGCTGCTACACAGTGGCACTTATACTGTGACTGCGTCATACCCCTGGAGGGTAAGAAGTTTCTGGTGAGTGCAACTTTTGTAAAGAGCACGGATTATCACGTACAGAGCAAGATATAGAACGTTCAACATTGAAGTTTTAAAGCACAAGTCACTTATATTTTTATTTTTATTTATTTATTTCCACCACTGACTTTTCTTGTATTTCACTTTTGAATTTATTCCATGGACTTTATATGGGCTTGATTTTATATGTATTAAGTTTTTGCACGTAATGTGAATTGTTTTATGTACATTATATGGTGTAATCAGAATCCATCACACAACTATAGCACAAGCACTTTCTACCCAGCCAACACTCTAATAAGTATTTTACTTACCTTTTTGACACCCGGCCGAGGGTGCAACACCTCAGTAAACACCCGGCAGGGGTTCATATATATTTATCCATATAATATCAATTAAGTGCACCTGCCACTGACATGAGTTCCTAATGCTATATCCCACATTGAATTAAGGACACATCATTTCAGCAAACACCCGGCTGGGGGCCATCGTTTTTGTGTTCTGTATTTAGTTTTTTTGCACATTTTTTGCACACTGAAAGCAAGCACCTAACTCTTTATATTTAGCCAGAACAGCGTCATACCTACACCTCTTTCCTCTCTTCATCAACCCACAAAGTCTTAATGGAAAGGAAAACCCAGAAAAATGTAATTCTTTGCAGATAAACACTCAAGGATGGACTCAGAGAGAAGATATCCATAGGTGCATACATCCAAATTCTTGTGACTTTAAAACACCACAAATCCGCCACCAGAAGAAGTGTGCGCTTACTAGCTGCACAGACCAGATTAGCCTGTGGCTTAAACCCAGCCAGGGCCTTTTCCTCATGATGGTCTTAGAGAGGTCCTCACCGCTCCAACGGAAGGGCTGTATATGTGGGGTCACTGCTGGACAATGTCTCTCCACCAACAAGATGATGACTCAAGGCTGGCGATGTGTCTCAGAAAAAATAAACATACAGATGCTCCATAGGTAAAACTTGAGTAGGTATGTTTATTGGTAGCTAAAAAGTTTGCCAAAGGGCGTGGATACAAATACAATAGAATTGTAGGTAAAAATTATGGCCGGCCGGCTGCAGTACAAATGCCTGTGCACTAACAACGGGACATATCGCGCGGTGATGTCAGCACGTCGCTCCTCCCGATGCATTTTGGCACTATTCTGACGTCATTCTGGGGCACAGGCGGCGTACTGATGCACCGCTTAATATAGTAACCAAAGAAACCACGCCTCCTTCTGAATCTTGGGTGGCTAGCTGAAAACGCCATTTTGACTATTGGCAACAAGAGGACAGAACAATACATCCCATAGATGGGCAAATATTTGCCTGAACAACTTATCAAAGCGCAAAAGAGTCAAAGCACGTCTATACATAAATGGGCATATTAGCCACTTGTCACAGCCGCCCAACATGCTCAGAAAGGATCTCCCCAAAGTAGGTATTAATGGAGGCAAAATAGGAGTATAACAGAGACATGGAGTTAACCAGTGTCGGCACACAGCGCCACCTCTGGACACGCCATGCCAGACATGAAAAAAATTTGATAATGAAAAGATAAATAATGAGTCAGGACAAGCCATGAGCCGGATACTGACAGCATAAAAAATGACAAAATATATATATAAAAAATATACAAAAAAATAATAATTTTGTAAAAATATGATCCTCCATTTATGTTACTAGGAAACCATATGAACCACCACTCCAAATTTCCAGGAAGTGGTACCCTATGTTGGCTTATACTCGGAGGGGGTACTTAGGCAAGTAGTGGAACCCACTCAGAGAAAAATACTCTAGAGATAATAACACTCTAGTTCTTTATGTATTAGCTGTTGAGCCAATGACATAAAAAGAAAAAATCAAAAAAGTGGGATAGGGCTTAAAGATCTCCGCCAAGTAAGAGAGGCCCATATAGGCCAATGAGATCATACTCATAAGTGTGGGGCGTCTTCAAGGTGTAGACAACGCTCCTCCATCAGTAAGATGCGAGGAGCATGTCCACACGAATGGACGCTGCAACTATTGAGAAATCGAGTAGTGATAGACCAGAAAGTATACCAAAACCTACACTAATGGATGCTACAACTATTGAAAATTCAGGTTAAGATGGACCAAAAGGTCCATTGAATTAGCAATTCAGGGCCCAACCCATAACCTATACTAGAATCAGGGGGCTTGCATTCCAAGATTCAGAACTAGTTCACAATACAATACAAGACACTGCTGGACCTCCCCTACCAATAAGGGGAAAAAGGGAGTATAAAAAATACTATCATGCATTGTCTATAAAGGCGTTGACGTCCACATCAAAATTTAACCCGTGAGGAACGAAAGTCTTCAACTTATGTGCCCATGCCATCTCTGACCTGGAAATGCTCCTCACAAGGTGGCTTCCCCTTCAATGGGCTTCAAACCTATCTATCCCAAGGAAGATGGTATTGGAGGGATTCCTATTGTGGACAGTCAAATAATGCTTTGATACTGAATGTTTGGTGAATCCCCTTCTAATGTTATTGATGTGTTCATTAAGGCGAACCTGGAGGGGGCGCTTGGTCCTACCCACATACTGTAGCCCACAGGGGCACTGCATCAGGTAGACCAACTTCTCCAAGGAGCACGTAAAGAACAAATCAATTTGGAAAACCTTAGAAGTCACAGTAGAGGCAAAACTTGTAGTCCTCCTAGTCCGACACCCATTCAAACTACACACCTGGCATCTACCACATTTATAGTACCCTGTAAACGCTCCGAAAAACTGTAATTTCTTGGTGGGCGGGTCTTGGATGTTGGGGGCCAGCCTGTCCTTCAAGGATGGAACCCCTCTAAAGACAACCTGGGGTTGGGTAGGCAGAATGGTGTTTAAAACTTCATTACCCAAAATATGCCAGTGTTTCTTCATAATATGTTTAACATTCTGGTGCTGGTTCGAAAAGTTGGTAATAAATGGAATTCCTACAGGCCTATCCTTATTACATATGGGTGGTTTGTCCCTCAGAAGGACCTCTCTATCCATCATCTTAATCTGATTAAGAGTGTTTGATAAAACCTCTTGAGTGTAACCCTTATCAATTTACGTGTAAGGGTTTCAGCCTGTATCAAGAAATGGCCAGAATCTGTGCAGTTGCGCTTCAGCCTCATGAATTGGCTTTTAGGTACAGATCGAAGCCATGAGTCATGGTGGCAACTCCCTATAGGAATATAGGAATTCCTGTCAGTCGATTTGAAGAAAGTTGAGGTGGTAAATCTACCATCACCCACAGCAATCTTCAAATCAAGGAAATTGATCTCCTCAGCACTTGCTTCATATGACAAATGTATCCCTCTATTTTTCACATTAAGGGCATCCATGAACTCATTCAAAGAGGACCTACTACCATGCCAGAGGAGGAGGATGTCGTCTATATACCTTGCTCACAGGACCACTTCAGGTCGTGCCTGGGCATAGACGACATCCTCCTCCCACTGGGCCATGAACAAGTTCGCCAGGCTGGGGGCATACTTGACCCCCATAGCAACACCCCTACCCTGACGATAAAAAGGCCATTGAACCAGAAAAAATTGTGACTGGCCAAAAACTCCAATAGTTCCATGATGTAATCTATTTGGTCTGGCAAGAGGCTGGAGTCCCTAACCAAGAAGTGTCTAAAGCCCTGTACACACAATCGGATTTCCTATGGATTCTAATCCGATGGATTTTTCCATTGGAAATCCGATGAAGCTGACTTCCATCAGTCTTGCCTACACACCATCGGTCAAAAATCCAACCGTCCCAAACGCCGTGACGTAAAACACTCCGACAAGCCGAGAAAAATTAAGTTCAATGCTTCGGAGCATGTGTCGACTTGATTCTGAGCATGCGTGGGTTTTTTCCCTGATGGAGTTCCACACAGACGATCGGATTTAGCTATCTTTTTTTTCCCATCGGATAATTTTAAAACATGTTCTATTTTTTCACACCGATGGAAAAAAGACCGATGGGGCCCAAACATGATCGGTTCGTCCGATGAAAACAGTCCATCGGACTGTTTTCATCGATAAAACCGATCGTGTGTACACGGCTTAACAGCACCCAAACCCAAGTCATGGGGAATGACTGTATACAGCAAGGTGACGTCAGCTGTAACCAGCCAGAGCCCCTCCTTTAGTCTTAACTCTGATAGGAGGTTGATGACATGCTGAGAATCCTTAATAAAGGAGGGCATGGCCCGAACCAGAGGTTGCAGTAAGAAGTCTATATACTTGCCCACCCGGGACGTGACGGAATCGATCCCGCTCACAATGGGACGTCCCGGGGGGCAAGTCAGGCTCTTGTGGATTTTGGGCAGGTAATAAATAATGGGCACCTTCAGTGCCTTAGGAACAAGGAGGAGACTCTCCTTCTTGTTCAGAATGCCCGACGACGTACCCCTCTAAACAATGTTTTCAAGTAACGCTTTATACCTCCCTCCAGGATTGGAGGGAAGGAGAGTATAGGTGTCCACATCACCCGCTATCCTATTCATCTCTTTCAGATAATCACTTTTATCGAGCACTATGTTCCCCCCGCCTTTGTCGGCAGGTCGAATCACCAGCTCTTTGTTGGCACATAATGACTCAATGCCCTTCTCTAGATCTTTTTTGCTCTTAGCCTGTCTCAATTTAAGATTATCCAAATCTCTCAGGACAACGTCCCTAAATACTCTGATGGAAGGGGCCAGCGCCCCTGGGGGGGTTGAACAGGGAAGCGTTGGCAAGGCCTGAATGTTGGTATTCTGACACATTCCCTCTACTATCTCTGATGCGATTAGAGATGAAATGTTGTTTGATATTTAATTTACGGATGTATTTGTGGACATCCATATATGTCTGGAATTTGTTCAGACCTTTCGGTGGAGCAAACTTCAGACCCTTGTCCAGAACCCTCATCTCAGAGTCCGAAAGAACCTGTGAGCTGAGGTTAAATATCCCATTTCCTATTATGTCTTTTTCCTTTTTGGACTGAATACACCTCCCCCCTCTAACTCCTCTCTTAATTCTACGGCCCTTTTGACACCTTGGGGGGTCAATAGGGGTCAATACGTCCCATTGTTAGTGCACGGGCGTTTGTACTGCAGCCGGCCGGCTGCAATTTTTACCTACGATTCTATTGTATTTGTATCCACCCCCTTTGGCAAACTTTTTAGCTAGCAATAAACATACCTACTCAGGTTTTACCTATGGAGCATCTGTATGTTTATTTTTTCTGAGACACATCGCCAGCCTTGAGTAATCATCTTATTGGTGGAGAGACATCGTCCAGCTGTGACCCCACATATACAGCCCTTCCGGTGGAGCGGTGAGGACCTCCCTAAGACCATCGTGAGGAAAAGGCCCCGGATGGGTTTAAGCCACAGGCTAATCTGGTCTGTGCAGCTGGTAAGCGCACACTTCTTCTGGTGGCGGATTTGTGGTGTTTTAAAGTCACAAGAATTTGGATGTATACACCTATATTTTGATATCTTCTCCCTGAGTCCATCCTTGAGTGTTTATCTGCAAAGAATTTAATTTTTCAGGGATTTCCTTTCCATTAAGACTTTGTGGGTTGATGACTACATGTTGAGAATATTTTTTCTTGCACAGGATTTGTTTTTTCAGGATCTTTATTCACTGGAAGATTTTACATTTATATTTTTATTTTTTGGACTATTTTTGATTAGGAATTTTTGTGATTAGAATTTCCAGCACAGGATTTGTTTACACAGGATTTTTATTCACTTGTATAATCTTTTGAGGTGAACATATATTGCTGATTTTCGAGTGGGTATATTTCACATATCAATCGTGTGGTTATTAGTACTCATTTAGGTATATTTGTTTATGATTCCTTTCACAGGGTTTTTAGGATCTATTTCCTTACATTTGTAATTTATTTCACAGGTTATCACGATCATTATCTCAAATATTCATTAATACATATTTTGTTCACTCTCTAGTATCACCTAAGAACTATCAGTAATAGTTTAGTGGTTTTTCATATTACCGTATTTAGTTAGAGCGCAACCTTAATCTGACATTATTGTTTTGTTTGTATCTCACATTGTGTTGCTGCTTATTGTCTTTCCTAGCGCAGTTTTTTACATTCCACTAATATTATACAGGATGCAAACCTTTTCTCCAATAAACTGTTTATGCTTAGATTAGATATACATAAAGCCTTTGACAGTGTGTCTTGGAGCTATGTGTCTCTCCTATTGCAGCGTTATGGGTCACAGGGTGAATTCCTTCAGGCCTTTCATGCTCTGTATCAGAATCCCAGCACTCGTATTAGAATTCCAGGATGTAGCTCAGACTTTTTCCAGCTCCGTAGGGGAACTAGACAGGGGTGCTAATTGTCCCCACTTATTTTTGCCCTGGCTATTGAGCCCCTGGCTATTGCAATCCTTCGACACCCAGATATTTCTGGTTACAGAAAGGCTTCCTCAACCTATAAATTCTGTATGTACGCTGATGACGTACTCCAATTTCTCACCAACCCATTGATCTCCCTGCCGAACCTTTTTAATACCCTTGCTACATTTGCGGAGGTCTCTGGCCTTTCAGTTAATGTGTTCAAATCGGTAGCTCTTCCGGGGGGCTTTTCCCCTGCCAAGCTGGAAAATCTTAAACACTCCTTCTCCTTCACCTGGGCTAAGTCCAATCTTTCCTATTTGGGGGTTAAGTTTACGGTGGATTATACAAGCTTGTTCAATCTCAACTTCCACCACCTGATTGCCCAATTAAAACAACTTCTCAAAACTTGGTCTCCCTATAGGATCTCTTTTTTAGGAAAGATAACGGCAATTAAAATGACGATTTTCTTAAAGCTCCTTTACTTATTTAGGGCCCTGCCGTTTCAGATTTCTAAATCCTATCTTCTTAAACTGCAGGCATTCCTGAATAGATTTATCTGGAATGATAGGCCCCCAAGATTCTCTAGAGATGTACTTTATTGTCCATATACGTCGGGAGGTCTGGGTGTCCCTCAAGTCTGGCTATATTACCTGGCCTGTAGATTTTCCCAGCAGGCCCAATGGAATATACGGGACTCTAAGGTCCCCTGGGTTAAATTTGAATAAGACTCTATAGCCCCTTACCACCTGCCCGGATTGTTATGGTCTCCTAGATCTTATGCCTCTGTCCTTATGGAGAAGAACCTGATTGTGGCCCTCTATTTGAAGTTGTGGGACCGGTACAAAACTAAACTAGCACTCAAGTCTGAGGTCCCTCCTGGGTCCTCTTTTTTGGGTGACCCTAGGCTTCCTGCTGCTTTTGTGGAGCCTGACCGATTTGGGTGGTGGAGTAGTAGTGGTCTGACATCTCTGGCGGATTTTCTTCAGGGGGACAGGTTTGTCTCTTTTGCCCAGCTACAAGCCCAAAAGAATATCCCTGTAGGGAAATTTTATAGATATTTACAAATCCGCCACTTTTTTCAGACCCACTACGCAAGTATCCCTTCAGACTCCAACACCTTCTTCGAATCCCTGTGTCACACTTCTCCCAGACAGAAAGGTTTAATCTCCGCTGTTTACAAATCTATAGTAGGGGGAACGGTCGACTCAACACTTAAACACATGTCCCAATGGGAACAAGAACTGAGCGTAGAATATACTGATAGAGACTGGGAAGCTAATTGGCGAAACCTACGAAAGTGCACTATTTCTCTCACAATTAGAGAAATAGTGATTAAATTATTCACCCACTGGTACTATACACCCCAGAGGTTATGCAAGATATTCCCTCCCTGTTTTGGGAGTGTGAGAAGCTGCAACCCACTTGGAAGGAGACCCTGGAGCTAATGGATAAGTTGACGGGGAGGCACGTGGCTCTGACACACACTCATTGTCTGCTATTCGAAAGGATCCCTGATATCCCTAAGCCTTTAAAGAAATTATTACATACTGTTTGCATCGCGTTACATTGGACAGTGGCCCTCCATTGGAAGGCTCCTACGGTCCCCTTTGCCCAGGTCCTTGCAAGGATGGACCAAATAATGTTATCAGAAAAAATATTTCACACTCTGAGGGATTCAATCCCAGTTTATGATGCTAAATGTAACCCTTGGTTTCTATTCCATTTAAATGATTAACCTGAGTTTCAGTTCTTATGTTCTTTTTCTTTTCTTTAGTTTATTTTTTATTTTTAAGTTTGCAGTATATAATAACATGCCTTACAGTGATACAGTGAGCTCTTCAATTATTGAATGTTATTTGAATACACATTTACTTTTTGTCGTTTGTTAATAGATTCTTATATTACGACTGCTGATCACCTGCTGCCTTAACTTTTTATACTGTAATTTTTTTAAATTTTTAATAAAAACTTTTAGTATAAAAAAAAAAAAATTGCTGAAGGCTACTGAGGAATTAGGGAGGTTTAAGCCCCGTACACAGGGGCCAAATGCCAGGTGTCATCGGTCGGTTCAATAAAAACCATCCGATGTTCGACCCGTGTGTGAGGCAGCCAGTCCGACAAGACTTTTATCTTTGGCTGTGCTGCATGCCCTTAGCGCATAGTTTTCACAATGGGCAATATTTTTTATTTTTTTGGCTGGTAAATACCTTTTTTTCAGTTTTTCTACATAACTTCCTGGTCTTAATAACCTAGGCGATTACGTCACTAGGCAATTCGCAAGGGTTCCTGGGATATCGGCGTCATGTATCCCATGACTCCTTGCGAATCACCTTCTGCCGAAATCTCGCGTTTTTTGTACCTCGGAAATGACGCGAATGGGAGGAGTTTGGTGCCATTGTTTTGAAGCACTGACAGAGGAGAGGGGGCACATTGAGCAGATATTGGTGCTGGAAGCTCTGTTTTGTGTGACACTGTCTTATAATCTAACTGTGTGCAGGGAGAGAGAGAGGAGCTTTCAGAATATTCATCAGCGATGTCCGGGTGGGCGGGACAGAGCAGCTATTGAACACCAGCCAATTATTTGTTTATGCGGCTCCACCCTGACCCCATCCTATTGGCTTGCGTTCGATAGCTGCTCTGTCCTGCCCATCCTGACATCGCCAATGAATTCTGAAAGCTCCCCTCTCTCTCCCTCCATCGTGGGCTAGACATTGCTCTATAAAGTGACAGGTGTGTGACACTGTCTTGTAATCTAACTGTGTGCAGGGAGAGAGAGAGGAGCTTTTAGAATTCATCAGCGATGTCGGGGTGGGCGGGACAGAGCAGCTATCGAACGTGAGCCATTAGGATGGGGTCAGGGCGGAGCCGCATACACAAATAATTGGCTGGTGTTCGATAGCTACTCTGTCCCACCCACCCCAACATCACCGATGAATATTCTGAAAGCTCCTTTCTCTCTCCCTGCACACAGTTAGATTTTAAGACAGTGTCACACAAAACAGAGCTTCCAGCACCAATATCTGCTCAATGCTATATTATTTCAGCCAGCAAGGGCTAGACATTGCTGTATAAAGTGACAGGGCAGACTCCGGGGGTCATCAGTGAACAAAAAAAAAAAATGGCCAGGAACGTCAGAGGCGCCAGAGGTGTAATATTAAAAGAAATAAATAAAGTCATGATTTATAACACCATCAGGATGGTGTCACCGGGTTTCGGACCACAGCCCCCTAGTGATGCTGGTGCATTCCCTGCCTAATATGACTTCTCCTCTACTCGCCTGTGTTGTGATTGACAGGCTGCTATAGCATGGGGGTGGGAACTTCCGCCGACGGGACATTGCCATAGCAACCTGTCAGGAAGAAGGACGGCCTCCCTGAGGCATTACTGAGCATGTGCGAGATTTGGAGGTGCATGATGGGTAGATAGCTGCACAGAAATCCAGGAAATTAACATGAGAGGGCTTCAGATGCCCACAACTAAAATGGAAACTGCCTGCTTCCGAGATCAGTAAGTAAATAACTACAGTATTTTTAAAGAAAGTAAAAGTGCAAAAAGTATGACATTTACAGGTTTTGACAGTTACGGAGCAGTGTTTAAAAAAAATAAAAAATATTTGGGGACTGGAACTTCCCCTTTAACAAATGGATAACATTATTCACATTATGCTTCTCTCTTCTATAAATATGGATAAAAAACCATTAAGACTACTGTTCCCCTTTAATAACCAATATATATTCCAAAAATGGCAAATGTGAGCTTTGTTCTGTAAAGCGTTATTTTTTATGAAAAGTATTTTCAGGAAAGGGCAATTATTTGTCTTTTGGGGTGTAGTCTACTTTTGACTATGAACAGCTAGGTCACCTGGGTAATCCTGCAAGAAAAATCCATTAGTGTCTTCTTAAGTGGTGTGCATTGCTTAAACCGCATAAAGCTTTTTGCTAAAGAGGGCTGGCTAATGTGAAATTGGACATGAAATGGTGACAGGACTGCTAAACATTTCTCACTGGAAAAGGGAAGAGAGTTTAAGGCAAATACAGAGAACATCAGGTCATTACTTTAGCAAAAAATGCAAATAAAAGCATTTCCTTATCATACATTGAGGAACACTGTAGTACAGTACTGTAATAGGTCTTGGACATGTGGGCTATACTACACATAAAACACATTAAGCCATCCCCTGTACGACCTCCATATCTGGACCCCTATGGACTGAAGACTCTGGGGTTAGCCTGGAATGGGGCCTTCAGGCACTGTGCTCAACTTTTTGGGGTTTTCCAGATCCTTGTGTACTGTTTTAGCTACATGGTCCTCTCTAGTTCCACAGCAAAGGCACGATCATTGTTAAAACCCAGTTTCTGTTTACTCTGTGAAAAAAGTGTTCAGATTGTAGCATAGAGGTATTAGCCCAGCATACATTTGGAAGGGCTAACCACAATTTACTTATCTGGCAGTTTGTGAATTAGCATGGTTCATGACCTTCACTCACTAAAATCTTCATTCTAGCATTTTCAGACCCCTGTGTAGTACGTTAGTTGGCTGCTGGGTGTTCCACCAGGCTAGAACCATAGCATAGCCTCTCCTGTGACCCAGTCTCTCCAGGCTCATCTAGTGTTTGAGGCCTTCAAGCCCAAACTATGTTGGTATTTACATAGCTCTATCCACACTTTGCTGTATTGTCAGATTTTGTTTTTTGCAAGAAATGTGATTTTGGACACTAGGCTTTATTCGGGAAGCTATCCTCTACAAAAAAATTAAATAATCAACCACTGCGCAAATAATGCAAAAACGTATAAAGGGTTCCAAGAGAACTCTTGTGCATTCTACCACTGAACACACTACCATACCTGCACCCCTCTTACTATCTCTTAATTAGATTCAGAACATTCACAGCCTTCTCCTGAAGAGCCTTTTTTTAGCAAGTCTCTTTTTACAAGAAAATATAGAACCTGGGAATTATGAAGTGCGTTCTATCCTGCAATTAGGAGCTAAGTCTGTGGTTCCAGACACTGGGTCTTATCGAACTGTGGCTACAAAGACTTTTCCATTACAATGGGGGTTATTTACGAAAGGCAAATCCACTTTGCACCACAAGTGCAAACTACAAGTGCAAAGTGCACTTGAAATTGCACTGAAAGTGCACTTGGAAGTGCAGTCGCTGTAGATCTGAGGGGGACATACAAGGAAAATAAAAAACAGCATTTTAGCTTGCATATGATTGGATAATAAAATCAGCAGAGCTTCCCCTCATTTCAGATCTACCCCTCAGATTTACAGCGACTGCACTTCCAAGTGCACTTTCAGTGCAATTTCAAGTGCCCTTTGCACTTGTAGTTTGCACTTGTAGTGCAAAGTGGATTTGCCTTTCGTAAATAACCCCCAATGTGTTGGCAAAACCAACCTTTATGAAGACTAAAAATAACCTGTGGGGTCCTGGATATTTGTTGACAAGTGGTCTCTTGTCCCTTCAATCATTTGTCTGAGGCTGGGTTTCCCCACATGCAATTCGCATGACAGGAGATTGTGACCAGTTCTCTATGGAGCGGCTTGCACAGTTATGCCGCGTACACACGATCATTATTCACGGCGGTTAAAAAACCGCCGTGAATAATGACAGGAAAAACGAGGGAACCGCTTGGTTCCCTACACACGGTCGTTTTTCCCGTCATTTTTTCTCTTGACGAGAAAAACGACCGTCTGTGGGCTCCGCGGCAGTGTTTCCCTATGGGAAAACTGCCGCGGAAAAAAATGCTGGAAAAAACGATGAGAAAATTTAGAACATGTTCTAAATTTTCTCGTCGTTTTTTATGCCGTTTTTCTAGACGAGAAAAACGACATAAAGCCCACAGACGATCGTTTTTCTCGGCGAAAAAAAAAATGCAGTTTTTCTCGTCGAGAAAAGCGGTCGTGTGTACGCGGCTTAACGCTGTGCGTCTCTGGCTTCATTTCAGGGCTGAATTAAGGCAAAAATTCAGCCCTGATTTGTCCCTGAAATGGAGAACAGGGACGCACCAGACCCCTGCTGCGAGCCGCATCCGTCGGAGGTGTGAACCCTGCCTCAAGGAACATAACACCAAACACATTCATGATGTTCTCACCTTTAAGAATTCCATTGGCTTTGACTTGGATTCTAAGGCTTTAGTTTGAACTATCTGGTATAACTGTCCATCCCTTATGGAAAATGACTCAGATTTGTGCATCAAAGTGGGTTCAAACTCTAAAAAGAGACTGCTCAATATTGGTCTCTTACAAGTTTGTCTCTTGTATGGGCCTCATGCCTCTACACACGCGTAGGGCATTTTGGATTTGCACCTTAAATGCTGAGAATACCCTTAAGATGCGTTTCTTTTACTTACCTTTTAAGGGTAGGTGGCTTTATGGTTCTGTCCTTGGCCCAGTCATTTCAGATACCACTTATCTACAGAAAGGGCTGTAGATAAGGTGGAACATATCCACTCTTCCTCTAAAGCAGTACCTTGTTGGCGGTCTTAGTATTTATCACATATCTTTGGTCACAAATTCTCAATCTCATCTGCTCCCTGCTCTTCTGCTGGATCATTTATTGGTTGTATATTGGCACTGTTCAATGCTCATGTTTTCCCTTGTAGATCTAGTCTACAATTTAGATTAAACATCTTTACTGATCTTCTTATTCTGGTGCTCCTGCACCCAGTGTTAAATTCTTCAAGAATTGACTGGGCATTTTTCTGTACCTAGTCCAATAGAAATCCTTTATAAAGTACCGTATATCAACCAACCTACTCCCACACACTTCTCATCACTCATTCTGTGCAGGTAAAGGGTGTAAAAGACAGAAAGTGGAGGCAAATGTCCCCAGCAAGGCCACAGACAAAGGTTTGATTAATTTTGTCCATGTCTAGTTTTGTCGTTTTGGGTGCGACTTCAATAGACATCTGTGTATGAAGCCGCACAGATGTCTTTCAAGTAGCACCTGAAATCGCACTGACCTGCTACTTTGAAATTGTGCTACTTCTTTTTTATATCAAATGTTTTTTTCTTTCTTTTCCACATCATTAATACGTGCATACATCCATTTCATTTTTATATTTCTGTGTGCATATAAATTTATCACATATTAATACAAACATTCTACTCGTTCCCATTGCCCGTCCATCCATCCCTCACCCTTGAACGCGCCTCTCCTTCTATCCATTTATCCCATATATTATTACATTTATTTTTATTTCCTATCTTGGTGTATATAAATTCTTCTTTTACTATGATTTTGTTTACTACCCTCTCCCATTCTGCTACTGTGGGGGGGGTTTACTGCTTGCCACTTCTGTGCGATAATCTTCCTTCCCTGAAAAAGGCATCTCGTTATTGCTGTTCGCTCATCCACTGAGGGTCCCCTCTCTTCCAGGAGACCTAGCACACATAGCCTGGCCTCTGGCTGCAAAGATGTCCCAAATACTATGTTTATCTTTTCTACTATTTGCTTCCAATATTGGTATAACTTGGGGCATCTCCAGACCATATGTATTAGGTCTCCTCTATCCTCCCCACATCTCTGACAGCCCGAGTCCGACCTCCTGCCGAACTGAAACAGTCTTTGGGGCGTGTAATACGCCCTGTGTATCAGATAAAGATGGGACATAATCTGGGAGGATGACATTGATACTCCAGGCCCTATTTCTAATATTCGTTCCCGTTGTTCCTGTGAGATTGGACCCACATCCCTCTCCCATTTATCCTTGTTTTTGTTAGCCGATACCTCCCTTTGATCAGCCCTTTCTAGGGAGTCATAAATATCTGAAATTACTCCGCTGGAGGTCTCTGCGTTTACTAAACTACAGAGAAGGGCCATATTATTCCATTCCGGCGGGCTCTGTCCGAACTGTATGGTAAACGCATGCCTAATTTGCAAGTATCTATAGAAAGATCTATTTGGGACCGCGTAGTCCTCCCTTATTTCTTGAAATGTTTTTATTCTACCGGTCACATATAATTGCTCCAATAGATGTATGCCTAATCTATCCTACTCCTCAACCCTTCCCATGGCTTTAAGTTCCTGCATGTTGTTATTATCCCAGATGGGCGAAAACTCAGAGAAACCTGTGTATCCCAGAATCTTCTTACCCTCTTTCCAGCATTTAACCATTAATTGGACTGTGGGGCATTTAGAACAAAAGGAGTCCGCTTCAACTGCCTCTACTTCCGAATCATGGCTTGTATCATTCAAAACTAATCCTTCTACTGCTTCTCTTCCTACCTTCCGATTACTGTCCCTCATATGCTGCAGCTGAGCAGCTAAAAAATAGTGTCTAGGGTTCGGGAGGGCCAATCCCCCCTTCTCCCTTGGTTGTTGTAAGACTCGTAGTGAAATCCTTGCTGTTCCCCCCCCTCCAGATCAACTCCCTGAATACTCCGTCCATTTTTTTAAACCACTGTTTTGAGATCCATACTGGGGAGTTATGTAGGATATATAAAATTTGTGGCATCCACACCATTTTTACCAGGTTGCTCCTACCAGCCACTGATAGGGGAAGTCGGTTCCAGACCCTGCATTTTTGTCTCAGCTTTGCCAGTAATGGCACTAGATTTCCTGCTATATATTGCCCAGGGTCCTTTGTCATATTTATTCCCAAGTATCTTATTTGAGTCACCACCTTCACTTGATCTATTTTCCCTATCAGAGGGTCTATCGGCAGGAGTGCAGATTTATCCCAATTTATTGTTAGCCCCGAGAATTTGCCAAATTCCCCTATGATGTTCATTGCTGTCTCCAATGAGGCCTGCGTATCCCCTAAAAAAAGCAGAACATCATCCGCATACATTGTGACTTTCTCCTCCCTTAGCCTCCTTTTAAATCCCTTTATGCCCGGTGATGTCCTTATCGCAATGGCTAGTGGTTCCATGGTGAGGGCGAAGAGCAGGGGTGACAACGGACATCCCTGCCTTGTCCCCCTCGCCAAATGGAACCAGTCTGAGCACTCGCCATTTATCCTTATCTTTGCCCTGGGGCCCTCGTACAATATCTTAATCCATTGGGTGAATATAGGGCCAAACTGATACTCTTCTAGCACCTTCCACAGGTAATGCCACTCAAGGCTATCAAACGCCTTTGTAGCATCCAAGGATAAAATTGCTCTCGCCCCTCCTTCTATTGGCAGCTGGGTATTTAAAAATGCTCTTATATTGGAACTAGTAGACCTGCCTGGAATAAATACCATCTGGTCAGGATGTACCAGTTTTGGGACTATCTTATTTAGCCTTGTTGCCAATATCTTGGCCAAGATTTTTGTGTCTGCACACAAAAGAGATATCGGTCTATATGAGGCCGCCTCCAATTGATCTTTCCCTTCTTTCAATAATGCTATGATGGTTGCCTCTTCCATGGACCCCGGCAGTTTCCCCTCCTCGGCCGCCCAGTTGAATACCTCCAGGAGTTTAGGAAGCAGCACCTCACTGTAGGTTTTATATACTTCTATTGGCAAGCCATCGGGCCCTGGTGCCTTTTGGACCGCCATTTCTTTTGTTGCCAATTGTATCTCTTCTAGTGTAAGTGGTGCCTCCAACCCCTCTCTGTCTTCCCCTGTCAGCTGGGGTATCTTCAAACCTGCAAAAAAGGTGTCCATTTCTCCCTCACTGTTACTATACGGAGTACTACTATACAGATTCTGGTAGTATTTTTTAAACACTTCCGTTATTTCTGGCGTACCCCTCTTGATTTCCCCCTCCTCATGATAGACCACCGGGATAACAGATGGGGGATCACTGGCCCCAGCAATTAGGGCCAGAATTCTCCCCACTCTCTCACCCTCCCCCAAAAAAATTTGTTTCTGAAATAGTTTTTTATTTTCCGCCTTTCTTCTTATTATTTTTTTGTATTCCTCCTGTGCCTCTAGCCATTTCTTGCGTTTCTTCATGGTTGGATTACTTATATAGCTAAACTCTGACCCCCTCACCTTTTCACCCGCCGCAATTTCCTTGGCATGCGTTTGTTTTTTAATAAACAAGATTTTTTTAATCAAAATTCCCGGCAAAAACGCTTTTAGGGTGTCCCAGATTACTCTGGTCGGGGGGAACCAGTGTTTACTGCTATAAATTCTTTCAGGCTGCCACATATTCCCTCCGGGTCTTTAATTACCTCTAGCCAAAATGGGTTTAACCTCCAATCCCTTTTGTTGTGCCCTCTGTTCATCTTTATTTCAAAAATCATTGATGAGTGATCCGAGATGCTTCTTGGTTCATATGCCACCTCCCCCAACTTGCCCAGTGCCTCCTTATTACAGAGTACAAGGTCTATCCTGGACAGGGTCGAGTGTGTCCGCGAGTGGCAGGAGAATTGTTTTTCCTCTGGGTGTCTCCTCCTCCACACATCAATCAATCCCACCTCCCCACAAAATTGGAGAAGAGGGCTACCAGTTATTTGTCCAGAGGAGGGGCCTGCCGGGAACCTATCCAGTTTTTTGTTCATAGTCATATTGAAATCACCGGCCACTATTACGGGCACACCCGTCCTGTCCACGACAAACTCCATCAAATCCCACAAAATTTCCATGCCAAACGGAGGGGGAATATATATGCTTTCCACCACGTATTCCCTTGTCTCTATCCAATAATGAATGAATACATAGAGTCCTTCGGTATCTATCTTGCTCTCTCTGCAGGAAAACACCATGCCTGAATCTATCAACACACTCACACCCCTTGAATAGGAGGTGTGAGTGAAATGATATTGAATTTGATATTTCCTATGCTTTAATATATTAATAGTTCCTTTGTCCAAGTGCGTTTCCTGCAGACATAGTATTTTAATGTTATTGGTGTCAGCTGTTGTAAAAATTGCTTGTCTTTTTGTTGGATCTTTTACCCCTGGAACATTCCATGAACACGCCTTAATGCTTCTGCCCTGATTTGGGGATCTCTTCTCTCTCTTATACATCATCTTCCCTCCCCTTTAGTTCCTCCCTTTCCAATATACCTCCCTCCATGTCAGTGTGTGCTTTAATAATATCTGCTTACATAAGCGTGATTTTTGTGGATCCTCTCCTTCTAGTGCCCCATTCAACCCCCCCTCCCCCCCTCTCTTGCCCCAAAAACACATATTTTGGCGGGTTCGATCATTCCTGTGTACCACTCTCTCTCTCTCCCCTCCCTCCCTGTCCCACCCCTTCCCACCCACCCTCCCCTCACCCGCCCCACTTGGGGTCCATATAGAGGGCTTCTGAAGTGACCAGACTCTCCTTTTGCTGTGAAACCACCCCCCTTCCCTCCCATTGATTCATCCTCTAGTGTTTTACATATATCTCTCCCTCTTGTGCATCTCTTCCATATTCCTTTACATACAATCTTATTTCTCCGCCTTTGTGCCACTTTCCACAAAAAAAACACTGTCATCTACCTTTTCGTCCCTCCCAACCACCCCCCACCCTCCACCCCGCTCCTAAATTATAACAAACAAGAGAAAAAAAAAAGGGGGCAAAAAAAAAGTCTAAATTCTTCATGTTAGTGTCAGTGTCCATTTCCGTCCTCCTATGTCTCCCCTTCTTTTGTATTCATCCAGGACATCAGATCAGCAAGCGTATTAAAGAACCTATTTTCCCCATTTACAGTTATCCGCAATCGTGCTGGGTAAAACATTGCATTTTTGATCCCTTTTTCCTGCAGTCTATGTTTACACTCAGAGAATTTAGCCCTTTGCCTCTGTAATTCTGGGGAGAAATCCGGATAGATTGAAATTCTTGTGCCATTAACCAGTATCTCTTTCATCTCTCTAGCCTTTTGGAGAATTGTGATTTTATCCGAAAAGTGCAGAAGTTTAATAAGAATGGGTCTAGGGTGACCTCCCTCAGCTGGGGCTCTAAAAGGGACTCTGTGGGCCCGCTCAATTGAAAAATACTTTGATAAACAGTCCTTTCCAAACACTCCCAGGAGCCAGTTTTCCATAAATTCAGTGGGGCGACTACCTTTTCGGGGAGACCCAGTACCCTTATATTTTTTCTTCGTAACCTATTTTCCATATCGTCAATTTTGTTAACGCACGCATTTAGCTGTTCTCTCATTACTTTCATATCCTTTATCATAGGGTTAACATCATCTTCCACCTGACTGAGTCTTTCCTCTAAAGCGGAGGTGCGCGCCCCGATCCCCTGAACGTCATGTTTTAATGTTGACATTTCCCCCTTTATACCCCTCAGTTGGTCGAATATTTCAATTAATGAGGATTTGCAGTTGTTAATTGCGTAGAGAATCTCTCTCATAGAGGGCTCATCCTCTATCACTGTTCCTGTGGTTGTCTCTATCACTTTTTCTGACGCCTTTGCTTTTGACCCCCGATCACCTGCCGCCTTTCCCGCTGTCTCCGTATTTGATGTTTGGCCCTGGCTTTTCTGCTGGGAGTTTGCTTGTTGAGCCCTTTTGATGGTGTATGACCTGTTGTACTTCCCGGGACGTGTGCATTTTTTCCAGTTTGGCTGCCGCCGCTGCCTGTCCTGTTTTGGTTCCCCGTGAGGACTGGGGCTGGGACTGGGGCTGGGGCAACTGAGGCTGGGACTGTAGCTGTGCGTTCCTGGTCATCACTGACAGTGTAGAAAAAAAAAGCAAGGGAGAGGCGCCTCTGAGTGCAGACGTTTTAAAACAATTTAATAAAAGATAGTGCTACAAGCAACTCCCATTTGTATGGTTAAAAACGTGCATTGTACGAAATCCAGTTAGAAGAGGAAGATGTCATCAGGTCTGTCACGGAGTATCTCCTCCTGCTGGGGCGCTGTGCTGCTGATAGTCAGTTCACTGCTGTAGATGGTATGGATACGGCCGTCAGCGGTGAAGAAAAGCAGTGCAGGGCCTTGGAGATGTTGATTGAATAGCAGGCGAGGGCCGATGATGTCACTGGCGTGCGACGCGTTTCCCGAGCCGGCGTACTGCGTGTAGTGTGGCAGTCGCCCTCTTTTGTCAAGAGCTTTGCTATTCAATCAACATCTCCAAGGCCCTGCACTGCTTTTCTTCACCGCTGATGGCCGTATCCATACCATCTACAGCAGTGAACTGACTATCAGCAGCACAGCGCCCCAGCAGGAGGAGATACTCCGTGACAGACCTGATGACATCTTCCTCTTCTAACTGGATTTCGTACAATGCACGTTTTTAACCATACAAATGTGAGTTGCTTGTAGCACTATCTTTTATTAAATTGTTTTAAAACGTCTGCACTCAGAGGCGCCTCTCCCTTGCTTTTCTTTACAGTACCCTGGAACATGGTTTCTGTTTCACCTTGAATGGCAGCCCTGAGCTTGCACATGTGACTTCTCCTATTATTATTATTATTCTTCCAGCCTCCGCTTCATCCCTCTCCCCCCCGGAGCCTGGACCCCATGTTCACTGACTGTACATCTTTTTGTACATGCGCCATTTGATTATATACCTTTGAGATATTAGTGACTTTGGACTCATGCACATTTTTTACTTGTGTTTTATCACTGACAGTGTACCCGGCATTTTATTTTTCCTCCTTCCCCTTCCTCTGTGGGTATACACTTATAATGGTTCTGTATGTGTTATATCCTTTTGTCTATTCCCCTCCAGCTACTTCTGCTATAGCCCTCCACAGCCTAGGCCCCCACCAGCTCTGACAGTTGAATAAGCTCCCACGGGCTTCCACAGCCTCCTCCTCCAAAAAAAAGTAGCTTTGCTCACCTCCTTTGCCAAGTTGTAAAGTTCATGCTTTAGCAGCGTCCTCCCCCGACTTCCCACGGCATACAAACAGCAATGTCAAACTAAAGCAGAGTGGGCCTCGCGGGCTTGTGGAGGAATGTTGGCCAGGTAGTGCAGTGTAGTGCGGTACAGGGCAGTGCGGTGGTTCCGGATGGCTCCGACTAGTTCCTCCAGCAGATTTTAGGTGTCTGATGTCACGTGCCACTGGCCGCGATGATCAGCTGATCGGATCAGGAACTGGTCAGGTGCATGGGTCTGGCACCCACCGGCCGCTCCCCAAAACAATGGGGGCCACACAAACTGGACCGCGGCCTCCACAGGGCGACACAGCGGGGCTCGATGGATCCCGACGTCCGCATCCAGCAGACAACACTCCAGCGCCGAAGCCCCACGGATCGAGCCGCAGATGATCGGCAGGTCAGCAGGCAGGCAGGTCAGTCCCTCTCACATCTCCTCTCCTCTCTCCCCTGCCCCCTCCCACCACTCTACTCATTCAGTGCGGCGTATGCCATGGAGCGAGGTGCGAGGTACGAGCGGGCTGCTCCGACCTCTCACAGCAACATCCGGTCACGCCCCCCCTCCCCCACTGCGGATTTCTAAATTGCGCTACTTCAAGTGAAGTAGCGCAATTTCAAAGTAACATCAATGTGAACCAGAGCTAAAAGCATATTTAACTTTTGTAATTAAATCTGAGAAAACCCTACTATATGTTTGCTATGTGTTACCATTCACACATAATACCTAAAAAATGTTAAAACATTTTTCTTACCCTTTAAAATGTTTCTAAAGAGAAGATGTCATGACTGATTCAAAGAATTTCTGGGCAGTCTCTTAGGCCGGCCATACACGGCCAGTTTAGCAGGAACCGCGCAAGATTCAAATTGTTTATGGGCAGGCTGAATGTACCAAGTTGATCAATCAACATGGGTACAACCAGCCTACCGGAGTCTCTTGAATTTATTTCTAGCGGCTGCTATAGCCGTTAGCGACAAACACTGTCTTCTCCTGGTGGGGATGGCGTTCCCGTCCGAACCCCCCCCCCCCCCCCACTGGGAGAAGACAATTGCTCAGCAGGAGGGATCCCCCTGTCAGCACTATCTCTGTTGATGGGGGAATCATGCAGATTTTGTGGTTGCATGAAAGAGGTTTGCACCGTGTATGGCCTGCCTTAGATCTTTGTTCCCACACAAACCAAGCAATCCCCTTAACATACAATGCAGGAGGATGATTTCTAAATCTTTTAACCTTTTGTTAGGACACAAATTGTTCAAAAATCTTTTAAAAACTTGACCTTCGGAAGATTTACCCCCTTCATGACCAGGGCACTTTTTGTGATATGGAACTGCGTTACTTTAACTGGCAATTGCGCAGTCATGCAACACTGTACCAAAATAAAGTTTACCGTATGTCATTTTTCCCCACAAATATAAATTTATGTTGGTGGTATTTGAGCACCACTGCATTTTTTATTGTTTGCACCATAAACAAAAAAGACCAACAATTAAAAAAAAAAAAACAAATTTTATACTTTCTGCTATAAAACATATCCAATAAACTTAGGCCAATATGTATTCTGCTACATATTCTTTGGAAAAAAACAATCCCAGAAAGGCTACTTTCACACTGGGGCGGGGGGCGTTAGCAGTAAAGCGCCGCTAGTTTTAGCGGCGCATTACTGCTGTTATAGCGGTGCTTTTCAGCCGATAGCGTGGCGCTTTTAACCCTCGCTAGCGTCCGAGGAAAGGGTTAAAAGCGCCAGAAAAGCGCCACTGCCAAAGCACTTTGCAGGCGCTTCTGCAGTGCTGCCCATTGACTTCAATGGCAGGAACGGTTTAGGAGCACTGTATACAGCGCTACCGCACCGCTCCCAAAGATGCTGCTTGAAGGACTTTTTTTCCCATCCTGCAAGCGCACCGCCACAGTGTGAAAGCACTTGGGCTTTTACACTGGGGAGGCATGAGAGGTGCTTATAGCAACTTATAGCGGGACTGTGATATTTAAAGATCGGCGCTGCTCACAGGTGAGTCGGCTCCAGCGGCATGATCTCCTCAATGCAGGGTGCTCGCCTAGGTGCAGCTGTGGCAATTAGAGAAAGAAAAATCCAGATGGCTGCACACCAAGCTGAGATCCAAACGCCTTTATTTGTGTAAAACCATGAAAAACATCAAGAGCACTACATGTACAGGCAGGGAAGGAAAGGCTAACCCCTGCCCTGCTGGTACATGTAGTGCTCTTCATGTTTTTCATGGTTTTACACAAATAAAGGCTTTTGGATCTCAGCTTGAGAGTGTACACCAGCACACCAAGGATCTACAATCCCCGTTCAAAGGTTTTTATTGCAGAGAGATCACATCATACAGACAATTGTAACATTTTGGAGTCGCGCAGGACCCCTTCGTCACATGCCACATGAGAAAGGGGTCCTGCGCGACTCCAAAACATTGCACTTGTCTCTATGATGTAAACGCTCAATAAAAACCTTTGGATGGGGATTGTAGATCCTTGGTGTGCTGGCGAATATGTACACTCTCTTGATGTTTCCAGGATCCAGCTGGTAATCGCTACAGCACCCACCATTGATGAGCCTTGTTTTCCAGGAATGCGTGCCATAGAAATATAGACAAGACTGGATCTCAGCTTGGTGTGCAGCCATTGGGACTGTGATATTGCAATGCACAATCGGACACTAACTGTCACTTTTGACACTTTGTGGGAACCAGTGACACAAATACAGCGATCAGTGCTAAAAATATGCACTGTCACTGTACTAATGACACTAGCTGGGAAGGGGTTAAACATCTAGGGCGATCAAAGAGTTTACTGTGTGCCTAGCCAGTGTTTATGTGTACTGTGTGTGCTACTTTTACAAGGGGAAGAGGTTGATTCTAGTCGCTGCTTCTCAGGAACACATAACCCATTCCTTTCCCCCTGTCAGAACAGCAATCTCTCTTATTTACATAGACAGTTCCCCGTTCTGTGTTGTTTACCGATGATTGGTGGGTGCTGGGGGACATCGAGTGCCCAGCTCCCGCAGATTTTGCTTGTGCTGTGAAGAATCACAGCAAAAGCAACCCGCCGGCGAAGCGTGCGCCCCCTGCAGGCAGAAATGCACAATCACGTATATATACGTGATCCTGCGCACAGCTGCTACCCTGCCACAGTAAAATTGATATGAGGCGGTCAGCAAGTGGTTAAAACTCATAATGAAGAACAGTACAAACTGGGTTAATTATGATAAACATTGCTCCACAGCCCCTTCTAAACATAACAAAGTAGGGAGTGTAAGGAAATGTAAGCAAGTAAAAAGCACTTAAAAAGGTAACCAGCTATTTTTATAGTTTTTGTATTTATGCTATGGTAATGGGAACATGTAACTAATGTAGACCAGGTATTATCCAAATGTGGCTGAAAAAGTGTAAATACACTTTAAGCTATGGAACTTTTTCTATTTATTCCACTGCATTATGCTAAATGACAGCACAATTTACAAACAGTATTTTAATGCTTCAGTCTCTTCAGCTTTGACACTTCTAAAGTGTTGGATACCTTTGTAGCGGCCCCCTCTCTCTCCTCTCAATTCTTCTGGCTCTGGCTCTGAGGAGAGAGTGCGAGGTCACCACGCCGAGTTCCCACCGCAGATGTACGTGTGTGCAGTGGGAGACAATTCTCTTTTACCTTCGGGTCTGTGTTCTGCATCTGGAGACCTCCTCCTGGTTTCTCGAACAGTGTCTGTCAGTAAATGAGCCCCACACCACTAAAGTCCAACACTCCTTTATTCTTCTCATGGAAAAGTGAACACAATCAGTTGGACTCCCTCAACGAACAGAACAGACAGGGGGTGTGGATGCGAGTAGGCCCAGGCACAATGAACTCTCCTACTTCCTTCCCAGAAGTAGGTTTCTGCTCCCAATCGAGGAAGACATCCCTCCCGGCGGTCTCCGGAGGCTCAGCCGTCGCTGGCAATTTGCTGCACCAGGTCTTCAGGTAAGTACCCCCTCCGGTCCCTTATGCCACTGGATTCGGGTACCCACTCCCGGGGTCCCCTAGGAAGTTCCTCCCTCGCGGAGCCTTAATCCGGGACCCTCAGTCCTGGACCGCCATCCAAGTACCTCACCCCAGGCTAAAGGTGCCTGGGATGGAACACGATCTCCGAACGTCCTCCAGGCCTAGGCCACCTAGAGGACCGACACGAATCACCGCCCTCAGGCTGAAGGTGCCTGGGACTCGAATCCCGCCACCAAAAATGGCCGCCCCCTTTATACCCTCTCCCAGCAAGCACGGCGGGTTCCCCGCCCCACCATACAACCGCTGAGAGAGGCCAAAAAGAGGTACGACGCTGTAATGATGGCTCAACCCCGGGCCCAAAGTGACAGCGCCACCCGGTGGGCCCCAGGGAACCATACATCACAGTTTTCCCACCAGATTCAAATAGAAAAGCACATACCCACTACACCTTTGTTCCCCACTGTGTTTTGGGATCTTCTGCTCTGACCTTGACAACAGGTCTCACTCTCAACAGTGTGTTGGAGGATGGAACCACAGCATGCATGCAATGGGAGCACGGGCATTGGATACAACCCAGAGTATAGAATGTTAAGAGAAAAATGGAGACTGCATTGCTGGAAGATAGAGATAAGGTCAGAAAAAGGGTTGCCCAAGAAAAGAGTACCGGTATACTACTTCTTCTCTGGCAGGTGACTGGCTTTTTGATTGATTTAGCAAACTGACAGGAAATCTTTAAATAGTTCTTGCCTTATATATGTCGATGGTTTAATTTTATGAAGTTCCCTGTAATATCACAGAAGCGAAAGGAAGTTTATAAAACCTCTTAGACATTAAGGCAAATAAAAAAACAGTATAAACTAATTTATTTTCTAGTACCTTATTTTTGCATTTCAAGTGAGTGTTTTAAATCCATTTATGGTTCTTGCAAAAAGGAACATGCACATGAATTAATTTGCTTAAGGGCATTTTAGAGTTTAAATGTTGCCTAATTAAATTTTAGAGATTTTTCTTTTTAGTAGTGTATGTTAGGTTATACTCTGAAAGCTTGCAAAATCCCTTTTTATGAACATGGGAAAACCCGTAGCTGATGCTTTGTCCATTTACCATTCTTTGCTGGCAGGCTTTTAGTTACCGATTTGTTTCTGTAATTTAATATGCAGAGCAAATTTGCTAATCTGCTGTAGTATTACATTTCAGTATTAAAAAAAAAAAGAAGCTGACTTTATTGAGAAAATAAATGGAGGCATCATCCAGTACATTTAGAGGTGCATACATTCTTCTTCAGGGGTGGAACCCTGAAGTGGGCAAGACCCATAAAACAAATGACTTGATGTCCTTACCCCTGAGGAACCTGATGATATTTTTTTCTTATGCAAAAAAGTTATAGGTAATCCTTTGCGCAGTTTTTATAAAATATTTATATACATATGTATGTGTGTGTATATATCTATATATCTATATATAGATATTTACAGTATCTCACAAAAGTGAGTACACCCCTCACATTTTTGTAAATATTTTATTATATCCTTTCATGTGACAACACTGAAATGACACTTTGCTACAATGTAGTAGTGAGATTATAGCTTGTATAACAGTGCAAATTTGCTGTCACCTCAAAATAACTCAACATGCAGCAATTAATGTCTAAACCGCTGGCAACAAAAGTGAGTACACCCCTAAGTGAAAATGTCCAAATTGGGCCCAATAAGCCATTTTACCTCATGTGACTCGTTGGTGTTACAAGGTCGCAGGTGTGAATGGGGAGCAGGTGTGTTAAGTTTGGTTTTATCGCTCTCACTCTCTCATACTGGTCACTGGAAGTTCAACATAGCACCTCATGGCTCTACACAAAGGTGGCCTAGGCTATAAGAAAATTTCCAAGACCCTGAAACTGAGCTGCAGCAACCAGGTGAGGAGTACAAAGACAAGTGTGTCTTGCCTACAGTCAAGCATGGTGGTGGGAGTGTCATGGTCTGGGGTTGCATGAGTGCTGCCGGCACTGGAGAGCTACAGATCATTTAGGGAACCATGAATGCCAACATGTACTGTGACATACTGAAGCAGAGCATGATCCCCTCCATTCAGAGACTGGGCCACAGGGCAGTATTCCAACATGATAACGACCACAAACACACCTTCAAGACAACCCCTGCCTTGCTAAAGAAGCTGAGGGTAAAGGTGATGGACTGGCCAAGCATGTCTCCAGACCTAAATCCTATTGAGCATCTGTAGGGCATCCTCAAACGGAAAGGTAGAGAAACGCAAGATCTCTAACATCCACCAGCTCCGTGATGTCGTCATGGAGGAGTGAAAGAGGACTCCAGTGGCAACCTGTGAAGCTCTGGTGAACTCCATGCCCAAGAGGGTTAAGGCAGTGCTGGAAAATAATGGTGGCCACACAATATATTGATACTTTGAGCCCAATTTGGACTTGCTTCACTTAGGGGTGTACTTGCTTTTTTTGCCAGCAGTTAAGACATGTATTGCTGTGTAAGTACACACGGCCGGTAGTGTGCTGGAGGAAGGAGTGTTTTGAGGTAAAAGTCAGTCAAGCAGTGTGCTGGAGGAAGAAGTTTTCTTAGCTAAAAGACTGTCAAGTTTAGGGTCAGCCATCTTGTCCTTTTTTGAGAAGTGTGACGCAGTTACTATATTCTTCAAAAGTACAAATTTATCCTATGGGCATTCTATGTTCCTTTTCCCCAACCAAGTTCAATCCCCTAATAAAATAACAAAAACAAGCAAGAGACTGTTCATTGACTAACAAGGAGTGTGTCTAATGGGTGTCTGACAACAGAGTGGAATGTGTGGATGTTGTAACACGTAGCAACCAACCACTACAGGATTATATGGCAGATTACCAGTCCTTAACCACTTCAGCCCCGGAAGAATTTACCCCCTTCCTGACAGAGCCCTTTTTGTGATACGGCACTGCGTCACATTAACTGACAATTGTGCGGTCGTGCAACATTGCACCCGAAACAAAATTTATGTCCTTTTTTCCTCACAAATATAGCTTTTTTTTGGTGGTATTTGATCACCTCTGCGGTTTTTATTTTTTGCGCTATAAACAAAAAATGAGCGACATGTATTCTTCTACATATTTTTGGTAAAAAAAATCGCAATAAGTGTATATTGTTTGGTTTACGCAAAAGTTATAGCGTCTACAAAATATGGTATATATTTATGGCATTTTTACTAGTAATGACGGTGATCTGTGATTTTTATCGGGACTGCGATATTGCAGCAGACAGTTCGGACACTTTGGACACATTTTTGGGACCATTGAGAATTATACAGCGATTAGTATTGTAAAAATGCACTGATTACTGCATAAATGTCACTGGCGATCAAGGGGTTAACTGTGTTATCTAGGTGTGTTCTAACTGTAGGGGGGTGGGACTGACTAGAAGAGAGAGATCATACTTAGTATGAGCACACAATCTCTCTTCTCTCCCCTGAGAGAACCGGGATTTGTATGTTCACACACACAGATCCCGGTTCTCGCTCTGTCACGAGCGATCGCAGGTGCACGGCGGTCATCGCACCCGCCGGGCACTCACATCGGCTCCGGGTACACTCTGCGGGCACATGTGCACCCCTAGTGGCCAAAAGGCGAAGCGACGTAAGGTAACGTCGTTTCACCCAGCCATGCCATTAAAACTGCCGTAGCTGGTCTGCAAGTGGTTAAAGAAAAGAATACAGTCCCTACAGTGAAACATGGTGGAGGTTCACTAATGTTTTTAGGTTGCTTTGCTGCTTCAGGCACTGGATGTCTTGACTGTGGGCATGGAATTATGAAATACGAGGACTACAAAAAAATTCCAAGATGCAATGTAGGGCCCAGTGTCAGAAAGTTGGGTCTCTGTCAGAGGTCATGGGTCTTACTGCAGTACAATGACCCAAATCATACATCAAAAAGCAACCAGAAATGGTTTAAAACAAAGTGCTAGCCAGCAATGAGTCCAGATCCAAATCTCATAGAGCACCTGTGGAGAGATCTCAAAACAGCTGTCGGGAAAAATAACCCTTCTAATCTGAGAGACCTGGAGCAGTTGACGTAAGAAGAGTGGTCCAAAGTTCCAGTAGAGAGGTGTTAAGAAATGTATTGATGGTTACAGGAGGCGATTTTTGGCCATGACTGTATATTCAAGGAATTTTACTACAATTTCAGTCGTCAAAGCAAACACCAACAACAGAGAGGAGCCCAGATCGGTGATTGGAATATAGTACAAGTTTACCTTCCACTTGTGATGCCCTCACGACACACTTAAAAAACTAAACTGATGAATAAAATGAAATGGAGGCATAAACCATTAGAAATTCTTATAATTATCCTGGTAACCTTTAAATCTAAGTTTTACTTTGTAAATCTCAAGCTCAGCTTTTGAACCAAGCTTACTTCTGCTCCTTCCTGCATCTTATTGCTAGTCAGTAAGTTGCCCATCCTTAGTTAGGTAAATGGTTTTCATTTATGTGTAGCGCCCCTCCCAAATATTTGGGACGCTATGTTAAATTTAGGGGTATGTCTGAGCCATAGTTGGGCTCAGACTTGTTTAATTGTGTTTAAATTTGGTTTCTGCTCTGGCTTTGACATTGCCTGGCAGTTATTCCCCTTGGTCGGTAGGTGGCATTGCCGCCACAGACTCAGGTTCGAATACAGGCATGACACAGCACATTTGGTGTCCTTTCTTGGCAGCCATGCGGTGGGCGTGGTTAACCCACTGTGCATGCTGGGAGGGGGTACATAAGGGGCAGATGCCATTGATTCGGGGTTCGTCCTACTTGTGCGCCCCGTGGCCCTCATGGCACGGGGTGCGTGTGTGTGTTCCAGCCCCGGGCACCTTCAGCCCGAGGCTGCATCGCTGCCTGGTAGGCCCAGCTCCGCTGGTTGGGGCCTACACCTTTGAGGAGTATCCCAAGCTGCCCATCCATGGGAAGGAAGCTCTTAAAGAGGGAGCCAGGGGAGGACCTACCCCAGAGGAGACTGGCAAGGCACTGATGTCTCGGGAGAGGCCTGGAATTTCATTCAAATAGGGATATACTCAAAAGTTCCATTATTGCTTGACGGGAGGTTTGGGACATTTGAAATCCTGTGGCAGAGGATTCCTGGGCGCATCCTAAAGCTCATCAGGTCTGTGCAGAGACCCAAGTTCATCTATAGCAGTTTGTGGCAGAACAAATCATTCCGGCTGCTAGGAACGTGAGAGGGAACTATCCAGGTGTTCAATACCCACTTAGGCTTGAGTGGCGACGCTACAAGTTCTTTGTGCTTTAGTGCTGTATGCCTGAACCTTCCCCTATACTTCTCTCGTTTCCTGCTTTCTCCTCAAGTTCTCACAGCATAAGGAAAATAAAGCCTTACTGTTTAGGTTTTACACCTGTGTGGACATTGACTTTTCTAAAGACACTTTACCCTGACAACGGAAGCCTTGGAGGTAGTTTGCATGACCCAAATCAAAACCAGCCGCTCCTTAGGGGGTAAGTGCTACATATGTAAGTGACATCCCTCCAAAGTGAACAAAAAGTGAACAAAATTCCCGTATTGGAAAGTTGTCACAGTACAGGGGCCCTTGTTGCTCTGGCAGTTTCCATCTGTTTTAGTAGCAACTGTTAAATTTTGGATTTCCCCCAATCTCGATGACATTGGTCAACAGTACAAATAGAGGGGTGAATCTCCCCAGCGGGGACACATATAACAATAAAAAACTTGATAAAGCATCTAAACCTTTCCTACTCTCTCCAACATTATTTAAAAAAATGTCTTTACATACACTCCAGTGGTGGTGCGTCCATAAAGGGCTCTCCTTTATGGACGCTCTCCTGCCAACCGGTATTCAGGTGTCCGGACCCTTTTTGGGCACCTGAATTACAGCGGCAGGGTATTTTTTGGAAGCACCTGATTAGAGCCATAGGCTCTAATAGGCGTCCAAAAAGGTGAACAGTGGGCGTGGGCCCTCGCTGTTCACCCAGTGTTGTGTTAGCAAAGCGAATGAATATTCGCTTTCCTAACACTGAACGGCCTCTCAGCCAATCAGGTGCTCGGGTCTGTTTCCTGTCACCTGATTGGCTGAAACGACAGGCGCTGTGATTGGACGCCCATCGCAGAGGACAGGAAGAGATGACGGGAAAAGACATCGAGGAACGTGGAGGACATCACCATGACCCGCTGCCCCACCGAGACAAGGTAAGTGCCGGGCGGGTGGAGGATGCACACTGGCAGCATTTGATGGGCACAGTATCGGAAATTGATGGGCACACTGGCAGTAATTGAAGGGCACAGTGTCATCAATTGATTGGCACACTAGCAGCAATTGATGGACACAGTAGCGGCAACTGATGGGCACAGTGTCAGCAATTGATGGACACACTGGCAGCAATTGATGGACACAGTGTCAGCAATTGATGAGCACACTGGCAGCAATTGATGGGCACAGTAGTGGCAATTGATAAGCACACTAGCAGCAATTGATGGGCACAGTAGCGGCAATTTATGGGTACAGTGGCTGCGTTTGATGGCACAGTGGCTGCATTTGATGGCACAGTGGCGTCAATTGATGGGCAGAGTTGCTGCGTTTGATGGGCACAGTGGCTGCAATTGATGTTTTTTTTTCAGTTTGTTTGCGCCCCCTAAAAAATTTGGAGCACCAGCCGCCACTGATACACTCTATCGTTTATCCCTTGTGACATTTGGAGAGTGGGGTTGAAGACTGATTACAGAACTACTTAGAAAATACTGAATGTATTGAACAAGGTATCTCTAGCTAGCAGTTGTAACCGCACTGCAGGTAATATAATTTCATTATTTGCCTGATGCAGGAATGTATTACATACGAAGGAAGCTGCGAGTTCTGATGTTCCAGACAGTTACAGAACAGGAATATAAAAATATATTAGAAATATACATTATCTTCCTGAAAGTCCTAGAAAGATAGAATCTTCTCTCCAACGCTATCTCTTCTTCTATTACCAGCACAAGCAAGAAACGTAGGATGATGCTAAAGCTATAGCAGAACACCTCGACAAAAGGCTGCCTCTTTTTCAATTCATTCCATTACGGGATTGCACCATGGGAGAATGGAGACGGAAGGCAAAAAAAAGTTGAGAAATGATATTGCTTTTCTGTCATAGAGCAACAGATTAAGAAGCTTGTTAAAAATTCATCTAACAGAGGCGAGGTAGATGGGGCATAGCCAAATGAATATTTATAAAGTACGTACAGCTTTTCAGTGTCACACATTTAAAAAGCAGAGAAGCAACATGCAGAGGTGTTGGAGGCAAATGGGACAATGGATTGGAGTTTGTGATTTGGAAGTAGCAGATTCCCTTGTTAGAGACTGAAGATAAGGACTGACCAAACTGCGGCAACTTAATTTTTTGTGCCTGGTTTAGCAGACTGGAAATTCTACTGACCAGATCCACATTGCTGCTGTCAGTAAAAGCATGCTATCTGGTTCCAGCTTTTATTACCAGCTAGAACAGGGGTCTCCAAACTTTTTAAACATAGGGTCAGTTTACTACCCTTCAGACTTTAGAAGGAACAGACTGTTGCCAGTGGGAGTTAAAAATGCCCTGGTGTCGGTAACAATGCCCGATCATTGGTGTCAGTGGGAGGAATAGTGCCCCATCATTGGTGTCAGTGGGAGGAATAGTGCCTCATCAGTGGTGTAGGTGGGCAGAATAGTTCCTCATCATTGGTATCAGTGGGAGGAATAATGCCCCATTATTGGTGTCAGTTGGAGGAACAGTGCCCCATAATTGGTGTCTGTGAGAAGAATAGTGCTCCATCGTTGGTGTAGGTGGGCAGAATAGTGCCCCATCATTGGTGTCAGTGGGAGGAATAATGCCCCATTATTGGTGTCAGTTGGAGGAACAGTGCCCCAAAATTGCTGTCCGTGAGAAGAATAGTGCTCCATCGTTGGTGTAGGTGGGCAGAATAGTGCCCCATCATTGGTGTCAGTGGGAGGAATATTGCCCCATTATTGGTGTTAGTTGGAGGAACAGTGCCCCATAATTGGTATCCGTGAGAAGAATAGTGCCCCATCGTTGGTGTCTGTGGGAGGAATAGTGCCCCAGGGACGGGATAAAGGCAAGCAAAGGGCTGCATCTGGCTCCTGAGCCACAGTTTGGAGACCCCTAAGCTAGAATAAAAATAGCATTAGAATTAGAGTGTACCTAAACCCAAAAACACAAATTGAGCACAAGTGTAGCACAGGTGTAGCACACTCTACCTTAGATATGTGCTAAGTGTAAGGGGTTTTGTGTAAGCTGCCAGTGCAAGTAAATTTAAGCAGGCCTATGCTGCGAACTAGGCCTGTTTGTTTTGTCCTGGGGGCAGGGGAGTGGTTTAGTGTAGCAGTGGGTGACTGACATGTACTTCAGCTCTTGGGCACCTCCTCTGTTTCCAGGGAGAATGTTCTGGAAAAGGGGCAGGGCAGAGTGCTGGAGTGTCATGGGGTACATGTGAGGAGCTCTGACCAATCCCTAACTAGGATTGACAGGGGGAAGGCCTCCTACATATACCCATGGTCAGCCTGCTGAGGGAGGAGTTGTAGGCTGGGTGAACTGAAGGATGGATTGTTAGACTGTCCTGCCTGAGGGAACCTCCATCTGGGGGGGTGTATCTCAGGCAGAGGAGCCCGGGAGCTGGGAGGGAGCCTCTCCTTACATGGTCCTGCAGAGGTGTCCTTGAACAGGAGGAGACAGTTGGTCCGCATGTCCGGAGTAAGTTCTTCAGGAAGGATCCATGGCAGGTGTCGTGAGTGAAAGTACAGTGGAGAGATCTGGAAGAGACATGCCAGGGGAGCTGGATGCAGAGCCAGAGGGAAAGACTGTGGAGTTAGTGTCAAATTGATGCAGCCATGAGGGCGGGCATGATTTGCAAGTCGGACTTGCTGGGATCAGTAGTCAATCACCATTTAATCTTCTCAAGTAAATGGTTCTGCAGGCCCCGGCCTACAAAGGGTCAAGTAAATTAACTGGGACTTATTCAGAGTGAGGCCTAGTCATGTTCTGATGGTGTGACAGGATTGCTAAGACTGTGACAGAAAGTAGTGTGCTGGAGGAAGAAGTGTTCTGAGGTAAAAGACTGTCAAGTTTAGGGTCAGCCATCTTGTCCTTTTTAAGTATTGTGACACAGTTACTATATTCTTCAAAAGTACCAATTTATCCTACGGTATCCTATGTTCCTTTTCCTCAACCAAGTTCAATCCCCTAATAAAATAACAAAAACAAGCAAGAGACTGTTCATTGAGACTAAAGGAGTGTGTCTAATGGATGTCTGGCAGCAGGGTGGAATGTGTGGTTGTTGTAACACATAGCAACCAACCGCAACCAACCGCTACAGGAATATATGGCAGATTTCCAGTCCTTAACTGTGGAGGCTGCATTCAGTTTCTTTTTTCAGACTGCTATTACTATACCATTTTCAGCTGGTGATCCTGCCAGTAACACACATCCTGTTCTAGGATGACAACACTCACTATACTGTATCTATGGCAAAGCAGCTTTGTCACCCTAGAACCATGTGGTATGGGTGTTATGACTACAGAACCCCACCCAATCTTATTTCTCTATGATAAAGGGAAGGAGTGTTCTGTCATTCAGCAGAGATAACCCAAAACCCTTCTAACTGATGAGACTGATAAACAGGCACAAAGTACACAGGAAGGTATCAACTCATTATATTTCTGGCAGGATCAACTTAATAACAAAATGCGTTCAATGGCATTGGTAACAGAGCAAAGGGGAGAAAATAAGCAAAAGTTCATTGTTAGGGTTTACATACAACTTTATTTCAATTTAACAGAATACAGGACTTACCGTTATATAATTTTAGGAGATGGCCTACCTTGGGGAAATAGAGAAACCTCCTCTAAAATTAAACTCTAGATCATACTTTTTGTTATTGACTTATATGTAAAATGTTTAAATCTCTCTTATGTTTTTATTTTTGCCCACCATTAGGCCATGATCGCATATTGAAAAAATTAGATATAAAAACAAGGGGCCAGTAAACCCAACCAGGGTAATTTCAGGTATTTACAGTAAACTTACAGTATAACAAACAGGTCACCAACTCACCATGAGGTGGGGTACCTCAACAACTAGCCATGCAATACTGTGGACAACATGAAGTCACAGATCAACCACCTACCAAGTAGTTGTAAATGAGGATCAACCGCAGTATAACCGCTTGAATCCGCTTTATTGGTTTACAAATATTAGGAAAAATTGACCAAAAAGCCATAAATTCTCCAAACACCAGAATTAAAAAAGGATAGACAATGTTGTCACCCCAAAAAACACACAAGGACCCAGGCAACATACATGATCACATATTTGCTCATTACCGCAATGTGATGCCGCATCATGCACACATTAGTGTATTGCGGTTCCATTCATTTTGAAAGCCACCCAACACAAAACATTACCCTGTGTTGCCATGCATTGCATTCTTAAGGACCCTTGCTTTCTGTGTAGAAGCAGTGGTCTCTCTATAGAGGTCAGATATGCTCCTCTGCAAACTCTGTGCCACCCCCACATTGATGCAAATGTGCAAGCTCTATCTGTCTCAGCTGGGGTGCAAGGGAGAGGTATACTTTGGCATCTTTGCCTTGTGTCAAAACTAGCGCTCTCCAATCAGCAGTGGGTATAAGCTCTACTGACACCAGAGCTATAAGTCTTACCAATTTTGTGACATGGTCCTTTGGCACCCAAGGCAAAGATGCCAAAGTACAGTATACCTCCCCCTTGCACCCCAGCTGAGACAGATAGAGCTTGCACATTTGCATCCATGTGGGGGTGGCACAGAGTTTGCAAATGACAACCGACTACCGCAATTTCTAGGCTGTTTCCCTCTGGTCCAAGAACAGCAGAAAAGATGAGGGGACATATTGCAATATGATTAAACCAGAGAAATTGTTATAGTTATAATCAACTTATTAAAATAGATTATTTTATGATAAGAAAAATGTGATCTTCCATCTGGCAACTAAATTAGTTTATATTTTAGGTAAGTGTAAATTTCATTCAGTGATTTGTCCTTTTTAAAAAAGGCACTAAAATATCTCCGTTCTATAAAAACAAACATGCAAATTTTGAAATTTTACATAAAAACGGTTAAAGGAAAAAAAAAAAGCTATGGGGAATAAAAATGATTAAGGAATTACTCAAACCAAGGGTTAATAAAGGGCTAAAAAAGCCCCATGTACATCTTGAAGCACTAGGCTTCACCTTCAACATGGACAGGTCTGAAATGTGAGGCCTATCTCTGGGAATGTTGGAAAAGTTGGGGGCCAGTGTGCAAGCCTCAGATGATTGCCATTTGAGATCTTGTGTGTCAGGGAGACAATGGATGCAGCAGCAAGGGTAATTATTTGCGCCTCTAGTTGGAGAAAGAACGGTGCAGCACTAGCATGCACAATGAATTCTACATTGTGTCTCCATTCCCATTTCCCATCTCACAACCTGGGGCTTCTGATACTGCTCATGCCAAACAGAAGAGGGGCAGCAGCAGCCAGAAGAAAGATGGTTGCCACTCAGAACTCCCTTGCTTAGGTCCCAGGCTCTAAGAAGTGGAAGAGGGGGCCAGCAGTTGTGCAGGAGGCAGTATGGGAGCATCATTGGTGGTTGGGGTGAGGGAGTTCTGTGTATCAGGACTGGTGTGAGTGGTTTACCACTCCTGAAACAGATTGTGTGGCTAGCTTTGGTTATTGAAAAGGGACAGCCCGCTCTTCAAATGTAACCTGTAGGATTGAGATGTCAGCGTTACAGCTGCACAGTGTAAAAGCCTTTGCGACGTGGAAGCAGGACAGGCTCCCGACCCCAAGTGCACCCACCTGGCACAGCACAAAAGGCTGGAGTCTCTCCTGCTCCTGTTTCGGCCTGGCTCAAGGTCTGAATCAGCAGGGTATGTCCAGACCTCTGCAAAGAGACCACTGCTTTCACAGAGAGTAATGATCATTCAGCATTCTGGCAGGGGTCATTCTTTTCTACTCAAGCTGTAGCTGCTTTGCAAAGAAAACAACCTCCAAGCTTTTGCACACCTTTTGTTTTGATGCACCTGGAATATAGTTAATTTAAGCTTTCATGGTGAAGTTTGGGGTATTTAAAAAAATAAATGCACATGCTCAACTCTATGTTGCAGCATCGGTGTGATGCTGCCTCTGTTAAGACTGAGAATTCAGCGATCACATGACTGCTGATCACCCAGTTCTCGGTCTGCTCAGAGCAAAGAGCGGTAACTTTCAGTCACCACTCTCTACTCTGCCCCTCCAGCACTCACTGGAGAGGGGTTGGGCACAGCTGGTTTCGGCTCTCAGCTGCACTTTGAGATCAGGAGCCAGCTATCATTAAGGCATCTGGGTGGGTCCTGACAAAATGGTCAGGAACCTTCCAGGGCCTGAAGCGACTCTGTGACGCTAGCTGATAGTCCACTATAAGCTGACTTTTGGGTCACAGGAGAGCAAAAGTAAGTGTGCTCCTATGACTCACAAGAGAAGTACGACCAAAAAAAGGTTTGGCCATACTTCTCTTTTAAGTATTCAGTAGAGCATGCGAGTTCTCAGCAGAACAATATGGATTCAAGAGCTCTTCTTGACAGACCATTCAAACTTCTTTAATTTCTTCATATAAATTATAGCAAATGCAATCCATTTTAGTACAAAACTAACTTCAATCCAACATAATCTTTCTGAGTATTCATAAGGCTGAAAGTGGTTATCATTTTCTTGAGATGTACCATATGGCTTTCAAGTACAATGGCGTTGCCAAAACAGAGAGCACTCAATACATGGCCACTCTCTGTTCCTATCCCATATGGTGCTGTCAGTTATGATACCGCTCCCATTGTAAGATGTAGTGAACAGCTATTTAATATCTGATGATATAATCCAGGAGGGCCATATGGAGCTGTCAGAAGCAATGTTACCCCCAGGGCAGGAAGTGCTGTTCATATTGCACAAAGGGGCTATTAATATGTTAAACCAACCCTTGAATATCCTTATGCATTACAATAAATGATGATGAGATGATGACAATACATCCCTATTATTGCTTCTTTTCAGCAGAATGTGCTTCTCTATTTAATGCTATTAGTTGGAGAAACTCTTATTGAATTCAAAAGCATCTTTCAAATAGATTTATGAAGACACTGTACATATTGTAGTACAGGGGTGCAAATTAATTCTTACATTCCTCAGCCAAGTTAAGTTGGTTCTAGGCACAAGCTGTCCCCAGTGACTGACTATACCAGCAAAGAGCTAAGATAGCCTATTGTTAAAAAGACTGGAAGTGTCTGAGCTGTGTCTGTTAACAAGTTGTGACATTTGGCTATTCCAGGAGGACTTAGTATGCTGCTGCAAGTGTCTACAGGCATCTTTAAGTGTCTGCACTTTTACCTGCCACTGTTTTGCCCCTTCCCAACAGAGTCTCTTCAAAATTTCACAAACGCCCTCTCAGTATTCTTGAGACAACATGCACCTTATGTCAGAGATAAATTAGGTACATCTACAGATGGGCGGAGAGATTTTTTTTAAATATAGCTTTAATTGTGTTATCTATGATGTTGCAAGGTTGGACTCTGAGATAGCAAACTACTTACTAGACTGTGTGAATAACCAAAAATCTACTCTGTAATCAAAAATCTACTCTCTCCACCTGCTCTCAAAAAATTAAATGTAACAGCTTTTTTTAAAAGTGTTTTTTTAAATACTTTTATTAAATTGTAAAAACAAATGTGTAGTCCCTGCCTCTAAGTGATCAGTCTAGAACACCAGACATGCTTGTACCTCCATGGCTTGGAGAATGCAATGGTACAGGGCACAACAAGATGGAACCAGCTCATATGCCTTGAATTACTGATGAGTACAGTAGTTCAAGTGTGTCCTAGAAAATGAAGCCCCATATATAATGCTGATTGTCCCTGTGCTCTCCCATACCACTGGTAGTCTAGAAGGTCTGTTCTTCACATTCTGAGGACCACCGACCCACCTATCCTATAATCACAGAGCAGAAAAGATACAAAATCTAAGCGACAAAGATATAAAAGACACAAGTTAATTCAGCTCTGTATACTTTAATCTATCATTATTATAAGTACCTGAATTTGAGTTGGTATCAGCAAAATGCATACCATTTGGAGGAGAAGGCAGAGTGACAGAGAGATGAGCTTGTGGGTGAGTGGAGCGTGATGTAGCGCAGTGAAGACACAGAATCTGGTTGCAATAAACAGAACTTGTATTGAGAAGAAATTTCAGCGATAAAAACAGCTCAGTGGAAAGGCACCCAACTGGGAACACTCACAGTATGTCTGGCCAAACTAGAATTAAGCGCCTCTTGAGTGTGTCAACAGTATCTGTCCCAGAGGGAGGAATGTGGCCTGGTTAGTCCGCACCCAAGAGGGAAGACTCCAAGAAGGATGGCACATCCCTAGCCTGTCCCTACTTGTTAGGAACCTCTCCCTGCTGCTAGCCCCTTTCCCTGACAGACGAGAGATCTGTGCCTAACCTGTCCACTCACAAAAATGCATGCCAATCCCAGAAGCCAGAGTCTTAAATTGACTGTGTCTGATCTAAGATGGCCACCAGAGTCACAGAGTCACAAGATGGCCACCAGGGCTGCCAGTATCTAACCGTATCAGTGTCCCAGTGACCCAGTAAACCATAGAGGAACCATGTTCCTCTTGACTTCCTCTTCCTTTGCAATGTCCCTGCGGTTCAGCGCCACCTGCAGTGGAGAAAATAGACTGCACCTGCCTACAAGCTCATTGGTCTGCTGCTCATCCTTTTCTTGTCCAATCACAGGCTGAGGTAGAGACAAGACCAGTAAGTGTTATTCAAATTCCGGTCTACTGCCCTGAAAAATCAGATCTACTGCCCTGACAGAAAGAATAATAGTGTGTGATGTGCTCATTTGCTCCTTGCTCTTAGGGCCAGTTATAGGTTGGTACAGTTGCCGTTTGTTTGTACTGTTGGTTAATTGGTGAGGGGGTGCACTGGACACCTTTGTTGCCATTGTGCCTTCAAAGAGGAGTGGGCTCAGTCTATCCATTATTATATATATATATATATATATATGTCCTCCTACTATGGAGGCTCTCAAATACATAGAGTTACGACTGCAGATAATACTGGGGTGCCATGTTGTGGCCTCTGCAGCTTATGCATGTATTGTAAATGCGCAAACTAAACTCCTGTTTGAAACATGAACTGTTAGACCGGATAATTGTTATGCCAAGTACACACGATCGCTTTTCTCGTCGGTCAAAAGACTGGCAAGAAAACCGAGGGGAAGCCCGAGCTCCGGCTCGGTCCCTTCTCCCCGTGTACACACGGCCGGTTTTCTCTACATGTTTTTTCTTGGTCGAGAAAACCGGCCGTGTGTATGCTCCGCAGCAGTGTTTCCCTATGGGAAAACTGCCGTGCAAAACAACTTGAAAAATTAAAACATGTTCTAATTTTTCCCGTCATGAATCTCGGCGGTTTTCACATTGGGAAAACTGCTGGAGAGCATACACACAGCTGGTTTTCCTGTCCAAGAAAAAAAATGACAGTTTTCCCATCGGGAAAACTGGTCGTGTGTACGCGGCATTAGACCGGATAATTCAGTTTGTTGCAGGCTGACTGGTAATTTGAACTGGGATTTTTTATTTTCTTGTTGTTTGATATGCATCACCCTTCCATGTGCTCCTTGCTTTTAAGGCCATTTATAGGTTGGGGCAGTTGCCGTTTGTTTGTAATGCTGTGTGATGGGGCTGTGCAAATTTACAAACTGGAGAGACAGTAATACAAATCCTTTGGCGGGTAAAATAGCTCCTTTATCTGTATTTTACCTGTGTATTTACTGTTTGCCTGGAGTTGAGCTTTAAAGACATTTATTTGATGACCTATTTTTCTTATTTTGTTTAGCGTAAGAACCAGATGCTTTTACTTATCAATTTTACACTTCTTTTTGACCCAGAATACAGTTCATTATCCTCAACATTTATTTTAATTACTGTATAAACCTACCCTGGAGATTCTCTCTGCCACCCATGTGGAATCATCAGTACAGAGAATCATTCAGCATCCCAGGCGTCTTTATGATTGAAATCTGATGATGACAGATGCTTCTTTTGACTGTTACTGTTCCATCACAATTTTTTTCTTGCAAGCATTTAAAAAGGCTACCCGAATCACCAAGACACTTCGAAGCAAGTATGTTCAGAACACAAGTACAATCTGGAAGTTTATTGGAATTATAATGAAATTTGTTTATAATTTAGGAGTAATTAAGGTGACTTTTTTTTTTCTACAAACAGCTCATGATGCTCTGAGATTAGAAAATATTCTCAGTATAGGCAAAATACAGCTGTGGTAGAGAGTGGAATGTCATATTCATTGCCCTTAAATGTGGAAGTTTAAATGTGAAAGATGAATAAGTAATATGGAAGTACACCTGTTGCTCAGTACTGAATATAATGGAGAGAAAGAGGAGGTTAAGGGAGATAAGTGCTGTGCTTGGTTCTTCTAATGATGAAGCATTTAGTATATTTTAGAAGTGCCATGCTTAAAGTGATTGTAAATCCTTCTATATATCCACAGAAGTAACTAGCCTCAGGTGATACACAGTGGTGAAACAAATCCTCCTACATAAGTTTTACTTGTTTATATCTTCTTTTCAGCCTTTTAAAACACACAGATCAAAAGATTTTCCTGAACTTCAGAAAGCAGGGGCGGGGATCTGACATTACACACTGCACAGCATAGAGCAGGGAGCTAAGTGTAATATGCGACCTGAGTGGAGGAAATGGACACACACCCTTATACACAGTCTCATAGGGAAACACGCACAGCTGAGGTTGTCAATCACCTTCTGTGTGCTGGAAGGGGGGGGAGGGGGCAGTCCTCCTGGATTCTGTGATGTCGACACAGACTGTCAGAAGAGAGTCATGCAGATAGCAGAGGGAGGAGAGAGCAGATAAGAAACACACAAGGTTCTTTGGATTAAAGTATGGATATAGTGAACACACTATAGAAGGTTATGCTTTCTTAGTTTCTTATTTCAGAGATTTACAGCCACTTTAAAGTACTTTGCCCATACTGGTCAAAGAAACAGGCTCACTTTTTCTACAGGGAGTCTTAAAGCGGAGTTCCACCCAAAAGTGGAAGCTCCACTTATCTGCCTCCTTCCCCCTCAGTTGCCACATTTGGCACCTTTCGGGGGGGGTGGCGAGATCATGTGGAAGTTCGGCCCCCCTCCTTATTCCCTCGCCGCAGGGCCATTTAGAAAGCACAGTGTGCTTTGTGCAAGCGCAGTAGGGAACCGACTGTGAAGCCAAAAGGCTTCTCCAACGGTTTCCCTTGTCAACAAATTACGGCGGCAGTACCCAAGAGCCTCTTTAAAGTGTATTTCCATGTTTTCAGCCAAATTGGGATAACTTTATATTTGTTACATGTTCCCTTTAAACCCTTTCATGATGAAGGTAAAACAGGACTGTTTTTTTTGTATTTTCAAATTAAAACTGGTCCAAAATATATTAATTTTTTTTTTTTTAATTGTAGCTGTATATTTCTTGTGATAACCAAACCATCTAAACCATGTTTTTCTACTTCTGATGATTACATATGTGTATGCTATTTTATTTAATTTTATTTGCAGCAGAGCACAGAAATAAAAACGTGCATTTTGTAGACATGTGCGCCGTCAATAAATTAGTTTCGTTCCGTTCAGTATTAGACGAAAATTTGTATTTCGTAATTCGTGTCCGAAATTCTATTTGGATTTGTTTCGTACGAAATACGAATTTTCATTAGATTCGTTAACTTTTCGTAACAATTACGAACATTCGGTATGATGAATTTAAAAAGCAAAAAATACCTTTCTCGATATGGCAGTCGTCGACTCATTATGCTCATTATGAGGGGCTCCCACCATCCCTGTGCCGTGCTGACTTCTGCCTGGGGCTGTACCCCTGCTGTGCTCATTATGAGTGGCTCCCATCATCCCTGTGCTGTGCTGACTTCCTGGGTTTGTAGTAGACCGTTAATTCGTATTTCGGAATTTGTGTCCGAAATTCAATTTGGATTCGTACGAAATACGAAAGTTCATTAGGTTCGTTAACTTTTCGTAACAATTACGAACATTCGTTATGAGGGGCTCCCACCATCCCTGTGATGTGCTGACTTCTTCCTGGGGCTGTACCTCTGCTGTGCTCATTATGAGGGGCTCCCACCATCTCTGTGCTGTGCTCATTATAAGGGGCTTCCACCATCCCTGTGTTGTGCTGACTTCCTCCTGGGGCTGTACCCCTGTTGTGCTCATTATGAGGGGCTCCCATCATCCCTGTGCTGTGCTGACTTCCTGGGTTTTTAACTTCATCATAACGAATAATCGTAATTATTATGACAATAATAAAACAATATTAACAAACATTCTTATTTTTTCCAATTCTGAATCTCCCATCGACTACAAATACCAGTCTGAGCAGTCTCCCACTCCCAAAACGAAATTCATCAACGAAATTTCGTATTTCGTATAAAATTCGTAAGAATAGAAATTCGTATTTTGGATGCTTCCGAATGTACGAATTTTAGGAAATTCGTACGAATTTTCGATTCGTACGAAATAGGGCTGTGGAAATTAACTATTAATTCCTCGATTAATCGATTAAGTTTTTTGATCGATCAAAATTCTTTTGATCAGTACTCACCTCTCCGCTGGCTTCCGGGTCTTCAGGGAGTTCCGTCGGAGATCCGGTGACATCACGGACACCGGCAGGGCTTGCCGTGTCCATCTGAAGGGCTTGTTTGCTGTGCCTTCATATCTGCATGCCGGCGGGACCTTACTTTCTGCCACACGCAAGTGGTATTGTTGTACACATTTTTATACCAGAATCATACTTAGCTACCATTTTTACAGTTTATGTAGCTACAGGTACATCAATTTTATCTCCAGTGCAATATTTATTTTGTTACCTACTTGAAGACTATAAAAGTTTTAATGCTATTCCCATTGAGCGCTGCCTTTGTGTGTTTTTTGTAACCCTGCTAGCAAAAGAGCTGGAAGAAGATAGCGGGGCGCCCGGCAGAAGGCAGAAAGTACCGGAGATCGTAGAGAAGGCACCGGAGAGTGGGAGAAGAACCAGAGAGCGCGGAGAAGACACCGGAGAACAGAACAAGAGACCCCCCGAAGTCGGAAGAAGACGACGATGAAGACCGGGACCCCGCTAGCAAAAAAACTGGAAGAAGATAGCGAGGCGCCCGGCAGAAAGACCCCCGAAGTCGGAAGAAGACGACGATGAAGACCGGGACCCCGCTAGCAAAAGAGCTGGAAGAAGATAGTGGGGTGCCCGGCAGAAAGACCCCCGAAGTCGGAAGAAGACCCCCGGAGCTGCCTAATAAATTACTTTAAAAACCTGTGTTGTGTTTTTTATTGACTTTTTTTGTCACCAGGTGAATGGGTAGAGGTACGATGTACCCCATGCTCATTCACATAGGGTGGGGGCCAGTATCTGGGGTCCCCCTTATTAAAGGGGGCTACCAGATTCCGATAAGCCCCCCGCCAGCAGACCCCAACAACCAACGGCCAGGGTTGTCGGGAAGAGGCCCTTGTCCCCATCAACATGGGGACATCCTCCCCATGTTGAGGGCATGTGGCCTGGTACGGTTCAGGAGGAAGGGGGGCCGCTCTCTCGTCCCCCCCTCTTTTCCTGCGGCCTGCCAGGTTGCCTGCTCGGATAAGGGTCTGGTGTGGATTTTTAGGGGGACCCTCACGCTATTTTTTTTAAGTTTGGCGCGGGGGTTCCCCTTAAAATCCATACCAGACCTGAAGGGCCTGGTACGGATTTTGAGGGGGACCCACACGTAATTTAAAAAAAAAAATTGGCGCGGAGTTCCCCTTAATATCCATACCAGACCTGAAGGGCCTGGTAATGGAATTTGGGGGGACCCCACGCATTTTTTTTTTTTTTATCAATGACTTTTCTCTATATTGACGGGAGCCGACAATTCATTATAGCCGCGAGTGCTTTTAAATGCCTTTTTTTTTTCCTTTAGAAATGTCATTCTGCTGGCGCACTGTTATATAACGGCAAGTTCAGAGCTGCGCCTGTTCAACTTATGCAAATTGATTTACATGACTTGACATTTACGAAGATTTTGCCGGCGCAGTGACCCGGCGCGTTTGAACAAGTGAAATTCCCGCGCTGAGCACAAAAAAAACTCTCGCAGTTCTAAACCTAATTGCCGGCGCAGCGGGCTGGTTCAGAAAAAGTTACTTTCTCACTCTATTTTGGGCATATTTGTTACTTGGGCAGTTGTCACTACACTTCCTCACATCAATCCATGTCACCCCTATTATATTGGCACTTCCAGCTTCTTTATATTTAGATTAAAAGATGCCGTGCGCCAGGTCCATAGTGGTGCACTGAGCGCCTCCTCCCGTGCGCCGAGAACACTATAGTAAATGGGGAAGAGCGCTGCTCTACCGGCGCAAATGTTTTGTAAATACCAAAACAGCCAATGCGCACGCAGATGCGCCAAACGTTTTCGTAAATCAGCCCCTATGAGATATTACCATAGTCACAAGAATTCCAAACTCCAATGCCCCCCAAAAAAAAACAAAAAACGACTGATTAATGATTCAAACAAAACAAATCCACAGAAAAATATGTGATACTTACATATTAAGTGAAAATACATATAAAAAGTCCAAATGTGTTTATCTAAAAAATGTCCAAAAATAAGTGAAGAAAGGTGAGCACATCCACCAACATGAACAACTAGGAATAAAGGTATCTTGCAGAGAACTGGAAGATCCTCCACCAGGTAATATCATGCAGGCTTACAAGATAGCCAGATAGCCATGACCTTCCTATTAAAGAAAAATCAAAATGCGCATCAATCAAATCACATCATATGAATCTTCTCTAGCCACTTAAGCCCCGTACATTTTGCAGCTAAAGGACCAGGCCACTTTTTGCCATTCGGCACTGCGTCGCTTTAACTGACAATTGCACGGTCGTGCGACGTGGCTCCCAAACAAAATTGACGTCCTTTTTTCCCACAAATAGAGCTTTCTTTTGGTGGTATTTGATCACCTCTGCGGTTTTTATTTTTTGCGCTTTAAACAAAAATAGAGCGACAATTTTGAAAAAAATTCAATATTTTTTACTTTTTGCTATAATAAATATCCCCAAAAAATATATAAAAAAACTTTTTTTTCCTCAGTTTAGGCCGATACATATTCTACATATTTTTGGTAAAAAAAAATTGCAATAAGCATTTATTGATTGCTTTGCGCAAAAGTTATAGCGTTTACAAAATAGGGAATAGTTTTATGGCATTTTTATAAAAAAAAAAATTTAATAGTAATGGCGGCGATCAGTGATTTTTTTCGTGACTGCGACATTATGGCGGACACATCGGACACTTTTGACACTTTTTTGGGACCATTGTCATTTTCACAGCGATCAGTGCTATAAAAATGCACTGATGACTGTGAAATTGACACTGGCAGTGAAGGGGTTAACCACTAGGTGGCGCTGTAGGGGTTAAGTGTTCCCTGCATAGTGTTTCTTACTGTAGGGGGAATGGGTTCTGTGTCAGATGACACCGATCTCCGCTCCGAGTAGAGTGAGCAGAGATCAGTGTCATTGTCACTAGTCAGAGCGGGGAGATGCTTGTTTACACAAGCATCTCCCCGCTCTATACCTCCGTGAGACGATTGTGGGGATCCCCGCGGCGATCGAGTCCGCGGGACCTGCGGTCCGACTCAGGGGGATGGCGGCAGGGTCGCGAGCGCGCCGCAGGCGGCACGTGCGCGACCACATGGACAGGCATTTAAAGGGGACGTACAGATACGTTGATATGCCTGTCCGTGCCATTCTGCCGACGTATAAGTACAGGAGGCTAGGTAAGTCATGAGAAGGTTAGATGTACTCCAATCATCACCAATAATGCTTTAAGAAAACACCTCAATTGCACATCCATTCATACGGTATATTTCATACAAAGATAAAAGTAGAAAGCTTCACATAGTGTAAATTAGTAAAACAGATCCTTTATTAACCACTTCAATACAGGGCTTTTATACACCCTTCCTTCCCAGACCAATTTTTAGCTTTCAGCGCTCTCACACTTTGAATGACACTTTGAATGACAATTACTCAGTCATTCTACACTGTACCCAAACCAAATTTTTATCATTTTTTTCTCACAAACAGAGATTTCTTTTGGTGGTATTTAATCACTGCTGGGATTTTTATTTTTTGCAATATAAGCGAAAAAATAGAGACATTTTTGAAAAAAAAAACACTTTTTTTTAGTTTCTATTGTAAAATTTTGCAAATAAGTAATTTTCTTCATAAATTTAGGCCAACATGTATATTGCTACATATCTTTTAGTAAAAATAATCAAAAAAAAGTGTATATTATTTAATCTCTGTGAAAGTAAAGCCCTGTACACACGATCGGTTTTACCGACGAAAACAGTCCGATGGACTTTTTTCATCGGACAAACCGATCGTGTATGGGACACATCCGTCTTTTTTCCCATCGGTTTTAAAAAATAGAACATGGATCAAAAACCAATAGCAAATTCAGATCGTCTATGGGCAAGTCCATCGGATAAAAAACCCACGCATGCTCATAATCAAGTCGACGCATGCTCAGAAGCATTAAACTTAATTTTTATCGGCTCATCGGAGTGTTTTACGTCACCGCGTTTGGAACGGTCGGTTTTTTGACTGATGGTGTGTAGGCAAGACTGATGGAAGTCAGCTTCATTGGATTTCCAATGGACAAAACCATCGGATTAGAATCCATAGGATATCCGATCGTGTGTACGAGGCTTTATAGAGTCTACAAGCTATGGTGCAAATCATTGAAAAATTATCACATCTGATCACACCTGATGTACCGAAGGCCTATCTCATTTCTTGAGATCCTAACCAGAAAAGTACAAATACCCCCCAAATTACCCCTTTTTGGAAAGACATTCCAAGGTATTTAGTAAGAGGCATGGGGAGTTTTTTGAAGTTGTAATTTTTTCCCACAATTCTTGGGAAAAGTTATTTCTCTCACACAGCACATGCATACTTGCAATGACACCCCAAAATACATTCTGCTACTCCTCCTGAGTATAGTGATACCACATGTGTGAGACTTTTACACAGCCTGGCCACAAACAGAGGTCTAACATCCAAGGAGCACCGTCAGGCGTTCTACGAGCATAAATTGCACATCTCATTTGATGACAACATATCACATTTTTGAAGGCCCTGGAGCACCAGGTCAATGGAAACGCCCACAAAATGACCCCATTTTGGAAAGCTAACACCCCAACTAATAATCTATGAGGCATAATGAGTCTTTTGAACGGTTCATTTTTTTCCAGAAGGTCTTGGAATATGTGGGAAAAAAATGAAAACACATTTTTTTTTATACAAAGTTGTCCATTTATAAGATATTTCCAACACATAGCATGTACATAGTAAAACTGACACCTCAAAATACATTCTGCTACTCCTCCCGAGTATGGCGATACCACATGTGTGAGACTTTTACACAGCCTGGCCACATACAGAGGCCCAACATTGAAGTAGCACCGTCAGTTGTTCTACAAGCATAAATTACACATCTCATTTCTCAACCTCCTATTACAGTTTTGAAGACCCTGGAGCACCAGGACAATGGAAACGCCCACAAAATGACACCATTTTGGAAAGCTAACACCCCAACGTATAATCTATGAGGCATAATGAGTCTTTTGAACGTTCATTTTTTTCCAGACGTTTTTGGAAACTGTGGAAAAAAAAATGAAAACACATTTTTTTTACACGTAGTATTTCATTTATAAGATATTTCCAACACATAGCATGTACATAGCAAAAAGGAAACCCCAAAATACATTCTTCTACTCCTCCTGAGTATGGCGATACCAAATGTGTGAGACTTTTACACAGCCTGGACACATACAGAGGCCCAACATCCAAGTAGCACTGTCAGGTGTTCTAGGAGCATAAATTACACACATAAATTCCTGCCAAGCTATCACATTGTTGTAGGCCCTTCATATTTCTAACACATAGCATGTACTGTACATACCAATTACAAACCAAAATACATTCTGCTAAGCAAAGGTTAAAAAAAAGATTACCTGCGGTTTTAGTAGTGCAGTGGTCCAAAGAGGAGAGCATCGGTCCAGGCAGCAGGCAGGAACGTGGACAGCGACAGCAAAACAGGAAGCAGGCAGGAATAGTCAGTACAGGTAGAGATGTTGTCAACACAGCCAAAGCATTGGTCCAGATAGCAGGCAGGGATGTGGTCAACAGCAGCAAAGGGAACAAAGGATCGTCCATGCAGCAGGCAGGAATACTGTGCATAGTTAGTACATGCAGCAGGAAGAGGTATGGTCAGCACAGCCAGAGTATTTGTCCAGGGAGCAGGCAGGACCATCAAGCTTAGGGCATCGGTCAGGAAAGAATGGGGACAGGGGTAGAGGCTTCTCCCACCCAAATCGCTTTGAAGCCTCCGGACAACCAGACCCTGTTCTGGGAACACAGAAAACCAAAAACTGTTTTTCTGATCTCAGAACACTATTCTGGAGCCCCTCACATATGTGAGACCCCTGTGTAGCAGGGTGAAAGATCAGTCCAAGGGGCAGGCAAAAACATGGTCAACAGCCCGAGGTCAGTGCAGGTAAAAGGCAGAAATAGACGGTAGGCAGAGGAATAGTCTCATACAGTCCAGGGTCAGTTCACGTGAAAGGCAGAAACACGGCGGATAAACAATGCAGACGGTAGGCAGAGGCATAGTCGATACAGTCCAGGGTCAGTTCACGTGAAAGGCAGAAACATGGTGAATAAGCAATGCAGATGGTAGGCAAAGGCATAGTCGAGAAACAGGCCAGGGTCAGTTCACATGGAAGACAATGATATGGTTGGTTGAGGCAGGGACATATTCAGGACAGAAATTGAAAACGGGGAAATGGCAGTATTAGAAATATGGGCTAATAGTTTTCGAGAGTGTGATATTGCTTGAAGCATTCTCCGATGCAAAAATCAGGTTGGGAGGGACAGTCGGGACAATGGAAGCTGGTGTCTTTCCTAATTCCTCTTTTGGTGCACACCCGATATTTTTTTTGGCGACGTCTTCCGGATCGTGATGGTGGAATATGGTCCCGAAAATGGCGCTCATGTAGTCTGCTGACACATTCGGATCCAATGCTTTCTGGGGGGGATGTTTGTTGGTAGATCAGGGCAGTGACAATGTCTTCAATAAACTTTATGAAGGTGGTGGGTCTTTCCGTTGCTTTTTGGTAGATGATGAAAGAATTTAAAAGGGCCAAATTAAAAAGGTAAATTGGGACTTTTTTGTACCAGAAGAGGGATTTTCGGGTTGAAAGATAGGGCTCCAACATTTGGTCATTTAAATTCACCCCCCCAATAAATTTATTGTACTCATTGATGCAGGAAGGCTTGCGAACGGTACCGCGTCTTCTGTGAAGTTACACTGAGGTGTCATTGTGGATGGTGGACATGATGTACACATCTTTCCTGTCCCCTCCACTTCACAGCCAACACTTCCTCGTTCCTCAAGCTTGTCGATTCCCCCTTTGAATGGTTGTGGTGACAAGACGCTGTGGGAAGCCCTTTCTGTTTTTTCTCACTGTACCGCAGGCCAAAGTTTTTTTCAGGTATAGGTGGCGGAAAAAGGGGCAAACTGGTGTAGTAGTTGTCCATGTATATGTGATACTCCTTTTGGAGGAGTGGGAATGCCAACTCCCAGACAACTTATTCCCATGTACGATGGACACTCAGGGGGCTGGAGCTGGGAGTCTTTGCCTTCGTACACGCGGAATGAGTGCACGTATCCGGTGGAGCTTCCACACAGATGTTCTGGTCAGGGACATAAAGTTCGGCAAATCTCTTGGAGAAAAAAATCAATTAGGGGGCAAATTTTATATAATTTGTCAAAGTTTGGGGTATTTCGAGCTGGGGCACTGCGAGTTATCGCTGAAATGCAAGAAGCACATTATGATTTCAAATCAGGACCTGGACATAACAGAGGAAAAAATTGGCATATGGTGGATGGGTTTGGTCGACCAATATTTATGCAATTAATTTTTTTTTGTAAGCCCCATATTCAGCGTTAGGCCTAAAAACAATTTAAGCTCCACCACTGTTAGGGGTCACCATTCAAAAGGGCGTTGTTGTCAATAAATTGTTGGACAAAAAGGTTGGTTTGGTCCACGATGCCTTGAACCAATTCGACAGGGAAAAAAAAAAAATATATATATATATATTTATGAAAAACCATCAGTGTTGACCTGCACACCTGGCTGTGCTGTGAAAGGGGAGATCGTGGCTGACCCAGTGCTAGAAGGCAGCCACAATGGGTTTGCCAAGGCATCTGGTAGCTGGGTTTGGGCCCTACTTCTTTGGCGTGCAATTCTGGGACTTTCCTCCTGGGGTCTAGCAGCGCTTGTACTGGGCCTCTCCTCCAGGGGTCTAGTGCCGTTGGCACTGCTGGTAGCTGCCTGGTGTTCAGATCGTCCTCTTTTTAAACGGACTGCTTCCTTCTCTGATTCGGATCCTGATGTGCTGCCTTCGGGGGGCTCATATTTCGAACCAGAATCGGAATCAGAACTGTACCTGGGCGGTGAGAGCTCCCCGTTGCTCTCATCGGTCAGACTCAGTATTTGGTATGCCTCTTCTGGCGTGTATACCTTTATGGACATGGCTGTATGACGGGTGTCACTGATAGGCTGCACGTCAGGGACGAATGGGCTGCACCTTGGTCTGATGGGTACTCTGATGGGCTCACAGGACAGGTACTCTGATGGGCTCACGGGACAGGTACTCCGATGGGCTCACGGGACATGTACTCTGATGGAATGACAGGTACTCTGACGGGATGGATGGACAGGTACTCTGATGAGCTCAGACAGGTACTGATAACAGGTACTATGACAGGTACTCTGACGGGTACTGATGAGAGGTACTTTGAAGGGTACTGAAGGCAGGTACTCTGACGGGTATTGATGGCGAGTACTGATGACAGGTACTCTGAAGAGTACTGATGGCAGGTACTCTGATGGGTACTGATGGCAGGTACTCTAATAGGTACTGATGGCAGGTACTCTGATGGGTACTGATGGCAGGTACTCTGATGGGTACTGAAGGCAGGTACTCTGATGGGTACTGATGGCAGGTACTCTAATGGGTACTGATAGCAGGTACTCTGATGGGTAATGATGGCAGGTACTATGACGGGTACTGATGGCAGGTACTCTGATGGTTACTGATGGCAGGTACTGATGGTGGTTACCCTGACGGGTACTGATGGCAGGTACTCTAATAGGTACTGATGGCAGGTACTCTGATGGGTACCGATGGCAGGTACTCTGATGGGTACTGAAGGCAGGTACTCTGATGGGTACTGATGGCAGGTACTCTAATGGGTACTGATGGCAGGTACTCTGATGAGTAATGATGGCAGGTACTCTGACGGGTACTGATGGCAGTTACTCTGATGGGTACTGATGGCAGGTACTGATGGCGGTTACCCTGACGGGTACTGATGGCAGGTACTCTGACGGGTACTGACGGCAGGTACTCTGATGGGTACTGATGGCAGGTACTGATGACAGGTACTCTGATGGGTACTGATGGCAGGTACTCTGATGGGTACTGATGGCAGGTACTCTGACGGGTACTGATGGAAGGTACTCTTTATTGGGGTGGGCAATCTGGGCACAGTAATATCACAGTAACTCACAGTTAGATAGCTCTCCTCCTCACACTGGAATGGTGTGTGAGGAGGAAAGCCCAGCAACAACGGTTACACTGCTGTTTGTTTACATTTGTGACCGGCTGTGATTGGACACAGCCGGTCACGTGGTAAAGAGCCATTTCATTGGCTCTTTACCCTGATCGGGGCTGGGCTTTGTCCCAGGGAAAAGCCTCAACCCCGATCGCTGTGTTGCGCACCCCCGGGGGCGCGCACGAGCGGCGTGCACGCCGCTCTGCATAGTGACCGGCTGTGATTTGATACAGCTGATCACGCTGCCACTGGACTCCGCCACCCGGTAATTACCCTCATTGGGGAACGGCTGTTTTCCGAGGGACATGCTGGATCCCCGATCGCCGCACTGCGTGCCCCCGGGGGCTCGCAGTAGCGGCGGGAAGATGAGGACGTCATATGACGCCCACCCAGGATAGGAGATTCCATCTGCGGACGTCATATGACAATGGGCCAATAGGACAATGGGTATTGAAGTGGTTAAAGACAGTATGACGCTCACATTTAAAAAGTCACAATAGCACTTATAAACATTCTCCGGCCAGTAAAAAATGACTTCTGGTTACAAGATGATGTCACATTAGGCTCCACCCTATCCATTTTGTCACACCTGACGTTTTCCAGGGCACAGATGTCATGCTGGGTCATCACGGTTTATATAGATAGTGAATAACCAAGCCTCACTTTGGATCACATTGTATTCAGTCTATATTTTTTAACCAAGCGTTATACTGAATTGGCCCTTTATTAATAACAGAGCCTCAATGCCAAAAATGAGCCAAGCCTCAACATGTGTGGAAATAAATGCTTATGCTTATAGCAATGTTATAAAAGGAAGTGAACTATCCAAAATTAGAATTGCAAAACTTGAACTAGAAAATAAAATAAAAAATTCTGCTTGATACAATTTTATTAAACAAGCAGTATATTGCTTGAGTACAAATACTTGACATACTGTATTTTCAATCATACCAATTAGGCCTATTAGGCAGGGCTCTCTTAGCATAAAGTTCACTCAAAGAACCCCTTTTTTTAAATCCTACCTAAAACACAGTGACCCTGACCTTTGACACCTTTTTTTTTTTTAAAGCAGAGATTTCCTTTACATTCCAAGCTCAATGTGTGTTTTATTTCTTCTCCTGAGGAGTATAGGCTTCTGTATAGAGCAGGAATATGTATTGGACTTTGTTTGTCCTTGTTATCTCAAAGGTTGAGGAAAGTCAACCTCAGTCTGTCATATAGTATGTTCCTGTATTGTTTCCATTGTATGCTCTGCAACCTTCACCGATTGCACAGAGATGTGGAATATATTCAGGTTTTCATAAGAAAAAAAAAGAAAGAAAGAGATAATAATAACAATAAAATTAAAAGCTACAACACCCCACAATTAAAAACAAAGAAGCATAGAACATATGCTAATTGCTTTGACTAAAGGTGATAATTTGGGTGAGAGATGGAAAACCCAATATTATACATAGCATTAATTGAAGGCAGGTAAGGGAACATTTTGCTAGCTTTAGAAAGTCAGTTATAGGGCCAAAGGATTTACATAATCATATCAGTCAACATAATTGTAGCTTTAAAGTGAGCCTGAACTCAAAAAGGTGAAGATTTGTTATGTTATAGAGAATATAAAGAAATGTAGATTAAGCCTAAACAGTACCCTAGAAATGTATCTTTTGTCTGGAATTCATTCTGAAAAACTGCAGTTTGCTTTCAGGTATGGGAGTGTGCCTAGGCACTCTGCAGCCTGGAGCCTTATAGCTGTATATCAGTTTAGTAAAGTTCGGACACTGCTGCCTCTGACTGCTAGACTTACTGGATTTGGAGTAGTGATGAGCCGAACACCCCCGGGTTCGGTTCGCACCAGAACCCGCGAACAGACCGAAAGTTCGCACGAACATTAGAACCCTATTAAATACAATGGATGCGAACGTTCGGATTCTAAAGTGCTAATTATAACGACTATTATCCATGTTATTGTCCGAAACAGAGTTTGGGAACCCGGGTTCTGCACCAGGGGACATGTATCAATGCAAAAAGAAGTTTTAAAAACGGACGTTTTCCGGGAGCAGTCATTTTAATGATGCATAAAGTGAAAAAAAAAAGTCAAATATTCCTTTAAATATTGTACCTGGGGGGTGTCTAAAGTATGCCTGTGAAGTGCCACGTGTTTCCCGTGTTTAGAACTGTCCCTGCACAAAATAACATTTCTAAAGGAAAAAAAGCCATTTAAAACTGCTTGCGGCTTTAACCACTTAACCACCGCTCACTGTATATATACGTCGGCAGAATGGCACCGACAGGCACAATCACGTAGAGTGTACGTGATTGCCTTTGTACAGTTGGGGGGTCCAATCGGACCCCCCTTCTGTACAGTGAGCGGTGGCTAAGTGTCCGGGAGCGTTCCGGGATGAGGGGGCAGCCATTCGTTTCTGGCCACCCCCTCGCGATCGCTCCCGGTGAATGGAAATGCCCCCTCTGTCTGTGTCAGACAGAGGAAGCAGGAGGAAGTGATGTCATCTCTGGTGCGGCGCTCACATATACCGAGCGCCGTACAAGAGAAGACATTCAGGTCAGTGCACATAACACTACACTGACACCAGGACACATAGGGACATAAATCGCCCCCCCAGGCCCCCCCAGACACCCCAGATCACCCCCCCCAGCCCCCAGTCACAGTGTCACTGATTGCAGTGACCATTTATTTAGTGATCACTGCAATCAGTGACATTTGTGACTGTAAAAGTGTCACCAAAGTTTAGTCTTAGGTCCAGTGTAGCCCCCTAACCCCCCCTAATAAAGGTTTAACCCCCTGATCACCCCCCAGATAACCCTTTCACCGCCTATCACCACTGTCGCTTAGCGATCATTTTTCTGATCGCTGTCTTAGCGTCAGTGATGCCGATCGGCAGCCAGTAATTTTTTTTAGGTTCGCCGCAGGTTTTTTAGCGTCAGGTACCCCAATATATTATCTAATAAAGGTTTAACCCCCTTGATCGCCCCCCAGGTAACCCTTTCACCCCTACACCACTGTCGCTAAGCAATTGTTTTTCTAAACGCTGTCTTAGTGTCGGTGATGCAGATCATAGCCAGTAATTTTTTTTAGGTTCACCGCATGTTTTTATAGCGTCAGGTACCCCAATATATTATCTAATAAAGGTTTAACCCCCTTGATCACCCCCCATGTAACCCTTTCACCCCCTATCACCACTGTCACTAAGCGATCGTTTTTCTAAACGCTGTCTTAGTGTCTGTGATGCAGATCGGTAGCCGGTAATTTTTTTTAGGTTCGCCGCAGGTTTTTATAGCGTCAGGTACCCCAATATATTATCTAATAAAGGTTTAACCCCCTTGATCGCCCCCCAGGTAACCCTTTCACCCCCTATCACCACTGTCGCTAAGCAATTGTTTTTCTAAACGCTGTCTTAGTGTCGGTGATGCAGATCGTAGCCAGTAATTTTTTTTAGGTTCGCCGCATGTTTTTATAGCGTCAGGTACCCCAATATATTATCTAATAAAGGTTTAACCCCCTTGATCGCCCCCCAGGTAACCCTTTCACCCCTTATCACCACTGTCACTAAGCAATTGTTTTTCTAAACGCTGTCTTAGTGTCTGTGATGCAGATCGGTAGCCGGTAATTTTTTTTAGGTTCGCCGCAGGTTTTTATAGCGTCAGGTACCCCCATATATTATCTAATAAAGGTTTTAACCCCCTGATTGCCCCTAGTTAACCCTTTCACCAGTGATCACCATATAAGTGTTACGGGTGACGCTGGTTAGTTAGTTTGCTTTTTATAGTGTCAGGGCACCCGCCGTGTATATAACCCAATAAAGGTTTAACCCCCTGATCGCCCGGCGGGTGATATCAATTAGGTTTTAGCGTCAGAGAGGGTCTGAGTCACACCCCAGGCAGCGTCAGGTTAGTGCCAGTAACGCTAACACCCACGCGTGAAGCATACACCCCCCTTAGTGGTATAGTATCTGAACAGATCAATATCTGATCTGATCAGATCTATACTAGCGTCCCCAGCAGTTTAGGGTTCCCAAAACGCAGTGTTAGCGGGATCAGCCCAGATACCTGCTGGCACCTGCGTTTTGCCCCTCCGTCCAGCCCAGGCCACCCAAGTGCAGTATCGATCGATCACTGTCACTTACAAAACAAAAACACACATAACTGCAGCGTTCGCAGAGACAGGCCTCATCCCTGCGACTCCAGTGCTGTAGGAGGTGATTTCACCACCACAGTTAAAAAAAGAAAACAAATATGCCGAAGCATTGGGGCAGTAGGGGCGGAGGAGCGATTTTGCTCCTAATGCCGCGTACATACGGTCGAAATTCCGACGGAGGCTTGCCCGTGGAAAAGTCCGACCATGTGTGTGCGGCATAACTTTTTTGCGGGAGGATGCCCCCATGCTTCGGCATATATAAATGGTGCGTGTATGCCCATCATTGGAAGTGGGTGGATGAAGGGCGGTATTCTAATGGTGGGCATACCCACCGATCAATCTCTTTTTTCGTTCAGCCAACTGGCTGCATGAAATAAAAAGATTACAATACATGTCCAACAAGGACCAGCAACGTACTGGTATGTTGCTGGACTTTGAATGTTTATACCAGAATGATGCCTGCGGGTTTAGGTATCATCTTGGTATCATTCTTTTCAGCCTGCGGCCGGCTTTCATGTAAAAGCAATCCTAGTGGCTAATTAGCCTCTGGACTGCTTTTACAAGCAGTGGGAGGGAATGCCCCCCCCCGGATATAAAAAGCGCCATTGGGAAATTGGGAAAGCATTTTATCACACCGATCTTGGTGTGGTCAGATGCTTTGAGGGCAGTGGAAAAATCTAGGGTCTAGAAAACCCCAGTTTTTTCAAAAAAAGAGTACCTGTCACTACCTATTGCTATCATAGGGGATATTTACATTCCCTGAGATAACAATAAAAATGCTAAAAAAAAAAAATACTTGGAAGGAACAATTTAAAAATAAAATAAAAAAGCAAAATTAATAATAAAAAAAAAAAGAAAAAAAAAAAAGCACCCCTGTCCTGCCCTGCTCTTGCCCAATGGCGAACGCAAGCGTCGGTCTGGCGTCATATATAAACAGCAATTGCACCATGCATGTGAGGTATCACCGCAAAGGTCAGATCGAGGGCAATCATTTTAGCAGTAGACCTCCTCTGTAAATCTACTGGGGTAACCTGTAAAGGCTTTTAAAAATGTATGTAGTTTGTCGCCAATGCGCGTTTGTGCGAAATTTTAAAGCATGTCGTGTTTGGTATCTATGTACTCGGCCTAAGATCATCTTTTTTATTTCATCAAACATTTGGGCAATATAGTGTGTTTTAGTGCATTAAAATTAAAAAAAGTGTATTTTTTAACCCAAAAAATGCGTTTGAAAAATCGCTGCGCAAATACTGTGTAGAAAAAAAAAATGCAACACCCACCATTTTAATCTGTAGGGCCTTTGCTTTAAAAATATATATAATGTTTGGGGGTTCAACATAATTTTCTTGCAAAAAAAAAATGTTTTCATGTAAACAAAAAGTGTCAAAAAGGGCTTTGTCTTCAAGTGGTTAGAAGAGTGGATGTAAGCTTCCTAATGTTGTGTATAAAATGCCAGAACAGCTCAAAACCCCCCCAAATGACCCCATTTTGGAAAGTAGACACCCCAAGCTATATACTGAGAGGCATGTCGAGTCCATGGAACATTTTATATGTTGACACAAGTTGCGGAAAAACGACAATTTTTTTTTTTTTTTTTGCACAAAGTTGTCTCTAAATGATATATTGCTCAAACATGCCATGGGCATATGTGGAATTACACCCCAAAATACATTCTGTTGCTTCTCCTGAGTACGGGGATATCACATGTGTGAGACTTTTTGGGAGCCTAGCCACGTACGGGACCCCAAAAACCAAGCACCGCCTTCAGGCTTTCTAAGGGTGTAAATTTTTGATTTCACTTCTCACTGCCTATCACAGTTTCGGAGGCCATGGAATGCCCAGATAGCACAAAACCCCCCCAAATGACCCCATTTTGGAAAGTAGACACCCCAAGCTATTTGCTGAGAGGTATTGTGAGTATTTTGCAGATCTCGCTTTTTGTCACAAAGTTTTGAAAATTGAAAAAAAAAAAATATATATATATATATTTTCTTTCTTCATTTTCAAAAACAAATGAGAGCTGTAAAATACTCGCTATTCCTCTCAGCAAATAGCTTGGGGTGTCTATATTCCAAAATGGGATCATTTGGGGGGGTTTTGTGCGATTTTGGCATTTTATGGCCTTCGAAACTGTGATAGGTAGTGAGGAGTGAAATCAAAAATTTGTGCCTAGAAATCCAGAAGGCGGTGCTTGGTTTTCGGGGTCCCGTACGCGGCTAGGCTCCTAAAAAGTCCCACACATGTGGTATCCCCATACTCAGGAGAAGCTGAAAAATGTATTTTGGGGTGTAATTCCACATATAACCATGGCATGTGTGAGCAATATATCATTTAGTGACAACTTTTTGTAATTTTTTTTTTTGTCATTATTCAATCACTTGGGACAAAAAAAATATATTCAATGGGCTCAACAGGCTTCTCAGCAATTTCCTTGGGGTGTCTACTTTCTAAAATGGGGTCATTTGGGGGGGGGTTTGTGCTATTTTGGCATTTTATGGCCTTCGAAACTGTGATAGGTAGTGAGGAGTGAAATCAAAAATTTGCGCCCTTAGAAATCCTGAAGGGTCATTTGGGGGGGTTTTGTTCTGCCCTGTCATTTTAGCACCTCAAGAAATGAGATAGGCAGTCATAAATTTAAAGCTGTGTAAATTTCAGAAAATGTACCCTAGTTTGTAAACTCTATAACTTTTGCGCAAACCAATAAATATACGCTTATTGACATTTTTTTTACTAAAAACATGTGGCTGAATACATTTTGGCCTAAATGTATGATTACAATTGAGTTTATTCGATTTTTCTTATAACAAAAAGTAGAAAATATCATTTTTTTTCAAAATTTTCGGTCTTTTTCCGTTTATATCGCAAAAAATAAAAATCGCAGAGGCAATCAAATACCATTAAAAGAAAGCTCTATTTGTGGGAAGAAAAGGACGCAAATTTCGTTTGGGTACAACATTGCATGTCCGCACAATTTACAGTTAAAGCAGCGCAGTGCAAAATTCTGAATTCACCTCTGGTCCTTTAGCTACCAAATGGTCCGGGGCTTAAGTGGTTAATGCAATGTCTGGTCCCGGTAATATGGATGAAAATCTTTAGGAAAAATGGCATAGCTACCCCATCAACCCCCCCCCCCCTACCCCAGCCCATTACCAGCCCCTTTGGGTCTTGTAAGGATATTAAGGGGAACCCCGCACACAAAATAAAAAAGGCCCTATATACTCTGAACAGCCGTATACAGGCGGTGCATACAAGACAGGGACTGTAGGTTTGTTCTTATGTAGAATCTGTTTGTAATTTTGAACAGCTGCATTGTTTAAGTGTAGCTCCATGCCAAATTCCTTTTTTTTAGCTTTTTGGAAAACATAGGGAACGGTTATCACCCCTGTCACATTTTTTTTGCTGTCTGTGCCCCTGTTCAGAACATTTCACCTCACTTTGCGTCCCAATGACAACTGTTTTTGAAATGTGGTGTTTTTATTGAAACAAGGATTGGTGATAAAGCATCAGTAGAGAGGAGACACTTTTCTCCCATATTAATTCTTACAGGAGAGAATTTTCCTTCCAAGGGGTAGATTTCCTCTCACTTCCTGTTGTCTTCTTCCGTTTGCAAGTAGTAGTCGTTTGTAAGTTGGATGTTTGAAAGTAGGGACCTGCCGTATATACTCTGCAGAAATTGGCCCCTTAGGTGTTGGTGTTGGCACAACACTGAAAGCACTCACAGTTATTCTTGGTGGGTGCTGGAACGCCCTGCTGTCAACTATTATATCAGGAATTGTAATAACATATAATTGTTGATCAGTGGTAGTAAAAATTGGGCCTTTGATAGTGGTGCTGGTGCCACAACACTGTAAGGCCTGACAGTTACTCTTGGTGGGCGCAGCAATGGGCCCTGCTGTGAATTATTAGATCAATAATTATAATTGCATGCCCCTGTTGAGAAGGGGCTGAAAAATTGGGCCTTTGGTGGTGGTGGTGGTGGTGATGGTGGTGCTGGTGCCACAACACTGTAAGGCCTGACAGTTACTCTTGGTGGGCGCAGCAATGGGCCCTGCTGTGAATTATTCGATCAATAATTATAATTGCATGCCCCTGTTGAACAGGGGCTGAAAAATTAGGCCTTTGGTGGTGGTGGTGGTGGTGATGGTGGTGCTGGTGCCACAACACTGTAAGGCCTGACAGTTACTCTTGGTGGGCGCAGCAATGGGCCCTGCTGTGAATTATTAGATCAATAATTATAATTGCATGCCCCTGTTGAACAGGGGCTGAAAAATTGGGCCTTAGGCACTGGTGGCACAACACTGCAACCCCTCACAGATACTGTACTTGGAGCACAGCAATGAGGCCTGTTGCAAAGTATTGCATCAAAAATTTTTATTACACGCCCCTGTTAAACAGGGGCTGAAAAATTGGGCCTTAGCCACTGGTGGCGTCACCCATAAACCAAAATGATCTTCCAAGCTATCATCATTAATCGTATCATTGAGGAGGAGGAGGAGGATAGCCAGTCAACATAACAGCACAGGCACTCAGCATCAGCATCAGTCTTGAAGGGATGTGACATTTTAAAATCAATTAGTCTGTTATATCAGCATCAGGTGTGTGGTAGCTGGTGGTGATCCAAGACTGGTTCATCTTGATGAAAGTCAGTCGATCAACCGAGTCGGTGGACAGGCGCACCCTGTGATCCGTGACAAATCCTCCAGCAGCACTGAATGTGCGTTCTGAAAGAACGCTGGATGCAGGACAGGCCAGTAGCTCAATTGCATACTGTGCAAGCTCTGGCCAGTGATCCATCCTCAAGACCCAGTAAGCCAGAGGATTTTCGGTGGGGAAGGTGTCCAAGTCTGACCTTGCCCCTAGGTATTCCTGCACCATGTATATCAGACGCTGGCGATGGTTGCTGGAACCGATCATACTTTGGGGCTGGGGACTAAAGAATTGTCTGAACGCATCGGTCAGACGGCCACCTTCCCCACCGCTCCTTCTTTGACTGCCCGAAGCCTCAGCAACTCGTTGTCCAGGACCAGGAGTTTGTAACCTCCCAGTCTCTGGGAACGCGTTGCACAGACCTTTCTGCAAGGCCTCCCGGAGTTGTCTCATCCTCTGCTCCCTCTGCGACGGTAAGATAAGGTCCGCAACCTTACCCTTGTACCATGGATCAAGGAGAGTGGCCAGCCAGTAATGGTCCCTCTCCTTGATCCGAAGAATACGAGGATCCTTCCGCAGACTTTGCAGGATCAGGGAGGCCATGCAGCGTAGGTTAGCTGAGGCATTCAGTCCGGAGTCCTCTGGGTCACTAAGGACGACATGATCCGCAGCCACCTCCTCCCAGCCACGTACAAGTCCACTGGTTTCTTGGGACTGTAAATCATCCCTAAAAGACTGCTGCTGATGATGCTGAGTGCCAGCCTCCACCTCCATGCTGACACAATCCTCCTCCTCCTCCTCCTCTTCCTGTGCGATGGGTGGGACAGAAGGAACACTGTCTGGGTAAAGGGGGCCTTGAGAGGCAAGGAAGTCCTCCTCTTCCTGCCTCTGTTCTGCCTCAAGTGCCCTGTCCATTATTCCACGCAGCGTGTGCTCCAACAGGTGGACAAGAGGTACAGTGTCACTGATGCATGCACTGTCACTGCTCACCATCCTCGTGGCCTCCTCAAATGGTGCCAGGACAGTGCATGCATCCCTGATCATGCCCCATGGCGTGGTGAAAAAAACCCGAGCTCCCCTGACCCTGTCCTGGTGCCGTAGTCGCACAGGTACTCATTGATGGCCCTCTGCTGCATGTGCAGCCGCTGCAGCATGGCCAACGTTGAGTTCCACCTGGTGGGCATGTCACATATAAGGCGGTTCTTGGGCAGGTTCAACTCCCTTTGCAGCTCAGCCAGGCGAGCACTGGCATTATAAGATCTGCGGAAATGCACACAGACTTTCCTGGCCTGCCTCAGGACATCCTGTAAGCCCGGGTACCTGCCCAAGAACCGCTGCACCACCAGGTTAAGGACGTGAGCCATACAGGGCACATGGGTCAGTTGTCCCTGTCGGAGGGCGGAGAGGAGGTTGGTGCCATTGTCGCAAACCACCATTCCTGGCTTAAGCTGGCGTGGCGTCAACCACCTCTCGGCCTGCCCCTGCAGAGAAGACAGGACCTCTGCACCCAGTGTGGCTCCTGTCCCCCAAACACACCAGCGCAAGCACGGCATGGCATCTTTTTGCCTGCGTACTTGCGTAGCCCCTTGAACGCCTACGGAGCACCGCTGGTTCCGAGGACAAACCACAGGAAGAGGCCATGGAGGAAGAAGAAGAGGAGGGGGTGGAGGAGAGAGGTGTGTCACAACCAGTAGTAGCATTTTAGAGGCGTGGCGGTGGAACAACCTCCAACACTACTGCACCTTGTCCTGCATCCTTCCCAGCTGCCAAAAGAGTGACCCAATGGGCCGTGAAAGAAAGGTAACGTCCCTGTCCATGCCTGCTTGACCATGAGTCAGCGGTAATATGCACCTTACCGCTGACCGCCCTGTCCAGCGAGGCCAAGACATTGCCTTCCACATGCCTGTAGAGAGCCGGAATCGCCTTCCGTGCGAAAAAGTGGCGTTTGGGAACCTGCCACTGAGGAACCGCACATTGCACAAACTCACGGAAGGGGGCCGAGTCTACCAACTGAAAAGGCAGCAGTTGAAGCGCTAGCAATTTAGCCAAGCTAGCATTCAACCGCTGGGCATGTGGATGGCTGGGAGTGAACTTCTTTCGACGGTCCAGCAGCTGGGGCAGGGAAATTTGCCTGCTAGAATCGGACGTTGGTGTACTGCTAGCAGAGTGCCCGCAAGTACTTGGCTGTGACAGACCTAATTCTACACCTTCATTCCTCTCAGAGCAGGTTTCAGAGAGGAGTGAAGGTATAGTGGGGTTGGAGATCCCAGCTGATGCGGTGCAAGAAGAGGTCAGCTTTGTTCTTTGGTGTGGGTCTTTAAGGTAGGCTTGCCAACGAGCTGCATGGCAGGTCAACATATGTCTGATCAAGCATGTGGTGCCCAAGCGGCTGATGTTTTGGCCACGCGATATACGCTTGAGACATATGTTGCAAACAGCAGCTGTGCGATCTGATGCACTCGCCTCAAAAAAGGCCCACACCAAAGAACTTTTTGAATGACGGGCAGAGGCAGCGCCCTGCACAGGCGGAGCTCTGCGGTGTGATTCCGTCGGTGTGCTGCCCATACGCTGGCCACTCAAGGGCATCCTGCCTCTTTGGAGATGTGCCTCCTCCTCATCCTCCTCCTCCTCCTCTCTCCTATTAGGCACCCACGTGGAGTCAGTGACCTCATCATCCCCTCCCTCCCCATCACTGGAGCCAATCTGGCAGTATGCTGCAGCTGCTGGAGCATGACTGCCAGATTGGTGTCCTTCTTGAGCATCCCCTCTCTCTGCTCTCACGCTACTGCCTTCCTCTAGCTGGGTATCATCATCAGATCCTTCGAAACGCTGGGCATCCTCCTGGAGCATGTACCCAACACTGTGCTCAAACAGTTCAGGGGACTCCTCAGAAGGAGGACATGGTGGGTCTAGGGAAGGATTGACTAATGAAGATAATGATACCAGAGAAGAGGACGCTTTGGCAGCTGCTTTGCCAGTACCCTGAGCCTGGGTGAGAGAGAATGAGGAGGATGAGGTGGGCTTGGTCATCCACTCTACCAAGTCATCGGCATGATGTGGCTCAACATGTCCAGCTGCCGAAAAGAAGGACAAGCATGTCCCATGGCCATGTGCTGATGACAATGCACCGCGTCCACGACCAGCACTGTTGCCCCCAGACACAGAGCCTGCTTGCCCTCTTTTTTTGCCTCCTGACTGTCTGCCTCTCCTTGTTTGCCTTCCAGACATTTTAATGGATGGCCTGCAGGGAGATGGGAAAAAGAGCAATAAGGGCTACCTTTAGGTGTATACTGTGCAGGAGGCTTAGCAACAATGACACTGACACTGTCCCCTGCCTATCCTTCTCTGTCCCTAAACACAAGGATTTGCAATATGCTTCAGCAAGATTGCTTTAGCACAGAACAGCACACTGACAGTTTCCCTCACTGTCCTTCTCTGTCCCTACAAACAAGATTTAGCACAGAATATCACACTGATAGTTTCCACGAGTGTCCTTCTCTGTCCCTAAACTCAAGGATTTCAAATATGGTTCAGCAAAATTGGTTTAGAACAGAATAGCACACTGTCAGTTTCACTCACTGTACCTCTCTGTCCCTAAACTCAAGGATTTCAAATATGGTTCAGCAAAATTGCTTTAGAACAGAATAGCACACTGTCAGTTTCACTCACTGTACCTCTCTGTCCCTAAACTCAAGGATTTCAAATATGGTTCAGCAAAATTGCTTTAGAACAGAATAGCACACTGTCAGTTTCACTCACTGTACCTCTCTGTCCCTACAAACAAGATTTAGCACAGAATAGCACACTGATAGTTTCCACGGGTGTCCTTCTCTGTCCCTAAACTCAAGGATTTCAAATATGGTTCAGCAAAATTGGTTTAGAACAGAATAGCACACTGTCAGTTTCACTCACTGTACCTCTCTGTCCCTAAACTCAAGGATTTCAAATATGGTTCAGCAAAATTGCTTTAGAACAGAATAGCACACTGTCAGTTTCACTCACTGTACCTCTCTGTCCCTAAACTCAAGGATTTCAAATATGGTTCAGCAAAATTGCTTTAGAACAGAATAGCACACTGTCAGTTTCACTCACTGTACCTCTCTGTCCCTACAAACAAGATTTAGCACAGAATAGCACACTGATAGTTTCCACGAGTGTCCTTCTCTGTCCCTAAACTCAAGGATTTCAAATATGGTTCAGCAAAATTGGTTTAGAACAGAATAGCACACTGACACTTTCCCTCACTGTCCTACTCTGTCCCTCCCTACAAACAAGATTCAGCACAGAATAGCACACTGATAGTTTCCACGAGTGTCCTTCTCTGTCCCTAAACTCAAGGATTTCAAATATGGTTCAGCAAAATTGGTTTAGAACAGAATAGCACACTGACACTTTCCCTCACTGTCCTACTCTGTCCCTACAAACAAGATTTAGCACAGAATAGCACACTGATAGTTTCCACGAGTGTCCTTCTCTGTCCCTAAACTCAAGGATTTCAAATATGGTTCAGCAAAATTGGTTTAGAACAGAATAGCACACTGACACTTTCCCTCACTGTCCTACTCTGTCCCTCCCTACAAACAAGATTTAGCACAGAATAGCACACTGATAGTTTCCACGAGTGTCCTTCTCTGTCCCTAAACTCAAGGATTTCAAATATGGTTCAGCAAAATTGGTTTAGAACAGAATAGCACACTGACACTTTCCCTCACTGTCCTACTCTGTCCCTACAAACAAGATTTAGCACAGAATAGCACACTGATAGTTTCCACGAGTGTCCTTCTCTGTCCCTAAACTCAAGGATTTCAAATATGGTTCAGCAAAATTGGTTTAGAACAGAATAGCACACTGACACTTTCCCTCACTGTCCTACTCTGTCCCTCCCTACAAACAAGATTTAGCACAGAATAGCACACTGATAGTTTCCACGAGTGTCCTTCTCTGTCCCTAAACTCAAGGATTTCAAATATGGTTCAGCAAAATAGGTTTAGAACAGAATAGCACACTGACACTTTCCCTCACTGTCCTACTCTGTCCCTCCCTACAAACAAGATTTAGCACAGAATAGCACACTGATAGTTTCCACGAGTGTCCTTCTCTGTCCCTAAACTCAAGGATTTCAAATATGGTTCAGCAAAATTGGTTTAGAACAGAATAGCACACTGACACTTTCCCTCACTGTCCTACTCTGTCCCTCCCTACAAACAAGATTTAGCACAGAATAGCACACTGATAGTTTCCACAAGTGTCCTTCTCTGTCCCTAAACTCAAGGATTTCAAATATGGTTCAGCAAGATTGGTTTAGAACAGAATAGCACACTGTCAGTTTCACTCACTGTCCTACTCTGTCCCTACAAACAAGATTTAGCACAGAATAGCACACTGATAGTTTCCACGAGTGTCCTTCTCTGTCCCTAAACTCAAGGATTTCAAATATGGTTCAGCAAAATTGGTTTAGAACAGAATAGCACACTGACACTTTCCCTCACTGTCCTACTCTGTCCCTCCCTACAAACAAGATTTAGCACAGAATAGCACACTGATAGTTTCCACGAGTGTCCTTCTCTGTCCCTAAACTCAAGGATTTCAAATATGGTTCAGCAAAATTGGTTTAGAACAGAATAGCACACTGACACTTTCCCTCACTGTCCTACTCTGTCCCTCCCTACAAACAAGATTTAGCACAGAATAGCACACTGATAGTTTCCACGAGTGTCCTTCTCTGTCCCTAAACTCAAGGATTTCAAATATGGTTCAGCAAAATTGGTTTAGAACAGAATAGCACACTGACACTTTCCCTCACTGTCCTACTCTGTCCCTCCCTACAAACAAGATTTAGCACAGAATAGCACACTGATAGTTTCCACGAGTGTCCTTCTCTGTCCCTAAACTCAAGGATTTCAAATATGGTTCAGCAAAATTGGTTTAGAACAGAATAGCACACTGACACTTTCCCTCACTGTCCTACTCTGTCCCTCCCTACAAACAAGATTTAGCACAGAATAGCACACTGATAGTTTCCACGAGTGTCCTTCTCTGTCCCTAAACTCAAGGATTTCAAATATGGTTCAGCAAAATTGGTTTAGAACAGAATAGCACACTGACACTTTCCCTCACTGTCCTACTCTGTCCCTCCCTACAAACAAGATTTAGCACAGAATAGCACACTGATAGTTTCCACGAGTGTCCTTCTCTGTCCCTAAACTCAAGGATTTCAAATATGGTTCAGCAAAATTGGTTTAGAACAGAATAGCACACTGACACTTTCCCTCACTGTCCTACTCTGTCCCTCCCTACAAACAAGATTTAGCACAGAATAGCACACTGATAGTTTCCACGAGTGTCCTTCTCTGTCCCTAAACTCAAGGATTTCAAATATGGTTCAGCAAAATTGGTTTAGAACAGAATAGCACACTGACACTTTCCCTCACTGTCCTACTCTGTCCCTCCCTACAAACAAGATTTAGCACAGAATAGCACACTGATAGTTTCCACGAGTGTCCTTCTCTGTCCCTAAACTCAAGGATTTCAAATATGGTTCAGCAAGATTGGTTTAGAACAGAATAGCACACTGTCAGTTTCACTCACTGTCCTACTCTGTCCCTACAAACAAGATTTAGCACAGAATAGCACACTGACACTTTCCCTCACTGTACCTCTCTGTCCCTAAACTCAAGGATTTCAAATATGGTTCAGTAAGATTGGTTTAGAACAGAATAGCACACTGTCAGTTTCACTCACTGTCCTACTCTGTCCCTACAAACAAGATTTAGCACAGAATAGCACACTGACACTTTCCCTCACTGTACCTCTCTGTCCCTAAACTCAAGGATTGAAAATATGGTTCAGCAAGATTGGTTTAGAACAGAATAGCACACTGACACTTTCCCTCACTGTACCTCTCTGTCCCTACAAACAAGGTTTAGCACAGAATAACACACTGACACTCTCCCTACCTATCCTTATTTGTCCCTAAACACAAGGAATCCAGGATTAGTAAAGGAAAAAAAATGACACTGTCCCTGCCTATGCTTCTCTTTCCCTGCTCCGGAACACACTACACAAGGCCGCCGCGCTGGCGGCCTTTTATAGTGTGGGGCGTGTACTAAACCCCCTCAGCAATAATTGGCCACAGGCATCCTGCCTGTGGCCAATCATTGCTCTCCTCGCTGCCGGCGCTGTGATTGGCCAAGCATGCGGGGTCACAGTGCATGCTTGGCCAATCACAGCGCCTGGATGACACTGCGATGGCGTAGTGCATTGTGGGCTGTTCGCGTCACTCGAATTTGGCGCGAACGGCCCAAATCGTTCAATCTTCGTCGAACGATCGAACAGCCAATGTTCGAGTCGAACGTATGTTCGACTCGAACACGAAGCTCATCCCTAATTTGGAGTAAGATTTGGTGGTGTCACTGTTTTTATGCTCACGGTTCTCTTTGCTGGAGGCTCTGACTTGAGGAAACAAAGCCCTACCTCTACCAAGATGGCTACTTTCACACAGAGACATGGTTCAGAATAAGGCATGGTAAGTCAGTAATGAGGAAGGATCAGCTGCAAAAAGACCATAGGCTATATTGGCGACTAGGGATGGGCCCGGTGCTCGATTCGAACCCATGTTCGAATCGAGCACCGGGCGTTCGCTCGCTCGTCGAGCCCAGAACTATTTGGGCCGTTCGCATCACATTCGTGTTATGCGAGCGGCCCCGCAATGCATTGCGGCCGGCGCGGCCGGCGCAGTGCATTGCTGGCTGATGATTGGCCAAGCATGCACTGTGACCCCGCATGCTTGGCCAATCACAGCGCCCGAAACTCGGAGAGCAATAATTGGCTACAGGCAGGACGCCTGTAGCCAATTACAGCTCAGGGGCTTTAGTACATGCCCCACCATTTAAAAGGCCGCCACGCCATCGGCCCCGGTCACATGAGTTCCGGCTTTAGGAGAGATCAGTCTGCTGATTCTGTCTTTGCTTGATACTGAAAGATTTGCTCTTCTTTGCTAAACCATTGGCTATTTCTTTGCTAAACCATTGCTACCTAAGTCATTGATCGTTCATTGCTGCTGATTGCACAGTTAGCGTGTTATTAGCTGCTGCTGGGGATTAGTCTGGTGCGTGCTTACTGTTAGTACAGTATTGCAGTAGTACCAACCGCAGTGCTGTTAGCACAGCATTGCACCCCAACAGCACCCATAGGACTTCTAGTGTGTTAGTGGCAGCAAACAGAGCTCCTATATTTTCTTCTCAGCAGCACCCATAGGACTTCTAGTGTGTTAGTGGCAGCAAACAGAGCTCCTATATTTTCTTCTCAGCAGCACCCATAGGACTTCTAGTGTGTTAGTGGCATCACACAGAGCTCCTATATTTTCTTCTCAGCAGCACCCATAGGACTTCTAGTTTGTTAGTGGCAGCAAACAGAGCTCCTATATTTTCTTCTCAGCAGCACCCATAGGACTTCTAGTGTGTTAGTGGCATCACACAGAGCTCCTATATTTTCATCTCAGAAGCACCCATAGGACTTCTAGTGTGTTAGTGGCAGCAAACAGAGCTCCTATATTTTCTTCTCAGCAGCACCCATAGGACTTCTAGTGTGTTAGTGGCATCACACAGAGCTCCTATATTTTCTTCTCAGCAGCACCCATAGGACTTCTAGTGTGTTAGTGGCAGCAAACAGAGCTCCTATATTTTCTTCTCAGCAGCACCCATAGGACTTCTAATGTGTTAGTGGCATCACACAGAGTTCCTATATTTTCATCTCAGAAGCACCCATAGGACTTCTAGTGTGTTAGTGGCATCACACAGAGCTCCTATATTTTCTTCTCAGAAGCACCCATAGGACTTCTAGTGTGTTAGTGGCAGCAAACAGAGCTCCTATATTTTCTTCTTAGCAGCACCCATAGGACTTCTAATGTGTTAGTGGCATCACACAGAGTTCCTATATTTTCATCTCAGAAGCACCCATAGGACTTCTAGTGTGTTAGTGGCATCACACAGAGCTCCTATATTTTCTTCTCAGAAGCACCCATAGGACTTCTAGTGTGTTAGTGGCAGCAAACAGAGCTCCTATATTTTCTTCTCAGCATCACCCATAGGACTTCTAGTGTGTTAGTGGCATCACACAGAGCTCCTATATTTTCATCTCAGAAGCACCCATAGGACTTCTAGTGTGTTAGTGGCATCACACAGAGCTCCTATATTTTCTTCTCAGCAGCACCCATAGGACTTCTAGTGTGTTAGTGGCAGCAAACAGAGCTCCTATATTTTCTTCTCAGCAGCACCCATAGGACTTCTAGTGTGTTAGTGGCATCACACAGAGCTCCTATATTTTCTTCTCAGCAGCACCCATAGGACTTCTAGTGTGTTAGTGGCAGCAAACAGAGCTCCTATATTTTCTTCTCAGCAGCACCCATAGGACTTCTAGTGTGTTAGTGGCATCACACAGAGTTCCTATATTTTCATCTCAGAAGCACCCATAGGACTTCTAGTGTGTTAGTGGCATCACACAGAGCTCCTATATTTTCTTCTCAGCAGCACCCATAGGACTTCTAGTGTGTTAGTGGCATCACACAGAGCTCCTATATTTTCATCTCAGAAGCACCCATAGGACTTCTAGTGTGTTAGTGGCATCACACAGAGCTCCTATATTTTCTTCTCAGCAGCACCCATAGGACTTCTAGTGTGTTAGTGGCAGCAAACAGAGCTCCTATATTTTCTTCTCAGCAGCACCCATAGGACTTCTAGTGTGTTAGTGGCATCACACATAGCTCCTATATTTTCTTCTCAGCAGCACCCATAGGACTTCTAGTGTGTTAGTGGCATCACACAGAGCTCCTATATTTTCTTCTCAGCAGCACCCATAGGACTTCTAGTGTGTTAGTGGCATCACACAGAGCTCCTATATTTTCATCTCAGAAGCACCCATAGGACTTCTAGTGTGTTAGTGGCATCACACAGAGCTCCTATATTTTCTTCTCAGCAGCACCCATAGGACTTCTAGTGTGTTAGTGGCAGCAAACAGAGCTCCTATATTTTCTTCTCAGCAGCACCCATAGGACTTCTAGTGTGTTAGTGGCATCACACAGAGCTCCTATATTTTCTTCTCAGCAGCACCCATAGGACTTCTAGTGTGTTAGTGGCAGCAAACAGAGCTCCTATATTTTCTTCTCAGCAGCACCCATAGGACTTCTAGTGTGTTAGTGGCATCACACAGAGCTCCTATATTTTCTTCTCAGCAGCACCCATAGGACTTCTAGTGTGTTAGTGGCAGCAAACAGAGCTCCTATATTTTCTTCTCAGCAGCACCCATAGGACTTCTAGTGTGTTAGTGGCATCACACAGAGCTCCTATATTTTCTTCTCAGCAGCACCCATAGGACTTCTAGTGTGTTAGTGGCAGCAAACAGAGCTCCTAGATTTTCTTCTCAGCAGCACCCATAGGACTTCTAGTGTGTTAGTGGCATCACACAGAGTTCCTATATTTTCATCTCAGAAGCACCCATAGGACTTCTAGTGTGTTAGTGGCATCACACAGAGCTCCTATATTTTCTTCTCAGCAGCACCCATAGGACTTCTAGTGTGTTAGTGGCATCACACAGAGCTCCTATATTTTCATCTCAGAAGCACCCATAGGACTTCTAGTGTGTTAGTGGCATCACACAGAGCTCCTATATTTTCTTCTCAGCAGCACCCATAGGACTTCTAGTGTGTTAGTGGCAGCAAACAGAGCTCCTATATTTTCTTCTCAGCAGCACCCATAGGACTTCTAGTGTGTTAGTGGCATCACACAGAGCTCCTATATTTTCTTCTCAGCAGCACCCATAGGACTTCTAGTGTGTTAGTGGCAGCAAACAGAGCTCCTATATTTTCTTCTCAGCAGCACCCATAGGACTTCTAGTGTGTTAGTGGCATCACACAGAGCTCCTATATTTTCATCTCAGAAGCACCCATAGGACTTCTAGTGTGTTAGTGGCATCACACAGAGCTCCTATATTTTCTTCTCAGCAGCACCCATAGGACTTCTAGTGTGTTAGTGGCAGCAAACAGAGCTCCTATATTTTCATCTCAGAAGCACCCATAGGACTTCTAGTGTGTTAGTGGCATCACACAGAGCTCCTATATTTTCATCTCAGAAGCACCCATAGGACTTCTAGTGTGTTAGTGGCATCACACATAGCTCCTATATTTTCTTCTCAGCAGCACCCATAGGACTTCTAGTGTGTTAGTGGCATCACACAGAGCTCCTATATTTTCTTCTCAGCAGCACCCATAGGACTTCTAGTGTGTTAGTGGCATCACACAGAGCTCCTATATTTTCATCTCAGAAGCACCCATAGGACTTCTAGTGTGTTAGTGGCATCACACAGAGCTCCTATATTTTCATCTCAGAAGCACCCATAGGACTTCTAGTGTGTTAGTGGCATCACACATAGCTCCTATATTTTCTTCTCAGCAGCACCCATAGGACTTCTAGTGTGTTAGTGGCATCACACAGAGCTCCTATATTTTCTTCTCAGCAGCACCCATAGGACTTCTAGTGTGTTAGTGGCATCACACAGAGCTCCTATATTTTCATCTCAGAAGCACCCATAGGACTTCTAGTGTGTTAGTGGCATCACACAGAGCTCCTATATTTTCTTCTCAGCAGCACCCATAGGACTTCTAGTGTGTTAGTGGCAGCAAACAGAGCTCCTATATTTTCTTCTCAGCAGCACCCATAGGACTTCTAGTGTGTTAGTGGCATCACACAGAGCTCCTATATTTTCTTCTCAGCAGCACCCATAGGACTTCTAGTGTGTTAGTGGCATCACACAGAGCTCCTATATTTTCATCTCAGAAGCACCAATAGGACTTCTAGTGTGTTAGTGGCAGCAAACAGAGCTCCTATATTTTCTTGTCAGCAGCACACATAGTACCTATAGTGTGTTAGTGTCAGCACCCATAGGACCTACAGTGTGTTGTGAGCACACATAGGAGTTCTATTTTTTATACTATATACACTACCGACTACAATGGCTGGAAGACCGCCAAGGAGAGGCAGAGCGTGCCGAGGCAAGAACACAGGGCAGGCAGGCTCTGTTTCTAGAGACAACAGTGCTGGCCGTGGACGTGGTCGTGCATCGTCATCAGCACGTGGCCATGGGACACGCTTGTCTTTGTTTTCGGCAGCTGGACATGTGGAGCCGCATCATGCCGAAGGCTTGGTAGAATGGATGACCAAGCCCTCCTCATCCTCCTCATCCTCTCTCACCCAGGCTCAGGGTACTGGCAGAGCAGCTGCCAACGCGTACTCAATGGCATCATCAGCCACCCCTTCCCTAGACCCACCATGTCCTCCTGAGGAGTCCCCCGAACTGTTTGAGCACAGTGTTGGGTACATGCTCCAGGAGGATGCCCAACGATTCGAAGGCTCGGATGATGATACCCAGCTTGAGGAAGTCAGTAGTGTGCGCGCAGAGAGAGGGGATGCTGAAGGACAGCAATCTGGCAGTAGTGTTCCACCAGCTGTAGCCTACTGCCAGGTTTGCTCTAGTGGTGAAGAGGGAGGGGATGATGAGGTCACTGACTCCACGTGGGTGCCTGAAGGGAGAGAGGAGGAGGAGGAGGAGGATGCAGCGTCACATGTCCAACGAGGCAGGATGCCCCCTGGAGGCCAGCTAGAGGCCAGCACAGCAACTGTACCACACCGCAGAGCTCCGCCTGTGCAGGGCGCTGCCTCTGCACGTTATCACAAAAGTTCTTTGGTGTGGGCCTTTTTTGAGACGAGTGCATCAGATCGCACCACTGCTATTTGCAATATTTGTCTCAAGCGTATCTCGCGTGGCCAAAACATCAGCCGCTTGGGCACCACAAGCATGAGCAGACATATGTCGACCTGCCATGCAGCTCGTTGGCAAGCACACATAAAAGACCCACACCAAAGAACAAAGCGGACCTCTCCTTGCTCCTCATCAGCTGGGATCTCCATCCCCACTATATCTTCAGTCCTCTCTGAAAGCTGCTCTGAGAGGACTGAAGGTGTAGAATTAGGTGTGTCACAACCAAGTACTTGCAGTACACCGACGTCCGATTGTAGCAGGCAAATTTCCCTGCCCCAGCTGCTGGACCGTCGAAAGAAGTATACTCCCAGCCATCCACATGCCCAGCGGTTGAATGCTAGCTTGGCTAAATTGCTAGCACTTCAACTGCTGCCTTTTCAGTTGATAGACTCGGCCCCCTTCCGTGAGTTTGTTCAATGTGCGGTTCCTCAGTGGCAGGTTCCCAAACGCCACTTTTTCTCACGGAAGGCGATTCCGTCTCTCTACTGGCATGTGGAAGGCAATGTCCATGCCTCGCTGGACAGGGCGGTCAGCGGTAAGGTGCATATTACCGCTGACTCATGGTCCAGCAGGCATGGACAGGGACGTTATCTTTCTTTCACGGCCCATTGGGTCACTCTATTGGCAGCTGGGAGGGATGCAGGACAAGGTGCAGTAGTGTTGGAGGTTGTTCCGCCACCACGCCTCCAAAATGCTACTACTGGTTGTGACACACCTCTCTCCTCCACCCCCTCCTCTTCTTCTTCCTCCATGTCCTCTTCGAGTGCTCTGTCCTCGGAACCAGCGGTGCTCCGTAGGCGTACAAGGGGCTACGCGAGTACGCAGGCAAAAAGATGCCATGCCGTGCTTGCGCTGGTGTGTTTGGGGGACAGGAGCCACACTGGGCCAGAGGTTCTGGCAGCTCTGCAGGGGCAGGCCGAGAGGTGGTTGACGCCACGCCAGCTTAAGCCAGGAATGGTCGTTTCTGATAATGGCACCAACCTCCTCTCCGCCCTGCGACAGGGGCAGCTCACCCATGTGCCCTGTATGGCGCACTATGGTGCAGCGGTTCTTGGGCAGGTTCCCAGGCTTACAGGATGTCCTGAGGCAGGCCAGGAAAGTCTGTGTGCATTTCCGCCGATCTTATAATGCCAGTGCTCGGCTGACTGAGCTGCAAAAGGAGCTGAACCTGCCCAAGAACCGCCTAATATGTGACATGCCCACCAGGTGGAACTCAACGTTGGCCATGCTGCAGCGACTGCACACGCAGCAGAGGGCCATCAATGAGTACCTTTGCGACTACGGCACCAGGACAGGGTCAGGGGAGCTTGGCTTTTTTTCCCCACGCCAGTGGAGCATGATCAGGGATGCATGCACTGTCCTCTCACCATTTGAGGAGGCCACGAGGATGGTGAGCAGTGACAGTGCATGCATCAGTGACACTGTACCTCTTGTCCACCTGTTGGAGCATACGCTGCGTGGGATAATGGACAGGGCACTTGAGGCAGAACAGAGGCAGGAAGAGGAGGACTTCCTTGTCTCTCAAGGCCCCCTTTATCCAGACAATGTTCCTTCTGTCCCACCCATCACACAGGAAGAGGAGGAGGAGGAGGAGGAGGAGGAGGATTGTGTGAGCATGGAGGTGGATCCTGGCACTCAGCATCAGCAGCAGCAGTCTTTTAGGGATGATGTACAGTCCCAACAAACCAGTGGACTTGTACGTGGCTGGGAGGAGGTGGCTGGCGATCATGTCATCCTCAGTGACCCAGAAGACTCCGGACCGAATGCCTCAGCTAACCTACGCTGCATGGCGTCCCTGATCCTGCAAAGCCTGCGGAAGGATCCTCGTGTTCTTCGGATCAAGGAGAGTGACCATTACTGGCTGGCCACTCTCCTTGATCCACGGTACAAGGGTAAGGTTGCGGACCTTATCTTGCCGTCGCAGAGGGAGCAGAGGATGAGACATCTCAGGGAGGCCTTGCAGAAAGGTCTGTGCAACGCGTTCCCAGAAACTGGGAGGTTACAAACTCCTGGTCCTGGACGACGAGTTGCTGAGGCTTCGGTCAGTAGCAGAAGGAGCGGTGGGGAAGGTGGACGTCTGACCGATGCGTTCAGACAATTTTTTAGTCCGCAGCCCCAAGGTATGATCGGTTCCAGCAACCATCGCCAGCGTCTGATATACATGGTGCAGGAATACCTAGGGGCAAGGTCAGACTTGGACACCTTTCCCACCGAAAATCCTCTGGCTTACTGGGTCCTGAGGATGGATCACTGGCCAGAGCTTGCACAGTATGCAATTGAGCTACTGGCCTGTCCTGCATCCAGCGTTCTTTCCGAACGCACATTCAGTGCTGCTGGAGGATTTGTCACCGATCATAGGGTGCGCCTGTCCACCGACTCGGTTGATCGACTGACCTTCATAAAAATGAATCAGTCTTGGATCACCACCAGCTACCAGACACCTGAAGCGGATATAACGGAATAATTTATAATGTCACATCCCTTCAAGACTGCCTATGCTGATGCTGAGTGACTGTCCTGTTATGTTCACTGACTATCCTCTTCCTCCTCCTCAATGATCCATGCCACCACACCAGTGCCTAAGGCACAATTTTTCAGCCCCTGTATAACAGGGGCGTGTAATTTCAATTTTTTAAAAAGATGCTTCGCAACAGGTGTGACTGCTGTGCTCAGAGTACAGTATCTGTGAGGGGTTGCAGTGTTGTGGCACCAGCACCAGTGCCTAAGGCACAATTTTTCAGCCCCTGTTGGGGCGTGTAATTACAATTTTTAGGCAATGCTTTGCAACAGGTCTCATTGCTGTGCTCAGAGTACAGTATCTGTGAGGGGTTGCAGTGTTGTGGCACCAGCACCAGTGCCTAAGGCACAATTTTTCAGCCCCTGTATAACAGGGGCGTGTAATTACAATTTTTTAAAAAGATGCTTCGCAACAGGTGTGACTGCTGTGCTCCAAGTACAGTATCTGTGAGGGGTTGCAGTGTTGTGGCACCAGCACCAATGCCTAAGGCACAATTTTTCAGCCCCTGTTTAACAGGGGCGTGTAATTACAAATCTTGATCTAATAGTTCACAGCAGGGCCCATTCCTGCGCCCACCAAGAGTAACTATGAGGGCCTACAGTCTTGTGGCAACACCGTCCACCACCACCACCACCACCAAAGGCCCAATTTTTCTGCCCTGTTCAACAGGTGCATGCAATTACAAATCTTGATCTAATAACTCACAGCAGGGCCCATTCCTGCACCCACCAAGAGTAACTGTGAGGGCTTACAGTCTTGTGGCAACACCGTCCACCACCACCACCACCACCACCAAAGGCCCAATTTTTCTGCCCGGTTCAACAGGTGCATGCAAGTACAAATCTTGATCTATTAACTCACAGCAGGGCCCATTCCTGTGCCCATCAGTCTTGTGGCTACACCAACATCTAATAGGGCAAATTTCTGCAGAGTATATACGGCAGGCCCCTACTTTCAAACATCCAACTTACAAACGACTCCTACTTGCAAACGGCAAGAGAAAACAGGAAGTGAGAGGAAATCTACCCCTAGGAAGGAAAATTCTATCCTGTTAGATTTAATTTGGGAAAAAGGTATCTCCTCTCTACTGATGCTTTATCACCAATCCTTGTTTCAATTAAAACCCCACTTTTCCAAAAACATTTGTCATTGGGACGGAAAGTGAGGTGACATGTTCTGAACAGATGTGCAAAGACAGCAAATGTTACAGGGGTGATAACCCCTCCCTATGTTCTCCAAAAAGCTTAAAAATAGATTTTTTTGGGATGTAGCTACACTTCATAATGTACCTGTTCAGATTCTACTTAAGAACAAACCTACAGTCCATGTCTTGTTTGCACCACCTATATACTGCTGTTCAGAGTATATAGGGTTGTAGGTATAGGGTTTTATTTTGGGTGCGGGGTCCCCCTTAGTATCCATACAAGACCCAAAGGGGCTGGGGTGGGGGGGGGGGTGATGGGGTAGCCATGCCATTTTTCTCAAGGATTTTCAGCCATATGGCGGCCAGGACAAGACATGACATTAAAGCCGCAAGTGGTTTTAAATGGCTTCTTTTTTTCCTTTACAAATGTCATTTTGTGCAAGGACAGTTCTAAACACGGGAAACACATGCCACTTCACAGGCATACTTTAGACACCCCCCAGGTACCATATTTAAAGGAAAATTTCACTTTTTTTTTTTTCACTTTATGCATCATTAAAATGACTGCTCCCGAAAAAACTTTAGTTTTTAAAATTTCTTTTTGCATTGATATATGTCCCCTGGGGCAGGACCCGGGTCCCCAAACCTGTTTTATGACATTAACATGCATATTGGCCGTTGTAATTAGCAATTTTGATTTCGAACGTTCGCGTCCATTATAACGAATAGGGTTCGAAAATTCGCGCGAACTTTCGGTCCGTTCGAAGGTTCTGGTGCGAACCGAACCCGGGGGTGTTCGGCTCATCCCTATTGGCGACTAGTCGTTTGCCCTTTGGCTGCCTTTTTGGGCACAAATTCCACAGTTCGATTTTGCTTAAAGTGGATGTAAACCTGAATTTTATATATTTTTTTGTTGTCACAATGTAAAGTATAAGATTTCCTATCATTTGTGCCAGGTCTTGCCACAAAGAGTTAATCCAGCTCTGAGCAATCCTCTTTTATTGTTCAGTGAGATAAAACAGACAAACAGAGAAAAACCTTTGTCCGTTCCGCCCCCTTGCTTTGAGTGACAGGTTATTTACATATCTCGTGCACTAGCTTTAGACAGGCATTATTTTTTAATTCCCACCCCCACTCCTTTTATGAAGTCACGTGGTTACTTTTCTGGATTTTGACTGAATGTTAGTGATCATAGCAGAAGGAATACACAGGATAAAATGCATGTTGACAAGGGGAGTGTAGAGGTGGGCGGGGAGTCTACTGACATCACGACTCCACCCACTGAACTCCAGACAACAGATCCACCCACAGAATCTGCAGTTTTTCAGGTCTCATAACAGACAGAGGGGAGACATTTGACAGATAAGGATACATGCAGGAGGCATCTATATCCTTATAGATCAGCACTATGGCAGTAGTTTAGAAAGGATGAGAGTGGGTTTACATCCACTTTAAAGTGGTAGTAAACTCTACCAGTCAAGTACTCCTTATCAATGCAGCCAGTATGTTCAATCTTTCTATTTCATTCTGCCCAGCTAGTGACCCCCTCTGATGTTTTTGACTTGTATTTGGTGTAGTTTGTAATTTGTTCCTCCTCGTCCGAAGCCAGCGGCATTTTGAGTACTGTCTTCCGTGTCTGCAGCGCTTTGAGCTTCTGCCCTTTCTGTTTCTTCCTGCTGTTAGCTCGCCCATGCGCTGTTTGTAGCAAGCCTCATTTTTGTTTGCGATTACTATGGCAACCCTGTCCGGCATAACGAAATTCCAAATGAGCCTGTGCTCTCGCGGGTTTGCGGAGCAATGCCACAAAGAGGACATAGTCAATGATGTATAATCGCAAACACACAATAAACAAATTGTGATAATACATCATTGCTTTTTATCCTTGCTTGTTAACCCATTTTTCCTAAAAAGTACTATTTTTCAAATATTATAATTCCTTTGTACCTTTTAGGTCATGCCCCTTCTACAGTTGCCAACCAAACGGCTGGCTTCTGCTGGACTGACTGCAGCACACACGGGCCAAATGTCGACTGGTTTCTATTAAACCAGCTGATACCACCCAACATTTGCCCCATGTGTATTGATCTTTAGTCTTGATTGAAGTCAGGCTCTAGAATGAAAGCACCCCTGCAAGTCTTCCTCCGGTTCCAGGTCCCATCAGGAATGGTCTGAGAAGGTTCACAAGTAGGCTCCATGCACACTGGAGCTGATAAACTGCAGTTTATTGGAGTTGGGGTGTTTTTTTTAAAAGCCCATAAACTCCACTCTATGTTAGCCTATGTGTCCATGCACACATGGACGTTTTTCAGCTTTAATGAGCAGTGGAGTTTATGGGATTTTTTCTGAACGCCCGAAAATCACATTCAAAGTGCCATTTTTTGGCATCAAAAAACGCAAAAAAATGCAAAACGCCGAAAAACTGTTTTTTTGATCCATTGAAAAAATAAATAAAGACGACAAAAAAAAAAAAAAAAACGTTGAAAAGCACTAAAAACGCAAAAAAAACGCTAATAAACGATTTTGCAAAAACTTTATAAAACGTTGAAAGACTCCCTGCAAAGCTACTGGCGTTTTTATAACTTTTTTTAGTGTCCAGTGTGCATGGAGCCTTAGCCTCATGCACACTGGACGTTAAATTAACGTTAAAAAAACGCCAGTAGCTTTGCAGTGAGTTTTTCAGCTTTTTTCAACGTTTTTGCAATAGCGTTTTTTAGCGTTTTTTGGGGTTTTTTTTTTTTTGGAAGAATTTTTTTTTTCCTCAATGGATCAAAAACTTTAAAAAATGCTGGTTAGTGATGTTTTTGAGCGTTTATTGACGTTTATCAGCGTTTATCAGCGTTAGAGCCTTTTTACAGCTGAAAAACGTCTCTCAGAACCCACTAGTTTTTTTTTTTTTTTTTACTGCTCAAAAATGCCACTGCCCAAAACTGCTGATAACAGCCTGTGTGTGCATGGACACATAGGATAACATGATGGAGAGTTTAATGACTGTAGAAAAAAACGTCTACTGCCAAAAACAGCTGTTGTAAAAACGTCCAAAAACATCCAGTGGGCATGAGGCCTAATGCCCCATACACACGATCGTTTTTCATGCCGTTAAAAATGCCATTTTAAAAAATGGCCATTAAAAATGATCGTGTGTATGCTCCAGAGCATTTTTAACGACGTGAAAAACGGCCATTAAAAATTTCGAACATGCTCTCTTTTTTCACGTCGTTTTTCATGTCGTTTTTTTTAACGACGTGAAAAACGATAGTGTGTATGCTTTAATGACGTGAAAAAAAACGTGCATGCTCAGAATCAAGTATGAGATGGGAGCGCTCATTTTGGTAAAGCTAGCATTGGAAATAGATATGGCACATTCGTCACGGTTGAATTAATAGCATCGTTTTAATGCTGCGCATTCCGTTCTTCTTTTGAGAATGCTTCAACAATTACCTTCTTTTGATAATGACATTGAGAGTTATGCCAAACTTGTTTCTAAAGTAATTCCTAATTGTTTTAATGATAGAAAAATATTCTTTTCAAGCCACATCTCCCTCATAAATTCATAAATAAATGTAAAGATCATTTTTGCTAGTTTTTGTTCTTTTTGCAGTTTATTTTAGTAATTAAGTTAGCTTCTTAATTTTTTGGGGCCTTTTTTTTTTTGTCCTTAAATAATTTTTGTGTAAAGTTCCCACACCAACCTTCAAAATTTGTCTCATTTTGCCTCAAGGAGGTTTGTGTCCCTTGTTAATAACAATAATATTATTTGAAATGTCCCTGCCTGCTCCCTAGCAAACTCTCTTTTGAACTACAAATCACATAGTCAAGTATTTTAAGCCCAAAAAAGTATCCTTTATTTAGGAAAATAACAAATTAAAGGGGATGGCAGCACTGGAGAGCCTGCTTGCATTTGTGCATCCCTTGGACCCCACAACAACCATCCAAGATGTGAAAACCAAACTAGTGATGGAAAGAAATCAAAAAGGAGCCCAATCTTGGCTTGAACTCCCAGAGGTCAGGAACCGCAGCAGATAAGTCATATATGTCCCCAGTCTGTGGTACTACAGCAGGCATTATTTTTTCCTCTTCCTTGTAGCCTTCTCTCCAGCCTTTTCTGCAGCCTTCTCTGCAGCCTTGGTTGGTTTCTTCCTTGGAGGCTGGGGATCAGGAGGAGAGGTTGTGGCAGGAGGAGTAGTAGGAGGAGGAGGAGGAGGTAGAGGAGTAGTGACAACCTCCGTGATGTCGGTGAACTTGGTGAGTTCACCGAGCAATCCCTTGTTAATTACCTTCAGGAGAAGGGTCTCACTGTAGAGCTTTTGCCGCAGGTCCATTTGGCCTAGCTTTTGGGCCAGGACTGCGGCAGTAGCCTCTTTGATGAAGGCTCTTGTTTCCTCCTCCACCTGCCTACCTCTCCTTGGCCCTCGTGGTTTCATTATCAGGGGAGGCATCTGGGCTCTTGTGCTGGGCCCAGCCTCCTCCTGGGTGCCACTTTGCCCTGCCTCCTCCTGGTCCCCAACATCACCCTCTTCCTGGCTCTGCTCTGGCTGTAAAAAAAGAAAGGGACTTTATTATTTTTTTGCCACCACGAATCACACACATTGTTCACCTCCAGACATTTTTGAATTGAATCTGAAAATTTCGAAAAGTCTCACAGATTCCGCCTCCTGATATTGTTGCCTTGTCCACATCAAAATTGACCACTACTGTATCTTGGTCTTTAAATCCTTTTTTTTTCAAACATTAAATACCTAACAATACTAACATCAATTTAAATTCATCACTTTTGTAACATATAAATGGAGATATCAATACTTTACCTGGCTCCATATATCCAAATCTGCCTCCTCAAGGGCCTGATCTTGATCCTCAGAGGAAGCCAGAGCAGGGTTGCCAGGAAGGCTGGAGGGCTGGCTGCAAGGAAGGCTGGAGGTTTGGCTACAAGGAAGGCTGGATTGACCTCTGGGGGGAAGGGTGGAGAGAGATTCCCGCACTTCCAGCTGGTCATCCAGAAAAGATAGCTTGCTGTAGTACCACAGACTGGGTTTATAAACCTTATCTGCTGCAGCACCTGACCTCTGGGACTTCAGGACCATATTCCTCTGGGTCCTGTATGTCCCCCTGATGGTAGCAATTTTGGTTTTTACATCTTGGAGAGTTGTTGTGGGTATCTGGGTTTGGACAAATGCAAGCAGGCTCTCCAGTGCTGCTGTCCTGGCCGTTTTGTTTTTATTGGACCCACTTTTGGTCTGCCACAGGATAGGGAGATCTTTCCATTTGTCAATGAACTCCCCCATGAACTCAGGGTTTTTGAATGTATTCATTCTCTCTGTAAAATCAAAAACCAAGAAAAGACATATGTTTCAGGCAACAATCATCAAATCAGCATTTTGGACAGATCTAAAAGCCCCAAATCTCCTCCTCTGCGGAAACCCAAATCCTTAAAATGTTATGTACCTTGGTCAACACGTTCGTTGCGAACTCCCTCTCCCGCCAAATGAACGTATTTTCGACACATGGATCTGCACTTGATATACACTGTGCATGCGTGAAACTCTGCATGCTTTCCCCGCCCCTGACGTTCGATATTGTACTTTCCCCACCCCTTCTCGCTCGTCGTAGTGCTAAGCAAGATGGCGGAGACACAGGTGGCTGAGATTACCTCTACAGAGGATGAAATTCCTGAGGAGCCCAAATCCCGATCCAGGAGATATAAGGCATCCAACATGTCATTCGAGGAAATGGTGGAGATGGTCGCCATTTTGAAGAGGGAGGATTATGATGCCAAGCATGGGCCGTATAAAAGGCCTAATCTGGTCAAGACAAAAATTATGAGCAAAGTGGTCAAAAGTCTTCACCAAAAATTCGGGGTGTGCAGAACGAAAGAACAGCTCAGAAAACGATGGTCTGATCTGAAGTTGCGGGAGCCCGACCAATACAAACGAATCCAGAAAGTTATACGAAAAAGTAAGTTTTTTTTGGTATTTTCCCTGCTCGAGATTATTACTTGTATTAGGTCATGTATTTTTGTCTTTGAGATAGTACAGTGAAAGATACCATCTTTCAGGTTCGTCTGCAAAGTAAACGGACGTATTAAACCTCTTTCTCCGTACAGTTCATCAAACGATGTTTTAGGATCATCCAGTGTGAACACCCATTTATTAAATTTTATTTGGGGTAGCAAATTTGCTAAACAATTATTTTTGGGGATCAAATCCAAAGGACAATTTTTATTAAAAAAAAGGATATGCATGGTAATGTTAAGGGAGAGAATGCTCAGCAGCTGATGAAACATCTGAACGCAGTAGTACAAGTGTGGGCCAAAAGCCCCAAAGTTTGAGGGTGTCACACACAGGTGATCCTGTGTATATACTTTGGGGTGTTACAATGTGTCAAACTTTGGTTAAAAAATTATATGCTATGTTTTTGGCTATGTATCCAATCATGTGTTCCGGTTGTCAGTGGGGGTACATTGAAAAATGGACCACACTTCAAAATAATGTTTCCAAATTATTTGTTCATGGTTTAGTTTTCTCAAAAAAATCTTCGTTAATAATGAAACTATACCTTTTCTTACAATCTCCATAGGGCTTCAAAAAGCTACGTCAGATGAGCCTCTAAATCCAACACCTTCAACAAAACCCCCAGACCCAGATGATGGAGAGGAACGTGAGGTTGTGGAAGTGGAAAGTGGCACCTCAACAGGTCAGTGTCAAACCAGACAGATGCAGGTTAATAGATGTAGGCCTACATATTCTATACTACATGTTTTTTTTTTTTAATGTAGGTGCAGTTCTGGCCGAAGACCCCAAAAATTTTACAAATCACAGTGCCCAGATCCTGATCCAATACTTGATGGTCTTCTGTCGTGACCTTAAAAAATTAAAGGGAGACTTGATAGAGATCAGGGAAAATACCAAGCGGGTGGAGGAAAGGCTACAAAAGATCATGGCTGTGCTTGGGCGTGTCTAATGTTTTTTAGAAAAATAACGTTAAACTTGATGTGTTTTGGCAGGTATGTTTTTCATTGAACCTTTTAGGACTAGTACATGTTTATTTTTTCACTATATTTTTAAAGATCTTTTTTGTATGCATGGCTGTTCATGCGTTTTAACAAGCAAAACATGTTTGGGACATCTACATTTAAAAGGAATTGTCCAAACCAAAAATAAAAAATGGTATTTTGTTATCAAGAAGTTGTGGCTTCATTATGTAAATGTTGTGCAAAGTGAACTAATCAATGTTTTGTGTTTACACTGACAATGAAGGCTAATTAAGAATGCACAATACACATGGCAATACAAGTGCACTAGGTAAACCTACGAGAAACATAAACCATTATTAAATTAAAACACCAAACCAATCTTTGAGAAAAATAAAGTTTTATTTTTCTAAATTAAAAGGTTAAAAGTCATCAGGCATTTCAATGGCCCCCCTACCCACAAAATAATCCACATATTTTTCACGGACCTCACGTCCGGTTTGGGGGGCCAAGCCTGGACGGCCAGCTTCCAGGGCCACAAGATGTTCTGCTTCCATTAATGAGGCCTCAGGCCCAGTCAAAGTCAGATAATTTGTGGAATGCACCCAGAGATAATTATGTAGCACACAGCAAGCCATTACAACATGGTTCCATTTGTAAGGGGCAAGGTGGATGGAGGTGAGGAACAGGCGGAAGCGGCTGGCCATGATGCCAAAGGCATTTTCAACCACCCTTCTTGCTCTGGCCAGCCGATAGTTGTACACCCTCCTCTCAGGGGTGAGGGTGCGTTGCGGGAATGGCCTCATCAAATGGGGACCCAGGCCAAAGGCCTCATCTGCCACAAACACAAATGGGAGTCCCTCCACATTCTGCTCCGCTGGTGGCAAGGCCAGCTGATCCAAAAGGAGCCGTTCCCCAAACTCCGTCTGTGCAAAAACTCCTCCATCAGACATCCTGCCATTCTTGCCAACGTCCACATAGAGGAATTCGTAGGTGGCCGACACCACTGCCATCATCACGATGCTGTGGAACCCCTTATAATTGTAATAAAAGGATCCCGAATGGGGTGGTGGGACGACCCAAACATGTTTGCCGTTGATGGCCCCTCCACAGTTTGGAAAGTTCCATCGTTGGGCAAACTCCGATGCCACATTCTGCCATTCATGTGGCGTAGAAGGGAACTGTGGAATGAAATCCAAAATAAATTAATACTTTGAGACAGAAACATTGAAAGCAGATTTAAGAAATGCATTCATGGCCAACATTGGGAGAAACCGACAAATTAAAACTTTATTAGTAAGCAACAACAAACCAAAAAAAAAAACACAAAATAAAATGGGGGGGGGGGGGGGTTGAAGATGAGTTGGGGAGATCACAAATGAAGGCTGTAGCACTCTGTATGAATTTGTGAAAAATTTAACATTCCTAGCAATCTTTAGGGGGCGTTTAGCAGGGCCGATCCTAGGGTCACAGACGCCTGGGTGCAGAAATATTTCTGGCGCCCCCCACGTGGGCGTGGTCATCCTACAAACTCCTCCCCTTTACACATTTCTATGGCAACGATTCAAACACAGAGATGCTCCCCTAAGAAGTCGTCGTTACCCTAGGATCCTCCCATGATCTTTTAACAATAAAGAAAATACAGGAAGAGCGTACACTAATGAGACCTGGAGGGGAGTCTCTCTGATTCACACAGAGAGGGCTACTGTTAGAGAGTCTGTTAGGAAGAGCCCCCAGACATAGTACAAGAGATGGTCAGAGAGTGCAGACATATTACAGGTGACCGTCAGAGAGTGCAGACATGATACAAGAGACAGTCAGAGACTGCAGACATATTACAGGAGATTGTCAGAGAGTGCAGACGTAGTACAGGAGATGGTCAGAGACTGCAGACATAATACAGGAGATGATCAGAGAGTGCAGACATATTACAGGAGAGGGTCAGAGACTGCAGATATAATACAGGAGATGGTCAGAGACTGCAGATATAATACAGGAGATGGTCAGAGACTGGAGACATAATATAGGAGATAATGGCTGATCGGCCCTCTCACCTGACCCAGCGATACAGCAACAACGGTTCCCCTGATCAGGAGTCAGCTCACTCTGAATTGCCCGTACTGACTCCACCGAGTCCAGATCTGTATTAAGTATAGACTCCCTACTAAGTATAAACCCCTCCCTCAATACAGACCCCCCTCCATTAGTACAGACCCCCCAGGACAAACCACCCCCCTCCATTAGTGGAGACCCCCACAAACCACCCCCCTCCATTATTACAGACCCCCCCTCAGGACAAACCACCCCCCATTAGTACAGACCCCCCACAAAACACCCTTCCGTTAGGACAGACACCCCCCTTCATTAGTAGAGACCCCTCCATTAGTAGAGACCCCCCCACAAACCCCCCCATTAGTAAAAGGAAAAATAAGGGCGCACCGACCTAGTGCATTACCAATGGCTAGGTTTATTAAAAGTAAATTAAAAGATCATTAATACTCACAAAGCAAGTATAGTAATAGGCACATACACCATTCCATCAAAAGGGATAGATGCCTTCAAAAGGCCTCCTGCTGAAACCAGATAACCAGAGAGTCCAGACGGCATATATTACAGCTACGGCTCATACAGAACACCCCCCTCTATTAGTAGAGACCACCCCCCCTCAATTAGTACAGACCCCCTCAGGACAAACCACCCCCCCATTAGTACAGACCACCCCCCTACATTAGTAGAGACCCCCTCACAAACCACCCGCCCATTAGTACAGACCCCCCACAAACCATCCCCCCTCCATTAGTAAAGACCCCCCTGGCCCCCACAAACCATCCCCCCTCCATTAGTACAGACCCCCCTGGCCCCCACACACCAGACCCCCCCTGGCTCCAACACACCATCACCCCTCTATTAGTACAGACCCCCCTGGCCCCCACAAACCATCCCCCCTCTATTAGTACAGACCCCCCTGGCCCCCACAAACCACCCCCTTCCATTAGTACAGACCCCCCACAAACCATCCCCCCTCCATTAGTACAGACCCCCCTAGCCTCCACACACCAGACCCCCTCCATTAGTACAGACCCCCCCTGGCCCCTACATCCCAGACCACCTCCATTAGTACAGACCCCCCTGGCCCCCACAAACCATCCCCCCTCCATTAGTACAGCCCCCCCACAAATTATCCCCCCTCCATTAGTACAGACCCCCCTCTGGACAAACACAAACCCCATCTGGGCGGCAGCTGGAGAGGACAGTGTGCAGCTGCGCCGCCCAGGTGGAGAAGATTGTGACAGTGAGAACAAATGTCAGGCTGATGCACTGCACTGCACCGTACACAAGGTCACACTGCGCGGTCCCATGTATTGGAAGTAGCCGGGGTCACGTGCTCACCTCCCACCTCCCAGTCACTGGGATTGGAGCAGCAGTGCAGTATGTGCTGAGGGGCGGGGCCTGTGTGCACCTCACTCAGTGACACCCCCCAATTTACCGCCAAGTCACCTACAACGACCCGGATTCTGCCCTTCAGAGGGGCCACTATGTCCCCTACATCCACACACCATTCATGGGCCACACACAGGTACACGCATCACTCAGGTGCTGCACTGAGGGAGCCACACACACAAGGGAGGGAGACACACTCACCGCTGGTAGGGTGACCACATTTCCAAACTGCCATTCAGGGACATCCCCCCCCCCTTCTTGAGGGACCGGTTTCGTGGAACAAACTTTTGCCAATGAGCGAGGGGGTGGAGGCGACTGGCGGATGGATGGTGGTGTGCGAGGTGGATTGTAGTCTCTGGAGTTGACGGGGAATTTGTCAGCGGGTGATTTGTTGGGCGAATGGCTGGTGTTAGCACTTTAATCATCCTGACACCATGCTTGATATGGTGTCAGGATGATCAAATCACATTATTTCTGTTACTACATTGTAATATATAATGAAATAGTTCAACTCACCATAATGCAGAATCAGTAGGAACCCTGAGCTTGCCACTTGCCACCAGATGCAGAGTGTCCAATTTGTCCACTGCAACATCGCAGTCCTGCTATAAGTCGCTGTTTGCCACCATTACGAGTAGAAGAAAAATAAATAAAAATTCCATAAATGTTCCATGTAGCTGCTATAACCATATAGGCGCAAACCAATCAATATACGCTTATTGGGATTTTTTTTACCAAAAATATGTAGCAGAACACTTATTGGCCCAAATTGATGATGAAATTTGATTTTTTTCAATTTTTTTATTGGATGTTTTATAGCAGTATTTTTTTTTTTTTTCAAAATTGTCGGTCACCGCAGAGGTGATCAAATACCACCAAATGAAAACTCTATTTGTGGGTACAAAAGGACATCAATTTTATTTGGTTACAGTGTCACTTGACTGTGCAATTGTCAGTTAAAATAATGCAGTGACGTTTTGCAAAAAATGGCCTGGTCATTAAGGAGGGGTAAATCTTCCAGACAGCAAGTGGATAATAAGGACCGTTTCTTTAATGGACTGTTTATAACATGGACCTTCTCTATACATCAGGGACTGCTTACCAAACAGGGATTAGAACTATGATAGTTTACACTTGGTAGATGGACAGAAGACAATAAAAGGACAGAAGGGGCTGGTTTATAAAACAGGGACTGTCCCTATTAATCAGGGATAATGCCATACACAGTAGTGGGTGAAGGAGAGGGACTGTCTTTCTGTGTACAGTGACATGCTGTGAGTGGTCGAGCAGTCTCTCTGCACACAGCCACTGTTGTCTCATGTCTCAGTGTAGCACACACAGGCAGTAGAGATGTACAAACACACAGGCAGTAGAGATGTACAAACACACAGGCAGTAGAGATGTACAAACACACAGGCAGTAGAGATGTACAAACACACAGGCAGTAGAGATGTACAAACACACAGGCAGTAGAGATGTACAAACACACAGGCAGTAGAGATGTACAAACACACAGGCAGTAGAGATGTACAAACACACAGGCAGTAGAGAAGTACAAACACAGGCAGTAGAGATGTACAAACACAGGCAGTAGAGAAGTACAAACACAGGCAGTAGAGAAGTACAAACACAGGCAGTAGAGATGTACAAACACACAGGCAGTAGAGATGTACAAACACAGGCAGTAGAGAAGTACAAACACAGGCAGTAGAGAAGTACAAACACAGGCAGTAGAGATGTACAAACACACAGGCAGTAGAGATGTACAAACACAGGCAGTAGAGAAGTACAAACACAGGCAGTAGAGAAGTACAAACACAGGCAGTAGAGATGTACAAACACACAGGCAGTAGAGATGTACAAACACACAGGCAGTAGAGATGTACAAACACAGGCAGTAGAGATGTACAAACACAGGCAGTAGAGATGTACAAACACAGGCAGTAGAGATGTACAAACACACAGGCAGTAGAGATGTACAAACACAGGCAGTAGAGATGTACAAACACACAGGCAGTAGAGATGCACAAACACAGGCAGTAGAGATGTACAAACACACAGGCAGTAGAGATGTACAAACACACAGACAGTAGAGATGCACAAACACAGGCAGTAGAGATGTACAAACACAGGCAGTAGAGATGTACAAACACACAGGCAGTAGAGATGTACAAACACACAGGCAGTAGAGATGCACAAACACAGGCAGTAGAGATGTACAAACACACAGGCAGTAGAGATGCACAAACACAGGCAGTAGAGATGTACAAACACACAGGCAGTAGAGATGTACAAACACACAGGCAGTAGAGATGTACAAACACAGGCAGTAGAGAAGTACAAACACAGGCAGTAGAGATGTACAAACACAGGCAGTAGAGAAGTACAAACACGGGCAGTAGAGATGTACAAACACACAGGCAGCTGTACATTCCCCCCTCCCTCCTGAGCATTCCTTCATGGTCCCCTCACAGTGATTTATGATTCTTCTAGCACGGCCACTGCGGAGCATTCCAAGCTGGCAGGTTAGGGAGGGGGGAGGGGAAGAAAGTGACCACACAAACAGCTCCTACAACTCCCTCTGACAATCCAGTGTGGCCCCGGCGGTTACCTTATGGTGTGGGCAGAGGCTGGCAGGCCCCCCCCCCCTACTAGAATAATACTCACTGTGCAGTGTGATCGGGAAATATCGCTGGTGTCAGCTGCTCTGTGCTGTGAAGGGTCAGGTGCCCAGTAGAGATCCCCGTGGAGACTGGATGTAGCAGAGACTCTTCTTTGGGATGCGGTGAGTGGGGCCCCCACTGACACCTAGCCCAGATGCAGTGTCACTTGCCAGAAGATAGAAGAGGTCATCCAGCATGGTAGAGAGCACTATGCGCGGAGGAGGAGGAAGTTAACTCCTCCCGCCGGCGCTCATGGCCCTGGTGCAGGCTCTGCTGAGGTTCAGAGTCCAGGGGGACAGAGGCAGAGCGGGGAGCCGCCCGCAGCATTAGCTGACACATTCTCCAGGAAGCCATCCTTGCCTGTCCGAGCGCCTTCAGTAGGACCGCCCCCCCCCCCCCACTACGTCACCGCAGGTCTCTCTCAGTCGGAGAGAGCGGCCTCTGGATACCAACAAGGAGGAGAAGGAGGGAGGGGAGCACTCTGGCGCTTGAGCGCCCCCATCTCTGTGGCGCCTGGGTGAACTGCACCCCTCGCACCCTGTCTAGGATCGGCCCTGGCGTTTAGGGTAAAGCACTACGATGGAGCATAGATTAAAATACATGGAAATGACTAGGCAAGGTGGGTATGGCCCCAGGATAGCATGCTGGAGAGGTTAGGTAAGGCAAATTTAAATGTAGGCCTAATGAAAAATTTCCCAAAAATAAATTTGCATGTGGAGAAAGGGGACATTCCCTGCAGCTAAGAATCATGGGAATTAGGGACTGCTAATAAACCCCCCCAAAAAAAATAATACAAATAAATACATACAATGTGATGTTTGAAATAAGAACACTTACCTTAATATAGTCCTCCTGCAAAACTTGGAGGATGGCAGAACACGTCTCTGGTATAATGATACCCAGAGCCTGGGGGGATATGCCTGTGGAGAACTTTAAGTCCTGCAGGCTTCTCCCAGTCGCCAGGTATCGCAACGTGGCAATGAGCTTCTGCTCAGCACTGATGGCTTCACGCATAACGGTGTCCTGCCTGGTAATGTAGGGGGACACCAAAGCCAACAGATGCTGAAATACGGAGTCAGACATCCGGAGAAAATGCCTGTAGTCATCAGGATTATTCTCCCTGATCTCCCGCAACAAAGGCATATGACAGAACTGGTGCCGCTGGAGCAATCAATTCTTGGTCCATGAACTCCTCCTGACCCTGCTCATGGCATGGAGTCGGGATACAGCATGAACCCCTGCACCAACTACAGCACGAACTCTACGACGAGTACGTAGCCGCAACATGGCTAGATAACGGTCGGCAGCTCAGAACAAACTAGAAGAACGAACAGAAGAACAGCAATGCCTATGAAGAACAAGCTGAAAAACAGGAACGAGCAGACAAGAACGCACTGAATAAACAGATACGAACTGACTACAAGCACTGCAAGACAGATACGAACCCACAGGCACAAACTGAACTCCACAAAACGATCTTCAAAGCACGAAGACTGAAAAGCGCGAATCGTCTCTCACCAAACTTTTACTAACACGCGGTAACACGGAATTAGAAAAAGCATCCCAAAGGGTGGCGTCATTAGAACGGAACTTCCCCTTTATAGTGCCGTCGTACGTGGTGTACGTCACTGCGCTTTGCTTTGAACGTTTTTTAAAATGATCGTGTGTACGCAAGACAGGCTTGAGAGGAAACATGAAAAAAAACGACGTGAAAAACGTCGGGAAAAATAATGGCATGAAAAACGATTGTGTGTACGCCGCATAAGGCCTCATGCCCACAAACGTTTTTAAAAACGAGCTGTAAAGCTAGGTTGGACGCCTTGAAAAAGCGGTGTTAAAAACGTTTTTTCATTAGCGTTAGGTAGCGTTTGCAAAGGACTCTTGGGAAATCTAATGTCCAGACAGGTATTGCAGAAGAAAAACGCCGGAGTTTAAAAACGCAGCTGCGGTGTTTTTGAGCGTTTTTAAGCGTTTTTTAACGATTCACATTTTTTCAGCTCTAACGCCGGCGCCACGGAACGCCCTGGTCGTGTTTTTTTTTTTTAGGCCTCATACACACGGACGTTTTAACAGCGGCTTTTTTAGCTTTTTTTGCTGCTTAAGAACGCCACTCCATGTTATTCAATGGGCTCATACACACCATGGCGTTTTTGAGCTGTAACAGACATGGTCTATTTTAAGCTCCAAAAAAAACCAAGGACCAGCGCGTTCTGAGGCTCCAGCGCTAGAGCCGTTTTGACGCTGATGCTGAAAAAAGCTCAGAAACGTGAATTAGCGCTATACCAACGTTTTTTAGCGCCTGCGTTTTTAAGCTGTAAATTGTGATATCGCAGTAATTTGGGAGTGGAAAATAGCAGAGGGATATTTTTTTAAAAAAAATGTGCCTTAGCGATAACGCTTATAAACGATGTTTGACGCATATTGACGCCAAGTCAAAACTCTAATAAAATCGAGTTTTTAACGCCGCTTTTTTTCCAGGCATCGTTACTAGCTTTACAGCCCGTTTTTTTTAAAGTCTGTGTGTATGAGGCCTTACAGCTTAAAATCGCCTATGCCATTTGCAGCTCAAAAACGCCTAGGTGGGCATGAAGCCATAGACTAACATGGACAGGCGTTTTTAAGCTGTAAAAAACGCACAAAAAAGCGGCTGTAAAAACGTCCAGTGTGCATGAGACCTTAAGGTTTTGCTTGTTATTGGATCTGGTTTATCCTTATATTATGGCTGAGTTCAACCAACATCCATCTCAGGATCAGGTGATCTCATTGGGGAATGACAGTTGGCACAGCTTAGTCCTGAAGTCTTAAGCCTCGTACACACGGCCGAGAATCTCGTCAAGAAAAAACACGTTGTTTTTCTTGACGAGATTCTTGGACAAGAAACTTGTCCCGGCCGAGTGTACACATGCTCCTTTCAAAGAACCCGCGGTTCTTTGAATGGAGCGAACGCGGTGACGTAATCGACTACGACGAGCGTGCGCTCGTCACATTCGATGCCGTCGCCGCCAACTTGCTACACCCTACCTATGCCTAGGAAGCTACTGCGCATGCGTCGAAGTCATTTTGAGCATGCGCGGGCTTCCCGGAGGACAGGTAAGTGTACACACACACACTTTTCTCGTCGAGAAACATGCTGACAAGAATCTCGACAAGAAAATAGAGAGCAGGTTCTCTATTTTTCTCGTCGAGATTCTTGTCGGTTTTCTTGACGAGAAACATGATAGCCGCGTACACACGACCGATTTACTCGGCAAGAAAGCTCTGCCAGCAAGTTTCTTGCTGGTTCTTGCCGAGAAACTCGGTCGTGTGTACGAGGCTATACTATTCTGGTTCCTGCCAGGAATATATTTGGGTCTAGAAGGTTTTCAGCTCCCATGTAGCATTGCAGGGAGCCATTGCCACACTCTTCATGACATAAAGTGATAAAAGTTTGAAACTTTGTTTTTATTTGTAATCTGGAGGAAACTTTTAGGTAGGAATGCTAAAAGTCCTATATTTATCCAGATAACCATGCTTTTGGCCCTAATTATGGAGCCAAAGGTTGGCAACTGGCAGTCTAGCAGATGGTCTTGGTACAATTCCTCTTTCTTTTCCTCCTGGTTTCTTTGTCATTGCTGCCTGCTCTGCCTCTCATTGTCGTACATTCAGGCTGACAACGGCAGTGCATACTGGGAGAGAGCTGGCAGCTGCAGAAAGAAGAGCAGGTATTACACCAGCAATGACAACTCCTAGGATCAAAGTAACAGAAGATCACTGGAGAGCAGCCCTGTAGAGATAGCTCTGTGGTCACTGGAGCCACTGCCGTTATAGAAACAGTGAGATGTCTGCACTCAAATCCAAAGGGCTTACATATGTATAACACAAGGTGCTAAAGAAGCGTAACCACACATTAACACTGATAATTGCACCCTTACAGTGCACATTAGGGTGTATATTGCTATACACCCTTACATATTTCTCAGAAATGTTTGCAAAAAATCAAGGATTCTTGGTTTGCATTTATTGCTATACTTGTTTAAAGCGATTGTAAAGAAAAAAAATTGAATAACAAAAAAACAAAAACATGTCATACTTATACCTTCTCTGTGCAATGGTTCTGTGCGATCCTCCTCTTCTTGGGTCCCCTGCCGGTGCTCTGGTCCTCTCCTCCTTGCCGAGTGCCCCCATAGCAAGCTACTTACTGTGGGGGCACTTGTTCATGCTTGCTTCCGAGCTGGCTCTCTGTGTCCATGAGTGCCCCCCCACTCCCGCTTCACTGGTTTATTTTTGGTAATGTTTTTATTTATTTTTTTCCCGTTTTCTTTTTCTTTCTACGATTTTGTTTTTTTATTATTTTTTACACCCTATTTAGGAGCCACCTTAGTGGGCTTTGGTGAAATATCAGGGGTCTAAACAGACCTCTAAAGTTTCCCTTTTGAGGCAGAGAATGGAGATTAAGGACGCAGCCCTCAATCTCTATCTCTGCAGCCTCAGCTGCACAGAATGAATAGACAGTAATAGCTCTGTACAGAGCTTCCCATTTATTCACAAACTGAAGCATAGTAAACACATTTTACTATGCTTCAGCTATACATGGACAGAGTCTCTGAATGGACTTGTTCCAATTCAGAAAAGGAAAGGGCCAGTAAATGACATATTTACTGACCCCTCCCTGCTCTCCATCCTGACACATCCCCTGCAGCGCTGCAGGGGGGTTGGGGGGAGCACAAGGGGGCAGCAGGACCTGAATAGAAGGGGTTGTTGGGGCAGCATTTAGAGAACCTGATCCCCTCTATTTTCCTCCTGCAGCCGCTAAATGCCTGCAGAGAGGAGAAGAGGAGAAGCAGGCTTTCAGCGGCTGCAGGGTGTACAGGGGACTGCAGGGGCTATTGCGACCTCCTGCAAACCCTTGTCAGGAGCCGAAAATCATATATAGAAGTGATATTTATACCACTTCTATATGTGACAGCTGGACAGTGTGGACCCTGGAGTTGCCACGAGTGCAGGGAACCACTGACATCACCTGGAGGTGATCACCACTATCAAAGGGTGGTGATAGCAGTGACATCACTGCCCAAATATAGCCACTGGCCATATTCGGGCATTGACATTATTTGCTCAATGATGTCACAACCATCTGCATCCCTTCCCTTGTATAGCTGATAACAGTTTGGGACGATGTTCTTCAGCTATGGTTACCCTTGGGATCGGTCATGCGTGGCATGAGTTGTTAGGGGGGGGGGGTCAGGCAAGTTGCCAGGTGTCGGGCATTATGATATGATGAATTTATAATAAGGGGCTTTTTAAGATTTTAATTTTTTTTCTTGGCAAAAATTACAGTCTTTTTACTTTTAGGTTACAAATTTTTTTTGTGTGAAAGCGTAGAGGTACTATCTGGGGGCAGAAGGCATCTGGTGGCCTCTGTACTAATAAAGGGATCTTCTAGATTCCAATAAGTCCCCCGCCCACAGACTCACACAACCATGGGGCAAGGCAATGTACCCTCCCATGTTAAGAGCGTGTTGCCTGGTATGTTTTTTTTTGGGGGGGGTGCATGCCAATCCCCCCTCCTTTCCTGGCCAGCCAAGCAGAATGCTTGGATCAAGGGACTGATTTTTTTATGGGTAACATTACACAATTGTTTCTTTTGTTGTTTTTTTGCATGGAGCAACCCTGAGGCCGGGTTCACACCTATGCGTTGCGTTTTTGAGCTTGGAGTCTTTGCCAAGTTCGCAATCAGTCGTTCAGCGGTTCCATTGCGTTTGTAGATGCGGATCGGCAGCGAATTTGAAGTTCTTAGCTTCAGAGCTGCGTTTTTTGTGAAGGCCAATCATTGTTAGCCGTGTGCTGATGCTGCTAATAAAAGGGAGTGACCTTTCTTGGACTCTTTCTGGTTCTCCAGTAGTAAGTATTTTGTGGATTTGGATTGTGATTTCAGTTAAAAAATGTGCGCTGCTCTGCCGATGATTATGCCCACAGTTGTTGCAGCAACAGCAGCAATCTTGCTGGAAGTTGAGAGGAGGAGAAGGAGGAGAAGGAGAAGATACTGGGTTCATCCCGTAATTGCAAATAGGGAGGAAAGAGGGCAGTTCATGGTATTATATGAAGATCTCCGTGGGCATGAAGAGAAGTTTTTTAATTATACACGGATGTCAATCAATAGGTATATTTTTTTTTTTGCCTTGCTATACATTTCTTTCCTCCATTGTTCCATAGTTATTTTTTTGGTAATATTTTAAAATACCCAAGTAATATAATTTTTTTTTGACATTTAAGTTTTGATGAGTTGCTTGTTAAAATATACCCTCTTTTGGAGCGTCAGAATATGTGCTACAGAGCAAGCATCCAGCCTGCAGAACGATTATTAATCACATTAAGGTACTTTCAACCCCCTATTTCCATTGGCATTGGTAATTGTGAGCATGGAATATTAACTTGTTTTAACAGTCAAACATGTGTAAATAGAAATTAATAACGAGACCGAAGTTGACCTCAAAAATCTTTATTCCAGATTTTGAATACTTTTTCTTCTCAAAAATAATAGCTAAAATAGCCAACATAAAATTCTTTTTTGAAATATCAAAAATATAAACTGTGCTTTCAAGTATACCTCTTGACAAAATTACTAACATAAAATGCACACATGCTCCTCAACTTTGTGCAGAACTCAAATTTCAAAGATTATGGTATGTTCTTTTGAAACCTGCCTCAGTGGAGTAGTGACTTGCATAATGAGTTTCATCACTGCCAGTGCTGGGATCACGGCTAGACTCGCCATGTTGCTGAGCCCCATGTTGCTGTGGCCCATGTGGCTGAGCCCCATGTTGCTGTGGCCCATGTGGCTGAGCCCCATGTTGCTGTGGCCCATGTGGCTGAGCCCCATGTTGCTGTGGCCCATGTGGCTGAGCCCCATGTTGCTGTGGCCCGTGTGGCTGTGGCCCATGTGGCTGTGGCCCATACAACCCCTGATTTGGGTGGGATGGCCTTATTGAAGAAATTGTGGATGGAATAGGATAGGGAATTCTACTGTGAGGTAAATCATATATCGAAGTTGCCTCTTGAAAACTTGAAGAATAGGATGGAGGAACATAGGGGTAAGGTTGGTGTAGTGGTTCAGGGTACGGTCCGGACCTTGGGAACTGAATGTGACTTTTTTCTTGTGGCACATATGGCCTTTCAAATGTTGCTTCCTCACGTGGCATTGCGAAGGATTGCAGAACATGTTCTATAGTGGTTCGCATTTCTAAATATCGCTCAGGTTTTTTTTTTTAATTAGAGGTACAAAATTGAGTGCCATTATTGTATCCAGACATAAGAAAGCATCCACCTTTTGAGTCATTATTTGTAACATCTCTAGTAGACGCTCACTTATGTCCAGCTGCGATACATGCGCTCGCTTACGTGCCACTTTGGCTGGCCACCCAATGTTTGCTGGAGCAGAGGAGGGCCCAGGGATCGCCTCTGTCACTACAGATTGCTCTTCTGTATTTTCGAGCCACAGATTTGAGGCTATTTGGATTTGGCCAAGATCATCACTAGGTTCCATAAAAACTAGATTTACTTGTGCCTCCGCTTGTGCCTCAGAATGGCTCTCAGGTTGATCCTCTAACATGTCTTGTTCATCCCAACTAGCTTCGGTATTGTAGTAAAAAAGAGTTTGAGTTAGTAATGCCACAAACCAAAAATATGTATGCCCGATACATTGATGATGTAGATGATAACTTACTCTCTCATGTCTATAATTGGTTTGAGAAATTCAAGGTCCCGGCATACATATAGGGTACCCTAGCTGTTGCCCCAGAGCCACTCTTCACTTCTCTGACGTGTCTATTATATTTTTTGTAGGCATCCCGCATGCTTCTCCACCTTCTCTTTATGTAGAGCACTGTAAGAAACCAAAATTAATACTAATGTATTATTTCTTTCTTGTTTAAGGTACCTAGCTACAGGCAATTCTTTTGCCAGTCTACACTATGAGTTCAAAGTAGGCAAATCTACAATAAGTGGCATTGTACATGAAACCTGCCTTATTATTTGGGAAGAACTCAAGCAATTGGTTTTCAAAAAGCCAACCAAAGAAGATTGGTTACAGATATCCAATGAATTCTGGGAGCGGTGTAATTTCCCAAATTGTCTGGGAGCAATTGATGGCAAGCACATACGCATCCTGAAGCCTTTTGAGAGTGGGAGTTAGTTTTTTAATTATAAAAAATATTTTTTGTTTGTATTAATGGCAGTGGCAGATTCCAATTTTAATTTTATCTATATTGATGTCGGGGCTTATGGCAGCAGCTCAGATTCCAGCGTATTTTCGAATTCCTCATTTGGGAGAATGTTGAGGGACAATACCCTGGATTTACCGAATGATTGTGCCTTGCCAGGAACAAATGAGCCTGCCCTCCCCCGTGTTTTCGTAGGGGATGAAGCATTTGTACTTACTAAAAATCTCATGAGACCTTTTTCAAGTAGAGCGCTGACAAACAACAAAAGAATATTTAATTATTGGCTCACTAGGGCACGCCGAGTGGTAGAGTGTGCATTTGGTATACTTTCAAATAAATGTCGATTTTTGCATACTCCCCTGAACATCAGTCTGGAGCATGCTGTATCTGCAGTAAAAACTGCCTGTGCACTGCAAAACTATGTGCGTGAACGCGATGGCTACAATTTTGATGATTCACTGATGCATAGTATGGAGGCGGCACAGTGGAATGTGACTAGGGGCACTAGCAGTGGCAACTTAATTCGAGACCAGTTTTTAAATTACTTTTTGACGCCAGCTGGTGAGTTAACTTGGCAGATAGATTTGAGTTAATTTTCAGGTTACCTTTTTTTGCGTTTAACTAAAACAATATCTGGCACTTTACAAAAAATGACGTATGTAAAAAAATGTCACTATGTGTAATTTTTATGAAGAATAAATAAAAATTCTTGGAGGACATTTGTGTATTGTAATATTTGTGAATCCTAAACTAAGTTTAACGTGTTTTTTTAGCTTAATTTATGTCCTCATATGTCGCAGTGTGACGCCATTATATGTGCTCGGGTGGGGGTCTTTGTACACAAAATCAAGGGGTTAGGCAAAGTTAAACAATCACTTGTCATTATGACGTCTTTGTAAGGCCATCATGGGTCATAGCATTAAAAGGGGCTGACTAAAAAATATAGACACTCCTCCAAGGAGCTGGGAACAACCTTGTTAAAGTTAGTTAGCAGATTTGTGAAACAAAAATGCATGCAGACACCTAAAAACAATGAGCAAGGATGTGGGAATGAGGCCCTGGTCATCATCAACATGGGGACAAGATGAATTGGTAGGGAGACACAAACACCATGCTTATGTTGAAAGCATGGGGCATGGTATAGGTCAGGGGGGAGGGCTCTAAAGCACACTTAACATGCAATGACAGGCTGCATGCTTGGATAAGGGCCTGGTATGGATTTGTACCCAAGTAATCTACAGATAGAGAATAAGATAAATTAACTTACCTTTGTCAGCCTGAACTTGGGATGAGCACATGCTCCACTCTGGCAAGAGGGTTCGGGCAATTTCAACCCATGTCCGCTTTTTCAGCAAGATGTCCTTATATTTAGGATGCCGGGTGTCATAGAGCAGTGGATTCTCCCTGACAAGGCGGATCAGCTCCTCACAATCCACAGACTCCTTCACCTTGGCAGTCACTTTTTGGCTCCGTTTTTTCGACATGGCTCCTCACCTCAGCAGCAGGAAACAGACAGGGGAAGAAGTTTGAAAAGGGGGAGGTGGAGGAGGAGGAGAGAAAAATTCTGTTCACACCGCAACACATCTGCGATTCAGATGCGTGGCCATAGAAGATAATGAACCTGAATTCGCACTCTGAACCGCACCGCAAGGTCTAGAGAACGCACACGGTTTTTCGGTAATGCGCAGTGCGAATGCATCGCACATATGAGAACCAGCCTCATTGAAAAGAATGTATTTTTAAATGTTATGCGAATTGGATGCGGTGTAACCTGTAACCAATTCGCATAGGTGTGAACGGGGCCTCAGGCTAAGATTGGATGTGCAGTTGGAGGACGATGATAATGTTGAGTTACATTTTTGTGCCCCCCAGCTGCCCCCCCCTTAAGCTGCAAAGGTAGCGGTCAAGAGTGCATGTGGTTGTGGTGTGTTTGTCGAAAACAATGGGGTTAAAACAAGCGGTGAGGAGGCGTCATATTGCCTCCTTACCTTCTGTCAATCACCTCTGAAAAGCAACCTGAACATTTAAATGTAGCCTTTAAATCTGGTCTGGTATGAATTTTTTGAGGGACCCCGTGCATTTTTTTAGTGAGATACCTGCTTAAAATTCATACCAGGCTCAAAGGGTCTGGTATGTATTTTGGGGGTTAGCACTCTACCCCAATTTTTATTCTCATTTTTGCTAAATGATGTGCTACAGCAAACATGACATTCACAAAAAATTATGCAGTTTCAATTGCCTTAAATTTCGCTGGCAATGGAAATGTTATTTCCTGACAATTAAAAAAATAATAATCTGTTGTAAGTGTCAGTACAGCTGCATTGTAGAGTTGCCCCCTTTCACAGGCAGGATTAGGGCACCCCCCCCCCCTTAGGCATTCAATTTTAAAGGAATTGAACATTTTTGATATTTTGCTTTAAGCATTTAAAAAATCCCTGCTCCTGGCTTAATACATTTCTTTTTTTTTTTTTTTTTGCATTGGTACTTCCTCCCTGGGGCAGTGTCAATTCCTGTGTTATTTTTGACGTCCCCTTGCCTATTAGCCCAGAAAATTAGCATTTTTAGCTTGACAGATTCGGCTTCCTTTCATTTTAACGGTGTTCAGGTTTGGCATTCAAACTTCTTTGAAGTTCACCTTTCCTTGCTTGAACAAAATCCACAGCAGTTAGGCTCATGCCTACTAACTACTACTAGCTACAACCTTGCTTATAGCATACTCTAGTGGACATATAATCCTCAATGGATGATGGAACAACACTCCGGCTCACGGCTCCACTCCAACTTTACTTCCAATCCCTAGGGACATATAAAATACAAATTCTCATATTGCAGTATATCCCTATACAAAAGTTTATTAAAGATGAGAAATGACACTCACATTTGGTATAAGATAAAAAGCATCACAATCCCATAAACTGCAGCAATCATAGTCTCGACAATGGATTCCTTCTGGCCGGCGGCCATTGTGTGAAGGTGATGTCCATGAGTCGGAGTGTTGTTCCATCATCCATTGGGGATTTGTCTGGGGGTTCTCCCCAAAGCGCTGTTGGCTTTTCATTTGTTTAAAAGCCAAATAATTTCAGTAAGCACCCAAACTTGCTTTCACCCTCACTGGATTTCCAAGGTGTTCTCTTTCTGGAGTCAAACCTTTTGGATTAGTGGGTGCCCCCTTCTGTAGTTACTGGAAGCACTTTTTGCACATTTGTGGACTTTGTTACTTACATTTTCTTACACATAAAGTGATTGTATACCCTTTCCCCCCCCCCCCCCTACAGGTAAGCCTATAATTAGGCTTACCTGTAGGTAAAATGAATATCTCCTAAACCTATTCAGTTTAGGAGATATTCACTTTGCATGCAGCCACTGATTTCAGCGGTGCATGAGCTGTGAAGGCCTGGCAGTGACATAATCGCGGCTCCGGCCACTCACAGCACTGAAGCCGCGAACCCGGAAGAATCGCCAAGGGAACATGTCAGCTCCATTGGCGTGGACTGGGATCAGATGTCGAGGCCTCGCTCTAAGGTGAGTATTTCATAATGAGCTAGTATGCGCTGCATACTAGCTCATTATGCCTTTGCCTTACAGGTTTTTTTGTTTTAGAAAAAAAATGAAAAATTCTGTGGGGGTATACAACCGCTTTAAGCACAGACTTTTTTTGGAAAAGATTAACTTTATTTTTCACTTTCACAAATAGTTTGTAGAAGGTTTTATATGCTGTAAACCTATGCCAGCAGCCGTCTTCCTTTTCTTTCACTTTAAAATGTAATACTTTCATATCTAGTGCAGAATTATACATGTCTATATTGGTTTATGTTTATGTTAGCACTCTTTTCAGTGTACACAAAATCATCTTGAATGGGAGCATTTTTTAATGATTGTGCTGAGGTTTATATGTGTCTGTTACACTTTTACTTGTGGCACGGCAATCAAAGCATCTTTTATGGGTACAAGGTATTTTATGGGTACAAAGAAGCCTGGGTTTTGTTTATCCATGCCCTTAAGCCCCTCCCACTTTGGCCACACCACCTTTTTGCCAAGGTATGCTAGGCATGCCATATGTCTCCATCCCCCTGATTTGTCCTTCATTCTCAAGTTCTAAAGTTGGGAGGTATACCTACTCCACTATGAAAAATTTAAAATACTTACTTATACCATACTTTAATGGACATATAGTCATATAGGCATATAAACTAGAAAAGGAGAGATGTTTGTGTTCCAATTCAAATATCTTTCATATATATAATACACAGACTGAAGAATGGTTTCACTCAGCATTGGTCTGTGACCTATAGCCTGCTTCATATGAGCCACAAGGGAAAAGATGTACAAACACATTGAGTTTTTAAAATGTTTTTTTTTTTTTTTTTTTTTTTTTTTCATTTAGGAAGCTGGGTCTCATTAACAAAGCAGTGTCTCTAACAAAACAGTGCCTATAACATGGCACCAGTTCTAACATGTCAGCCTTTCTTTTATAGGCATCTCCCATATAGTATTTAGTTATCACAATGTGCTGCTTTCATCATTTTCTACCTCCAGATGTCCAGTGTTGGCCGCTGTATGTACTCCTTAATATATAAAATAAATGTATCTCTGGGAAAACACCAGAAAATGAAAGATCAGCATACATCCAATCATGCCAGTTACTATATCAGGCTTCTCTGCAAGGCAGGTTGTTGCAGTTCCCACCCAGCAGTGTAAGGAAAAATAAAATGATTCTGTTTCTAGATTTGCAGAATCCTAAGCCATGTGGCAGGGTTTTATTTTTATAAGATAAATACTTGACACTCAGAGATCCGCGATGGTCAACTGACTTTGAGAAACCATTATTTCATGTTGCCAGAGCCATCTGCTGCAAAGCACCACGTGCTATCCAGCTTACCACCACAAAACTGTGCTGCTGCTGCTGTGACTGCTGACAAAGTGGCTGTCTTGTACCTCTCTGTCCTGTATTTACAATCTGCTTATGTTAAGTAAGGATTGAGGCTGGTGCTGCCATCTGTGAAGATCCAGTGTCCATAGCTGTTGCAAAGCTCTTATCCTGAATATGTGTCACACAAACAGCTTAGCTATGAAAATTTGATTTTGTTTTGTTTTGTTTTTTTTGCAAAAAGCACTTTTTTTCTTCTGCTCTAGGGACACAAAGACACATACAGTATCTCACAAAAGTGAATACACCCCTCACATTTTTGTAAATATTTTATTATATCTTTTCATGTGGTAACACTAAAGAAATTAAACTTTGCTACAATGTAAAGTAGTGAGTGTACAGCTTGTATAATAGTGTACATTTGCTGTCCCCTCAAAATAACTCAACATGCAGCCATTAATGTCTAAACCGCTGGCAACAAAAGTGAGTACATCCCTAAGTGAAAATGTCCAAATTGGGCCCAATTAGCCATTTCCCCTCCCTGGTGTCATGTGACTCGTTAGTGTTACAAGGTCTTAGGTGTGAATGTGGAGCGGGTGTGTTAAATTTTGTCTTATCGCTCTCTCTCTCTCTCTCATACTGGTCACTGGAAGTTCAACATGGCACCTCATGGCAAATAACTCTCTGAGGATCTGAAAAAAAATAATTGTTACTCTATATAATGATGGCCAAGGCTATAAGAAGATTGCCAAGAATACAAAAAAGATGTCCACTACCCTCACCTATAACTGGTCATTGCAGCAAGTAGCAACTTGCTGGTAAATATAATAAGTGTATTAAGTGTATTAGGTCAAGGCAAGGTAACAAAATGCACAAACCAATAACTGGGCACAAATTACATCAGAATACATTAGGATAACTAATTTGATTCACTAGCCTTAAGAATGTCTTTTAGGTTAGACCACATTAATGCTAAACTAGCATTTCACTGCATAATTAACAAAGCATATAAACAGTAGACTTGTGCACAACGGAAAAATTCGTTCCGTTTCGGTTCGTTTCTTTCCGGTCCTGTTGATTCGTAATCATTCGTAATTTTGCTAGACGGGATTTTTCGTGTTCGGACTCATTCGTATTTTTGCAAGCGACATTTTTCGTTGAATTTTTTGTTGCTTTATAATTCGTACTTTCGGTAGAGTACGTTGTTTTTCGTTGATTCTGGACACAACTCCTACTTTCGTAACTTTTTTTGGGTTCGTACTTTCGGTAGAGTACGTTGTTTTTCGTTGATTCTGGACACAACTCCTACTTTCGTAACTTTTTTTGGGTTCGTTGATTCGTAATTTTCCGTGTCTCTCTCACAACGACGCTGCCTATTATGCCTAATGTGCTTCGAATGGATTTGTACTTTTCTAAATACATTGCGGTTATTTGTAACGATTCGAAATCTCGTATTTTACTTTCGTTTTTTACATGCGGCTATAGCCTCTGCCCCTGTACACCATTTTGAGAGGGTTCAGCACGGTGAGGGAGAAGCAGAGAGCAGAGCAGAGTGTTATTGTGCTTCGAATGGATTCGAAATCTCGTATTTTACTTTCGTTTTTTACATGCGGCTATAACCTCCGCCCCTGTACACCATTTTGAGAGGGAGTTCAGCACGGTGTGGGAGAAGCAGAGAGCAGAGCAGAGTGAGTGTTATTGTGCTTTGTATGGATTCGTACATTCGTAACTTTTTCATAACGAATTATGCCGAAGACATTCGGGCATTCGCTATTTGCGGTATAATTTATTTCGGATTCGGTCTTATTCGTAATTGCTTTGTTCGGAAATTCGAATGCTTCCGAATGTCCGAAAGTTGCTAAATTCGGACGAATTTCAATTCGTTACGAAACGAATTGCACAAGCCTAATAAACAGTGAGGTATATAATGGCAGTGAAAGAAGTCACAGTAACTCTGTAGTAAGCAACTCAATGAAAGTGTCCTGGAGTACACTCTGTAGTTGTACCTGGTGACTAGTGTAAAATGTTAAGCCGACTGACGTTGGGGCCCTTTTGTAAGGTGGCGAACATGCAGCTACCAGTTTATGAGTATGCAAGGGATGGTTGATGGGCTGCTAAGTAAGAAGCAGTTTCTATTGCATTTAATGTGTCAGTGTTGGGATAAACATAGATGGTTCAGCTCTTTCCCCCCTGCAAAGACTCCTGTGGCCCCTGGTCTCTGTACACCCCCAGCCAAGGCTACATGTCTATAAGGCTTGGCTTCCTCCTGAAAAAGGCCCAGATCTCTCCAGAATTGCCTGGGAAAATTCCTCTCTCTGTTGTGCAGGGAATACTGGGTAGGGTAGTCTACAGCTCCGTAGGGAGAAGCACAAAAGCGCCACTCTAAGTGCAGTATAATCAATAAAATGTAATATTAAAAATGGGGGGGAGCATGTATGTACTCACAAACATGATGTAAAAATGAGCATGTAGACAAAAAGTCTTATCTGTGGAGAAGCGGTGGCGCAGACCAAATGGCGCTTCTGAAAGCTGGTGTGTAGCAGTACCGCACTTCTGCTAGTACAGGAAAGGCAGGATGAGGGGGATCCACAGCGGGCGATGGACCATGCTGTAAGCCATGTCTCTTAATCGACTTCCGGGTATTGGCAGGCCGTGACTTGCGGTGGTGTTCCGGGTGATCAGAGGACCAATAAGATCCAAGTGGCTGGAAACCAATGGGTAAGTGCTTTCGGAGCATGCGCTCCTTCATCAGACCTCAGAAGTCGATTAAGAGACACGGCTTACAGCATGGTCCATCGCCCGCTGTGGATCCCCCTCATCCTGCCTTTCCTGTACTAGCAGAAGTGCGGTACTGCTACACACCAGCTTTCAGCAGCGACATTTGGTCTGCACCACCGCTTCTCCACAGATAAGACTTTTTGTCTACATGCTCATTTTTACATCATGTTTGTGAGTACATACATGCCCCCCCCCATTTTTAATATTACATTTTATTGATTATACTGCACTTAGAGTGGCGCTTTTGTGCTTCTCCCTACAGCTCTTTCAGGATTTGCTTTTATTCTTCACTGGGCTGCCTTCTAGGTGCTTTAGGACGGATTGAAAGGACTTTTTATAGTCTTATGTGAACTGTTGTTATTATCATGTATTGATTGACTCATTTACCATTTCTTATTTAGTGCCGTTGTTTTAATTATTTTCCCTCATTCTCATTAGTTTTTACATTGTCCTTGATACCAGCGCCAACTTCCTCCTACTTGTATTGTGTAGTCTACAGCTTCACCAGCCTCCCTTCACTTGCATTGTACTGTGGCCCTTTCTGGACTGCATTTTCCAGAAACTATGGCGGCCACTGCATAACAAGCCCTCTTGCAGCTGATTATCTCAGATCCTCTGCTACCAGGAGAGAGGAAGGGAAGGTGCAAGCAGCTGCTCACACAGCAGGGAAGTGAGGGGTGAGAGAAACACAGCCTGCTCTGCTCACACACAGGAAAGTGAGGGGTGAGAGGAACACAGCCTGCTCCGCTCACACAGCAGGACAGCGAGGGGTGAGAGCTGGCTGCTGCATAACACACAGAAGTCTTAGCTCTGTCACTGCTCACAGCAGGGGGGAGTAAGAGAGAGCTGCACACAGCCGGCAGAGCACCCAGCTACAACTAGTTTAGTTGACCAGTATTAGATGCGGTTATGTGCCTCTTCTTAACCCAAGTTGGGCCCCAGCAACCCAGCAATAGATGGGTTCTAATTAGTCTGTTGCTCTAACAAGTTCTGTTGATGACCATGAGGTCTGAAGCATAAATTGTAGTCCTACGTATCTTTTTGCTTTGCAGCTTTAAGGTCATGTTTTATTGTTACTTATTCTCACTTTAAGCTTTTATTGATTTCTAGCAGTGAGGTAGAAATGATTTCCCAACCCTGTTACAGGCATACCCCACTTTTAGGTACACAATGGGTTTTATTTACTAAAGCTGTAAAGCGCAAAATCTATCTCACTTCTGCATAAAAACCAACGAGTTTCCAGGTTTTATTACCAGGCTTAATTTGAACAAGCTGGGGTTAGAAGCTCATTAGTTTCTATGCAGAAATGAGCCTGATTTTGGGCTTTCCAGCTTTAGTAAATAAAACCCATTGTGTACTTAAAAGTGGGGTATGCCTGTACATAAGAAATTATTTGAAGCAGAAAAAAATGCAAATCTTAGCTTGATTTACATGACATTAGGAAGGAGGAATAAGGGCAAGAAAGTGTCCATATACTTAAAAACCAATGTGACCTGTACTAGAGTCCTCAGTGAAATCAGCACCCCAGTACATTGCTGAAATGGTTTTTGCTCATGTGACCCATAACCCAGACAGCATGGTGTCTGCATATTTAAACTAAAAGGCAGGCTGCCTGTAGCTGCTCTGCATTGTGTGTTGTCTGCAAAATCTTCATACATTTTCACTGTAGACTTTGTTGATTTTGACTTGTTGTAAATAATACAAAGTATATCAGTCCTTACAGCTGGTGGCCACAAGGTAAATTGGTAGCACAAATAAGCAGACCGAAGCAGTCCAAGTCCTTACAGCTGGGGACCATAAGGTCAATTTGCAGCACATGTAGACAAACGAACAGTCCACACATCCATGGCTGAGGACCATGAATATACTGTGGCACAGGGGTTAGAGGCTACTCACAGATCTCAGAGTAGAACAAGTCCATAGTCCCCGTCTGTAGCTGAGTAGTCCAGTCCAGGCATGCTTTAAGGGCAAACAACCCCCTGAAGCTCACAGATCAGTTCCCTCTTGGGGAAAAGACCGTCTGACCAGGGCTCCAGCCAATTTATCACCTCTGACCACCCACTGGGCACAGCCCCCAGGGATTGGCCAAAGCATGACAAATATTCAGCCTAGGCATTAGAATTTCTTGCCTTATGTTCTGGAAGATTCTTCACAGAGGTAGAGGTAACAATTAAATCCCTGGGTTGGGTGAGCTATGAACAAAATCGGGCAATCAATCTCAGCTCCTCTGATTGCAGAGCAAGTCAACAACTAAATTTGTCTATCTTAGGTGGGTGCTACATAATTTATTTGATCCCAGAAACAAATGACAAGTCCAACAGAATATTTTCAACATATGATAATTAAAAGCCCCATGAGTCCCTTCCAGTTCTTCCTTTAATGATTTTAGCCAGTTGATATACACATTCTTCTAATCTATCTACTAAAATGTAGAGGAAGCTGACCGGTTGATCATACAAATGATTACCAAAAGCCCTGTCAGTTATTTATTATATCATTTAGGTAAATTATAATTTATACTACCGTAGTATCTGCGGAAACAGGTTTCCCTCTGAAATACCTGAGGCCCTTCCTGCAGTTATTTACCATATTATTTAAGGAAATTGTATTATAGTAAATACATATCCATTTGACCTACATATACAAATAGTTCTATTAGCATAAGGCTTGGGTGTTGTAAAGCTACAGTTTGTATTTGCCTTTTGAATAGAATTAGCAGAGGAACAGTTTGTGATCCTATCAGTCCTATTGCAAAATGTGTCCTAGTGTAAATGCAAGCTTTTATCAAATTATTGTCTGGGTATACAGTATACATATACAGTAAATACACTACATACATATCAACATATTCTATGTGAGAACTTGCATCAAATGGTAGAGCTTTTAAGGACACCGCCACTCACTTTTCTTCATTTTAAAGGCTTTCTTGCCCATTTTTGTTAAAAGAAAGTTCCAGAAAAACACAAAACATGAATTTCCCTAGCAGGGGTATTCAGCATTCCTTTTCCACCATAAAACAAATGACATTCAGCCCTTCTGGCTTGGACTTGCAGCACTGCCACTCTGGCCTTACACTCCAGGCAGGCCCTTGTCTGTCTTCTACAGACTCTGTTCGCTCACCAAATCTGTCCACACAACTAGCAGCCCCTTGCTGCTCTGGCTCCCACCTCTCTCCTAGGTGGAGCTTTCCTGACTCCTGGGCAATGACTTCTTGTCTGCCGGGTTGCAGCCCAGAACCATGGTCAGGTCTCTACAAAAAGACCTGCAAACACCTGTGCAATCAGTGTGATGGCTGTTCAAAAACTCTGGATCCAGGACTGGAGATTTCATCCTACCCGGATCTCCAGACTCTAGGCCCCAAAAAATGGATTTTCCTCAACAATACGGAAACTGAAAAGCCAGTTTCCTCTGAACTACACAAACCCCCTGGAGAACCTCAACATGCCTGGTTGAGAATCCTCGGCTATAACCTCTATTCATACCATGGGAGGGCACAGAACTGCCACAACTAATATAAGAAACAGTTACAATGCATCTCTTAGGGGTCTGTTTAACCACTATAGCCGAATGACGGCCACAGCGGGGACCCCAATTGCCGGGAGGCCATCAATAGACGTCCTCCCATTTGCGTGCTGTGATCATCCGAGTCACTGAGACTCGGGTGATCACAGATCTGAGTAAGGGGCCGATCCCGGCCCCTTACCATGTGATCAGCTGTCAGCCAAGGACAGCTAATCACGTGATGTAAACAAAAGCTTGGTAATCGTTTTTTTTTTCTCCTCACGCTGACCGTTCACCGGCTTATGTGTAAGGGACATCGGTCCTGAAGAGGAAGAGGCAATTCTGCCTCATCTGTGCAATCCATACCCCCTGCCAGTGCCACCTGCCATTGCCACCTGCCAGTGCCCAACAGTGCCACCTATCAATGTTCACGAGTGTCACCTATCAATGCCCACAAGTGCCACCTATCAATGCCCACCAGTGGTGCCAAGCAGTGCCTCATCAGTGCCACCTAGCAGTGCTGCCTATCAGTGTAACCTACCAGTGCCGATCAGTGCCCATCACTGCCACCCATCAGTGCCCATCACTGCCACCCATCAGTGCCCATCACTGCCACCTATCAGTGCCCATCACTGCCAGCTATCAGTGCCACCTATCAATGCCACCTATTAGTGCAACTTCCCAGTGCCCTTCACTGCCACCCATCAGTGCCACCCCTCAGTGTCACCTCTCAGTGCCCACCAGTGCCACCTACCAGTACCCACCAGTGCTGCCTATCAGTGCCCACCAGTGCTGCCTTATCGGTGCCCATCAGTGCAGCCCATCGGTGCCTATCAGTGCCGCCCATCAGTGCCCATCAGAGCAGCCTCATCAGTGTACAGTAATGAAGAAGAAAAATTACCTGTTTGCAAAATTTTATAACAAAATATAAATGTATATATATATATATATATATATATATATATATATATATATTATTTTTTTTAATTCTGTCTTTTTAATTTTTTTTAACAAAAAATAAAAACCGCAGAGGTGATTAAATACCACCCAAAGAAAGCTCTATTTGTGGGGAAAAAATTATAAAAAATTAATTTGGGTACAGTGTTGTATGACCGCGCAATGGTCATTCAAAATGCATCAGAGCTGAAAGCTGAAAATTGGTCTGGGCAGGAGAGGGGTTTAAGTGCCCAGTAAGCAAATGGTTAAAATAATTTTGGTTTGCGAATGTATCAGCATTTGCACAAATTTGAAATGAATGTCCTTTGCAAATGTTGTAATATGTGCTAAATGTTACTTTTTGATAATCAAGTTGTCTTTCCTGGGGTGAATGTAACATTTGTTCTGTGAATCCTGTTTGTTCCAGTGCTATCATATCAAATGTATTTAGAATGTGTTAACATACATGTTATTCTATAGATTTGTCTGTCAAATTTAGGCAGTACTGAATGCAACATTTTCAAAAACATTCAATTCTAAGAGAAAATAGCCTAAAAAAATGCTTTAGAAGAAAAATACCATAAGACTATTTAATCCTAAAATAAAATAGTCTACTATCATTGGATCAGAAGAGAAATACCCTAAGAACATGTGATTTCACCCCATTCGCACAACTGCCACGGCTTTATATATTGTGCAGAGAAATCCTTTAAACTAATGAGTGAATGCTGGTTGATTCACACACAACAAATGTATAAATAGCTATGCAAATTTTTCATAAGCAGACCCCTTCTGTTTGAAATTTCTTTAACCTTGACACTGTAGAAATTCTTGGTGGTTACTGCAGAGTTTAAAAGATGATTAAGTGTTCAGTTTGACCTATTGGTTGTTTCTCTTATCCTCAGGACTCACTATCTCATTGAAGAAGACTTTCTCCCAGTTTCCTATGCTTCCAATAATCCATCACACCTCATCTCACCCCAAATTCTTCTGTAAATAGAATTGTTTTTATCCTGCCTGCCACAATGGTTGTGTGCCCTTCCTCACACTTTCATCCATCATTTACAACCAGTGACTTCTTTAAAACGGTAATTGTCTATACTTACTATTTCAAGGAAAACTCTTCTTTACAAAAATTGGTATAAGACAGAGATCTGCTACATAAGCCGTTTTAAAAATTGCTATTAATAGGACCTTTAAATTTGAATTTGTTTATGCAGTTTTTGCAATTACTTTAATTTTCTAAAACCGCAAAAAAAATCCAATGTCAGTTTCATGTAATATAGAAAACTAGGGGCATTCTGTACATCATTTGTGCAACATAGTTTGCTACTTGGATGACTGGTTGATCTAAAGGGTTTGTGAACCCTCACCTTGTAAAACAACCCATTCAGTTTCAGTTAATGACTGTGTTTCAACCTACATATGAAAGTGATGATCGTTAGTGCCTGCTTGGTATAATTGGTTAATCATACACTCTAATTCTACAAAATCCCTGACTTTGTGCAAATGTACAAAGTGTGCAAGTGTAAGAACTAATACTGGTTTGAAGCCAAAGGGTAGTCACACCAAATGTTGATTTGATTTAGATTTTTCTTCTGTTTGCTCACTTTGCATATTAATTGATAACAATTTATAATTAAAACATACATTTTTGAAAGCATTCTCACTTTACAGCATTTCTTCACACCTGCTTAAAATTATTGCATAGTGCTGTATATAAGGGCAGCAAGTAAACATGATGTCCTTGATGTTTTGAAAGCAGAAGAAATAGGCATTGCAGTTTGTTGTGTATGGGGCTGCGTAGCTGCAGACAGGTCAGGGTGCCCATGTTGACCCGCGTCCACAGCCAAAAGCGCCTACAATGGGCAGGTAAACATCAGAACTGGACCACAGAGCAATGGCAGAAGGTATCCTGGTCTGAGGAATCACATTTTCTTTTACATCATGTGGATGGCTGTGTGTGTATGCCCCTTAACTTTGGCAGAGGCAGTGTGATGTTTTGGTCAATGTTCTGCTGGAAAACCTTGGGTCCTGCCATTCATGTGGATGTTACTTGACACATATCACCTACCTAAACATTGTTGCTAAACAAGTACACCCCTTCATGGAATTCCCTGATGGCAATGTACCCTGCCATAGCTGGATAATGTACCCTGCCACACTGCAAATAGATTCAACAACAGCTTGAGGAACACAACAAGGAGTTCAAGGTGTTCACTGGCCTCCAAACTCTCAGGTCTCAATCCAATGGAGCATCTGTGGGACATGGTTTTAAAACAAGTTGGATCCCTGGAGGTCCCACCTCGCAACTTACAGGACTTAAAGGATCTTCAGCTGACAGCTTGACATCCAGGCCTTAACGGGTCAGGGCTGTTTTGGTGGCGAAAGGGGGATCTACTCAATATTATGTGGGAGGTCATAAAGTCATGGCTGATCAGTGTATTTATGCTGTGTATATATATACATATATATATATATATATATATATATATATATATATATATATATATACAGTATCTCACAAAAGTGAGTACACTCCTCACATTTTTGTAAATATTTTATTACATCTGTAACGGCACCCCAAGTATGAAAGGAGTTAACGCCGTTTAGGATATTCCCTCTCTGGACACACATCCACTGCCGATCCTCCATGGTCAGGCGACCGCTTCCCATAGGATTAATCCTTCCAAACATACGAGACAAACGCTTTGTATCTTTCCAACTGGACTGCCACTTTTTATTGAAACACTGCAAGTTTTATACTTACAGAGAGGACTTTCTTTTCTTTCCTCTCACAAAGCACTTTTGACCAGACCTAATTTACATGAGCTAATTAACTACAGCTGATGACTCAGACACATGACCTTTAGGCTAGCCTTACTGTCTCCTACAATACACATTATTTTGACATCTCTTAAGAGACAATAGGTGGGTTCGTTAGCTAATCCCTTTTCAGTTTAAATGACTAGGCCTGACCTTTATGTACACACAAGTACAGAGTTAATTATCTCTATTCACAATAAAAGGATCTTTAGAACACATCAGCCCTTTTCAATTAACCTGTTGAGTTCAGGATCAACAAAAATAGTTATTTACAGATATCCTGGGAAATATTGTGGAATAATATTACAGACCCATTTTAAAGCAATCCAATACATATTCTCAATGTCCATTATTTCCTGGCTCACACTTTCTAAGATCTTCTGGGTTCCACGGGCCCACCCGTTACAATAACCTTTCATGTGACAATACTGAAGAAATGACACTTTACTACAATGTAAAGCAGCGAGTATAGAGCTTGTATAACAGTGTAAACTTGCTGTCCACTCAAAATAACTCAATACAGCCATTAACCTCCCTGGCGGTATGATTCTGGAAGATTTTAGGTGCTGAAAGCGGTACCATTATTTTGCATGTAAATTTGGCGTTTTACATTGTAGGCCTGTAATTCTTAGTAATAACTCACCCAAATCTGTCCAAACCAGAGTCTAGTAGACATCTCGGGTATGATAAAGTTTGAAACACAAAATCATAAATTATAATATAATAAATAATAACAAATAATAATTTAATAATAATAATACTTTTTATTCAATAATTTTTTGTAAATAATATAATCAAAAACACAGAATTTTTTTGGGCTCAAACAAGGGTGCAATATTAGAAGTCATATTGATTCAGTATACGTCTCGGGTATGAAAAATTTTAAAGCAAGGTACAGCACAAAGTCCTACATCGCAATCGGGACAATAGAACCGCGTTTCTTTACGAATTTTCCTTCCGGTGTCGTCACGCTTGGAGCAGCAAACCACACACATCCTTGTGGGTGCTGACTTCCTTTCAGTAGGTGGAATGTGGTCCATAAATTGACGACCAGTCAGGCGTTCCGGGTTCACAACGCCAGCAGCCCGACGTCCAGATCTGCTTACAGTCGTTGGCGTCTGGTGCTTTAGAAAAATTAGTTTGGCAACCTTCCACACAAAGTCTGCATGGATCATAGGCCTGTCACTATTTTTTTTCAGAAGAATGAAAGCATTCCACAGGCACTGTTCCAGAAGATGCCTGAATATTTTTTTATAATATTTCTTCTGTTGCTTTCTCATCGCAGGATAAAAGGTCATGGCCTGGTCAGCCCTGTCCACGCCTCCCATGGTGTTGTTGTAATCCAACACGACCTGTGGCTTCATGACCTCTTTTCCACCTTTGGTATGTACCATTGCAGTAGAAGTGTTGTGGATGGTACTCAGAAGGCACACAATTTCTTTGTCCTGCCAGTTCAGTGCCATCATTTTGCCTTTCTGCCAGGCAACTATTTCTCCTGCCCCAAGCTTTTTTTGGGCAAAGGTTGGCGGCATGTCACGCCGGTTAGGCCTAACGGTCCCATAGGCGTCCGTTTTGTTCAAGATAAGGAACTCAAAGAGTTCTGGGGACGTGTAAAAATTGTCTGTGGTGACACAGTAGCCCTGATTCAGCAATGGCTCAATCAAGTAGAGAACCGAAGCGGTTGCCATTCCAAAAAATCTGAATCGATCGCTGAATTTGGTCCCTTTCCCTGTGTACAGGACCGAATTCCAGATGTAGCCAGAGCTGGATTCACACAGCATAAATGACTTCATGCCAAAACAAGCTCGCTTTGATGCTATGAACTGTATCCAGCTAAGTCTACCTTTGTACGCCATCAGACTTTCGTTGATACTTATATCTCTCTCCGGTACATAGGCCTGCTGGAAATTTGTGAGAATAAGTTGGTAAATTTCCCAAATTTTTTTCAGCTTAGGAGCTGGATGAGAACTCTCATCAAAGTCATCATTTTTTGCAAAATGCAAATACTTCATGATAAGAGAAAATTTATATTCCGACATAACTGTGCCAAAAAAAAGCGTGGCCAGCAATTTGTTGGTGGTCCAATACCACTTCTGCAGGGGTTTCCCCACCACTCCCTGTAGAATTATGAGGCCCAAAAAGTTCCAGATGTCATCTCTGGTTACTGGTTCCCATTTTCTGGTCCTTGAAAAGCGATGATGGGTAGCAGCTTGTTGCTCCTGATAGCGATTCGTCTCCAAAACAATTTTGGAAATAACTTCATCCGTCAGAAAGAGCTCGAGGTATGCCAAGGGGTTATTGTCCTCAACTTCCACTTTAATCCCAGGTGCTCCTGTAAATGGAAATCTTGGGGGCGCTGCATGCTCCGTACCGCAGTCAATTGAGCACCAGGTCCGCACGTCACTGGGCACAGTCGCAGGATCATCGCTAAAATCACTTTCTGCGTCCGATGAAGAGCTTCCCCACGAATCGCTGTCGCTGTCGCTCAACTCCTCTGCAACCCATTCTGAGTCGCTGTCGCTGACTTCCAGCATGTCATATAGCGACTTTGAGGTGGAGGCGCGTTTTTTGGATGCCATGGTCGCTGTGCAGTTTCCAGGTACTAAGTACAGTAAAACTGCAGGCAAGGGCACTGGAGAAAGCACTGGGGGGCAATCAAAGGTCAATTTATTTTATTTTTTATTGTAATCCAATAGGATTACATTGTATCAGTGTGTTTGTGCTTTTAGATTTGAATTTGCCGCCGGTTCCGCCCCCCTGCGTCGCGACGCTCGCAGGGAAGGGAATCAGGGGAACACACAGTGCATCGGGCGGAAGATCCGGCCGCTGTACACTGCGGGAATACATCGCGGGATCCCAGAGACAAGGTAAATCACCTCTTCCAGGATCCAGCGAGGCAACCTCGAGTGTGGCTCGGGGTTACCGCTTTAGGTACAGAAATCTCACCCCGAGCCACACTCGGGAATACCGCCAGGGAGGTTAATGTTTAAATCACTGGCAACAAAGGGAGTACACTCCTAAGTGAAAATGTCCAAATTGGGCCCAATTAGCCATTTTCCCTCCCAGTGTCATGTGCCTCGGTAGTGTTACAAGGTCTCAGGTGTGAATGGGGAGCAGGTGTGGTAAATTATCGCTCTCACTCTCTCATACTGGTCACTGGAAGTTCAACATGGCACCTCATGGCAAAGAACTCTGAGGATCTGTCTCACTACTTTACATTGCAGCAAAGTGTAATTTCTTCAGTGTTGTCACATGAAAAGATATAATAAAAATGTAGGGGGATACTCACTTTTGTGAGATAATGTATATATACAGTTGAAAAAGAAATAGCTGGATAGCCGCACTCCAAATATTCACCTTTTATTGTAAAGTTAAAATCAAGGCATCAAAAGTCGGTACAGACTAACTGCACTGCCGCTGACATGTTTCACACCAGACACGGTGCTTAGTCATAGCTACAACAATATAAATGTATATATACAGTTGTGTGAAAAAGTATTTGCCCCGTTTTAGATTTATATTTGCTTATTTGTCACGCTTAAATTACCCAGATCATCAAACTAATTTTATTATTACACAAAGATAACCTGAGTAAATACAAAATGCAGTTTTTAAATGATGGTTTCATTTATTAATGCAAAAAATCTGTCCAAACCTGCCTGGCTTTATGTGAAAAAGTAATTGCCCCCTAAACCTAATAACTGGTTGTGCCACCCTTGGCGGCAACAACTACAATCAAGCATTTGCGATAACTGGCAATGAGTCTTTCACATTGCTGTGGAGCAATTTTGGTCCACTCTTCATTGCAGAATTGTATTAATTCAGCCACATTGGAGGGCTTTTCAGTATGAACGGAATGTGTAAGGTCATGATACAGCATCTCATTTGGATTTAAGTCCAGGCTTTGACTAGGCCACTCCAAAACCTAAATTTTGCTTTGTTTGAACCATTTGAAGGTGGACTTGCTGTTGTGTTTCGAGTCATTGTCCTGCTGCATAACCCAAGTGCATTTGAGCTTAACCACTTCCATACCGGGTCATTGTAAAATGACGCCAGCAGGAACCCTCTCTCCCTCCGGGTGGACGTCATATGACATCCTGGGTTTGTGGGGGGATATCTGAATGATGCCTGCAGCTAGAGGCATCATTCAGATATCCTTCTCTTCTGCCGGCGATTCTGTGCACCAAGAGAACAATCATAGCGGCGCTTGATCGTTCTTAGAGGCGGCGGGAGGGGACACCCCCCCTCCCGCCGCCATCCGGTGCTTCTCCGGGCTCTCCCGTGCCATCGGGGACCCGGAGAGGATCGTCCGGCGCTGGTGGTGGGTCACGTGACGAGCATAGAGATGACTGGTGACCGTCGCGATGTGATGACTTCACGCCCGGGTCCTCAGAAGTAAACAAAGCCGCCATTGCGGCTAGTAAGTATGAGATTGGTGAATTTTTTTTCACAATCTCATGCTTTCCAGCATAGAGAAGAGATGTGGGGTCCTATTGACCCCACATCTCTCCATAAAGAGGACCTGTCACACACCATTCCTATTACAAGAGATGTTTACATTCCTTGTAATAGGAATAAAAGTGATAAAAAAAAAAATATGTTTTAAAAAAGTGTAAAAATAAAAAAAATTAAGTAAAATCAAAAAATAAACAATAATTTTTTTTTTTTTTTAAACGCCCCTGTCCCTAAAAGCTCGCACTCAGAAGCGAACGCACACGTAAGTCCCACCCACATATGTAAACGCGGTTCAAACCACATATGTGAGGTATCGCCACGTGCGTTAGAGCGTGTGCAACAATTCTAGCACTAGACCTTCTATGTAATTCTAACCTGGTAACCTGTAAAAATTTTCAAAGCGTCGCCTATGGAGATTTTTAAGTACCGAAGTTTGGCACCATTCCATGAGTGTGCGCAATTTTAAAGCGTGACATGTTAAGTATTTATTTACTCGGCGTAACATAATCTTTCATATTTTACAAAAAAATTGGGCTAACTTTACTGTTTTGTTATTTTTTGAATCATGAAACCAAATACCGTGCAAGATAAAAAGTTGCCACGACTATCATTTTATTCCCTAGGGTGTCTGCTAAAAAAACGTATTTAATGTTTGGGGTTTCTGAGTAATTTTCTAGCAAAAGAATGATGATTTGTACATGTAGGAGAGAAGTGCCATAATAGGCCCGGTATGGAGGTGGTATAAAAAGCCATGTATGGAAAGGGTTAAGGTCACGAACTGATGGCCGGACATTCTCCTTTAGGATTTTCTGGTAGAATTTAGAATTCATGGTTCCATCAATTATGGCAAGTCGTCCAGGTCCTGAAGCTGCAAAGCAGCCCCAGACCACCAAAATAACCACCACCACCATGTTGAATTTTTTTTAGATTGTGGCATGATGTGTGGCTTTTTGTGATCTGTTAGCGTACTTTATTTTGTCAGACAGCTTCTATTTATGTGATTTCTTGATTCAACAGATCTGGCAGTAATCAGGCCTGGGTGTGGCAAGTGAAATTTAACTTAGCTTTCCAAAAAATTGTGTTTAATTACAGTTCATTCATGATTCAGCATGGGAGGGGGCAATTACTTTTTCACATAGGGCCAGGCAGGTTTGAACAGCTTTTTTCCCTTAATAAATGAAATAATAATTAAAAAACTGCATCTTGGATTTACTTAGGTTATCTTTGTGTAATATTAAAATTTGTTTGATGATCTGAATCATTTAAGTGTGAGAAATATACAAAAAAATAAATAAATAAATCATAAATGGGGCAAATACTTTTTCACACAACTGTATATATTCCCTTTAATAGCACCAGGAACTTTTACACTGTGGAGATTTACTAAAAGTGGTGCACACAGAATCTGGTGCAGTTGTTCATAGTAACCAATCAGCTTCTAACTTCAGCTTGTTCAATTAAAGGGGTTGTAAAGGTTGTTTTTTTTTTTCACCTTATTGCATCCTATGCATTAAGGTGAAAAAAAACCTGGCAATGACGGCCCCCCCCCCCGTTTTACTTACCTGAGCCCCGAATCTGCTGTGCGCGTCCCTCGGCATCCTCTTCTCCTCCGAGTCTGCCCTTCAATTGGCTAGATTTGCTAGATTGATAGCAGCGCAGCCATTGGCTCGCGCTGCTGTCAATCACATCCAATGACGCGGCGTGCCGGGGGGCAGGGCCCTGTGATACAGTCGGCGGCTATGGCCACCTGCTGTATCACGGGAGCGCACGCCCAAGCTAACCCCATTGGGAGAGAGCTTCCCATGAAGGGGGTTAGCTGATGTGGGGAGGAGCCGAGACAGCCGCCGAGAGACGCCAGAAGACCAGGATCGGGACCACTGTGTGCAAAACGAGCTGCACAGTGGAGCTAAGTATAACATGTTTGTTATTTTATTTTTTTTAAACGGGAACCTTTAGTGTCATTTTAAGCTTCAACAATAAAACCTGGAAGCTGATTGATTACTATGCACAGCTGCACCAGATTCTGTGTGCACCAGTTTTAGTAAATCTCCCTCTGTGCGTCTTATACTTTATGTAGTCTGGCTTGTGTCTTTTAGCCCTGGTTCACACTGGTGCGATTTGACATGCGATTTGACATGTCAAATCGCATGTCAAATCTGCGAAATTTGCCGCAAATTGCGGGCAATGGCACCGTCCTAATCGGTGCGACGCCGCATCTGTGGCGCTGCACCGATTACAAAAAGTAGTGTCTGTACTACTTTTTGCGATTTCAGGCGCGATTTACATTGACATCTGTTTCAGATGTCTTTGAAATCGTGGCTGAAATCAGGACTGCCAGCGGGAGTGAAATTGTGCGAGTTCAGCTGAACTCGCAGGCTTCACTCCCGCAGCCCCTGTGTGAACGTGGGCTTAAGTGAAGAGAGTGAGAGCACAACTCCTGGCGGTAACAAGCCTTGCTAGACCCTCTCTGATAAATGGCATGTTTCTGTAAACAACGGATGTGCCGTAATGGGCAGTAGAAGGTTAATCACTTTCGCTCCATCTTTGCTCACTGGTATCCTGTATGGAGCAGTAATAATAACAATTTAAAACAAATATGGTAATTTTGCCACCTTAAGAGCCCTTCGTGTTGCCTTTTATCTTCTGCAAAGCATCGGATAATGCAGGCTGACACATTACTCATAATGAAATCTCCTTATTTTGAATTCCTTTTCACACAACTTGGCGAGAGAGGTTTAAAAATTAATTTTCTATTGGCATACTGGCTGCGTGTTGAGAAGCTGAGACGTCTTATAAGGTCCTGCTGAGACTGCCGGGCATGAATAAGCAATTAGCGGCAGATCTGGTGCAACTAAAAGAAGCATCTGAGTGTGAAATACAAAATGCTGAAGATTCTGGTGAGTTTAGATTTCAGGAGAGGAGACCAGGTTAACTCTTGCAGGTATACTAGCATTTAAACTGTGCACCTGGCAGTTGTGTTTTAAAATGTGTTTGTTTTTAAAAAAAGAAGGCCTTCTCAAGGGTGTTATTGACCAGAATGGGCGCCACCAATTCAAAGTCAGAAAGTATATCTGAAGTGGTTGGGTACATTTATAATCCCAACTTCCCCAAAGATATTAAACCATAATCACCAAAAAATTGGGAATTTTTAGGCATTACTATGATGTAAAGACATATGTGTTTCAAGCCTGTCCAATGATGCAGGTGGCTCTTCGCCAAATCATTATGAATTCTGGGCAAAAAGTGAACCTTTCTCCAACAGCTTATGTGTTTTAATCTATTTGGCTCTGTATCTGCTTTCTGGGAATCTCTTGATTGAGGATTTGGAGAAGATGCCAGCTGCCCCCATTTGCCACCTAAGTAATATTTGTGGAAAGAATGTCTGTTTATGTTTGTTTTGGACTCGTACCTTGAAAAATAAATTATAACTGTGCATGTTCAAATAATATTTGTGTGCATCAAAGATTAAAATTAATTTCCAGACAAAACATTTAGTTTAGAATAGTGGGAAAATATTGGACACTTATGCCTTGTACACACGATCGTTTTTTCCGATGAAAAAAGTCAGATGGACTTTTTCCATCGGAAAAAAGATTGTGTGTGGGCCCCATCTGACTTTTCCGATGGAAAACAAACCGATAGGAAATTCCGATCGTCTGTATGGAACTCCAACGGAGAAAAAATCCACGCATGCTCAGAATCTAGTCAACGCATGCTCAGAAGCATTGAACTTAATTTTCTCGGCTCGTCTGAGTGTTTTACGTCACCGCGTTTTGGACAGTCGGAATTTTGTCTGATGGTGTGTATGCAAGACTGATGGAAGTCAGCTTAATCGGAATTCCGACGGAAAATTCCATCGGATTTTATACCATCGGAAATCCGATCGTGTGTACAGGGCATTAGGGATTGATTTACTGAAACAGTAGAGTGAAAAATCTGGTGCAGCTGTGAATAGTAGCCAATCAGCTTCTATCTTCTATCTTGTTCAATTAAGCTTTGACAAAAACCCTGGAAGCTGATTGGTTTCTATGCAGAGCTGCACAAGATTTTGAACGCACCAGTTTTAATAAATCAATCCCTCAAGTTTTTATTGCTGTCTGTACCTCCATTAGGTAGATTTACCTCTGTACCTGTTTGTACTGGTGACCATTGTCACCGAACAAAAAGTGAGGAGAAATCCAAAATTTTAGAGTTGTCCCCAGAACAAGAAGTAATGGGAAATCTTCTTATGGGGACCACTATTCAAGGGACAACTGTCTAAGGCAGTGATGGTGAACCTTGGCACTCCAGATGTTTTGGAACTACATTTCCCATGATGCACTACTACACTGCAGAGTGCATGAACATCATGGGAAATGTAGTTCCAAAACATCTGGGGTGCCGAGGTTCGCCATCACTGGTCTAAGGCATCATTCACATGGGTGCTGAGGCTCATTTGTTTGTGGTTGAAGCTGTCAGGTGCTGCTTGCAGGCAGCCCATGCAAGAGTTGACAGACAGAAATGGAAAATTTCCCAGTTTTATAGACAGCAAAAATAACCTGGCAGGGGTTTTAACTATTCCCTACTCTAGCCAAATCCAACAAAAAGTTTTGTCTATACATACACTTTAAGCACTTGTTCACACTAGTGTTGAGATTACTCTTCAGAGGGCATTAGAATGCGGTTGCAGGGCTGTTGCAGAGCGGCCCCATTCACATAAACAGGTTGCAAAAGTGTAAGGGGTATCATCCCTGCTGCAGCCATGGCATATATACAAAAGCAAGGGGAGAGGCGCCTCTGAGTGCAGATGTTTAAAACAATTTAATAAGAGATTGCAATACAAGCAACTCACATTTTAGAGGATTAAAACAGGCATTGTACGATATCCAAGTGCGGAAGAGGGTGTCATCAGGTCAGTCATCAGTCTCCTAATCCTGCTGGGGCGCTGTGTTGCTGGTTCTTCTTTCCTCTGCACCGCTTTAGATGTATAGAATAGCCGGCGGCGGTGGAGATGCTGCAGAACACGGCCTGGATGTTGTTTTTTCCGGCAGGCGAGGGCATATATACACCCTTGGCTGCTGGTAAAGGGGGTAGAAGTTGAGGGAAGGTAAAAGTGTGCCTCAACCGCAAGGTTTTAGCACCCCTCCCCCAATGGCTAGTGTGAACGAGCTCTACCACAGAATCTGGGCAGACAACTGATGACTAGTCTGGATGTACTTATTTATTATATTATATCTACTATAGTTGTTGACAGGGTCTTGGCACATGTCAAGAGTTGACCTTAGTGGAACTCTCCTAGGAAGATAAATTTGGCAAAGAACACGCACCTATGCACACAATTCAATACACTTTCCTTCAATGTGTTATACCCAAAACTTCAATTTTCTATATATACTGTATATTTTATAATACATATAGATGTATCCTTCCATCCATCCATCCATCCATTCTATACATCCATCTACCTGCTCAAGCTACATCTGATTTATAGAAACCAGAGAAATTATGAATGTGTGTCATATCAACCAATAAGACACTACCTTTCATTTTAGTGCTGTGGCAATACAGATTTAAACATAATAGTTTGATTGGTTGCTATGGTTATCAATAGCAAAGAGGTTACCCAATACCAGATCAGTAGCAAATTGGTCCAGTATGTACACTGGTGACAGGATTGGTTCACCTGGTACAGCAAATCAAACATTTATGGCAAACATCCTATCGGTGAACTGGTAAAGGGGTATTTTGAAATCCACATAGCAGGTCTACTTTTTATCTACTGTTGTATAAAACTCAGGTCTCTCCAGGTTTCTGCAAGTGGACAGGACAGAGAGAGGGAGCACATATTATATTTATGACATGTCACTTTGTATCATCATGATTTATGTGTCCTTATTTGCGATCGCACAAGTCCCAATCAGGGAATCTACATCAGGATGACACAGGCCGCATGCTGCTAAATTATTACCCCTACTCATAAATTGTCTCAGTGGATGACTGGGGCATTCCCGCTCCTCTATATCGCAGGTGGTAGGGGGCCCTTGCTCTCAAATAGAGGGTGGGAAATGGAAATAGACTAGTAAGGGACCCAAAAGGAAAGGCATCCTATTTCCAGTTTACTCAATGCTAGCGATCCGTGAAGCAAACAGCGGCTTTGGAATCGCCAGGGCTCTGACGGAGTGGATTTGCTCATCACGAGTCAATCATGCAGTTATACTCTGTTATGGAATGTTGCTGCCATTCATTATAGTACATCAGGACAAAAACAGCAGAACATAATGTATAGCAAATCCACAGAATAGGGAAGAGGTTAAGAACAGGTTAACTAGAGCGTTACATGGGTGAATGCTCCCAGTTTGCTGCATCAGACCTTGAACTGATGGTATTAGTTGAGCATGTTTTTCTTTTACCAAGTGCATTGAATAGTGTATTTAACTCTATCTTTCTATTATTCCTTTATTCACTTGTCAACCCCTGGGGTAGTGATCAATACGGTGTCCGCTCCAGTGTATTGCCCTTCTGTGTGACCTGCTAGCCGTGCTGCAGGGAAGGGCTGAGGCAGGCAGTAACCACTGAATTTCTTATCACACTTTATTTCCTTTACTAAGAGGAATTTGCAAAAATAACTCAATAAATCATGAGAGGAGAGGGAAGCAACAGAGTTATCACCCAGATCAGCCATCCCTGGTGCTTCTAATTACTGCAAGCTGCTCCTATATGTGGCCGTCTGGAGGGATGCAAGCAGATATGGCAAAGGGCTTCAAGGGCTATATGTCTAATGCCAAGGAAATGTTAAAGGTACACTTTAGACAGATCTAAAAATGTAGCCCTCTTAATTAAAGGCTTCTGTTATCCAGCCAGGCATAAGTGCAGCACACCAGGCCACCTTGCTGCTTAAAGCTCAATTGAAGTCACAGAAGGTGATATTTAGTGAGACAAAACCTTATGCTAACTGCAACTATTCATGGGCTTACCTGCACTTTCCTATTATAGAAGTTGTTTAGTGGGTATATATATATATATATGTAGCGCCCTGCTCCCAATGACTGGGCGCTATGTTTCAATTTAGAGGGTATCTGAGCCAATAGTTAGGCTCAGATGTAAATAATTGATGCTAAATTAGCCTCTGTTCCGGCTATGGCTGTGTTGGGCAGACTTCCCACTGTTCGCCTGTAGGTGGCGTTACCACCTCAGGCCAATGTGGAAGACTGACAAGCCAGAGTGTATTGGGTACCTTCCCCCGGGAACAGTTCAGTGGGCATGGTCTACCCGCTGAGCATGCTGGGGAAGGGTAATTAAGGGGCAGATGCCATTTTTTGGGGTCCTTCGTTCCCTCGCTGCTCTCCTGGCGTGAGGGATATATTGTGTGATTTTTGGCCTCGGAACCATGCTGGTCCGAGGCTGCAACTCCAACAGGTAGGCCCAGTTATGCTGATTGGGCCTACACCTTGAAGGTGATCCTGTGCCGTCCGACCTGGGGGAGGAAGCCACTCAATGGAGGAAACCAGGGGAGGACCTGTCCTGGAAAAGACCAAGCGGAAGGCTGGTGTCTTGAGGAGGGCCTGGTAATTCTACTGGAGGATGCACCTCAGTTAAAGTTCACCTTACAGTCTGCCGGGTTGGCTTAAAGGCTCTTGACTGTTTGGCTGGAAGTTCGGGCATTAAATCCTGTGGCAGAGAATCCCGGATTATCCAATTTTGTCCACAACCGGTCTGTGGCAGAGACTGGTCCTGATCATAGTTCGTGCATCATTCCGGCTGCTAGGCCAGGTGAGAGGGGCCTATCCAGGTGAGCAATACCCACTCAGGGAGGAGTGGTGACTAACTTTATACGTGAGAAGTTTCCCCAGTGATTGGCACTGAACCTACCCCTTCCCTTCATCCTTTTACCATTGTTCATCTGTTTATTGCAAAAGGAAAATAAAACCTAACTGCTTAAGGTTTTACATCTTGTGTGGACATTGGAGTTTCTACAGACTTTCTTCCCCTAAACAACAAATACCGAGGTAACGTGCAAGGCCCAAATTAAAACCAGCAGCTCCTGCGGGGGTGTGCTATATATATATATATATATATATATATATATATATATATATATAAAAAAGGCCAGTATATACTGTATATATCTATATATATCTATATATATCTATATATATAAAAAAGGACTATATATATATATATATATATATATATATATATATATATATATATACTGTATATATATATATATATATTTACTGGCCTTTTTTATATATATATTTATAAAAAAGGCCAGTATATACTGTGTATATATATATATATATATATATATATATATATATATATATATATATATAAAAAAAAGGCCAATATATATATATATATATGTATATATATATAAAAAAAGGCCAGTATGGGAGAAGTCCAGGGGGTATATAAACAGCCCACTCACCTGTATCCCTTGTCGGTTCCAGTGCATGATACATCACTAGGCCGGCTCTTCTCAGCATACTTCGTGGTTCATTTTTTATTTTTTTTATAAATTATTTTTTTTTCATATACTTCACACTACAATTCATCACATTCTTATAATGTTTCATTATAACATCCTTAATATTACATCTACCTGTATATATTATATTGCCTCTTGAAAACCTCATTCATTTAGTGTGAGTTCTTTTTTTCTACTTTCCCCCCCATGCCCTATCAAAATAGACCACACAACATAATACCAGAAAAAAAAAAAAATGAACTTATTCCCTTTACCCCCTCCCCCGCCCAGCCCTCTCCCTCCTCTCTCGCACGAACATCTTACCCTTTTTCACCTCCATTCTCGGCCCCTCCCTATACCTCAAATAATGGGCCCATGTCTACCGGTACCACCCATCTTGATCTTTCATCGCCAAAGTAAGATTCTCCATTTGTTGGATCTCTGCTACCCTAGCCAGCCATTGTGATCTAGAAGGGGGACTATCCCTTTTCCACAGGACAGGAATACACGCTCTCGCTGCTGTAAGAAGGTGTTTTAACAGGGAACTTTTGTATTTTTCCGCTGATATCGGAATGTCAAATAACAAAAAGGCTGCTGGTCTGTCCCTTAGGCACACTCCTGTTATTGTTTTAATGGATTCAGCAACCATTCTCCAGAACTCCTTTATTTTCGCACATTCCCAGAAAATATGTAGTATGGTGCCTTCTGCTTCATGGCACCTCCAACAGACGTCTGACATTTGGGGGTATATCCGGTGTAGTACTGTCGGTGTTCTGTACCACCTAGTAAGAATTGTATATCCGCCCTCCTGATATCTACTCGCTATTGATGACTTTTGATTGAATAGCAAAATTCTGTCCCTCTGCTCTTGAGAAAATGATACGCCTAGATCCCTTTCCCATGCCTGGAGGAAAGTAAGTTCTTGTGGTGCTTCTAAATCAGTTAATGTAGCATAAAAATATGATGAGTGTCTCATTGATTCCCCTTTCAGACATATCTGTTCAAACCCTGTTAGATCCCTGACTTCTGCATATATGCTTGATTTAGATCGTATAAAAGGCATCTAATTGCATCATCCTAAGAAAGTCTAAATCTGATGCTATCTCTCGTTCAATCTCTCTTTTTGTCATTAAACGATTCTCTGTTGAGAAGTGGATAACCCTACTAATACCCCTTCTACGTATTGCTCCAAATCTAGAGTCCGTTACCCCCCGGCCCAAACGTGTGGTTCATGAGTCTGTGCGTTCGATTACCAGTGTGCCGCGGCTTCTCTGTTCGTATTTTTTGTCGGCGGTTCTCACTCGCTGTTGCAGGTAGGATTTAAACCTTTTTTCATATCATACGCAATGTTGCGATAAGTTATGTGTCCTACCCTGCATCCCTTTCGTAGTTAGCTGGCTCCGAGTCATTGTTGATTGTGTCCCAACATTATTCAGCACAGGCCTAGTACAGTCGTAGGTTCCCTCTGCCTTGTTTGTCATCCCATCTACAAACATACTATTCGTTAGTTGATCCAAGAAACCGAGCCGCTGTCGGTTGTTGTCTGACGTCACTCTACACAGGCTTCGCTGGTTGTAGGATTCACAGTCTGTGGAGTTGCCGCCTTGTCCCGTTGGAGCCGAGCGTATAATAATTGCACAGGTTCTGTGGCTGATTGAGGTGGTAATTAGACTCACTTGGTACATTGTCTGAATTTGATTAGCCTTGGGGGCTGGGTGGTTGGTATGTGTTTGGTTTTGGATGGGTGAGGATGCAACCCTAACACTCTACCACAGCCCGATTCAAATCCTGGTCGTGACGGTGACTTGGCTATTTGAATCCTTGGTACGACATAACACGATTTTATCTTTCACACACACCACAGCTTCCTGCAGCTCGGCTTTCCCCTCGAAGCACCTGCCACAAGCAACCATTCGTTACTCACATATCTTTCGTACGTACGTTCACACTCATTTACTCATACGATACTCCAGGTGCAACTTTGATACAAGTCGGCACGATTCTTTTCATTGCCATGAACACACGATCAAGACATATGATTAAACATGACCATGGTTCATCGCCACACACGCTCCAATTTCCCTGCTCTCCTTGTTTTCACCTTCCTCATGAGGCTACTTTCTTGCAACACGCTATTGCAAGCATGTTTCCAGTGGCACACGATCCAGACACTCATGGTCTCTAGTGGCATACAACCCGGCCACTCATGTTTTCTTGTCTGTCTTCTCTTTCTTAGGTCAGTTGAGTTCAGGTTGTTCCATCCTGCACAAGGTTGGATGAGTTTTCTACAGAAAAAGAAAAAAACAACGGTGCCCACACAAGTTCTTCACCCATGGGGGGGGGGGGTCAGTCACATTTAAGGGAGTGGGACTGGGTTAGGCGTCTAGTCACGCCAGGTTAAAAACCTGGACTCTCATGTCACCTTTTCCACAGGTTCTCGGCCTCAACCAGGACTTTTGCAACCAGGGCAGCGAGTCACGTGTGTAGTACACGGGTTCCATCCTTACATCACCCTGCAGCACCCTTTTCACCACGTTGACTTCACATACACGATTTGGGCTGCTCATCGTGCATTAGCTACTGTCACATTTTCTTTTCTCGACTTACTATTTTTAAAGTAAATCACCTTCACCTATGCAGATATGGTTGCTATACGGTGGGCTTGAAGACAGTGCAAGCGTTAGCTTTCCGAACATACGTCATGTACTACAGAACGCAACATTACTACTTAGGCCATACCGGACTTCAGCTTCTCACCCCTTTATGCCCTGGGGCTCTGGTTTCACAGGTTTGTTTGACACAGTCCGGGCACCCGAGCTAACTGTTACCTGGCCAGTCACCTCCTGGCTCATCTCGGATGCCCCACACTCTTTGAAGTTTTCTAAATTTCCACTCCGCAGTGTTCATCCCCCAGAATGCAATCGGCCTCTTCACTGCGCCTATCATTCTTTTTTCTGTCCTTCACGTTCCTTTCTTACCTGTTCTTGTGCACACAACTCTTCTCTTCCGTTCTTATCTTTACGACTCTTCTTATCACATACTTCCACTCCTCTGTCAGCCTCCGCGGGTTCAGAGCATGGCTGCGCTCACACCCTGAGAGGATGGACCATCCCCAAACTTGCTTTGGAACTGCAGCGTAGAAGACCTCGCCACAGTCGGCTGGTCAATACCGCTCACCCACCATAGCCTGATTCGAATCACGGTCGTATCTGCGACACATCGATCCGAATTCTCAGCACGATTAGACACATCCTATCTTACACATACACCACAAGCTTCCACAGCTCATCCTCCCCTCTAGGCAGCTGCCAGAAGCACCCAGTCACTACTCGTACCACTCATTCGTACGTTCGTATTCACCTGCAACTCATACAATGCTTCAGTTCGCAGTCCCGACAAAAGTCGTCACGTTCCTTTCTCATTTTACAAACACACAGTCACAACAAACAACTAGCATGGTCTACGGTTCCTCCCCACACACATTCAGATTTCACTGCCTTTTTGTTTTTTATTATGATTATTATTATACAGGATTTATATATCACTGACAGTTTGCGCAGCGCTTTACAACAGTAGGGCAGACAATACAATTACAATACAATTCAATACAGAAAGAATCAGAGGGCCCTGCTTGTGGCCTGTCCAGTTGCGGTGGATAGCACAGATCTGCATTAATTATAACTACGCTACCTGTATGTACATCCAAGGCCGTCTGCTCCACATGTGCATCATCTGCCACAGAGCAAATTCCAAGACTGCATGCACCCTCAAACACCCCAATGCTTCATGTCTAAACCGAGTGGATGTACAGTGGTTGGGGTTCTACCTCTCCTCTCACCCATGTACCTCACTCGCACTCTTCCTGGTGTGCGGATTCACATTCGGATTCCACACTGGGCTCCTCACCCTGCCTCAAACCACCCACGGGTGCAGGAATCTTCTCTCAGCTTCAACTGACGAGCAAACCATAGACACTGCTACAGACCGAACCATTTCGGGGGTTCGTCATCGGCCCCTTTTCTGTGTCACCATTCAGCACCTGGAGAGTCAGCTCTATCGTGCTTGTTAAGGCCAAGTTCTCCAATAAACTTTGCTTGGTTCATGATTTGTACGCTCCTCATTCTTCCCACATTCCTAGGTTAAATTAATTTCCATCTGAAGACTTCTCCCTGAAGTACGCATCCATTGACCTAGCCATACAGGCCGTCTTTAGCAGGCATAGGCGTGTGGCTGTCCAAGGCAGACATTTCAGATGCCTTCAAACCGTTACCCATTGAGCCGTCCCATCCTCGTGGCAGTAACATGGCATCACACTATCGACAGCCCACTCCATGCAGGCCAGCCTACCTCCCGACAAATTGGCCCAGATCAGGTCATTCATGCCTTCACCCCTTTCACGAGGTTGTACCAAGAGATAGCTACAGTGCCTGTTAGGGATGCTTAAGTTTGCTATGAGGATTGCCCCTCAGGGGCGTTCCTTCATTTCACGCCTCCTGGCTTTCCTCTCTTAGGCACAGGACCCCGATCAAGTCCTGAGGGTGCACCAAGCAGCATTCGCTGATCTGGCAATGTGGGACGAGTTCTTCGAAAACTGGAACGGCGTGCACATGTTTATTTCAGTAGCATTGGCTTCGTCACCTCACGTAGTCACAGACGCAGCAGCCTCAACAGGCTTTGCTGCAATTTTTGGCCCTCGTTGATTTGCAGGTCCATGGCCACAAGAGATTCTCCTGGTCCCCGGGTTTAGCCAGTCATCCTCCCTATTTGAGCTCTACCACAGCTCAGGTCTGGGGCCGCACCTGGATAGGGCAGATGTGGTCTTCTCTACAGACAAACTAGCCACGGACAAAATTGGCACAAAAAAAACACACAGAACACCTGGAGTGCTGCAAGTCTAATGCGAGTACACACGGTCGGAATTTCCAAGGAAAAAAGTCAGACGGATTTTTTTCATCGGATATTCCGACAGTGTGTATGCCCCATTGGACTTTTGCCGTTGGAACTTCCGACGGACTTAGAAAGAGAACAAAAAGAGAACAAAATTCTATCGGAAGTTCCGTTCGTCTGTATGGAACTCCGACAGAGAAAAAACACGCATGCTCAGAATAAAGTCGACGCATGCTCGGAAGCATTGGACTTCATTTTTCTCGGCTCGTCGTATTGTTGTACGTTACCGCATTCTTGACAGTCGGAATTTGGTGTGACAGTGTGTATGCAAGACAGCTTGAACGGAATTCCGTCGGAAAAACCCGTCTGAGTTTATTCCGACAGAAAATCCGACCATGTGAACAAGGCATAAGGGCCAAGTAGAGTGCTCTGATGAGGTGTAATCAGATAAGTGGATCAGACCCAGTGCAGCCAGCACAACATGGAAAGAGATGCGACAGTCAAAGAAAAACCACAAAATGCAGCGCTCTGAAAGAATGATCAACAAAAGTAAAAAAATGGTTGAACAGTCAAAGTTTAAAATAAATGGTAGGGAACGTTATTAGTGACTTCAGAGGGGATAAGGGGGAAACAATCATCCGAGAGGCTTGCCTGGAGATTGTTTGAACATCAATCACCATCCAAGGAAATAGAGGGGGGAAAATTCAGTTCCCAGAGGGGGAGCATACTGGCTTCTGGCAAAACCTGCCAGCTCCAGGTGGATGCCACGGCTGGATGGTGGGCAGCAGGATTGATAGAAAAGCAACCTTTGTGATGTAAACAGCCCCAGAGGGAACAACCAAGCTGAGCAGGGTCGATATTCTCAGCGCACCTATGCACCTTCTGTGATGTCACTGCTGTGCCAGAGATGAAGAGAAAAGGTGTCCTAAAGTCAGTTGTGTAAGCGTCCACTGTTCTGTTGCCGTGACTTGCGCATGCAAAAATTGGCAACAAAGGCAGGTCCAAGTCCTTGGCCATCATGTCCTTCCTACGGAAGCTGGTGCAGATATCCATTCAGTACAAATTCAATGTGCACTGTACCTACATTTCTGGCAATGCAACCTTGCAGCGGACGCGCTGTACCGCCTTAAGTTCTTGTTGTTTCCTGCAGAAACCTGGGGCCGACCCGACCACTTCTCCTATCCCACTTTGGTTGCAGCTGACAAGGGGCTGAGGGACCACCTTCCCAACGCAATCCAACAATAAACCGATCACGGTCTCGCAACAAACTGAAGACCTACTACGCCGCCTGGAACACCTACTGCAGGTTTTTAGCCTCGTGCCCCGGGTCAGGAACAGGAAACATCAAACACGTCCTGGCATTCATGTCGTATTGTCACACGCAGCTGACTTTGTCCCACAACACCATCAGGCTGTCCTTGGCTGGCATCCAACATTTCCTGTCCTTACAGGACCCTGAAAAGCCTTTCTTGTTCACGGCCCGTGCTGTCAAAGGCATCCTACGCGGAATCCAGAAACATCAGCCAATAGCCGGTAGCGAGCGCATACCCAGCTCAAATGCCACATTCCGGGACATGTCGGCTATCCTGTCGCAGTCCCCCTTCAGCTTACTGCCCAGCCTTGTCATCCAAGTGGCTATCTACCTGGCTTTCTACTGTTTCCTGCGGCTAGGCGAGTTTACCTACAGTTGCCCCGGTTACCAGCATGTGCCACCTGGCCTGCCTCCAAGACCATTTTCGTATTACACCTAGCAGTGTGCAAGACTCAACAGTTCGGCAATGGGGTCAACATCAAGTTCCTCCAGGCCCAAAATGATTGGTGCCCAGTAGCAGTCCTCAACCAGCCTAGCCAGTCTAGCTCCAGCCGATGTTGCCTTTTCATACTAGCTCCCTGAGTGCTAGCCAGTTCATTAGACATGTTCATATCCTCCTGGTTAACCTAGGCCTCGACCCCAGCCGGTCTTCTAGGCACTCCTTTTGTATTGGGGCAGCGGCAGCCGCCTCTCGACATGGGGTGCCATACCATGTCATGAGGAGGTTGGGCAAGTGGAAGTCCGCTTGCTTTGCCCGGTACATTCCAAACCCTTAGGTGGAATAAAAAAACTGGTTCCTATCAGCGCAAATATAATAAATGGTAAAAAATATATAAATAATCAAAAACCGTGAGTGATATTACGAAATACCCCCCCCCCCCCACCTGGCTGCTGCAAGGACTGAAAAAAGTGTTAACTTCACATAGATTAAATGGATAACAAAACAGTGCCGTGCTACCAATAAATAAAGTAGCTACTAATCAATAAATGCTGATAATCAAATGAATAAGTGATCAAACCTGCAATAATAATCAGGATACAATGTGCACAATCAATTATTCAGAAAGGGTGTGACTATACACCTCCCCCATAGTGTTACTAATACCTTTTCCCTTAATTAGAATGGCACAACACTGGTAATAAAAAATATTCAAAACATTTAAATCGTGACATAAATGATAATTGTGACGTTGATAATATTAAAGTCCAAAAGGTGTCTTCAATACATTCCAAGTGAAAACTTCACCGATCAGTGTAAAATGATATAAAGTGCTGGTGCTCTCCTCTACCTCCACCTCAAAGTCTGACCCCTGTTTTACCAGTAGGTCAGATAAAGCAGATTCCCTCTCAGGGTAATATGTGGATCAGCCTGACGTGGAGCTCCTATTCCATCTGTGTAACCATAGGCTGCATTTGATGGGCACAGATGAGGCTGCATTGATCTCTTGTATTATGTCTGCAGTCTCTGGTCATCTTTAGTATGATGTCCTCAGTCTCTAACCATCTCCTGTACCATGTCCGCAGCCTCTGACACCTGTATCATGTCTGCAGCCTCTGACATCTACTGTATCATGCATGCAGCCTCTGATCATCTCTTGTATCATGTCTGTAGCATCTGACCATCTCTTGTATCATGTTCTCAGTCTCTAGGTAATATGAAAAATAACTTCAGCAGTTCCTGTGCTGCTGTGTCTCTCCCTCTGGATGCATGTTTAAGGTAGGAAGGGGGAGGGGGCTGTCACAGTCTATGTAACATGCAGGGGGTGTAGGATGCTGTGTAAAGGAGTCCAGAGGTTCAGGGTGCTGTGTGAAGGGGTCCAGAGGTGCAGGGTGCTTTGTGAAGGGGTCCAGAGGTGCAGGGTGCTGTGTAATATAAAGGGGGCCAGTGATGCAGGGTGCTGTGTAATGTAAAGGGGTCCAGAGCTATGGGGTGCTGTGTAATGTAAAGGGGTCCAGAGCTGTGGGGTGCTGTGTAATGTAAAGGGGAGCAGAGGTGCAGTTGTGCAGAGGGGGTACACAGTAGTGGCAAAGAGATATTGAAAGATGCAGGGGGCACAGTGGGGGGTTTTTACATTTTAACGTGGGGGGGCGCTTTTAACCCCCGCTAGTGGCCGAAGAAAGGGTAAAATGCGACTGTGTATAGCCGCTGTTGAATCGCCCCCCTGAAAAAATTTCAGTGGACGCCCAGGTGGGCAACTGTATGCCAAACACATATGAGGAATGAGAGAGGGGAAGGGGAGGGTAGCAATGGGGTGGGTAGGAGAAGGGATCAATAATACAAAAGTAGGGAAAAGAAAGGGTGTCCAGCCATGGGTACATTTTACATACCAGAGCTATATAACATCCAACAGTAAGATACCGGTAATTAACGATTTGATTTTAGGATTTTCATATAGTGTTATGGAATTCTAGGGTATTTTACAGCTTAGCTAACAAAAGCTCCATGCTTTGTACCTCGCTAATCCAGTTAAGAAGATCTTTTTTTCGAGGGAGAGGAGGTTTGTTTTTAAAGTAAGCATTTTTCTGCAGTAAGAATATGGGCAATGAATCTTTTCACCTTTGTTGTCATCTGCAGGAAAAGTACTGTATGTTCACGAGAAAATGTATGGGTGGCCTGAAATTTTGGAAATCAAATTTTACTCAGTATGTCAAAAATGTTGTCATTTTGAAACATGTCCAAAGTAAGTTGAGTAGGGTGAGTGAACCCTACATCTCAAGCAGATATCAGATGTATAAGGGTAAACTGATTGGAGACATCCGATGGTGGAATTCCAACGGAATATGATTTTACAGGAGTATACTTTGTATAGAGAACAGATGGAGCTTCTTAGCTTTACTTTACTCCATATGGTTTGCCAGGTCATGAGAAAGAGTTTACAACCTTATTTTCGTTTCCTCTTTTTTATGTAGTGATGTTTCAGGAACAGTAAGCTTGAAATATTTATCAGGATTTTCTGTATTTTAAGATTAGCTCTCCTGGAGGGTCCACCCCCACAGAGTAGACCATCAAAATGTATTGAGTAAGTGCTAAGAAATTGAGTAGGTGGTGAGAACTTGTGGATGTATGAGAGTGTTTAAGTATAATGTTGAATATACAGGTTTGCATAAAAAGCTTTAATGGGGATAGAGTATTTACTCTTGATTTACTTTTGATTTTCAGAAAATAAAAACAATCTTCCACAGACTCCATCTAGGTCAACTAGTGTACCTAGATTGAAAAGAGAATGTTCCACCTAGGGCTGAATCATAGTATGTGTAATGCTAATAGTGATTTGGGGGTAAGAAGGATTGAGGTCATGCCGGATTCAGTGGTTGAAACTGAGAATCTATCTTTGAGTAAAGAGGGGAGCTGGTTTTAAAGTGTAATAGGCAGTAGAAAATGTATTTCAAGAAAGCAATTTGATTGGTGTTGGGAGTAGGGATGAACCAAACACCCCCCAGTTCGGTTCGCACCAGAACATGCGAACAGGCAATAAATTTGTTCGAACATCGGAACCCCGTTAAAGTCTATGGGACACGAATATGAAAAATCAAAAGTGCTAATTTTAAAGGCTTATATGCAAGTTATTGTCATAAAAAGTGTTTGGGGGCCCGGGTTCTGCCCCAGGGGACATGTATCAATGCAAAAAAAAGTTTTAAAAACTGCAGTTTTTTCGGGAGCAGTGATTTTAATAATGCTTAAAGTGAAAAAATAAAAGTGAAATATTCCTTTAAATTTTGTACCTGGGGGGGGTGTATATAATATGCATGTAAAGATGCGCTTGTTTACCGTGCTTAGAACAGTCTCTGCACAAAATGTAATTTCTTAAGGAAAAAAAGTCATTTAAAAGTACCCGCGGCTGTAATGAATTGCCAGTCCCGGCAATACAGAGAAAAGTCATTGAAAGCCATTGATAAAAAAAAACAAAAAAAAAATGCGTGGGGGTCCCCCCAAATTCAATTACCAGCCCCTTCAGTTACCAGGCCCTATATTAAGGGGAACCCTGCACCAAAAAAAAATAATGGTGTGCGGTTCCCCCCAAAATATCCATACCAGACCCTTCAGGTCTGGTAGGGATTTTAAGGGGAACTCCACGCCAAATAAAAAAAAATGGCGTGGGGTTCCCCCCAAAAATCCATACCAGACCCTTATCCGAGCACGCAACCTGGCAGGCTTCAGGAAAAGAGGGGGGACGAGAGAGCGCCTCCCCTCCTGAACCGTACCAGGCCACATGCCCTCAACATGGGGAGGATGTCCCCATGTTGATGGGGACAAGGGCCTCATCCCCACAACCCTTGCCCGGTGGATGTGGGGGTCTGTGGGCGGGGGGCTTATCGGAATCTGGAAGACCCCTAAACAAAGGAGACCCCCAGATCCCACCCCCTATGTGAATTGGTAACGGGGTACAATGTACCCCTACCAGTACACAAAGAAAATGTAAAAAATTGTAAAAAAACACAGACACAGTTTGGATAAGTCCTTTATTAAAAATAAAAAAAAAGAATAAAAAAAAAAGACTCCAGCGGTGGTAATCCACTCTCGATTTCCACTCTAGCGATGTTGGTCTCCTGCGATGGATGATCTCTCCAGGCTCCAGCGACGAGGAACAACACTCGATCCTCTCTTCACCGGAGCGGAGCCCCCCCCGGGAAACCTGCGTTGCATCAGAGGGGGCGGGGTCACCCGCACGTCACTGGGAAAGCCCGGGTTTCCCCCTGTGTCAGAGGGGGACGGGGTCACGTGACGGGTGGCCCCGCCCTCCGCTACATAAGAGCTGTCACTGGCTGAAGCCGCATCATTCCCGGGGTGTCTCCGCTCTGGTGAAGAGAGGATCGTGTGCTGTTCCTTGTCGCTGGAGCCTGGAGAGATCATCCATCGCAGGATACAGACATCGCTGGAGTGGAGATCGAGAGTGAATTACCACCTCTGGAGTCTTTTTATTTATTTTTTATTATTTTTAAGTATCATGTAATAGAGAAAAGAAACAGCCACATAGCGTAACTCTGTATATAAATCAAAATTTAATGTAGTGGAAACACTTACATTTAAGTTGATATAAAAGCGCTTTGCAAAGAATATGGCAACAATGGAGTCCTCCCGACGCGTTTCATCTCCTAGGACATCATCTTTGCAAAGCGCTTTTATATCAACTTAAATGTAAGTGTTTCCACTACATTAAATTTTGATTTATATACAGAGTTACGCTATGTGGCTGTTTCTTTTCTCTATTACATGATACTTACCTGCTCATATTGATTGGGATATTCCCGGCCCACTACTGCATATGAGGTTATCTGCTAAGAGGTCATCTTTCTTCTGCGGTTTCTCTCTCCCTGTTGATGTTTGGCCATTTCCAGCACAGCAATTTGCAGCATACAGATTGTCCAGGTTCCATCGTGGTTCCACCACACCAAGCCCATTTGACCCACTGAACATATGTTCCTCTGGGTTCAAACTATCTGGTAAGCTCCTTACCTATTGGTGGTGGTTCTCTTCATCTTTTCACCGTCACTTTTCCTTCAAAGTCTTCACCCACTTTTGAATTTCACCATTGCCTTCAGTTTTGAATTACTTTAGGACACTCAGTTGCACAAGTTTTCACTTGTATTTTGCATATAGACATTTTGTATATATGAGGACTTCTTACTGTTCTTACTTAATATTTGAGTGTCCTTTTTTATATTGCACCATTTTTATATACTCATTTGAGTGCGTCATGCATTCTTGTTCATTTTTTTGATTAGCGCTACACTTTTTTTTTCCACGCTTTTTACTATTTGTCTACTTGTTGTGTTAGCAGCTTATCCAGAGGGCAGCGCGGAATTATTTTGTATGATATTAAATATATCAGGCCCAGAGAGTTCTATCTGGATACACCAGCCTTGGTGCCATATTTCACTGGGTATATGGATCAAACAAAAACTAGCATCTCCCTGCTATAGAATAACATTAGAGGCAAAGAATAGGAGAACACTTCTTTTGTCAGTTCATAAAAGGACTCTGAAGTAGATGTTAAATTTTCCATTTTCACGAAAAACCCTTTAAAATATATAGGAGCTTGAAAAAACGATGAATACACACAATATGCTGAGCACATGTATCAGTCCTGACATAATAGGAAACCGTGTTCCTATTCAAATTCTGCAAAGAAACAGACTCTTACCTTTACAAATGTAAATTCATTAATCACATATGTCGCATTTTTATCATGCATACAGAAAACAGCTGGCATTTCGGTGATGTATAGACTTATGGTTCGGGATTTAGTCTGACATTCTACATACAGGACCGGCTGCATCATATATCACAAGGTATGCAGTATCATAAAAACACAAACAGACATGCCAATCTATATCTGTGTTAATACTGTTGTATATTCATGAGGCTCAGCATAGTCATACTTGACTGCACAGCACGAAAGCAGAGAGAAGGTTGCTGTACCACACACACGTCAAATGCATGCAAACAGCTTATGGTTTACAGACAGCAAAGGATGCATATAGGTCACTTATCAGTATTCTGTTACAAACTTTTACTGTTCATTTGTGTCATCAATTATGACTTAACATGTCATTGTACAGGCTTTCTCATGGAGCTTCCTAGTTGAGATAAGAGGCAAGTGGCTGTCAGAGGGGACTATTATCACTTTCACACCTGTTTCTCCAATCCTGCCCCAGAATTTTATGACCAAGGTTTCTGTTGACAGAGAGACCTACATGAATTGTCATATGACACTTCATTAATATCAATACTTCTGTACAGTTCCCCTTGCGGAATCAAGTAGTGGCATAAGGACTGTGGTTATGTGACTGCTGATATATGCATTAAACATACTAATCAAGGTAACCTAGTCCCACAATTGACTTAGAAGCAAAATGCACCTGGAGCAAGTGGTAGGTCAGGTATAGAGATCCCACTGGCTAGGAAAATTGATTAACACAGAGAGTGGTTCCTGGTGAGTAGGGTCAGAACATGGGCTACAACTGCAGAGGAAACATCCCAGTATCCAGAATGGCCAGGTGGGCCTCTGCATAGCAGCCGAACAGTGCCATCTAGTCTACTGCAAACCACCACTCCTCCAGCGGAGGCCATCCTCTGGTACTACAGGCCCCAAGCCTGCTAATACATTGAATTCACCAATGGTTGTATTGCCTTATATCAGTACCTACAAGAACTGTCATCATTCATGACTATTACCTATACATGCAATATACCAGAGAGTTACAACAATCAAGGACTGTGTGTGGTCTCTCCCTGACTGGGTGCCTTGGGCCTGGGGCTCGCCTACATCTACAGTTGTGCTCATAAGTTTACATACCCTGGCCGAATTTATGATTTCTTGGCCATTTTTAAGAGAATATGTGTCGTGTACCTGGTTGGAGGCCGAAATGCAGAGAGGGCTCCCCTTGCGGCTGAGTGCAGTACACCTCTGAGGTTTGGTACAGAGGGTGTAGTGCCCAGAGAAGCACAGGTTGCCAGATGGGTCCAGGAGAGCAGAGCTGGTGAGATCCTGAAGAGCACTGGTGGATGCAGGACACAAGGAGTAGTAGTAGCAGCCAGGCTGAGGGTCAAACCCAGTAGATCCAGCAGGAGGAAGAGGCAGGTTGCAGGAACGGAGACAAGCCAAAGGTCTGGTAACAGGAAACAGGCAGGAACAGATAACTGTGGCAAAGTCCGTGGAACAAGCCGGGATCAGGTGGAGGAGAAGGCAACAAGTCGGTAAAGCAAGCCAGGGGGTCAAGCCAGGAGAGCAGATCAGACAGGTCAGGAACAAGCCGGGTCACAACGGGAGATCCAAACAGCAGTTAAACAGAGTCTCAGGAACACAGGAAGGCTGATGACTATCAAGCAGTGAGATGGGCTCAGTGGCAGTCTTATATAGGCCAGTAAGTGGCTGCATCTGTTGCGTGCACCGATTGACGCTCCCGTGCATGCGCGCGCCTGTTGGTTCCATTGCGCATGTGCGTGTGCCTGTTGGTTTCATTGCGCATGTGCACGCGCCTATTCACGCCGCTTGCATCAGCGCACACAGGGATGTGCTGGAAGCAGCCATTACTAGCACTATTGCCAGTTCTCCTACGGCCGTTTCCCTGACAATATGAATGATAACACAAAAACTTTTCTTTCACTCATGGTTAGTGTTTTGCTGAAGCCATTTATTATCAATCAACTGTGTTTACTCTTTTTAAATCATAATGACAACAGAAACTAGACAAATGACCCTGATCAAAAGTTTACATATCCCAGTTCTTAATACTGTGTTTTGCCCTCTTTAACATCAATGACAGCTTGAAGTCTTTTGTGGTATTTGTGGATGAGGCTCTTTATCTTCTCATATGGTAAAACTGCCCATTCCTCTTGGCCTCTAGTTCCTGTAAATTCTTGGGCAGTCTTGCATGAACTGCATGTTTGAGATCTCCCCAGAGTGGCTCAATGATATTGAGGTCAGGAGACTGAGATGACCACTCTAGAACCTTCACTTTATTTTGCCGTAGCCAATGACAGGTCGACTTGGCCTTGTGTTTTGGATCATTGTCATGTTGGAATATCCAAGTACGTCCCATGCGCAGCTTTCTGGCTGCACATATAAACAAAGTCAAGGATAAATCCAAGGAAAAAATTCAAGCTTACTTACCGACCAGCCCACAAACTGATGAATGCACATGTTCCTCCTATATTTTTTGATAACATACTGCATTCATCTTGCCTTCAATAATAACCTAATTTCCTGTGCCTTTGTACAGTAGCTCACACATCCCCAATACATCAGTGATTCACCTCCGTGTTTCACACTAGGAATATCTATACTAGGAGTATCTTTCATCATAAGGCTTGTTGACTCCTCTCCAAATGTAGTGTTTATGGTTGTGGCCAAAAAGCAAAATTTTGGTTTCATCACTCCAAAGGACTTTGTGCCAGAAGGTTTGAGACTTGTCTCTGTGCTGTTTGGCATATTGTAAGTGAGATACTTTGTGGCATTTGCGTAGTAATAGTTTTCTTCTGGCGACTCGACCATGCAGCCCATCTTTCTTCAAGTGCCTGTTTATTGTGCATCTTGAAACAGCCACACCACATGTTTTTTAGAGTCCTGTATTTCACCTGAAGTTATTTGTGGGTTTTTCTTTGCATCCCAAACAATTTTCCTGGCAGTTGTGGCTGAAATTTTAATTTGGTCTACCTGACCGTGGTTTGGTTTCAACAGAACCCCTCATTTTCCACTTCTTGTTTAGAGTTTGAACACTACTGATTGGCATTCTTAATTCCTTGGATATCTTTTTATATCCCTTTCCTTTTTTATACAGTTCAACTACCTTTTCCTGCAGATCCTTAGACGATATTTTGCTTTTCCCATGACTCAGAACCCAGAAACATCAGTGCAGCACTGGATGAAAGATGCAAGGTCTGTCAGGAGTCCAGAAACTTATTGAACTTTTTATACACACACACTAATTACAACCAAACAGATCACAGGTGAGGATGGTTACCTTTAATAGCCATTCAAACCCATTTGTGTCAACTTGTGTGCATGTTATCAGGCCAAAATCACCAGGGCATGTAAACTTTTGATCGGGGCAATTTTGGTAGTTTCTGTTGTCATTATGATTTAAAAAGAGTAAACACAGTTGATTGATAATAAATGGCTTCAGCCAAACACTAACCATGAGTGAAAGAAATGTTTTTGTGTTATCATTCATATTCTTTGAAAAATGGCCAAGAAATCATAAATTCTGCCAGGGTATGTAAACTTATGAGCACAACTGTATACTGGAAAAAAAAATGTTGAACGGATAAGCAGTAACAAATAACCCAAGGTAAAACCAATCAAAACTGCGAGGGAGAGCAGGCAGGCAATAACTTTTCAAGTAGTTGGAGTCTTCAAGGTCTGTGTTTGTGATCCCCAACATTACATTATGTTGCAAACCAACCCCACCCTCATACCTAACTACCCTTCTAAGCCACAATTACATTTACACAAACTTCAAAATGCATTAAAGCCTGCAAGTTGATTTAAAATGCAATGCTCTCAGCAGTCAGGGCTTCCTTTCACTAAAGGCTTACGGGATCATTGGCATTTGCGGATGTGAATGGGCCCCTGCTTTGGGGGAGGATACAGGTTGGTAGAAATGTACAATTATGCAAGGAGACATTAGCAGAGAGGTAGTTACAGTAGATTTTCAATGACAGATAGGGAAGCTGCTGATGACTTGCACATTGATGCTGCCTCAATAAACCCCTATGATTCATCATGTATGAACTGTGATGTCACATGACCAAGTGCAATGGTAAGAATGTGCAGCTTCACTATGCTGGTAAGGTTTTACTATGGAAGATATTCAGTTTCTCAGTCTACTATAGAGATGGCACTCCACTGACATGCTTTGAATAATTATAAATTTTATTAATTTAGTTTGTTAGGCTGAAGTTAGGAAGTGAACTGTGAAATGGGATGGGCAGCAAGGGTGCTGCACAGTAAATGAGGGGACCTAAAAGGGGCTGACGCCAGAATTTGCACCAAGGCCAGTACAGCTTTAGCTATGCCACTGCTGACAAAAGCTACCATAACAGAGCTACATACTGTATTTAAAAGGTGCTTTTCCAACCCTTGGAAGTTTTTTTTTTATTCCAGCATGACTGTGCCTCTGTGCACAAGGACAAGTCCATAAAGACATGGCTTTATGAGTTTGGTGTAAAGGAACCCAAGTAGCCTGCACAGAGCACTGTCCTCAACCCTATTGAATGCCTATGGGTTGGATTGGAAGGCATATTTGAGCCCGGTCTTCTATTCCAACACAACGACCTCACCTCAGGATGGCTCTTTTATCAAAATGAGTACAAATTACTATAGACACACTCCAAATTCTTGAGAAAATCATTCTCAGCTGAATTTAGGCTGTAATAGGCAAATGATCAGACAGGAAGTAACTGTAACATGCATACACTGAGTCTGATTTTGAAATCTGCACAAACATGGACATTTTCTTGTCCCCACTTCAAGGCTAAAGCACAGAGCACATAGCTTAAAGCTTCCAGCTTCTCACTGAGGCTGGAAGCTTCAAGCTATAAAATATGATTCAGTGCTAAAAGGGTGATAAAAACACACTTTCAGTGCAGTGTGGGGGGTGTAAGAAGAGAGAGAGAAAGGGGTGGGAGAGGAGAGGGTGTGTGAGAGAGAGAGTGAGGAGGTAGTGTGAAAGAGGAAGAGAAAAAAAGAGGGGGAAGAGGCAATAGAGAAGGAGTGAGGGGAGAGAAAGAGAGGAGGTTGTGTGTGTGTGTCAAAGAGAGGGAAAAGAGTGCGGGGGAGAGGGGGAGATAGAGAAAAAGGCAATAGAGAAGGAGAGAGGGGGGAGAAAGAGAGGAGGTTGTGTGTGTTTGTGTGAAAGAGAGGGAAAAGAGTGTGGGGGAGAGGGGGGGGAGATAGAGAAAAAGTGGCAAAAAAGAGGGAGAAAGGGGCAATAGAGAATGAGAGAGGGGGGAGAAAGAGAGGAGGTTGTGTGTGTGTGTGTGTGTGTGTAAGAGAGGGAAAAGAGTGCGGGGGAGAGGGGGGGATAGAGAAAAAGGGGGACAGAGAGAGGGGGGAGCGAGGAGAGCAAACATAGAGGGAGGAGAGAGAGGAGTAAGAGGGGAGAGACAGAAGGGGGGAATAAAGAGGAGAGAGAGGGGAGAGGGGGGGAAACAGAGTGAAAAAGGGGGAGAGGGAGAGAGAAAGAGAGAGAGAGAGACAGCGGGGGGGGGGGAGAGATGGAAAGAGGGGAAAGAGAGAAAGAGGGAGAGGTGGAGAGAGAGAGTTAAGGGAGGAGAAAGAGTAGAGAAAGGGGGGAGGAGGAGAGGGGGAGAGAGAGAGAGAGGGGGTGGAGGGGGGAGGAAGATTAGAGAAAAGGGGAAGGAGGAGAGGGGTGAAAGAAAAAGGGTGAGAGAGAGATAAAAAGGGGTAGAGAGAAAGAAAAAGGGGGAGAGAGAGGGAGAGAGAAAGGAGAGACTTTCTATGGCACTACACATACCAGTGTAGCAGGTTCCCATTCCTCAGCTAACAGGATCATAGAGACATTCACCAAAGTGATCACTACAGCCTGTCCACCCATACTCTCAGTTGTCAGTGAGGGCAGGGAAGGGGACACAGTTAAATAGGACAGTAGAGGGTGCAGGGTTCGCACTATAGGGTAGCATGGAGGACAGGACACTCACTTTTGTTGCGGTTTTGACACTAATGGCGTGTTGATTTATTTTGAGGGGACAGCAAATGTACACTGTTATACAAGCTCACATTGTAGCAAAGAATAATTTCTTCAGTGTTGTCACATGAAAAGATATAATAAAATATTTACAAAAATGTGAGGAGTGTACTCACTTTTGTGAGATACTGTACATCACTGGTTGCTTGATGCTAGTGTATGTGTGAGTGACCAAGAAATCTGAGCCTGCCCTAAAAGGGCCCACATTTTTGGCCAACATGGGCTCAGGGGGCAGCTGCTTTGGGTCCCACAACTATGATTGGTCTTGGGGCAGCTGCCACTTTTGCCTCATGTTAAAGATGGCCATCCAGCATCCCTCTCAATGAAGCCCAGGGTAGATCTGGTAACACAGATGAACAGCTGGAGGGTTCCAAGATCCAAGGAAAAGAATCACCCCAATGGAACTGGAGTACTCTGATAGCAATCAGGGTGATTCTCTCCACAGTAGCTGGGTCTGCTAAAAAGCAGATTGATTGGTTCTGGCCACAGAGCAGTTCTGATATTAGAGGGCCTCTTACCTCTCACTTGGTGGCAGATCACTTGTCTTGCTACCACTGCCTCACCAGGAGTGGCCTCTCTGAGCTACTGGGGGTTGGAAGCTGAGGAATTTATGCTTCTTGGGTGTACCCAGGGAGTTGTGGGAAATGGAGTTAAAAGGGCCTGCGCCTGAGCACAGTGAGATATACTGTATATAAAGTGGGGCAAAAAAGTATTTAGTCAGCCACCAATTGTGAAAGTTCTCCCACTTAAGAAGATGAGAGAGGCCTGTAATTGTCATCATAGTTATACCTCAACTATGAGAGACAAAATGTGTAAACAAATCCAAACAACCCCATTGTCTGTTTTTTTTTTTTTTGCAAATCATGGTGGAAAATAAGTATTTGGTCACCTACAAACAAGCAAGATTTCTGGCTCTCACAGAACTGTATCTTCTTCTTTAAGAGTCTCCCCTGTCCTCCACTCATTACCTGTATTAATGGCACCTGTTTGAACTTGTTATCAGTATAAAAGACACCTGTCCACAACCTCAAACAGTCACACTCCAAACTCCACTATGGTGAAGACCAAAGAGCTGTCGAAGGACACCAGAAACAAAATTGTAGACCTCTACCAGGCTGGGAAGACTGAATCTGCAATAGGCAAGCAGCTTGATGTGAAGAAATCAACTGTGGGAGCAATAATTAGAAAGTGGAAGACATACAAGACCACTGATAATCTCCCTCGATCTGGGGCTCCACGCAAGATCTCACCCTGTGGGGTCAAAATGATCACAAGAACGGTGAGCAAAAATACCAGACCTAGTGAATGACCTGCAGAGAGCTGGGACCAACGTAACAAAGGCTACCATCAGTAACACACTACGCCGCCAGGGACTTAGATCCTGCAGTGCCAGACGTGTCCCCCTGCTTAAGCCAGTACATGTCCGGGCCCGTCTGAGGTTTGCTAGAGAGCATTTGGATGATCCAGAAGAGGATTGGGAGAATGTCATATGGTCAGATGAAACCAAAGTAGAACTGTTTGGTAGAAACACAACTCGTCGTGTTTGGAGGAGAGAGAATGCTGAGTTGCAACCAAAGAATACCATACCTACTGTGAAGCATGGGGGTGGTAACATTATGCTTTGGGGCTGTTTCTCTGCAAAGGGAACAGGACAACTGATCTGTGTACATGAAAGAATGAATGGGGCCATGTATCGTGAGATTTTGAGTGCAAACCTCTTCCCAACAGCAAGGGCATTGAAGATGAAACGTGGCTGGGTCTTTCAGCATGACAATGATCCCAAACACACCGCCCGGGCAACGAAGGAGTGGCTTCGTAAGAAGAATTTCAAGGTCCTGGAGTGGCCTAGCCAGTCTCCAGATCTCAACCCCATAGAAAACCTTTGGAGGGAGTTGAAAGTCTGTGTTGCCCAGCGACAGCCCCAAAACATCACAGCTCTAGAGGAAATCTGCATGGAGGAATGGGCCAGCATACCAGCAACAGTGTGTAACAACCTTGTGAAGACTTACAGAAAACGTTTGACCTCTGTCATTGCCAACAAAGGATATATAACAAAGTATTGAGATGAACTTTTGATATTGACCAAATACTTATTTTCCACCATAATTAAAAAAAAAAAATCTTTCCAAATCAGACAATGTGATTGTCTGGATTTGTTTCCACATTTTGTCTCTCATAGTTGAGGTATACCTATGATGACAATTACAGGCCTCTCTCATCTTTTTAAGTGGGAGAACTTGCACAATTGATGGCTGACTAAATACTTTTTTGCCCCACTGTATATATATATATACTAATGAAAAGTTTTTTTGCATTGCACAAGCTGTTGTTTAAAGCAGTGCATAACATTAATATTTAAACTTTCTCAAACACAGTGTTTTTTTTTTTTTCAAATGAGTTTATTAAATTTGCTATGGTAACCTGTCAATCTCTGTGGCTGCCCTGAGCTTGCTATAGTCTTGTCATTGCCTAGAGGTGAGTTCCTCACCTTGCCTCAGTGATGTTCTGCAAAGCTGCAGAGGGAGCTAAGTTCAGGAAAAAAAAATAACTCCAATTCTGTACCTGCATGCAAACTTAAAGTGGTTGTAAACTGAAAAAAACATTCAGACCTCCTAAATAAAATGTCAAAACTATCTTTGCATTTGTTTAGTGTAATGCCATGTGATTTTTCTTTGAAAATACCTGTTGACCATACCAGTGAGTTGCCCTTCTTGGTTGATAGTGGCAACAATCTGAAGGTTCATCCAGACTCTGCAGCGTTGACACCACTTTGCACATGTTCTGTTTCTTTATAGAAACTAAAGCCATCACCATGCTTTACTATGTCCATTGTTCCCTGCTTTATCACTTGATCACTTGTCCTCCACTCTGCTCTGCACAGCTTGGGGAACAATTTGCATGATGTCACCAGGACAAGTGACACACTAAAGCTTAACCCAGGAAAAGCAAAGGGGCCACATAATCTAAAGATTTGGATAAAAGGTGTGTAGCGATGGTGGACTATACTTGTAATATTATGTGCGTTCCCCGTCATTCCTTACCTATAGGATATCCCTTTAATGCTGGGCGCCAGTGACTGTCATGATATTTGTGAGCCCAACCCAAAGGATTGTGGGACTAGTAGTCTTTCTTACAAGCGATTCAATTGCATAACCATACACCAGGACTACACATCCCAAAAAATCCTTGCCCCCATCCAGGGGACTTTTGGGAGAGACTATAAAGGGGACCAGAGATCCATCCCATGCTCTCTCCTTCCTGGGCCTTGCGTTATGCACACCTCTCCATGACGGGGAGAGAGAGGTTGCGGCCTACCACGCAGTTTTCAAGCGATTCCAGCCCGGCCTTGGAGGGCCTAACCCTGCTTGCTGTTCATCAGACATCTACACTGCACCAACTCAGCAGCTCGACACCACGTTTGTCCACACTCCACATTTGTGGGTCATCGCTGGCGACTTCATTAATGGATGTCTCGTCCTGGGTCGCTGTCTACAAGGCATCTAGTTCGGTCCAGTCATTGGTGAGAGGACAATTGCCCATCTTTCCCTGGTTCCTTTATTGGAACTCTGTGTACAGACACCTTTACCTTGGGAACACTTTACTGCACCTCTATTTGAACACTGTACAATGTACATAGACACCTCTACCTACAACCATTTCAGGGAGTACCATTAGGCTGTTTAAGCCAGTGAGTCTGTTAATACATCACTGTGCCTTATTTGATATAATCAAATGAGCTCCAACTGTCGGTGAAGACTATCAGGTCTGCACATTGGACATTGCTGTTGTTACTATTTAAAGGGCTCTACACTATGCTTATTCTGTCTGATCTCTCATTAGGATCTAATGGTTGAATAGGCTGGCCTGGGGTTCCCCTTTAGAGTGTGACTACCTACATTAAACATTTAACCCTTATTGTCCTACAAGTCTTGCTACAGGTGGTATCCCATTGTACATAAATGTGTATTGTATCCTCAGACTGTTTAACTGTTCTTAAGCTGTCTTTTGGGGAATTCCTCTACCAAGTCTGAGCAGTTATTCAAAACTCGGTTGATCTGTTGTCCTCTTTGTAAATAAATACTACCTTGCTTACTCCAGTAAAAGCTGAGATAATATAAAGATTTTGACTTGTGTGACATGTCATTTAAAGGTGCTTGTAGAAATATGTCTGAACTCAGAGTGTCAGGTGGGTTGGAAGGTTTACAGGGTCATGGTGATGCAGACGAGCAGGTAAATCCAAGCAGTCATCAAGGGGGCTATGCTACAGGTGGTTAAACTGTTTTTTGTCTTTACACTTTGTACTGTTTATACTGTGTTTTTAAGTCCTGCATTACTTTGTAATATAAGGAGAAGTATAGTGTTACCAGTCTTTCAAAATGTACCTTTTTCAAAACTTTTAACATTAAAGTAGAATTTTGGGATTGATCTAACTAATCTTAAATCTGCTCTCACCCACTTAAAACTCCTATACTAACTACCCTGTGGAAGAAAGGTGCATGCACCTACCAATTCCCAGTCCAGTCACATGATCAGCTCCTCTCTGTCAGTTAGCAGTGGCTTTAAGGGAGAGGAGGGAGTGCAAACAATGGACAGCCCATAAAGCTATGAGAGATGTTACCAGCTGTTGTTGGCGCGCGACCGGAGTGGGCTAAGAATAGGTAAGTATATGCATCTATCTTCTGCAGGGTAGTTAGTATAGGTGTAAGAAGGGGAATGGGAGCAGTTTTAAGATTACTTAGTATAAGCTTGGCATTCTACTTTAATTCTGTTTACACACGTCAATATCTTTTTTAGATCTTCTGTCCTTTAATTATGATTATTAATGATAATGTGTGAATTTTACTGTACTAGAGCGAATCGTTCAGGAGTCACGATGTTCCGCATTTGTCAATGTTTGGTTGTCATGGTCTCATTCGCTTACATCGCCAACAATGTAATGCCTATTAAGTTAAAAAGGTTTATCTAATGTAACAGACATTGCTTTCTCCCTGCTCACTCACTTGTCACTTTGGTCTGCGGTATGATGAATCTCTTCACAAAAACTGGCAGGACTGCTTCTGCTCCCGGCTCTCAGCCTCCATTTTAAAACCATTATACTATGAAAGATGCCTGATGTTTGACAACACAATTGTGATGCCATTCAAGGCACCGTTAATTCCTTTTCCTGTATGCATTGTACTTTCTACTAGAAACACATATAAAAGGATTATCAGATCAAGCTACTACAGTTTTATTCTGTCACCTGAAAGATTCTTTTAAGCAATGGAAAAACTATCTGCATGCGGTACACTGCTACTGTCTATTACAGACAACTGAGTAAAGTAGTAGGGTATTATTTACGGTAAAAGCCCAGGGGTAAGACGGTTGCAATACTGACATTGTAAGATGTTTCTGTAAATGCCTCTTTTAGGGGATCTATAAAGTACATTTAAACTCTAAATGAAAGACATTTAGTTTTCTAAAAACGTTGGCTGTACATCATTGTTCAGAACCAGATTTCAGATGGTAGTAACAGTGGACCTTGGCTGGGCATTTTGTCTCTGCATGGCAACTTATAGTCTCCATCAAGGGCCCAAAGCTCTGCAATCAGCAAAGCTCATGTTCACTGCCAATTGATGAGCTCTAGCCCTGGCTCAGCAGGGAAGGATTTTTGTTGGATTGTTTACATTTTGGGATTTATTGTCCCTTCAGGTCTGGTATGGATTTTAAGGGGAACTCCACGCCAAATTTTAAAAAAAATGGCGTGGAGTTCCCCCCAAAAATCCATACCAGACCCTTTATCCGAGCATACAACCTGGCAGGCCGCAGGAAAAGAGAGGGGACGAGAGAGCGCCCCCTCCTCCTGAACCGTACCAGGCCACATGCCCTCAACATGGGGAGGACCCTTTGGGGGTCTGTGACCCCTTAAAGCACCATGTCCCTATGTTGATGGTGAAAGGGCCTTATCCCCACAACCCTTGCCCGGTGGTTGTGGGGGTCTGCGGGCGGGGGGCTTGTCGGAATCTGGAAGACCCCTTTAACAAAGGGGACCCCCAGATCCCAGCCCCGCCTATGTGAATTGGTAAGGGGTATGTTGTACCCCTACCATTTCACAAAGAAAGTGTAAAAAGTTGTAAAAAAACACACAGACACCCTTGGGAAAGTCCTTTATTAAAAAAAAAAAAAAAAAAAGATTCCAGCGGTTGTAATCCACTCTCGGTATCCTGCGATGGGTGATCTCCTCTCCGAGGTCCAGCGATGGATGATCTCTCCTCTCCGGGGTCCAGCGAAGGATGATCTCTCCTCGCCAGGTCCAGGCTCCAATGATGATGTCCAGCGCAGCGAGGAACAGCAAGCATCCTGTCAACACCAGACACACCTCGGGAATCCCGGCAGCCTGACAGGTCTCTTATGTAGCTGAGGATGGGGCCACCCATCACGTGACCCCGTCCCCCCCCTGATGCAAGGGGAAACCCGGGCTTCCCCAGTGACGTGTGGGTGACCCGCCCCCCTCTGATGTAATGCAGGTTTCCGTTGCATCAGAGGGGGGCGGGGTCACCCGCACGTCACTGGGGAAGCCCGGGTTTCCCCTTGCGTCAGAGGGGGATGGCGTCATGTGATGGGTGGCCCCGCCCTCAGCTACATAAGAGACCTGTCAGGCTGCCGGGGTTCCCGAGGTGTGTCTGGTGTTGACAGGATGCTTGCTGTTCCTCACTGCGCTGGACATCATCATTGGAGCCTGGAATTGGAGAGGAGAGATCATCCATCGCTGGACCCCGGAGAGGAGATCACCCATCGCAGGATACCGAGAGTGGATTACCACTGCTGGAATCTTTTTTTTTTTTTTTTTTTTTAATAAAGGACTTTTCCCACCGATGTCTGTGTGTTTTTTTAATTTTTTTTTACACTTTCTTTGTGAAATGGTAGGGGTACAATGTACCCCTTACCAATTCACATAGGGGGGCCGGGATCTGGGGGTCCCCTTTGTTAAAGGAGCCTTCCAGATTCCGATAATTGGGCCTTGGTTCTTTGAGGGGTCACAGACCCCCAAAGCATCCTCCCCATGTTGAGGGCATGTGGCCTGGTACGGTCCAGGAGGGGGGGCGCTCTCTCGTCCCCCCCCTCTTTTCCTGCGGCCTGCCAGGTTGCGTGCTCGGATAAAGAGTCTGGTACGAATTTTTGGTGGGAACTCCACGCCATTTTTTTTTAAATTTGGCGTGGAGTTCCCCTTAAAATACATACTAGGCCTGAAGGGTCTGGTATGGATATTTGGGGGGAACCCCACGTAATTTTTTTTAAAATTTGACGCAGGGTTCCCCTTAATATCCATACCAGACCTGAAGGGCCTGGTAATTGAATTTGGAGGGACCCCCACGCATTTTTTAAATTTTTTTATCAATGACTTTTCTCTGTATTGCCGGGAGCCGACAATTCATTATAGCCGCGAGTGCTTTTAAATTACTTTTTTTCCTTCAGAAATGACACTTTGTGCGGGGACAGTTCTAAGCACGGGAAACATGCGCTACTTTACATGCATACTATACACACTCCCTGGGTATGAAATTTAAAGGAATATTGCACGTTTATTGTTTCACTTTAAGCATTATTAAAATCACTGCTCCCGAAAAAACTTCAGTTTTTAAAACTTATTTTTGCATTGATACATGTCCCCTGGTGCAGGACTCGGGTCCCCAAACACTTTTTATGACAATAACTTGCATATAAGCCTTTAAAATTAGCACTTTAGATTTCTCCCATAGACTTTTACTGGGTGTTCCGCGGCTTTTCGAATTTGCCGCGAACACCCCAAATTGTTTGGCGAACGGGTGAACAGGCAATGTTCGAGTCGAACATGAGTTTGACTTGAACTCGAAGCTCATCCCTATTCATTTGAATGGGTTACATTTGGCAGCTGTACTGCCTATCGAGCCAGTGGCATAACTAGAGACTTCAGGGCCCCGGTGCAAGAGATCATGAAGGCCCCCCCCCCCCCCGAAAAGCCTGATTTTGATACTTCATTTTTTTACACTGTACAACAAAGTAAAACATTTCTGTTTCTGATTTCAGCTTGAGGGGGGTGGCAGTGGTGGTATTTGAGGGGTACTGGTTAAATTAGAAACACTCAAGTGCACAACACCTGTGGGCAGTACTTCGTGAAGAAAAAATTGATAAAAAATGTATTATTATTATTATTTTTTCTTCACGGAGTACTTTCTACTAGAAACACATATAAAAGGATTATCAGATCAAGCTACTACAGTTTTATTCTGTCACCTGAAAGATTCTTTTAAGCAATGGAAAAACTATCTGCATGCGGTACACTGCTACTGTCTATTACAGACAACTGAGTAAAGTAGTAGAGTATTATTTACGGTAAAAGCCCAGGGGTAAGACGGTTGCAATACTGACATTGTAAGATGTTTCAGTAAATGCCTATTTTAGGGGATCTATAAAGTACATTTAAACTCTAAATGAAAGACATTTCGTTTTCTAAAAACGTTGGCTGTACATCATTGTTCAGAACCAGATTTCAGATGGTAGTAACAGTGGACCTTGGCTGGGCATTTTGTCTCTGCATGGCAACTTATAGTCTCCTCTCCATCAAGGGCCCAAAGCTCTGCAATCAGCAAAGCTCATGTTCACTGCCAATTGATGAGCTCTAGCCCTGGCTCAGCAGGGAAGGATTTTTGTTGGATTGTTTACATTTTGGGATTTATTGTCTAAGGTTGTACACCACTCTTCAAGGAAGTCTAGGCATGTGCACAAACTTAGGTTAAAAATGTGTATATTTACTGAATTAAAAATATGAAAAGGTGTACAGAGAGTTAAATAGGATGAAATAGTAATGTGGCCCAACTAAAGTCTCCCTTGCAGTGCCGCCACCCAATTGGGCCTTGGGTAATGCAAGTGGGACCCCACATATGAGAATACCTTGTCTCCAGGCTTGGTACTCACAAGTGCTGTACTTTTTGCAATAATGGCAGTTCAAAGTCCTTGAATGTAGATTTATTTCAAACACAAAGGTGGTAGGGAAGGCTGGAATACCCAACAGTAGCACAATGTACTGTAGTGCACTTTTTCACATGGACTCCTGATTTCATCTGCACAAAGCAGACACACGTAGCCTCCATTATAGAGGTTTCTGTGTTTTTTCTGTACTAGATATGATCTCTAGACCAGTTAAGGTTCAGGTGTTACTCCATTGACACCAATCAAGATGATCTTAAACTACTGGATCATCTTGGGAAAGGCAGACCAGTGTAGGGTTGTGTGGGTCTCCATTGTCCCCATTGAATTCCTTGCAGTAACTAGAGGTGAGGAGAGGTTTACTCTTCGATAATTCAGTAGTATCCTGTAACACATGGTGAAATAGAGGGCCAAGGCCCTCAGACCTGGACAAGAGCCCATGACCTCAAAACCTAAGTAAGAACCTGTAGGCAAAAGCCTCAGAAGCATGCCCAGATGTTCGCTGAAGCCAGGCCTTGCCCACTGACAACAAGCTCATTAGAAAATGGCTACTCAACAAACACAAGCCCAACCATGATGTTCCTTGATACAACCTTATGGATCTCTCAACAGAGTTGGGCTGATGACACATCATAGGAAGAAATTGAGCACATCCTACCAAAGAAACAAGTACACTACAGCAAAACCAAAAAATAGGTTCAAGTTTGAGCAAGCTTTAGGGAACACATTCCTACACACATGCTTCTGCCATGGTCAAGACGGGTCCTCAATCCGAGCTGTGATTGCAGCTAATTCTCCTTTCTTTGTCTGCAGCTCTGTGTATTATTCCCAAATACATGTCTGCCCAAAGTTCCAGTTTCTGCTACCTCACTTCCTGCCAATCACTTCCTGTTTAGGTACAGTACCCCTTTTAGACCAGACAGGCAACTTCATTAGCATTTAAATAGTGAAAGTCCAGATACTAAATGACTGACATTCACTGCAAAAAATTGAACTTACACTTTCTTGAAGATGATAGCGAAATATGATATTATATGTTTGCAATTAAAAATCACTAAAATGGGCAAAGCTACACAGACTTCTGCAGAGAATCCACTGCCTCCACACAAAGAGTAAGGGTCCCACTCTGCATCATACTGGCAAGTGACAGGCTTTGCTTCTCATGCTACAGTATGGCTGTTTTTTTTTTTTTATCCACTTGGAATGCATTTTTTTGATTTAAACTTTCATTGGGCAATAATAAAATGGTAAACAGCAGTGGTATGCATTAACCTATTAAACAGAAACCAGATTTCATTAAAGTTGAAATTTATTTTACCCTAATGCATTCCCTACATTTAGGTGAAAAACACCCAAATATATGTTCTGTTCCTAAACACTTACCTGGTTCCTCACCGCTTCAGCACTGTTCTGGCTGCAGTAGCACCACTTCTTTCACATGCTGGTCTCACAAGTGACCCTGAGAGCAGAAGGAGCCATAGGCTCCTGCTGCTGTCAACTAAACTGGGGTGGGGGGGGGGCGTGGCTAACTGGTGCTATGTGTGTCTATAGACACATAGCTTGGTTCAGGGTATCATTGCAAAGAGCAGGTAAGTAGAACATATTTTTTAATTTAACACAACAAAAATATCCTTTAATATCACTTTAAGCAGCCAATAATAAGCAGATAGACCTTGTTTTGTACTGTATTAGTATCCTTAGATTAGTGCTGCTCCTTTTATACTAAATACAAATGAAAATATTTCTCCTATTCTAAATATTCAATTGTCAGCTTTTCAGACAAGGCCTTTGGTACCAAAGTTCAGCTAAGTGCAAAATTCTATAATGCAGGCATAAAAAACACGTATACTGGGCAGTGCCATTAATCAAGCTGCCAGGAGTGCAGAGGATGCTAAGATTATTCAATTTGGGTCATTTTCACTTTGCTAGTTGAAGAAAACACATTTATGTCAGATTTAAGGGATTTGCATTAATAATGCAATGCAGAACTGGCAGAAAAGCAGAGAGTTTGCAAATCTGGTTTTCGGAAGGGCTATCCAAAAGGAAAGAGAGCAAAACTTGTGCAAATCATCCTTGGTCTAATGATTAATGTATCTCCTCTCCTCCAGACATTTAAGAGAGATATTTTATAGTCAGAGAAATTGTTTCATTTCTGATCTCACTACATAAATGAAAAAGAAGTGCATTAAGTCTTGGCAGGGTCTGGAGTGAAGGTAGAAGATAGGGCCCTTGCACATGGTACTGATGTATGAAAGGTGGGTGTTTGTGGTGCATCCCTATTCATTTGTAGGGATGAGCCGAACACCCCCCAGTTCGCACCAGAACTTGCGAACAGGCAATAAATTTGTTCGAACATCCGAACACCGTTTAAGTCTATGGGACTCGAACATGAAAAATCTAAAGTGCTAATTTTAAAGGCTTATATGCAAGTTATTGTCATAAAAAGTGTTTGGGGACCAGAGTCCTGCCCCAGAGGACATGTATCAATGCAAAAAAAAGTTTTAAAAATGGCTGTTTTTTCGGGAGCAGTGATTTTATTAATGCTTAAAGTGAAACAATAAAAGTGAAATATTCCTTTAAATTTCGTACCTAGGGGGTGTGTATAGTATGCCTGTAAAGTAGCGCTTGTTTCCCGTGCTTAGAACTGTCCCTGCACAAAGTGTCATTTCTGAAGGAAAAAAAGCCATTTAAAAAAGTCATTGATAAAAAATAAAAATGCGTGGGGGTCCCCCCAAATTCAATTACCAGGCCCTGGTATGGATATTAAGGGGAAACCTGCATCAAATTAAAAAAAAAATTACGTGGGGTTCCCCCCAAATATCCATACCAGACCCTTCAGGTCTGGTATGGATTTTAAGGGGAACTCCACGCCAAATTTTAAAAAAAATGGCGTGGAGTTCCCGCCAAAAATCCATACCAGACCCTTTATCCAAGCATACAACCTGGCAGGCCGCAGGAAAAGAGGGGGGACGAGAGAGCGCCCCCTCCTCCTGAACCGTACCAGGCCACATGCCCTCAACATGGGGAGGACCCTTCGGGGGTCTGTGACCCCTTAAAGCACCATGTCCCTATGTTGATGGTGAAAGGGCCTTATCCCCACAACCCTTGCCCGGTGGTTGTGGGGGTCTGCGGGCGGGGGGCTTGTCGGAATCTGGAAGACCCCTTTAACAAAGGGGACCCCCAGATCCCGGCCCCGCCTATGTGAAGTGGTAAGGGGTATGTTGTACCCCTACCATTTCACAAACAAAGTGTAAAAAGTTGTAAAAAAACACACAGACACCCTTGGGAAAGTCCTTTATTTAAAAAAAAAAAAAAAAAAGATTCCAGCGGTTGTAATCCACTCTCGGTATCCTGCGATGGGTGATCTCCTCTCCGGGGTCCAGCGATGGATGATCTCTCCTCTCCGGGGTCCAGCGATGGATGATCTCTCCTCGCCAGGTCCAGGCTCCAATGATGATGTCCAGCGCAGCGAGGAACAGCAAGCATCCTGTCAACACCAGACACACCTCGGGAATCCCGGCAGCCTGACAGGTCTCTTATGTAGCTGAGGATGGGGCCACCCGTCACGTGACCCCGTCCCCCCCTGATGCAAGGGGAAACCCGGGCTTCCCCAGTGACGTGTGGGTGACCCGCCCCCCTCTGATGTAATGCAGGTTTCCGTTGCATCAGAGGGGGGCGGGGTCACCCGCACGTCACTGGGGAAGCCCGGGTTTCCCCTTGCGTCAGAGGGGGACGGCGTCACGTGATGGGTGGCCCCGCCCTCAGCTACATAAGAGACCTGTCAGGCTGCCGGGATTCCCGAGGTGTGTCTGGTGTTGACAGGATGCTTGCTGTTCCTCACTGCGCTGGACATCATCGTTGGAGCCTGGAATTGGAGAGGAGAGATCATCCATCGCTGGACCCCGGAGAGGAGATCACCCATCGCAGGATACCGAGAGTGGATTACTACTGCTGGAATCTTTTTTTTTTTTTTTTTTAATAAAGGACTTTTCCCAACGATGTCTGTGTGTTTTTTTTACAATTTTTTACACTTTCTTTGTGAAATGGTAGGGGTACAATGTACCCCTTACCAATTCACATAGGGGGGCCGGGATCTGGGGGTCCCCTTTGTTAAAGGAGCCTTCCAGATTCCGATAATTGGGCCTTGGTTCTTTGAGGGGTCACAGACCCCCAAAGCATCCTCCCCATGTTGAGGGCATGTGGCCTGTTATGGTCCAGGAGGGGGGGCGCTCTCTCGTCCCCCCCTCTTTTCCTGCGGCCTGCCAGGTTGCGTGCTCGGATAAAGAGTCTGGTACGGATTTTTGGGGGGAACTCCACGCCATTTTTTTTTTAAATTTGGCGTGGAGTTCCCCTTAAAATACATACCAGGCCTGAAGGGTCTGGTATGGATATTTGGGGGGAACCCCACGTAATTTTTTTTAAAATTTGACGCAGGGTTCCCCTTAATATCCATACCAGACCTGAAGGGCCTGGTAATTGAATTTGGAGGGACCCCCACGCATTTTTAAAAATTTTTATCAATGACTTTTCTCTGTATTGCCGGGAGCCGACAATTCATTATAGCCGCGAGTGCTTTTAAATTACTTTTTTTCCTTCATAAATGACACTTTGTGCGGGGACAGTTCTAAGCACGGGAAACATGCGTTACTTTACATGCATACTATACACACTCCCTAGGTATGAAATTTAAAGAAATATTGCACGCTTATTGTTTCACTTTAAGCATTATTAAAATCACTGCTCCCGAAAAAACTTCAGTTTTTAAAACTTATTTTTGCATTGATACATGTCCCCTGGTGCAGGACTCGGGTCCCCAAACACTTTTTATGACAATAACTTGCATATAAGCCTTTAAAATTAGCACTTTAGATTTCTCCCATAGACTTTTACTGGGTGTTCCGCGGCTTTTCGAATTTGCCGCGAACACCCCAAATTGTTCGGCGAACGGGCGAACAGGCAATGTTCGAGTCGAACATGAGTTCGACTCGAACTCGAAGCTCATCCCTATTCATTTGAATGGGTTACATTTGGCAGCTGTACTGCCTATCGAGCCAGTGGCGTAACTAGAGACTTCAGGGCCCCGGTGCAAGAGATCATGAAGGCCCCCCCCCCCCCCCGAAAAGCCTGATTTTGATACTTCATTTTTTTACACTGTACAACAAAGTAAAACATTTCTGTTTCTGATTTCAGCTTGAGAGGGGGTGGCAGTGGTGGTATTTGAGGGATACTGGTTAAATTAGAAACACTCAAGTGCACAACACCTGTGGGCAGTACTTCGTGAAGAAAAAATTGATAAAAAATGTATTATTATTATTATTTTTTCTTCACGGAGTACTGCCCACAGGTGTTTGATTACAGGGCAACTATACTATATGTTTTTTTATCCTGATGCTTATTGCTGTGATGTTTAGCATATGTTGTTTGAACACCTGATCACGGTATAGGATATATTTTAGCATTTAGTGCACTTGAGTGTTTCTAATTTAACCAGTAAGGGTTAATACCACCCGTTGAAGGGTGACACGAGTTTGGATCACTTTTCAGGTTAATTCCTAAACTCTTAGCAACCAACTTTTGCTACACATCCCTTGTTGACTGGCCCCCAGGAAGAGCGACTCGATCTGTGATTCGCTCTTCATAGGTGGCATGTAGCAAAGGGTTTCACTTGACACAACAATTGAAGATGCCATTATCACTTTGGAAGGTTCACTATCAATTTGGATACAACCACCCTTGTGGAGGTGGATCTCACTTAATTAGCACTTAAGTATTTCTCTACCCACACCACCATTCAGGTGGAAGGCAGCGCCACACACCCCAACACCACATATTTTTTACATTTTTCCACCACCACCTGTGCCTCTTACTGATCCCATCCCCCCACCACTGATCTCATCCCTATCCCCCCCCCTCCATCACCTCTGTTGTAGAAGTAATGGGGGGGGGATAGGGATGAGATCAGTGGTGGGGGGATGGGATCAGTAAGGAGGCACAGATGGTGGTGGGAGAGGATGGCACCACCACTGCCACTTTCCTCAAGTACCACCACAGCCACCCCCCTCAAGTACCACTGCTGCCACCTCCCTCAAGTACCACCATTGCCACCTCCCTCAAGTTCCACCACTGCCACCTCCCTCAAGTTCCACCACTGCCACCTCCCTCAAGTACCACCACTACCACCCCCCCTCAAGTACCACCGCTGCCACCCCCCTCAAGTACCACCACTACCACCCCCCTCAAGTACCACCACTACCACCCCCCTCAAGTACCACCACCACCTGTGCCACTTACTGATCCCATCCTCCCATCTCTGATCTCATCCCTATCCCCCCCATCACCTCTGTTGTAGAAGTAATGGGGGGGGGGTAGGGATGAGATTAGTGGTGGGGGGATGGGATCAATAAGAGGCACAGGTGGTGGAGGTTGGCATCGATTGCTCAGCTTTGTCACTTGATTGACTTACCGTCAATCAATCGATTCCCCGGGAATTCCATTCGATCCGTCACCGTGCCTTCTCCCGCCAGGATGCTTGCCTCATGTGTAGACGCCGGGTACAGGACCTGTAGGTACTCCACGCGCAGCCGCAGAGGGGAAAGCTCCTCCCCCGCCTTCTCTCATCTGTTGTCAGCAGGTTTTCTGAATACATTTTTCAGTGGCCGCCCCGCCTCCCTACATTCTCTGTGACTGTCTCTGGATAGGCGGGGGCGGAGCGGGGCGGCCCCAGTCTCTCAGCGCTGCCTCTGCCTTCTCTTAGCGGGCGAAAGCACCCGATCCCGGAACGTACAGCACGCACCAGGCCCAACACAGTGACATGACAGTCAGGTGGGCCCCTCACACGGACGGGCGGGCCCCTCACACGACCGGCGGTTGGGCACCTCACACGGGCCGGTGGCGGGCCCTCCGGACCTGGCGGAATTACAGGGCCCAGTCGCAACGGCGACTGTTGCGACCCTGATAATGCCGCCACTGATCCCAAGTGTCGGCAGTGTGATCCGAGTCTTAGTTCCTGTTTCCACCAGAGTGGCTTTGAAATCGCACTACTTCCACGTGATTCCAAAGAGATTTGCACTGCCGATTTCATTGCAGCTTCATTCAAACATTAGTTTATGAAAGTTGCAATGAAATCGGTAAAAAGTAGCGCAGGAACTTTTGTCATAATCAATATGAACTATTCCATTGCCAGCAATGGGGTGCAACTTGTCACGTGATTTGGAACTGTCAAAGCAGATAAAGTTGCAGCGGTGTGACTGAAACTTAGACATGTATGTATACGGAGGAGGATGGTCCCCATCATTATTGGGGGTCAGTGTAGAGGATGGGAGGAGCAGAGCAATCTGTTCACCAGCAGATCTCACCTGTCACACCCCCTCAGCTCTGTGACACCAGCACAGATCACGCACAATGAAGTACGATAGGCCTGTGTGTGGCCTTGCAGTGATCTGTCACTTACCGTCCACAGGTCCCCGGTATTCCCCGTACTTGTCCCGGTCCCAAATGTCCCCATAGGTGTCCTCATTGTTCCAGAGGGGCAGATAGTGCTTCCTTCCCCCACACAGGGGTGAGATCTCCCCGCACACAGACAGCCCGATCACCATGTCCCCCCCGATCTCCACCTCCTCTATACACACCAGGCCGGAGCCTGGCCTCTTCTCCACATAGCAGTACGAGGCTATGAGCACAGGCTGATGGTGGCCCGGGATCCAGAGCGGAGCTGATTGCCGTGTACGAGGTGTGCGAGGTCGGGGGAGAGCAGCCAGGTGTCCTGTACCATCCCATCATACACCATCATATCGTAGTGGTAGCAACATCGGCCGATCTCACCTACATAGCGCTGTACGGCCAGAACACACACTGGCTGCGGCTCCCGGATCACCAGCCTCAGACTCTGGCTCCTCTGTACACTCTGCCGGGTACGCTGGAGCCAGGAGGATGGGGCCTGCTCTGCCACCGGGCTGGAGGAGCATGACGGCCCTGGACTCCCTTCATCCAACTCATCCAGCTGATCGTCCATGTCCCGCCATCTCGCAGTCACTGTCTCTACATGCCCAGTGACTTTTGAAAAAGCCCGGGCCAAATGCGACTAACCCTGGGAGAGCACCGCCTACAGGACGTCCAGCCAATCACAACCCCATAACCTTCACAAAAGGTTAGTCGCTGGGAGAGCACCGCCTACTGAAAAACCGGCCAATTACACTCCTCTCAGCTCGGAGCGGGGTGGCCCCAGTCTCTTAGCGCTGCCTCTGCCTTCTCTTAGCGAGCGAAAGCACCCGATCCCCGGAACGAACAGCACGCACCAGGCCCAACACAGTGACATGACAGTCAGGTGGGCCCCTCACACTGGCGGGTGACGGTTGGGCACCTCACACAGGCGGGTGGCGGGCACCCCGGACTTGCCGAAATTACAGGGCCCAGTTGCAACGGCGACTATTGCGACCCTGATAATTCCGCCACTGTATCGAGCGTGACAGGGGTGATTGTTTTTGTCACAGGCAAATAGCAAAGCTTTGTAACCACGGCATCTGAACACCACTGTTTTCTGCTTTTGCCGTCTAAGGGAGGTGGTTGCAGAGGCTCAACTACATTTGTAATGCCCTCACAAACTGCAAGCCTAAATGAACCCTTAGGCTCCAAGCACACTAGATGCTCAAAAAACGCCAAAAAAGCTGGATAAAAAAAGAAGCTAATATTTAGCATTTTTTGCCGTAATTTTTGTAGTGTTTAGGAGTGTTTGCAAAAGTGTTTAGGAGCATTAGCGTTTTATAAAGGAGCGGAAGGCCATGGCGTTCTTAACAACCAGTGAATAGCTGGTTGTCAAGGAGTGGGTCGGTAAGTCGGCCGCCACATCCTTAACAAACGATTACTCAACAGCTGAATGTAAACAAAAGAATTGTTGACAACGAAAACTTACAAAAAAAAACTGCGTGAGCCTCCATACTATGCCCTTCAGGTCTGGTATACATTTTGAGGGGAACCCCATGCCAATTTATTTTTATACAAAAGGGCGGGGGCCCCCCTAAATTCAATACCGGACCCTTATCCGAGCATGCAGCCTGGTAGTCCAGGTAAGGGGGGGACGAACGAGCGCCCCCCCCCAAGGCCCTTAGAAAGAGTAGGGACACAATATACCCCATACTCATTCACAATGGGAGGGGGTGGGATCTGGGAGCCTCCTTGTTAAAGGGGGCTTTCAGATTCTGATAAGCCCTGCGCCTGCAGACCCCCAAAACCACCACCCAGGGTTATAGGTGTAGCGATACCCCCAGTTAAGAGGGCTGCCTGTATGATTTTTGGGCCCTGTAGTGCACCGCTGTCAACCCCAGGCAATCGGCTCTAACCTCCCTTGACACAGTTAGTGGGGAATGATAGGATTGTGAGGCCTGTAACTCACAGCGGCACAATCCTATGACAAGAATACACAGTAATGTTTCAAAACTTCCTTTACATATTTCTTCTGTAAAGTAAGGAACACAGACACCAATATGCTTAACCCTGGTATGTTTACTTAGATTAGTGGGTAAGCAGTAAAACAGGTGGGTACATGTCATAAGCAGAGCCCTGCAATAAACAGTGTTAACAAGCAAACAGATATTCAACGTTGTGCAACTCTAAAGCCCCGTACACACGATCGGTTTGACTGATGAAAACCGTCCGATGGATGGTTTTCATCAGACCAACCGATCGTGTATGGTACCCATCGGTCTTTTTTCCATCGGTAATAAAAAAAAAAAAATATAGAACTTGTTTTAAAATTTTCCGATGGATAAAAAACCGATGGAAATTTCCGATCGTCTATGGGCAAGTCCATCGGTTAAAAAGCCACGCATGCTTAGAATCAAGTCGATGCATGCTCAGAAGCATTAAACTTCATTTTTCTCGGCTCATCAGAGTGTTTTACGTCACCGCGTTTGGAACGGTCAGTTTTTTGACTGATGGTGTGTGGCCAAGACTGATGAAAAACAAATCCATCGGACGAAAATCCATAGGTTATCCGATCGTGTGTACGGGGCTTAACAGTCCCCTTTGCAGCTACTTCCCCTCGTGGGCAATATGGTGCCCAGGAATGTCTACGCTACCCAGTCAGGCCTGACTGAACTAAAGAGGAAGTTCTGTAGGGAAATCTTCGCTAGCAATGGTGGTGCACTTGAAGAACAAAACTTGTAATCCACCAAGGTAACAAAGGTACTGTGTCTGTTTATGAGCAGGTGCTCTCTCACCCAACCAGACCAGTCCGCGCCCGTTTCTTCCGCCACGGTGTCTAAGTACACCGATCCATTGACATCCGGGTCTTCGGTCCTCCTGGCAAAGGTGCAGTATCAAGGAGAGACGTCCCTCAGGTTCCTCGGTGCGTGCTGATGGCTCTTTGAAGAAAACGGCCAGGCTTCTGGCCTAAAGTCACAGGAGCTCAGACAGCAGTTCAGCTTGCTGGGCGGGCGGTGTCCAAAGAGAAAGAACTGGGCCCCGCCTCTCCCTTATAAAGTCCACCCCAGCAATCCTTGCGTGGGGCAAGGCACCCTGGGTGCCTAAAAGTGTACTGGGTAATGTAGTCTCTGAGGGATTTAAATGGCAATACCCCGCTACACACTCCCCCCACTTAGAATCTTTGGTCCCCAAAGACTACATTAACAATGTGTACAGACAAAGTCATTAAGGGCTGCAAGGGAGGTTGGCAGGGGAAGCTCCCACCAAAATCGGGGAGGGGGATTGCCCTGCCCACAGGTCACGTCAGTGATGGTGGCCTGCCTAACTGTGCCAGGAAGCGAGCTGGGGTTGCCCTCCACCAAATGCACAGTAAAGGGATCAGGCTTTTGTATTGTCCTTCTTGCGGTAGTTACAGTGTCCTCAGAGCTCTCTCCCATCTGTGTATATGTCAACTTCCGGGGAGGACGTATGGTTCTTTTAGCTCTTTGTTCTCTGGGGGTCAATTCCCCAGATACCACAGGTTCTTCCACTGGGATAGGTGTAGAAGTTTCTTCTGTTTCTGAGGCACCCGAATCAGATGCAGAAAGATACATGGAGTCCCTTGGATCGTCAACATGGTAGGATTCTATAGCATCTTCCCACTCCTCCGTCTGAGGATAGGATGGAATAAACTCAGTGGCTTCCGGATTTAAAGTATCATCAGGGGCATCCTCAGAGGATGGAAGGTCTATGGACAGAGGTTCAGGTACCTGGGATGGCCACAACCATTCAACTTCCAGTTCCTCATCTTCACTCTGAGTGGTGATATCCGTTTCTCCTGACAGAGTTGTCTGAGACCTAGTGTTGGGTCTGGGAGTATTCGAGCTTGAAGGTAGCTCAGGGGAATCAGGGGTAGGAGGCATTCTGACTGCTTCAGAAAGGGGTAGCAGATGGTATCTGTGCCAGATCTTCAGCGGTCCCACTCTTCCTTCAGGCTTCAGCTGGTACACGGGTAGTTTAGGCAGCTTCTTACAAATCACATAAGGTTCTGATCTCCATCTGTCTGCCAGCTTGTGCTTTCCTGGGACTCCTAAATTCCTCAGCAACACTCTGTCTCCAGGTTGTAGATCTTGAATACGGACCCTAAGATCAAAGTTCCGTTTGTTCCGGGCTCCTCTCTGCTCAGAAATTGATTGGGCCTTTTCATAGGCCAGTTTCAAGCTCTTCCGCAGTCTATCCACGTATCCTTTGTGTGAGGTGACAGATGTATGGTCCATGGAGGTACCAAAGGCCAAGTCCACTGGTAGTCTGGCCTCTCTTCCAAACATAAGTCTGTAAGGGGAGTATCCTGTGACATCGCTGGCTGTACTATTATAGGCATGCACTATGGCAGCTATGTGCTTGCCCCAATGTTGCTTCTCCTCACTGTTCAGAGTCCCCAACATATTTAACAAAGTCCTGTTGAATCTTTCAGGTTGGGCGTCACCTTGAGCTTGAGGGTGATAAGGGGTAGTACGGTTTTTTTTTATGCCTAAAGTGTCCAGCAACTTCTGAATCAGTCGGCTCTCAAAGTCTCTCCCTTGATCTGAGTGAAAGCGTTGAGGTAACCCGTAGTGTACAAAGTATTTCTCCACCAAGATTTTGGCTACAGTGGAGGCCTTCTGGTCTTTGGTTGGAAAGGCCTGGGCATAATGGGTGAAATGGTTGGTTATCACCAGAACATTTCCAAGTCCACTCAAGTCAGGTTCCAGAAAGAAAGTTGATGCATACCAAGTCCAAGGGCCCTTGACTCTGCAGATGGCCCATTGGGGCAGCTTGACGTGGCAATGTCTTCCTCTGTATGCAGCGAGCACATGAGTGACAGTACTCCTCCACTTCAGCTCGCATACAAGGCCAATAGAATCTATTCCTTACAAGCTGAAAGGTTCGTAAGTGGCCATGGTTATCATGTAGGGCAGCCAGGACAGTTCTTCTGTGTTTTTCCGGCAGAAACAGCTGCCACTTCTCTTCCAGGTCATTAGAGGGGCCCCTTCGGTAGACCACCCCTTGATGTACCTGTAACTTATCCTATTCTTTGTGGATTAACCGAGCCTCCTTTAAGGGATTTTTCAAGAGCCTGTCCGGATCCTGGTCCTCCAGAGCTTCCAAAGCCAATCTTCCCCAGGGGTCTTCCAACTGATCCCTTCTTATGTCCTTCTTGGATAATTTTGGCAAGTCGTCTTCGCCAATCTGGGTAACGTCACAATAGCATTTGGGCACCCCCACTACCGAAACTCCAATCTCTTCTGCCCTGGATTCGCCACTAGCTTTAAGTTGGGCTCCTTGACATAAAGCCTACACCTCATCTGGGGTTACCTGGGTCTAGTCTTCTGTATGGTAAGTGGGAGCATGAGACCTTCTGGACAATGCATCCGCATCCCTGTTTCCAGTTCCCGGCCTATACTTGAGGCTAAAGTTGAATCCAGAAAGGGCTGCCAACCAACGGTGGCCAGTGGCATCCAGCTTGGCGTGGTGAAAAGGTAGGTGAGTGGGTTATTGTCTGTCTTTACTGTAAAGTCCGCTCCATACAGGTAATCTTTGAGTTTATCCACAACTGCCCACTTCAGGGCCAGGAACTCCAATTTGTGGGTGGGGTAGTTCTTCTCCGCTGGTGTTAGACTCCTACATACTGTCCTTCATACTCCTGGTACAGTACACCTCCCAGCCCATCATGGCTAGCGTCCACATGCAGTTTATATGGTCTCTTAGTATCAGCATTGGCCAAGACCGGGGCAGTGGTCAGGCTTTTCTTCAGCATTTCGAAGGCCTCTTCACACTTCTCTGTCCACTGGTCTTCCACGGACTCTCCGGGCTTCCTGGGGCCAGTATCATCCTCCTCTCCTTCTGTCCTCAGTAACTCATTCAGAGGTTTGGCAATTTTTGCAAACCCTTCCACAAACCTGCGGTAGTAGGAGCAAAACCCCAGGAAGGATCTGAGCTCAGTCACTGTAGTTGGTCGGGGCCAGGAGGTAACTGCTTCCAGTTTGTCAGGGTCTGTAGACACTCCTTCTTCAGACACTATGTGTCCCAGATAGTGAACTGAGGACCGGTAAAACTGACACTTCTCCCTGGAGAGTTTAAGTCCCTCTTCACTGAGTCTCTTCAGGACTTTCTCCAGCCTCTCTTCGTGCTCCTCCAGAGTCTTCCCGAAGACAATGATGTCATCTAGGTACACCAAGACTTCAATCAGATTCATGTCCCCCACCGTCTTCTCCATCAGCCTCTGGAAAGTGGCAGGGGCCCCTGATAGGCCCTGAGGCATCCTGTTGAACTCATAGAATCCCACTGGGGTGATGAATGCTGTCTTCTCTCGATCATCCGGGTGCATTGGGATTTGGTAATACCCACTCTTCAGGTCCATGATGCCGAACCACTTGGCTCCAGACAGACTCTGTAAGGCATCTTCTATCCTGGGGGTGGTATACTTGTCGGGTATGGTCCTTCGATTGAGAGTCCTGTAGTCTATGCAAAGTCTCAGCGACCCATTCTTTTTCCTGACTACCATGATAGGGGAGGCATATGGGCTTCTGGACTCCCGAATAACCCCAGTTCTCTTAAGCTCCGTCAACTGTTCACATAAATCTTCTAGGTCAGCCATGGGGACTCGCCGGACCCTCTCCCGGAAAGGTTTGTCTTCCTGCAGACGGATCTTATGGGTGGCACTCCTTGCACACCCTACGTCAAACTCGTTCTTCGAGAATATCTTTCTCCATCTAGCCAGCTGGGTCTTGGCTCTCTCTTTCCACAATGGTGGCAGGGTGGTGGTCTCTAGGCAGAAATTCTGTAGAGTGTGTTCTCATTCTTCAGCCTCCTCCAAGTCGGACAGGGCCACTGGGGTGGCAGGATTTACTCTCCCCAGCAACATCTGGGCCGGAATCTTCATGGGAGAACTAGTGACATTCCTGATGCTCACTGGGATTTGGCCTCTCACCTTCTTCAATGCCCTCAACGGGACCACTTCGGGGATCACTTTCAACCCTGGGTAAGTGTCTTGGGGGTCTGGCTCCAGGACCACAAAGGGGTCAGGCTGCTCCCATAAGAGTTTTACAGTAGCCTGCAGGCAGGTCATCTCACCAGGCTGCAACATCTTCTCCTTCCTTGACAGTCTCCAGACTTTCCCCACCCCCTCTTCCGGGGCCTTCTGTTCCAGTACCAACTTCCGGTAGACCTGCTGCAGCATGGGGTGGATCCTGTCTCCTGAAGCACCCTGCTCCTGTACTAGAGGAGTCAGCAGTCTCCTGACCAGATCAGTGTTGGTCCCTATGATCAGAGAACTCGTGTTGGCTCCTGGTGGGCAAGGGCAAACTACTGCCAGGGTGTCAAAGACTTCTGCCTTTTCTGTCACAGAGGGGTCGAAGGCCAGCCTGATTGAAACATAACCATCGTATGGAAACTTGTGAGTACCAATTCCCCATATCTCTAAGTCTTCCAGCTTTTGTAGGGGCACGTGACTCAGGTGTTTCTGGTAAAAGTCTTTATACAAGAGGGTCACTTGGGCTCCTGTGTCCAGAATGGCTTTGGTGTAGACTCTCTCCACTTGAATGGGAACTAGGGGGGAGGGCCCTATCAACTTGGCTGGAAAACTCTTCTGAGGGGTCTCTTTCTTTGGACTCTTGGACTTTCCTTTTGAGGTTTTCTTTTTTTTCCATTTCTTTCTGGATCTCAACCCTTGTTGGGCCTGGTATGCATTGATTTCCCTTTGGTTGTTAGATTTCAACTCCTGACAAGTGGCACCGAGTATTTTAGGAGGGGTATTGTTTCTCTTTCCCTCTTCTGGCGTTTGGATCTTTTTGGAGCTTTCTGGAAATAGTGGGCGCCCGGCTGACTCCTTCACCGGGGCCCTCTGAAGTTTTCCGCCAGCTGGTGGTAAGTGCCTCGGTTCTTCCTTGGACTGGGGCACACTCTTCCGAAATGGCCGACTCCTCCACAGTTGAAACAGACGGTTTCTCTTCTTCTCTGTGGGGATGTTGGAGTGGAAACACTCTGGCGTAGTTCCTTCTTGATCTCCTCTTGCTCTTTGGCTCCAGAGTTCTTGGCCAGTAGAGAGGTCAATAAGTCTAGTACTTGAGTCATCTGGGACTTTAAGGTCTCCAATTCTAAGTCCCTTTCAGTAGTTACTGCTGCTCTGACTCCCACTGAGGGGAGGGGAGTAGTCTTCTCAACCGCCTGTTGGTCCTTCAACAGGGCTTCTTCGTTCCTTATGATCCGCACGAGGTCCGGGTAACTCAAATCCATGACTCCTGCAGAGGTCTTCAGGTGGAGCCAAACTGGATCCGAGCGCAAGGCTCCCCTCAGGATCTGCTTCATCCTAGTTGCATCTATGACTTGGGGCAGCATTCACTTTTTGAGTACAATTTGGCACAGCATCCTGTTTAACCTCCGGACATATTCAGATAATTTCTCTCCCGGCTGTTGGAGGGTATGCTCGAATTGGTACATTAATTCAGTCACCTTCTCCAGCTGGCCAAATTCCTCCTGCAACATAGCCAGATAGTCATATGCAGTACAAGCAGCATTGCTGAACCTAAGGTTCTTCACAGCCTCAGCAGCAGCGCCCTTCAAACTTTCACTGATGCGCTGCTTCTTCTGTGCTTCTGGTACTTCCCATCCTTCTACCGCCTGCATTGCCTGTTCAATCCAGGTGTCGAAGTCTTCTTCCCCGGAAGGCACCGGTAGCATTCCTGAAAAGATCCGGAGCTTCCGGTACCCGGATTCCACATGTACTGTGTTGCTCTTCTGGCACTTAGTGACAAAGTCTCCCAGAGCATTCAATAGTTCCGGCCCTATGGCTGCCAGTGGTGTCCCCGGGGCTATAGTATCCCTGCTGCTTTCCATTTTGTGGAAGAGTATCGGGGATGATGGTGGAGAGATTTTTGGAGATTCCTTCTTGGTAGCCCTCGTATGCACTAAGCGGTATATCTGGTCATCTGTGGCTTTTAAACTCTGACCTCTAAAATCTTCCGGAACTTCTCCTCTCCATTCCACCAGTGCATATGTGCACGAGACATCTGGCCTTATGTCCATCACCCATGCCTTTTGATTCGGGGACAACAACATTATGAGCTGCTTTATCTCGTTTTCTTGCCAGATCCCCCCCGGGAGTTCAATAACTACCGCCTCGGTCGAATCTGCACCAACCGCTGCGCACCACTGTGACATTGCTGGCGGGTCCATGCTGGTACTTCTGACCGGCTTGATTGCAGCGTGCAGTAACAGGAATCCCGGACCCGCGCCCCCACGTGTAGTGATACCCCCAGTTAAGAGGTCTGCCTGTATGATTTTTGGGCCCTGTAGTGCACCGCTGTCAACCCCTGGCAATCGGCTCTAACCTCCCTTAGCACAGTTAGTGGGGAATGATAGGATTGTGAGGCCTGTAACTCACAGCGGCACAATCCTTTGACAAGAATACACAGCAATGTTTCAAAACTTCCTTTAACTATTTCTTCTGTAAAGTAAGGAACACAGACACCAATATGCTTAACCCTGGTATGTTTACTTAGATAAGTGGGTAAGCAGTAAAACAGGTGGGTACATGTCATAAGCAGAGCACTGCAATAAACAGTGTTAACAAGCAAACAGATATTCAACGTTATGCAACTCTAACAGTCCCCTTTGCAGCTACTTCCCCTCGTGGGCAATATGGCTCATCAGAGTGTTTTACGTCACCGCGTTTGGAACGGTCGGTTTTTTGACTGATGGAGTGTGGCCAAGACTGATGAAAAACAAATCCATCGGACGAAAATCCATAGGTTATCCGATCGTGTGTACGGGGCTTAACAGTCCCCATTGCAGCTACTTCCCCTCGTGGGCAATATGGCGCCCAGGAATGTCTACGCTACCCAGTCAGGCCTGACTGAACTAAAGAGGAAGTTCTGTAGGGAAATCTTCGCTAGCAATGGTGGTGCACTTGAAGAACAAAACTTGTAATCCACCAAGGTAACAAAGGTACTGTGTCTGTTTATGAGCAGGTGCTCTCTCACCCAACCGGACCAGTCCGCGCCCGTTTCTTCCGCCACGGTGTCTAAGTACACCGATCCATTGACATCCGGGTCTTCGGTCCTCCTGGCAAAGGTGCAGTATCAAGGAGAGACGTCCCTCAGGTTCCTCGGTGCGCGCTGAAGGCTCTTTGGAGAAAACGGCCAGGCTTCTGGCCTAAAGTCACAGGAGCTCAGACAGCAGTTCAGCTTGCTGGGCGGGCGGTGTCCAAAGAGAAAGAACTGGGCCCCGCCTCTCCCTTATAAAGTCCACCCCAGCAGTCCTTGTGCGGGGCAAGGCACCCTGGGTGCCTAAAAAGTGTACTGGGTAATGTAGTCTCTGAGGGATTTAAATGGCAATACCCCACTACATAGGAAAGAGGCCCTTGTCCCCATCAAAATGGGGAAAAGGTGCTTTCAGGGGGAGCTCCCTACCCCAAAGCACCCCCCATGTTGTGGTTAAGGGACCTGGCATGGTATAATAGGGGGGTGCCCGCTCGTCCCCCCTGTTCTTAGCCTGACAGGCTTCATGCGGGGGGACACAGTTTTTTGGGGGGTTTTTTTGGGTGTGGGGTTTCCCTTAAAGATCATACAAGACCAAAAGGGCCTGGTATAGATTGGGATTGGGGGCTTTTTTTTTTTCTCAATTTTTAATTGTCAATTCCTTTTTTTACACTCAGCGGGAAATATCGCTGACAGCTGATAAGTCATTCTTGGTTGTTAACCACTTCAATACAGGGCATTTTCACCCCCTTCCTGCCCAGGCCAATTTTTAATTTTCAACGCTGTCGCAGTTTGAATGACAATTGCGTGGTCATGCAACACTGTACCCAAATGAAACTTTATGATTTATTTCCCCACAAATAGAGCTTTCTTTTGGTGGTATTTCATCACCTCTGTGGTTCTTATTTTTTGCGCTAAAAAACAAAAGAAGAGTGACAAGTTTGAAAAAAAACACAATATTTTTTACTTTTTGCTATAATAAATACCATATTTTCCGGCGTATAAGACGACTTTTTAACCCCTAAAAATCCTCTCAAAAGTCGGGGGTCATCTTATACGCCAGTACCTTACCTTACTGTAGAATCTCAGACCGCTGCCGTCCATTTTTCAAAAGCCGCGCCTCCTCCCCATTCTGTTCCGTGATAGGCGAAACACTCAGCTTCCCAGCAGAGCCTCTGTTTAGTGTTCCGCCTATCATGGGTGCCCTCTCGTCCTCGGATGAGAGGGCATCCGTGATAGGCGGAACACTGAACACAGTGTCTGCTGGGAAGCTGAGTGTTCCGACTATCACCGAACAGCACGAGGAGGAGGCGCGGCTTTTGAAAAATGGACGGCCGCGGTCTGACTGAGATTTTACATGTCAGGGATAAGGTAAGTGATCGTCGAGGGGGCACAGTGAGGCATGCATGGGAACAGTGAGGCATGCAGGGGAACAGTGAGGCATGCAGGGGAACAGTGAGGCATGCAGGGGAACAGTGAGGCATGCAGGGGAACAGTGAGGTATGCAATGGGGCACAGTGAGGTATGCAATGGGGCACAGTGAGGTATGCAGGGGCACAGGGAGGTATGGTGAGGCATGGTGAGGCATGGCTAGTCGGAAGGGGGTCGTCTTATACGGCGAGTATATCCCAAAACCCACATTTTATCTGGAAAATTAGGGGGTCGTCTTATACGCCCAGTCGCCTTATACGCCGGAAAATACGGTATCCCAATAAAAAAAAAAAAAAATGTCCTCAGTTTAGGCCGATATGTATTCTTCTACATATTTTTGGTAAACAAATAAAGCAATAAGTGTAGATTGATTGGTTTGTGCAAAAGTTAGAATGTCTACAAAATAGGGAATAGATTTATGGCATTTTTTTTTTTTTTTACTAGTAATGGCGGTGATCTGCGATTTTTAATGTGATTTTTTTCCCTGCTCCTAGAAGCTGAAGCTTGAAAAACACTTCTAGCCTACACACATAGTATAGCACTATTTTCTTCTAGGGGCAGAAAAGAAACGCTCATAAGGAGCTGCTAGGAGCTTAAAAATAAGGTAGTGTGCATGGAGCCTTAATCAGATGAAGAATACATTGTTGAGTTGTGGCATTTTTTATTTCATGCCTGTTTTTTTCTCTGCTTCTCTAACTGGTGGGAATGGTGCAATCAAGCTCTTTTATTCCAGACTGAACAGTAGTGCAGCCCACTTCATTTCAGGTTTATAGCTGATATAGCCTAAAAAACTATACCCAAACTAAACAGGTAAACTGTGTAATTGTTCTCAGTTCAGTTAAGGCCATTAACCCACACTGTCCCTGCGAAACTGAAGCACTAATGATATGGTAATTGGTGCTAATTACTCCAAAACATATTAGCAATTAGTACTGCATTTCAACTGTTCACTGAACAAAGAGAAGACTGGAGGTCTCTCGCTTTGAACTTTTCAGAAACTGGGGAATTAATATGCTCATAAACATTAGAGCCAGATCAGGCAGCAGACCACATCTCATCTCTCATGTCTGATGGAGTTGTTAACATCTTGGTCACATCTGCAACATCACATAGCCTTCTACTACGTCCATTTGGCAGCTACACATGCACATACATAATAAACCGATCTTAAATTTTAAAAAGGAGAAAAAATTCTGAACATTCCTGAACACTTGTATAGGTCTGTATGTGAGCCTTCAAATCATGCAAGAGTTGCATTTGTGAGAAATCATTAAAGGACTGCAGTCTTCAAAAACTGGGAAGAAAGACACTCACTTTTTTAAAGACAGTATTTGGGGTTTATTGAAAAAAACCTTGCACAGATTTATCCATCTGGTGTCACCAACCCTAATGTAATTCACTCCTACATAGAACTTATTTATAAAATAAGCTCCATGAAGGAGTGAAGAGTTGATAACACCAGATGGGTGAGTCTGTGCAACTTTTTTCAATAAACCTAAATACTGGCTTTTAAACGGTGAGTGGCTTCCTCCCATTTTTTTGAAGACTGAAGTGTTATATATGGAATGGTCCATGACTGATTGGAAGCCTGCACCTGGTGCTGGTTATGCTTGTAGCAGAATACAACTTTCCTAGTATGCTGATCATTAAAGGTCTACTAAGACTCACTGATACCTTAGTTTTTATAAAGAAGTTAACCTCCCTGGCGGTATGATTATTTCAGATTTTAGGTGCTGAAAGCGGTACAATTATTCTGCATGGAAATTTGGCGCTTTATATTGTAAGCCTGTAATTCTTAGGAATAACTCACTTAAATCTGTCCAAACAGGAGTCTAGTAGACATCACGGGTATGATAAAGTTTGAAACATGAAATCATAAATTATAATATAATAAATAACTATAAAATAATTATAACAAATAATAATAATAAAAGTGTTTTCAGTGTTTGATGACGAATTTCCCCACAAATCCCTATTGCTCAATTCTGCAAGTGATTCTAATTTATTATCGCTGTTTTCTAGCTGGTCTAAAACCACTTTTGATGTAAAGGGACACTTTTTGGTTGCTATGGACAATCTCCAGTTTTCAGGTAAAAAGAAGAGTATTTATAATATAAAAGTGCATGCAGGACACTGGACAAACCACTAGGGACAAAGGGTGTGTGTAATTATGTGATACAGTAATGTAATCTGTAAGATTACAGTGTACTGTATGTTTATTGAGTTTTTACTTTTTTGAATTTGGCGCCGTGCTCTGTCCCTGTGCATCGCAACTTTGCAGGGAACAGAGCTCGGCACTCGGCACTGTGAATCGAGCGAGACACGGCTCACAGACACAGCGGGGAGACATCGCAGGATCCAGTGTACAAGGTAAGTTACTTTGCCTGGATACTGCGATGCGATCCCGAGTCTGGCTCAGGATTACCGCTAATGGTACTTAAATCTCACCCCGTGCCAGACTCTGGAATACCGCCAGGCAGGTTAATATATAACAGATTTGGATGGTACGGTGGCTTAGTGGTTAGTACTTATGCAATGCAGCATAGGGGACCCTATTTGCATTGAGTTTGCATGTTCTCCCTGTGCTTATGTGGTTTTAGGTTAATTGGATCCTGCCTAAATTGGCACTAGCACATGTGTTATTACATGTTTCCCCAAGTCTGAGCAATTGGGCTGGGTTGAGGAAAGATCTGGAGACTTATTTCCTACCAAATTTGCCAAAATAATTTTATGGAAAAAGATTTCAAGAGTATATTATGCCCATAAAGCTCACCCACAGAATCTCTGAGAGTGGGATACAACTGATTGGATACATACATACAACGTAGATACATATATCAGATCCTTTATGTTCATCAATAACAATCCAGTCATGCTTTCTTTTTGGCACAAATATCATAAGGTTTTGGGGCCGAGCATCACATAGGGTGGCTTCATACTTTTGTTGATGGCAAGGTAAGCACATGAAGGTATTAATTTTGCATTAGGTGTAAGGCAGTGGTCATCAACCCTGTCCTCAGGGCCCACTAACAGGCCAGGTTTTATGTATTACCTTGGGCCGATGCAGACTAGAATACTGCAATCACTGAGCAGCAAATTATATCACCTGTGATGTATTTGAGTTATCTTGCAAACCTGGCCTGTTAGTGGCCCCTGAGGACAGGGTTGAGAACCACTGGTGTAAGGTATGTGTCAGGACCTGGATCACCTGCTGGTGGTACTGTGGTTTCCTGAAGGAGGGTTGTAATTCCAGTGTTAACCAGTGATATCTCCCAGCAGCCAGCAGACTCCAGGAATCAGTTCCCACCTGATGCTGGCTGCTGGGAGGGTACTTAGGTCCACCTGTACTAGTTTCTCTCACTCCAGTGTTTTGCTGCAGCCAGATTCTGTTTTCCATTGATTCATGCTCCTGCCCTGTACCCTGCTGTCTTGTACCTGCTGCTCCTTGTTCCTGATCCCAGTTTGTATAAATACTTAAAATCATACATGTGATCAATAATATACTAAAAAGTCTGTAAATACAGCTGCTATAATCCCAATACAAAATGTATCATCTCAAAGTGTGAGTCCAGAAAATATCTTCCTCCAATCTGTGTTTAAATCGTGTCAGATTGCTACACCAACATGCAAGTGGTTTCCACCACCTTCTCTCCAATGCACTCACCTCAAGATATGGACCTAAAAAACATACGTTATTGTGACTGATGAGGGTTTTACCCTCATGGGGGATAAGTGTGATAACTTCTATCTTCCTGGTTATCCTTAGGGATGATTTTCTTCTTTTTGGTAAACCTGGTGAGTATCTCTTTAAGAGACTGCCGGTCTCTGTCTCTTCTGCTGCCAATATGCTGAATAAAACTTTAAAATCCTCTCTGTGCCGCCGCGATTCAGCACTCCTGCGGCATCAGCTTCACCTAGCTCCTCTTATGCACTATGTCACTCTTCATCACGTGGGGTGTGACGTAACGCATGGGTGAACAAGGTAGACACTCCATTTAAAGGTTATACAGTATATATACAGTATTTACAGGTGCATCTCATAAAATTAGAATATCATCAAAAAGTTCATTTATTTCAGTAACTCAATTCAAAAAGTGAAACTTAAAATTTTTATATAGATGCGTTACACACAGAGTGATATATTTCAAGCATTTCTTTCTTTTAATATTTAAGATTATGGCTCACAGCTAGTGATGAGCCGAACACCCCCGGGTTCGGTTCGCACCAGAACCCGCGAACGGACCGAAAGTTCGCACGAACTTTAGAACCCTATTAAATACAATGGATGCGAACGTTCGAAATCTAAAGTGCTATTTATAACGACTAATATGCATGTTATTGTTCTAAAAAGGGTTTGGGAACCCGGGTTCTGCACCAGGGGACATGTATCAATCCAAAAAAAAGTTTTAAAAACTGCCGTTTTTCGGGAGCAGTCATTTTAATGATGCATAAAGTGAAAAAAAAAAGTCAAATATTCCTTTAAATATCGTACCTGGGGGGTGTATAAAGTATGCCTGTGAAGTGCCACGTGTTTCCCGTGTTTAGAACTGTCCCTGCACAAAATTACATTTCTAAAGGAAAAAAAGCCATTTAAAACTGCTTGCGGCTTTAATGTAATGTCTGGTCCCGGTAATATGGATGAAAATCTTTAAGAAAAATGGCATAGCTTCCCCATCACAGCCCCCCCCTACCCCAGCCCATTACCAGCCCCTTTGGGTCTTGTATGGATATTAAGGGGAACCCCGCACACAAAATAAAAAAGGCCCTATATACTCGGAACAGCCGTATACAGGCGGTGCATTCAAGACAGGGACTGTAGGTTTGTTCTTATGTAGAATCTGTTTGTAATTTTGAACAGGTACATTGTTTAAGTGTAGCTCCAGCCCAAAAATATATTTTTAAGCTTTTTGGAAAACATAGGGAAGGGTTATCACCCCTGTAACATTTGTTTTGCTGTCTGTGCAGTGTGCACCTGTTCAGAACAGTTCACCTCACTTTCCGTCCTAATGACAAATGTGTTTTGAAAATTTGGGGTTTTTATTGAAACAAGAATTGGCGATAAAGCATCAGTGAAGAGGAGACACTTTTTTTCCCATATTAACTCTTACAGGAGAGAATTTCCCTTCCTAGGGGTAGATTTCCTCTCACTTCCTGTTGTATCCTTCCGTTTGCAAGGAGGAGTCGTTTGTAAGTTGAATGTTTGAAAGTAGGGGCCTGCCGTATATACTCAGCTGAAATTTGCCCCTTACATGTTGGTGTTGCCACAACACTGTGAGCCCTCACAGTTACTCTTGGTGTGCGAATGAATGGGCCCTGCTGTGAATTATTAGATCAAGAATTGTAATTGCATGCCCCTGTTGAACAGGGGCTGAAAAATTGGGCCTTTGGTGGTGGTGGTGGTGGTGGTGTTGACACAACACTGTAAGGCCTCACAGTTAGTCTTGGTGGGCGCAGGAATGGGCCCTGCTGTGAATTATTAGATCAAGAATTGTAATTACATGCCCCTGTTAAACAGGGGCAGAAAAATTGGGCCTTAGGCACTGGTGCCACAACACTGCAACCCCTCACAGATACTGTACTTGGAGCACAGCAATGAGCCCTGTTGCAAAGTATTGCATCAAAATTTTTAATTACACGCCCCTGTTAAACAGGGGCTGAAAAATTGGGCCTTAGCCACTGGTGCTGGTGCCACGACACTGCAACCTCTCCCAGATACTCTAGTTGGAGTGCAGGAATGAGCTCTGCTGCAAAGCATTGCATAAAAAATTGTAATACCACGACCCTGTTAAACAGGGGCTGAAAAATTGGGCCTTAGCCACTGGTGGTGGCACCCAGAAACAAAAATGTTCTTCCAAGCTATCATCATCAATCGGATCATTGAGGAGGAGGAGGATAGTCAGTCAACATAACAGGACAGTCTCTCAGCATCAGCATCAGTCTTGAAGGGATGTGACATTTGAAAATAAATTAGTCTGTTATATCAGCTTCAGGTGTTTGGTAGCTGGTGGTGATCCAAGACTGGTTCATCTTTATGAAGGTCAGTCGATCAACAGAGTCGGTGGACAGGCGCACCCTGTGATCCGTGACAAATCCTCCAGCAGCACTGAATGTGCATTCTGAAAGAACGCTGGATGCAGGACAGGCCAGTAGCTCAATTGCATACTGTGCAAGCTCTGGCCAGTGATCCATCCTCAAGACCCAGTAAGCCAGAGGATTTTCGGTGGGGAAGGTGTCCAAGTCTGACCTTGCCCCTAGGTATTCCTGCACCATGTATATCAGACGCTGGCGATGGTTGCTGGAACCGATCATACCTTGGGGCTGCGGACTAAAGAATTGTCTGAACGCATCGGTCAGACGGCCACCTTCCCCACCGCTCCTTCTTTGACTGACCGAAGCCTCAGCAACTCGTTGTCCAGGACCAGGAGTTTGTAACCTCCCAGTCTCTGGGAACGTGTTGCACAGACCTTTATGCAAGGCCTCCCGGAGTTGTCTCATCTTCTGCTCCCTCTGCGACGGTAAGATAAGGTCCGCAACCTTACCCTTGTACCGTGGATCAAGGAGAGTGGCCAGCCAGTAATGGTCCCTCTCCTTGATCCGAAGAATACGAGGATCCTTCCACAGACTTTGCAGGATCAGGGAGGCCATGCAGCGTAGGTTAGCTGAGGCATTCGGTCCGGAGTCCTCTGGGTCACTAAGGACGACATGATCCGCAGCCACCTCCTCCCAGCCACGTACAAGTCCACTGGTTTCTTGGGACGGTAAATCATCCCTAAAAGACTGCTGCTGATGATGCTGAGTGCCAGCCTCCACCTCCATGCTGACACAATCCTCCTCCTCTTCTTCCTGTGCGATGGGTGGGACAGAAGGAACACTGTCTGGGTAAAGGGGGCCTTGAGAGGTAAGGAAGTCCTCCTCTTCCTGCCTCTGTTCTGCCTCAAGTGCCCTGTCCATTATTCCACGCAGCGTATGTTCCAACAGGTGGACAAGAGGTACAGTGTCACTGATGCATGCACTGTCACTGCTCACCATCCTCGTGGCCTCCTCAAATGGTGCCAGGACAGTGCATGCATCCCTGATCATGCCCCACTGGCGTGGTGAAAAAAACCCGACCCTGTCCTGGTGCCGTAGTCGCACAGGTACTCATTGATGGCCCTCTGCTGCGTGTACAGCCGCTGCAGCATGGCCAACGTTGAGTTCCACCTGGTGGGCATGTCACATATAAGGCGGTTCTTGGGCAGGTTCAACTCCTTTTGCAGCTCAGCCAGGCGAGCACTGGCATTATAAGATCTGCGGAAATGCACACAGACTTTCCTGGCCTGCCTCAGGACATCCTGTAAGCCCGGGTACCTGCCCAAGAACCGCTGCACCACCAGGTTAAGGACGTGAGCCACACAGGGCACATGGGTCAGTTGTCCCTGTCGGAGAGCGGAGAGGAGGTTGGTGCCATTGTCGCAAACTACCATTCCTGGCTTAAGCTGGCGTGGCGTCAACCACCTCTCGGCCTGCCCCTGCAGAGCAGACAGAACCTCTGCCCCAGTGTGGCTCCTGTCCCCCAAACACACCAGCACAAGCACAGCATGGCATCTTTTTGCCTGCGTACTTGCGTAGCTCCTTGAACGCCTACGGAGCACCGCTGGTTCCGAGGACAAAGCACAGGAAGAGGCCACGGAGGAAGAAGAAGAGGAGGGGTGGAGGACAGAGGTGTGTCACAACCAGTAGTAGCATTTTGGAGGCGTGGCGGTGGAACAACCTCCAACACTACTGCACCTTGTCCTGCATCCTTCCCAGCTGCCAAAAGAGTGACCCAATGGGCCGTGAAAGAAAGGTAACGTCCCTGTCCATGCCTGCTGGACCATGAGTCAGCGGTAATATGCACCTTACCGCTGACCGCCCTGTCCAGCGAGGCCAAGACATTGCCTTCCACATGCCGGTAGAGAGCCGGAATCGCCTTCCGTGAGAAAAAGTGGCGTTTGGGAACCTGCCACTGAGGAACCGCACATTGCACAAACTCACGGAAGGGGGCCGAGTCTACCAACTGAAAAGGCAGCAGTTGAAGCGCTAGCAATTTAGCCAAGCTAGCATTCAACCGCTGGGCATGTGGATGGCTGGGAGTGAACTTCTTTCGACGGTCCAGCAGCTGGGGCAGGGAAATTTGCCTGCTAGAATCGGACGTCGGTGTACTGCTAGCAGAGTGCCCGCAAGTACTTGGCTGTGACACACCTAATTCTACACCTTCATTCCTCTCAGAGCAGGTTTCAGAGAGGACTGAAGGTATAGTGGGGTTGGAGATCCCAGCTGATGCGGTGCAAGAAGAGGTCCGCTTTGTTCTTTGGTGTGGGTCTTTAAGGTAGGCTTGCCAACGAGCTGCATGGCAGGTCAACATATGTCTGGTCAAGCATGTGGTGCCCAAGCGGGTGATGTTTTGGCCACGCGATATACGCTTGAGACATATGTTGCAAACAGCAGCTGTGCGATCTGATGCACTCGACTCAAAAAAGGCCCACACCAAAGAACTTTTTGAATAACGGGCAGAGGCAGCGCCCTGCACAGGCGGAGCTCTGCGGTGTGATTCCGTCGGTGTGCTGCCCTTACGCTGGCCCCCCGAGGGCATCCTGCCTCGTTGGAGATGTGCCTCCTCCTCATCCTCCTCCTCCTCCTCCTCTCTCCTATTAGGCACCCACATGGAGTCAGTGACCTCATCATCCCCTCCCTCCTCATCACTGGAGCCAATCTGGCAGTATGCTGCAGCTGCTGGAACATGACTGCCAGATTGGTGTCCTTCTTGAGCATCCCCTCTCTCTGCTCTCACGCTACTGCCTTCCTCTAGCTGGGTATCATCATCAGACCCTTCGAAACGCTGGGCATCCTCCTGGAGCATGTACCCAACACTGTGCTCAAACAGTTCGGGGGACTCCTCAGGAGGACATGGTTGGTCTAGGGAAGGAGTGACTGATGATGACATTGATACCAGGGAAGAAGACGCTTTGGCAGCTGCTTTGCCAGTACCCTGAGCCTGGGTGAGAGATGATGAGGAGGATGAGGAGGGCTTGGTCATCCACTCTACCAAGTCTTCGGCATGATGCGGCTCAACACGTCCAGCTGCCGAAAAGAAGGACAAGCGTGTCCCATGGCCACGTGCTGATGGCGATGCACCGCGTCCACAACCAGCACTGTTGTCTCTAGACACAGAGCCTGCTTGCCCTCTTTTATTGGCTCCTGACTGTCTGCCTCTCCTTGTTTGCCTTCCAGACATTCTAATGGCCTGCAGGGAAATGCGAAAACCAGCAATAAGGCCTAGCTTCAGGAGTATATTTTGCAGGAATCACACTACGCCTGCTGTAGGTGCTGCAAATGCCTGTTGGTGTAACACACCAGGAAAAAGCAGCAATACAGGCTAACTTCAGGTGTAATATGGTCAGGAGGCACACTCCGCCTGCTGTAAGTGCCGCAAATGTCTGTTGGTGTAACACACCAGGAAAAAGCAGCAATACAGGCTAACTTCAGGTGTAATATGGTCAGGAGGCACACTCCGCCCGCTGTAAGTGCCGCAAAATCCTGTTGGTGTAACACACCAGGAAAAAGCAGCAATACAGGCTAAGTTCAGGTGTAATATGGTCAGGAGGCACACTCCGCCCGCTGTAAGTGCCGCAAAATCCTGTTGGTGTAACACACCAGGAAAAAGCAGCAATGCAGGCTAAGTTCAGGTGTAATATGGTCAGGAGGCACACTCCACCCGCTGTAAGTGCCGCAAAATCCTGTTGGTGTAACACACCAGGAAAAAGCAGCAATACAGGCTGAGTTCAGGTGTAATATGGTCAGGAGGCACACTCCGCCCGCTGTAAGTGCGCAAAATCCTGTTGGTGTAACACACCAGGAAAAAGCAGCACTACAGGCTAAGTTCAGGTGTAATATGATCAGGAGGCACACTCCACCCGCTGTAAGTGCCACAAAATCCTGTTGGTGTAACACACCAGGAAAAAGCAGCAATACGGGCTACTTCAGGTGTATAATGTGCAGGAGGCTTAGCAACAATGACACTGACACTGTCCCCTGCCTATCCTTCTCTCTCCCTGCACACAAGGTTTATCAAAGTATATGACACTGACACTCTCCCTGCCTATCCTTCTCTCTCCCTACACACAAGGTTTAGCAAAGAATATGACACTGACACTCTCCCTGCCTATCCTTCTCTGTCCCTACACACAAGGTTTAGCAAAGAATGGATTAGACACTGTCCCTGCCTATCCTTCACTTTCCGGAGTCCGGAACACACTACACGAGGCCGCCGCGCTGGCGGCCTTTTATAGTGTGGGGCGTGTACTAAACCCCCTCAGCTATAATTGGCCACAGGCATCCTGCCTGTGGCCAATCATTGCTCTCCTCGCTGCCGGCGCTGTGATTGGCCAAGCATGTAGGGTCACAGTGCATGCTTGGCCAATCACAGCGCCGGGATTACACTACGATGGCGCAGTGTATTGTGGGCCGTTCGCGTCACTAGAATTTGGCGCGAACGGCCCAAATCATTCGTTGTTCGCCGAACGTGCGAACAGCCGATGTTCGAGTCGAACCTATGTTCGACTCGAACACCGAGCTCATCCCTACTCACAGCTAATGAAAACCCACAATTCAGTATCTCCGAAAATTTGAATATTAAATAAGACCAATAAAATGTTTTTTTTTTTTAATACAGAAATGTTGGCTTACCGAAAAGTATGTCCATGTACAGTATAGTATGCACTCAATACTTAGTCGGGGCTCCTTTTGCATGAATTACTGCATCAATGTGGCATGGCATGGAGGAAATCAGCCTGTGGCACTGCAGAAGTGTTATTGAAGTCCAGATTGCTTTGATAGCGGCCTTCAGCTCATCTGCATTGTTGGGTCTCATGTCTCTCATCTTCCTCTTGACAATACCCTACAGATTTTCTATGGTGTTTAGGTTAGGCAAATTTGCGACATTCATGGACAATGAATGTTCACTTGCTGCCTAATATATCCCACCAATTTTCAGATGCCATTTTAACGAGATATTCACTTTACCTGTCAGTCAGTAATGACTGATTGGTGTATATACAGTATCTCACAAAAGTAAGTACACCCCTAAAATGTTTGTAAATATTTAATCTTTTCATGTGACAACACTGAAGAAATGACACGTTGATATAATGTAAAGTAGTGAGTGTGCAGCTTGTATGTTGAGTAATTTATAGGGGACAGCAAACTTACACATTTGCTGTTCCCTCAAAATAACTCAACACACAATCATTAATGTCTAAACCACTGGCAACAAAAGTGAGTACACTCCTAAGTGAAAATGTCCAAATTGGGCCCAATTAGCCATTTTCCCTCCCCGGTGTCATGTGACACGTTAGTGAATAGTATATTGTTTTAATGATAAAGTAATTAGTAGATACTTATCAAGATTCGGTTTGTTGAATATTAGTGGGAACAATGTATATTGTAACTGAATCTTGTACAATTGTAAAAGTTTTTTTGTATTTGAGAAAAAAAAGATTAATAAAAAGAAATTGAAAAAAACAAAAAAAATAAAAAATTGGGTCCAAATAGCCATTTCCCCTCCCCGGTGTCATGTTACACGCTAGTGTTACAAGGTCTCAGGTGTGAATGGGGAGCAGGTGTGTTAAATTTGGTGTTATCACTCTGAAGCCTCGTACACACGAACGAGTTTCTCTGCAAAAACCAGCAAGAAACTTGCTGGCAGAGATTTTTTGCCGAGAAATTAGTTCGTGTGTATGGTTTCTCGTCAAGAAAAGCGACAAGAATCTCGACGAGAAAATAGAGAACCTGCTCTCTATTTTCTCGTCGAGATTCTCGTCAGCCTGTTTCTCAACGAGAAAATTGTGTGTGTGTACACTTACCTTTTCGCCGGGAAGCCCGCGCATGCTCAAAATGACTTCGACGCATGCTAGGCATGCTAGGCATAGGTAGGGTGAACCAAGATGGCGGCGACGGCATCGAATGTAACGAGTGCATGCTCGTCGTATTCGATGACGTCACCGCGTTCGCTCCATTCAAAGAACCGCGGGTTCTTTGAAAGGAGCGTGTGTACACTAGGCCGGGACAAGTTTCTTGTCCAAGAATCTCGTCGAAAAAAACGACATGTTTTTTTCGACGAGAATCTCGGCCGTGTGTACGAGGCTTCACTCTCTTATACTGGTCACTGGAAGTTCAACATGGCACGTCATGGCAAATAACTCTCAGAGGATTTTAAAAAAATTATTGTTGCTCTACATAAAGATAGCCCAGGCTATAAGAAGATTGCCAAGACCCTGAAACTGAGCTGCAACACGGTGGCCGTGCAGAGGGTTAACAGGACAGGTTCCATTCAGAACAGGCCTCGCCATGGTTGACCAGAGAAGTTGAGTGTCTGTGCTCAGGGTCATATCCGGAGGTTGTCTTTGGGAAATAGATGTATGAGTGCTGCCAGTATTGCTGCAGAGGTTGAAGGGGTGGGAGGGGTCAGCCTGTCAGCCTGGTCTGCATGGTTGTCGTCCCAGAAGGAAGCCTCTTCTAAAGATGATGCACAAGAAAGCATGCAAACAGTTTTCTGAAGACAAGCAGACTAAGGACATGGATTACTGAGACCATGTCCTGTGGTCTGATGAGACCAAGATAAACTTATTAGGTTCAGACGGTGTCAAGCGTGTGTGGCGGCAACCAGGTGAGGAGTTCAAAGATAAGTGTGTCTTGCCTACAGTCAAGCATGGTGGTGGGAGTGTCATGGTCTGGGGCTCCACGAGTGCTGCTGGCTACAGTTTATTGAGGGAATCATGAATGCCAACATATACTGTGACATACTGAAGCAGAACATGATCCCCTCTCTTTGGAGTCTGGGCCACAGGCCAGTATTCCAACATGATAACAACCGCAAACACACCTCCAAGGCGACCATTGCCTTGCTAAAGAAGCTAAGGGTAAAGGGGTTGGACTGGCCAAGCATGTCTCCAGACCTAGACCCTAATGAGCAGCTGTGGGGCATCCTCAAACGGAAGGTGGAGGAGTGCAAGGTCTCTAACATCCACCAGCTCCGTGATGTCGTCATGGAGGAGTGTAAAGCCTCGTACACACGATCGGATATCCTATGGATTCTAATCCGATGGTTTTGCCCATCGGAAATCCGATGAAGCTGACTTCCATCAGTCTTGCCTACACACCATCAGTCAAAAAACCGACCGTTCCAAATGCGGTGACGTAAAACACTCCGATGAGCCGAGAAAAATTAAGTTCAATGCTCCTGAGCATGCGTCGACTTGATTCTGAGCATGCGTGGGTTTTTTATCCGATGGACTTGCCCATAGACGATCAGAGTTTTCGATCGTTTTTTTAACCATCGGAAAAATTTAAAACATGTTCTATTTTTTAAAACCGATGGAAAAAAGACTGATGGGTCCCATACACGATCGGTTTGTCTGATGAAAACAATCCATCGGACGGTTTTCATCGGTTAAACCGATCGTGTGTACAGGGCTTAAGAGGACTCCAATGGCAACCTATGAAGCTCTGGTGAAGAACATGCCCACAAGGATTAAGGCAGTGCTGGAAAATTATTGTGGCCACACAAAATATTGACACTTTGGGCCCAATTTGGAAATTTTTACTTAGGGGTGTACTCGCTTTTGTTGCCAACAGTTTAGACATTAATAGCTGTGTGTTGAGTTATTTTTAGGGAACAGCAAATTTACACCGTTATACAAGCTGTACATTCACTACTTTACATTGTAACAAAGTGTAATTTCTTCAGTGTTGTCACATGAAAAGATATTATAAAATATTTACAAAAATGTGAGGGGTGTACTCACCTTTGTGAGATACTGTATATACATGCATGTATACATACTGTGAGCATCGTTCATTACATGCTTCAGCTGGCATAATGATGCCTGGGAGACTTGCAACACCTAGTGGCGGAAAGGGATTACTGCTGGGGACAGCACCGAATTGAGGTTAGGTATTGCAGCATAAGCAACTTTTTATTTTTAATTTCAATGGTATATACTTTATTTTATTTTTTTATTAAGTTTTTGGGGGAAGTTCTGCTTTAAAGGAAATCTGTCCTGTGAGAACATGAAGGCAGGTCAGGAATTGGCACCGCCTGTAATTCCCCATGTACAGGATTCCTTCATTTACAGTACTTTTATTGCTATAAAACAGCCTTATAATAGAACCTTTAAATAGGTAAGCACTGTAACTTGGAATTGTATATGCTTAATGTAAATGTATATCTTTGCTCTATTTCTTAATGCTGTGCTCATTGTGCTGCCACCAAGCCTGATGCCTGTCACTCACATCATGTTACTCCAACAAGCGCCATCATTCCAATTAGTTGAGCAGATACAGAGTTGTCGTCAGGAGATGCACAATACTCCCGCTGACAGAAATCTGCACTTTTAACTTCCCGCGTCCATTCCAGAGAGGCAATGCTCGTGCACAATCTATTTATAAAAGCAGAGATGGCAAAATTAGGACAATGTGCCCATATCCAGATTGTGTTTGTCAAGTGTCACAAACTAATGGTAGCCCAGCCACTGCTGACTGCCATCATTTGCATTCTCGTGACAAATGTCTATTTAGATGCAAATATGGAATCATGCAAGACATGTTTAGGAAGTTTTAAGCTGTTTTATTTAAAATAGTAACTTTTTGGGGCTAAGGAAGCAGGCAAGTGTTGGTAAGGCAAACATCCCTGTGCAACAGGGAACCAACTCACAACAACTATTAAGAATTAAAGTGTATGTCTAGCCAAAGCTTTTTCTGTAGTCATGAATAATTCCAGATTCCAATAAGCCCCCCCGCCCACAGACCCCTACAGCCTCCAGGCCAGGGTTGTGGGGAAGAGACCCTTGTCCTCATCAACATGGGAACAAGGTGCTCTACCAGGGCTTTCCCCCAGCAATGTACAAATCTTTTCAATTGCATAGTATGGTTCAGGAGGTAGGGAGAACACACTCACCCTTACTTTCCTGGTCTGCCAGGCTACTTGATCGGATAAGAGACTGGTATGGATTTTTGGAGGGGGGGCCCTACGCTTTTCCTTACTTAATTTATTTATGGGGTTCCCCCTTAAAATCCATGCCAGCCTAGCATCTGGGATGCAGACACATCACGGGGACTCATCTAATCAATTTAGAACCCTTTATTAATCAAGATGGGCTTCCTCTCACTACATGTATGTGACAACAGTAAAAAACTGTATGTAGCACTACTCCTGTAGGAGCTGCTGGTTATATTTTTGGGTCTGCACTCTGCCTGTCAACCCCTAAAGTTTGTCTCGATCCCCTCCTTGGCACAACTGGACAATAATATGATTGTGGAACCCAATGGCTATAGGGAACCACAATAATACCACACAGTAACATATATGTATATATTTAAATATTGTTACCTTGGTGCTGGTCACCTGCCCCACTGTTGCAATAGACAGAGTCCCACACAAGATGTAGCTTAACCAGTGGTAAGGTGTTTACTTGGCAAAAGAATGAAACAATGGTTACACAGACAAGATTGACTATACACAGCTCCCTGCAAAGTCAATGTGACACAACTGGTACAGAATGTCTCTTCTCCCAGACACAAATAACATGACCCGGGGTCAGATCTGAGTGAGCGTATGGTGGAGGAGTCTCTCAATGCAATGGCACCAGCACTGGGACACCTCTCCACCAAGTCCCACACGACTCACCCAAATAGCAAAAATAACACAGTGAGGTAAACAGTTATACTGAACATATAAGATCATAAGCTATGTGGCTCCCTCTAGTGGACAGTTCAACTGGTGAGTGTCCCGTTGTAGAACTCCCGAAAATAAAGTTAGCGGATGACTGTTCCTTTAAATGTCAATTAGACTTCTGCTAGCTTCGTTGGTGTACTTATCTTTTTGTATTCCAATAAACAGGGTGAAGAAGAATAACAATCACTTGATGCATGTAGTGTATAGGCAGAACGAACACTAGTTCTTCCCAGCTTCTGTATCACTCTCAGGTGTAACGTGTCCCTACTTGCGGCACTGCAGATGCCAACAAGTACACGTGGAACTATGAAAACCACCTTCCTGCGACCCAGTTAACTATGTTGATAGGCAAGTGCCTTCCCACCAAATGAGGCCTCGCCGGTACACTCCGTCTGGAACCTCTCCTTGTTCTCAGTCTCTCTGTAACACGAGGCCCCTGGTCCTCCGCGCAGCCGTTCACAAGGTGACGGTGGATAGGTGACTCCGGATGCTGTGAAGTGTAGACCGATCCCTCTCTGGCTCGATCAGCGAGACTGTCCACAAGGATCCCTCGTCAGGCGATCCTTTCTCTGCGTAACTTTAGGCCCAGGCTTCTCCGGCCTAGGCGCGCCCACAGCAGGCCTCTTGCCTGTTGAAGATGGCGTCCTGAGAAAGCGGCCCGAGGCCCCGCCCCTGCCTTAAATCAGTTCTCCCAGCAGGCTGTGTGTGGCGCACTGCATTTTGATAGCACAGTGGGATTTGTGGGTATTGTAATCTCAATCCAACCCACGGCAATAGAGTCTCTGTCTCTTGTACTACATACCCACCATGCCTTGTTCTTACATGACAGAACCAAACAACTTCCAAACTATAACACAAAACGAGCACCAGAGGGAGCCAAGTTCCCCATTAGGGATCGATTGCAGTCTGTTAAGATACAGTCTATATTAACACCTTGCTACATGTACATTTCCATATATTCTGGGTTTTTGTCATGGCCAATATTTTATTCTATAAATCAATAGCAGACCAAAAGGGCCTGGTATAAAATTTGGGAGGGGACCTCACACCATTTTGTGCTTTTGTTTTTTTGTGTGGGGTCCCCCTTAAAATTCATAACAGACCTGAATTGCCTGGTTTGAAATAGGAGGGGAAATTCATGCTTTTTTTGTTTCTTTGTTGCTGTAGTAGATTGTATACATAGCACAAATGTGCCATTTCACAGGCAGGGTTAGGGCACCCCCCAGACTTGTCATTAGCAAATAACTGCTCCTGGTCAAATTAAATGTAACCCTTTCCCGTTGACCGCCTCTCGGCCCTTTCAGTGTTCTAAAAGTCAGGAGGCGGAGGCTGGCATTCGGGTCATGTAACAGCTGAGATTGGCTGTCACAGTGATCACATTATCAGAAAGCTCCTGATTGCAAATATGCATTGTAAGCTTACCAATTCCCACCTGCTACTGTGCTGGGAGCATGCAGGGAGACCACTCCCAGCACAGTAAATTGTTTACACAGTGCTGCATATATGCAGCTGCTTGGCGTTAAGGCCCACCCACGAGAGACTGCATTACTGTTGGTGCCAAGGGATAACAATTTTCTTCTTTGCTTTTGTACATGTTACCCATGGCAGCAGTGGCAGCTGGTGAAGTTTTAGGATGGAGGGGGACGCCGGTCCCCGCCCTTCCTTTTGACCCCTCCTGCTTCTCATAAGTCCCACCCCTTATAGAATACACCCACTCCGTCCCCTGTATTCTTTTTTTTTTTAAATCAGATCTTTTTTTATTTTTATATGCAAACAACATTGAGACAATACAGACAAATTGTACAAACAAAATCACATTAACCACTTCAATACCAGGCACTTACACCCCCTTCCTGCCCAAGACAATTTTGAGCTTTCAGCACTGTCACATTTTGAAAGACAATAGCGCGGTCATGCTACGCTGTACCCAAACAATTTTTTTATAATTTTGTTTCCAACAAATAGAGCTTTCTTTTGGTGGTATTTGATCACTGCTGGTGTTTTCATTTTTTTGCGCAACAAATAAAAAAAGTCCAAAAATTTGGAAAAATAAAAAGTTTCTCTTTGTTTCTGTTATAAAATTTGGTAAATAAGCAAGTTTTCTCCTTCAGTGATGGACACTGATATGGCTGCACTGACGGGCACTGATAAGGCGGCACTGATGGGCACTGATGAGGTGGAACCAATGAGGTGGCACTGATGGGCACTGATGATGGGCACTGATAGGCGGCACTGATGGGCACTAATAGGCGGCACTGATGGGCACTGATAGGTGGCACTGGTTTGCAGCACTAGTGGGCACTCATAGGCGGCACTGATGGGTACTTATGGGTGGCACTGATAGGTGGCACGGATGGGCACTGATGGGCACTGATAGGTGGGCACTGATAGGTGGGCACTGATGAGCACAGTTTGGAAACCAGCCTCACAACAAACACATGTATGTTTAGCTCATCACCACTCAGCATCTATTGCACGGAGCTTCCCTTCCACCCCATTTACTATATACCCAATTTTTTTAAGTGTTTAGGTGCACTATTAAAATCAGAGTGTCAGGGTCTGGGTTCAGGCTTGGAGGCCAGGAGGTGTAGCAGTAGAGAGGTTCACGCAGAAGTCAGCTGGATGAATACACAAGCAACTCCCTCTAGCGAATGGGGAAGTGCATGGTCTAAGTACTAGCTGGTCATTACCAGAGCTGCTGATGGTGGAGATGGGTTTTCTGATTGCTGATGCTGGTTTGTGGCCCTCTGGATTGCCCCAGCAGGAAGAGAACAAACAGGGGTCAGGTAGCAGATGAAGCAGATAGGGAACAAGCAGAAGTGTAGTCAATGAACAAGCCAAAAGGTCAGTAAGGTGTAGTATCTGGATGGGATTAGGTGTAAGCATAGTCGATGAACAAGCTAAGGGTCTGTAGTGAGTGGTAGCGAAGATAAGGACAGCAGCAGATATTCAAAGGAGCAAGATATCAGCTGGACAGAGCACAATAATCTGGTAAACAGAAAGTGCAGAGAATAAGCTAAAATAGGAAGTTCAAGGAGCATAGAGCGCAAGGTTCATCAAAAACAAGATACAAAGTAAGTTTGTCCAATGAATCAGGAAGGGAGCTGTCCACTATCTCAGGTGGCACAGCGAGAACGGCCACAGCCAGAAACCAGGTTCAGATCTGGATGCTGACAAAGAAAAAGGAACACTAAAGTGGAACTAAACCCAGTGATTTAACTGTTTCTCAAAACAGTTACATCCAAGGCATGCCATCAATGAGAACTGTCACTGTTGCTTGTGCTCTCAAATTAACTGTCAAGCCATCAACTGGCTGGTGTCCTAGCTTATCACATGTGCAGCACCCTGGAAACTATAGATCAACCTGAGGTTAAGATGGCGGCTTCCTTGGCTGTAAAGGATAGGGAGATTTAGTTCCACTTTAATATAAAAAATTATTGTTCATAGTGACCAATTGGAACCCTTGTTTTCCAAGAAATGAAGGGCGAGATCTGTTCAGTTCTTGTTTGATGATAAGTTTACCTTTCTGCTCATTTATTTTTTCCGATATTAATGAACCAGCTCCACTGGCATGAAGTGTAGCACATCTTTTCAGGACTCTGCAGGTACATTACTGTAAACCAAATTTAACAAACAGCACACACAACATTTTATATTCCCATAACTTTACACAGTGCTATATATAGTAACTGGTGAAAACTATTATATTTGGGAAAAAAAATCTCATTAAACCTTTTCCACACCAGCTGATCGGTTCTACACAGCAGTTAGGAAGTATTCTGGCCCTCTCTTGTATGCATGTGTTTTTCTAACCAAGTATATGTTTTGGATGTATTTCTTGACCTGTCTGCTTAACCACTTCCGCCCCGAAAGGATTTTCCCACTTCCTGATAGTTCAGAGTGATAGTTCAGTGTGAATTCGCGGAACACCATTTAAAAGTCTATGGGACACTAAAATGAAAAACCAAAAGTGCTAATTTTAAAGGCTTATATGCAAGTTATTGCCATAAAAAGTGTTTGGGGACCCAGGTCCTGCCCCAGGGGACTTGTATCAATGCAAAAAAAAGTTTTAAAAACATACCTTTTATTCGATTTTAATAATGCTTAAAGTTAAACAATAAAAATGAAATATTCCTTAAAATTTTGTGCCTGGGGGGTGTCTATAGTATACCTGTAAAGTGGCGCATTTTTCCCGTGTTTAGAACAGTCCTGCAGAAAAAATACATTTCTAAAGAAAGAAAAGTCATTTAACCACTTAAGCCCCGGACCATTTTGTTGCTAAAGGACCAGGCCCCTTTTTGTGATTCGGCACTGTGTCGTTTTAACTGACAATTGCGTGATCGTGTGACGTGGCTCCCAAACAAAATTGAAGTCCTTTTTTTCCCACAAATAGAGCTTTCTTTTGGTGGTATTTGATCACCTCTGCGGTTTTTATTTTTTGCGCTATAAACAAAAATAAAGCGACAATTTTGAAAAAAATTCTAGATTTTTTACTTTTTGCTATAATAAATATCCCCAAAAAATATATAATTTTTTTATTTTTTTCCTCGGTTTAGGCTGATACGTATTCTTCTACATATTTTTGGTAAAAAAAAAATCGCAATAAGCATTTATTGATTGGTTTTCACAAAAGTTATAGCGTCTACAAATAGGGGATAGTTTTATGGCATTTTTATTAATATTTTTTTTTTTTACTAGTAATGGCAGTGATCAGAGATTTTTATCATGACTGCGACATTATGGCGGACACATTGAACACTTTTGACAGTATTTTGGGACCATTGTCATCTTTACAGCGATCAGTGCTATAAAAATGCACTGTTACTGTGAAAATGACTCGGGCAGTTTAGGGGTTAACCTGTAGGGGCGCTAAAGGGGTTAAGTGTGACCTAATGTGTCATTCTTACTGTAGTGGGGCGTGGCTTGGCGTGTGACATCACTGATCGTCGTTCCCTATGACAGGGAACAGACGATCAGTGACAGGCTCGCTAGGAAGCACGGGGAGAGGTTTGTTTACACTAACCTCTCCCCGTTCTTCAGCTCTGTGACCCGATCGTGGGACACCGGCGGCGATCGTATCCACGGGTCCCGCGGCGTGGTCACGGAGTACCCGACCAGGTCACGAGCCGCCGGCTGTGCATATTAAAGGCGATGTACCTGTACGCCAATATGCCCAGCCGCGCCATTTAGCCAACGTACATCGGCGTGCGGCGGTCGGCAAGTGGTTAAAACTGATCGCGGCTGTAATGAATTGTCGGGTCTCGGCAATACAGAAAAAACTCATTGAAAAAAAACAGTATGGGTCCCCCTCCAGTCCATTGCCAGGCCCCTTGGGTCTGGTATGAATATTAAGGGGAACCCTGTGCCAAAAAAAAAAAATGGCATAGGGGTCCCCCCAATACCAGACCCTTATCTGAGCATGCAACCTGTCAGGCGGCAGGAAAAGAGGGGGGACGAGAGAGCGCCCCCCCGAATCATACCAGGCCACATTCCCTCAACATGGGGGGATGGGTGCTTTGGGGCAGGGGGGCTCTGCACCCCCACCCCAAAGCACCTTGCCCTCATGTTGATGGGGACAAGGGCCTCATCGCAACAACCCTTGCCCAGTGGTTGTGGGGGTCTTTGGGCGGGGGGCTTATCGGAATCTGGAAGCCCTCTTTAACAAGGGGACCCCCAGATCCCGCCCTCCCCATGTGAATTGGTAACGGGTCCATTGTACCCCTACCAATTCAAAAAAGGGTAAAAAATAGTAAAAAAGACAGGAGACACTTCGTGACAAGTCCTTTATTAAAAAATTAAAAAATAAAAATGTCCCGCGATGTCCATTCATCTTCTATAATGCCGCCCGATGGACCGAAAAAAGCAAAAAAAAGCGTCAACAGCTCCGCCTCCATTGGAGGCTCCCGACGAGTGACGCTTCTTCTTGGTGACAGCTCTTAAATAGCTGAGGGCGGGGCCACCCGGTGACCTAAACTGTTAACTCGGCGGGAGCCTCCCATGGAGGCGGAGCTGTTGACGCTTTTTTTTGTTGCTTTTTTTCAGTCCGTCAAGTGGGGTTATAGAAGAATGGACATTGCGGGACACTTTTATTTTTTAATAAAGGACTTGTCCCGAAATGTCTCCTGTCTTTTTTACTATTTTTGACACTTTTTTTGTGAATTGGTAAGGGTACAATGTACCCCTGCCAATTCACAGGGGGGGTGGGATCTGGGGGTCCCCTTGTTAAAGGGGGCTTCCAGATTCTGATAAGCCCCCCACCCACATCAACATGGGGGCAAGGTGCTTTGGGGTGGGGGATGCCGATACCCAATGCTCCTAAGCACCCATCCCCCCATGTTGAGGGCATGTGGCCTGGTACAGATCAGGAGGGGGGGCGCTCTCTCGTCCCCCTCTTTTTTCCTGTGGCCTGCTAGGTTGCGTGCTCGGATAAGGGTCTGGTATGGATTTTGGGGGGACCCCTACGCCATTTTTTTTATTTTAGTGCAGGGTTCCACTTAAAATCCATACTAGACCTGAAGGGTGTTGTATGGATTTTGGGGGTACCCCCACGCCATTTTTTCTTTTAAATTTGGTGCAGGGTTCCCCTTAATATCCATACTAGACCTGAAGGGCCTGGTATGGATTTTGGGGGGACCCCCGTGCAATTTTTTTTTTCATTTCGGTTCGGGGTTCCCCTTAGTATTCATACCAGACCAACATTAAGGGGTTCCCTTTAACCACTTCCATATCGGGTCATTGTAAAATGACGCCGGCAGGAACCCTCTCTCCCTCCGGGTGGGCGTCATATGACGTCCTGGGTTTGAGGGGGGATATCTGAATGATGCCTGCAGCTAGAGGCATCATTCAGATATCCTTGTCTTCACCCGGCGATTCTGCGCACCATAAGAATGATCATAGTGGCGGTTCCGCCGCTTGATCGTTCTTATAGGAGGCGGGAGGGGACATCCCCCCCTCTCGCCACCATCCGGTACTTCTCCGGGCTCTCCTGTGCGTGCGTTAGAGCGTGTGCAACAATTCTAGCACTAGACCTCCTCTGTAACTCTAACCTGGTAACCTGTAAAATTTTTCAAAGCGTCGCCTATGGAGATTTTTAAGTAGCGAAGTTTGGCACCATTCCATGAGTGTGCGCAATTTTAAAGCGTGACATGTTAGGTATCTTTTTTACTCGGCATAACATAAGCTTTCATATTTTACAAAAAAATTGGGCTAACTTTACTGTTTTATTATTTTTTAATTCATGAAACCATTTTTTTCCCCCAAAAAAGGCGTTAGAAAAATTATTGCGCAAATACCGTGCAAGATAAAAAGTTGCAACGACCGTCATTTTATTCCCTAGGGTGTCTGCTAAAAAAAAACATATATAATGTTTGGGGGTTCTGAGTAATTTTCTAGCAAACGAATGATGATTTGTACATGTAGGAGAGAAGTGCCAGAATAGGCCCGGTATGGAAGTTGTATAAAAAGCCCGGTATGGAAAGGGTTAATATTCATACCAGACCAAAAGGGCCTGGCAATGGACTGGGGGGGGACCCATGCAGTTTTTTTCAATGAATTTTATCTGTATTGCCAAGACCCGACAATTTATTACAGCCGTGATCAGTTTTAAATGACTTTTCTTCCTTTAGAAATGCAATTTTGCTGCGGGACTGTTCTAAACACGGGAAAATGTGCCACTTTACAGGCATACTACAGACACCCCCAGGCACGATATTTAAAGGAATATTTAATTTTTATTGTTTACCTTTAAGCATTATTAAAATCACTGCCCGAAAAAACTGCTGTTTTTAAAACTTTTTTTGCATTGATACATGTTCCTTGGGGCAGGACCCGGGTCCCCAAACACTTTTTATGACAATAACTTACATATAAGCCTTTAAAATTAGCACTTTTGATTTTTTATGTTCGTGTCCCATAGACTTTAACGGTGTGCGCGTGTTCAAACAAATTTTTTGCCTGTTCGCAAGTTCTGGTGCGAACCAAACGGGATGGAGTTCGGCTCATCCTTAGTGATCATTAATTTTTACTTTAGTGTCAGTTTTGTGAGTGTAGTGTGACCATAAATTTTTACTTTAGTGTCAGTTTAATTTGTCAGGGCATGTTTTCTGCAGTATATATCAGTGCATTACTGCACATTTAATGCAGTATTTTTGAGGGCGTTACTGCACGTTTAACGCAGTACATCCAAGTACACTACACTACAATATATTTCAGTGCGTTAGTGTAATTTTACTGCAGTATATTGTAGTGTGTCAGTGGAGTGTGTCTGCGTATTGAGTACTCATGTTAAAGTGCACCAAACACCAATTTTCATTGAATAAAGTGCATCCACGTACACATTTCCACATCTTTATTACATTTTGTTAATAAGCGCCCCCCACCATCATGTCTGGGAGGCCAAGGAGAGGCAGACGTTCCCATGGTACTGTTAGAGGGCCTATTTCTCCACAACTACTCCTGCCATAGCCCCAGTGTTAGGTATGTAGGAGTCAGCTGAGTTATTTAAACACAGCATCAGCCACTTGCTCCTTGACAATGCACAGCCATTACTTTATTCAGATCTTGGTTCTGAGGTTGAGAAAGGTAGGGACATGAGCCTACAGAGAGGGGAGAAAACTGGTAAACAACAAATTGGCAGGCATGTTCCCAAAGCCACAGCGTATTGCCAAGTTGTCTCCAGCGATAATGAGCATGGAGGGGATGATGATGAGGTCACTGATGCAAATTGGATGCCAGATAGAGCAGAGGAGGAAAGTGAGGGTGAGGCATAACCCCAAAGAGGCAGCCATAATGGAAGAGTAGAGAGCAGCCACCCTATTGCACCAGATTGTGGAGCTGTTATCTCCCGGCCCACTTCCCACAGCTCAGCTGTTTGGGCCTTGTTTAGCACATGTGCAGCCGGTTCACATTGTTGCAATTTGCAAACTTTGCCTCAAGTACATCAAGCGTGGCAAAAACAGCAGCCATTTGGGTACCACATGCTTGACAAGGTGTATAATCTCCCACCACTCAGCCCGTTGGCAAGAGCACCTGAAAGCCACACAAAAGGGATGCAATTCTGCTCCTGCTCACTCCTCACCTTTCCGGTCTACCCCCGCTATACCTCAAGACCTCTCAGCAGCCTCCACTGACAGGGATGATGGTATAATGCAGGGTATCCCAGGTCCTTGCAGCACGTTTGCCAGTAGCACACCACCAGCTGTAGATAACAGCAGGCAAATTTCTCTGCCCCATCTGCTGCAGTGAAAAAAATACAGTCACTGCCACCCACATGCCCAGTGTCTAAATTCAAGCTTGTCAAAGCTGCTGGCTTTACAACTTCTGCCTTTCCATCTGGTGGATTCTGATGCCTTCCGTGAATTTGCAGAATGTGCTACCACAATGGCAGGTTCCCAGTTGCTATTTCTTTTCATGTAAGGCTATTTAAGCTCTCTATAATCACGTGGAAGGCAATGGTGTTGCATCTTTGGGCAAGGCAGTAAGCCGCAAAGTCCACGTTACTGCTGACACGTGGTACAGCAAGCGTGGTCAGGGACGATATATTTTGTTGACAGCACACTGGGTAACTCTGCTTGAAACTCGGAAGGATGCAGGACAGGGCTCAGTGCTGCAGCTTGTTGTGCCGCTATGTCTCCATACAGCTAGTGGTGCTAAAGCTCCACCCCTCCTCCATGCCTCCCTCTGCTAAATTGTCCCATGAACTACAAATACCCCTTAAGTTTCCAATTGGCTTTTAAATGAGTCAGGCTGAAAGGTGCTATGCAGTGCTTCAGCTGGTCTGTCTAGGGCACAGGAGCCACACCAGAGCAGATATTCTGGCAGCTCTGCAGGGGCAGGCCCAGAGGTGGCTCACGCCATGCCAGCTGGAGCCAGGAATGGGTGTGTGCTATAATGGCACACACCTCCTGTCCACCCTTAGACAGGGAAAGTTGACACGTGCCATGCCAGGCACATGACCTTAATTTGGTTGTGCAGCGTTTTTTAAATAGGTACCCAGGGTTGGAAGATCTGCTGAAGCAGGCTAGAAGAGAGGTTTATAAAGAAGCCAGCACCTGCCGACACGCTAACAACCATGACTCATCTTCGCCCGGCCCATTTATCTTTCAGCAGAATGTAAAGAAAGGGGCTGGCATTGTGTGAAAATAAAATATCTGCATGGGGTTCCCCCCACGTGCTCGATTAGCACCCTACTTTGCTTTGAGTAATGTGATCTACAGTCTTCGTGATGTGCTGGAAGTGAAATAGATGTATATTATTAGTGCTTGTCTGGTTGTGGACTGACTGTACATGAACCTTTGTAATGAAATAGGTAACAGTGCAGAACCAACTGTATTTTCGATAGTTGTTCATTTTAAAATAACTTGCTTTTTAAAAAAAATATCACTATGGCGTTCCTATCTAAATCACTATAAGACATTAGAAAAATTTCATTTAATAATTCTCCCAGCTTTCTGTCTCCTTAATAAGTTTGTCATCTCAAGGCTATAACCATCTACAAAATGCTGTAAAAGCATCAACCTATCTATAGAAAACTGTCAGCTGCTATATGTAATGTAAAAATACATGACACATGACCTGACTGCAGATGATGACTGACACCTCTGCTACAATAATTCCTCCTCTGTCCACAATATGTCACTCTCTGTAACTACACAATTAAGCTTTCTAGTAACCTGATAGCCTCAGCTCTGTAGGTGTAAAAGTGGTCTACGGGTATTTTTCAGTCTTTGACTCTAAATTTGCTGTTGAAAGTATATCAGATTAACCGGTGGCAGGTGTCATGCCCCACTGCTTATAGCATTTCCGGCAATCCATCCTGTGAAACACTTCTGAGTCACGCTAATCATTATATTCTAAGTAAAGATATACATAAAATGCTACATACTGTATCTGGCATTATAAACATGCATTCCAATTAAACTTTAATTATTTGCATTCTAACCCGCATAGGGAAAACTGTCTACCTGTTCAATCTTGTGAGTTTCTTCTTAGCTTTCATTTTATGCAGCTAGCTGCCTTACTAGAGAAATCCCTAGAGTTGGTTATTCTATTCTGAACAATCCTGAATCTAAACAAGTGAAAGCATAGGCCATGTGTTCTAGTTCTAGTATCCACTCTTTTTCAGAACCTACTCCAAGCTAGCCCCAGATATTGTAGGCCTGGGGTTGTTCCTCACACCCTTTGTGACCAAATTGGGATCAAATTTTCAGCACCGTTACCTTGGATCCCAAAAATGTGGCTTGGAATCATATGGTGACTGTAACTGTCTATGCATGCAGTCCATAGGCAGTCATTTCTTTAGATTTTTTTTAAATCTCTTGGTTTGGTTTATGTGCGTTTTTTTTTATCATTTACAGCTACTGTATCTTAGTGTAAAAGACTAATAAGGCAGCACTAAATAAATATATCAAACATAAATTCCTACACATCACATGTTAAGTACCTATGTTTTGAGGTCTGTAAAGCTAGAACATTTGTCTATAAGCGATTGTGCGCATGTGTTAGAATGCATAGACATGCGTCCTTGATACTGGCTTAGAGAATATTGAAACACTTCCTTTCTGGTTGCTGGTGATGTGTCTTCTCGCCAGCTACCTTATGTGGCATGTTTCTTGTTGTTATTTCTATGCCCGTTGCTGATCTGGACTGCTTGACTCCTACAGCTATTTCTGAATCTCCTTGTTTTTGTTGCCTTCTTGTCTGCCATCTGCCTCAACCTCTGCCTGGACCCTGACTACTTTCTGTTTTGCTGCCTGTCTTGAACTGTGCCTGGACACGGATTTCTCTCTTGCCTGCTGCCTGCCACACCCCCATAAGAGAGGCTGCAACACCGCTCCAAGTGATACAATAGCTGTACTGAAGATCTGGTGCTGGTACAGTCGGAATCGGAAGACTGTCAAAGTATGTGCAAAAGAGGTGACCGCACTCCAATCTTCAGAAGTATAAATGCTTAAATCGTAAAACTCCATGCATACCATCACTAAGCCATGATACAACAGGACTGTAGCAGCAAGGTTAACATGTTTCACATATTTAAACTTGAGGTTATGATTAAGCATTTGGTTCGTGAAACATGTTAACCTTGCTGCTACAGTCCTGTTGTATTGTGGCTTAGTGATGTTATGCATGGATTTTTACGATTAAAGCATTTAGACTTCTGAAGATTGGAGTGCCACAACCCTAGCCTGTACTCCAACTTCTCTCTTGCCTGAACATCGGCCGTTCGATCGTTCGACAAAGATCGAACATTATGGGCCGTTCGCGCCAAATTCGAGCGGCGTGTCACGGCCCATAATGCACTGCTTCATTGCAGTGCATTGCTGGCTGATGATTGGCCAAGCATGCACTATGACCCTAATGCTTTGGCCAAGCATTGCTCCGTCAGCACAGAAAGCCATAATTGGGCAAAGGCAGGGTGCCTTTGGCCAATCAGGCTCAGGGGATTAAGTACACGCCCCAAAACTTTTTTTTGCATTGATACATGTTCCCTGGGGCAGGACCCGGGTTCCCAAACCCTTTTTAGGACAATAACTTGCATATTAGCCTTTAAAATTCGCACTTTTGATTTCTCACGTTCGAGTCCCATAGACTTTAACGGTGTTCGAAAGTTCACGCAAACTTTCGGTCCGTTCGCATGTTCTGGATGCGAACCGAACCGGGGGGTGTTCAGCTCATGCCTACTGCCCACCACCTTGACCTCAGCCAAGATTCTGGCCCTCCATCATATCACACCACTGTCTTCACAAAGAAGCTTTCCTGTTCCTGCTACCCCTTGGTAGGGAACACCTGAGGGTCATGTCAAAGTAGCTTGGGGTCACTAGGGTCAACAGCCTATCACTAATTGTGGGGTGCTCCAGTGAAGACCAAGCTGTCATTTAGACTCTGTTCCTTGAGTGAGACTCATTTAGTCTCCAGGGCTATCAACTGTAACTATATGAATATATATGAATAGATATACAGTATATGCAGTTTCCGACCATGCTCAGCTACCATAGGATATTTATAGAAAAAAAAAATAGTTAAGCCATATAGAGAAGCATAAATCGAACATTGACCTTGTTTGTGGTTTCTTTAGGCTTGTTGTTTCTCTTCTACAACCATTTAAGAAAGAATACGTAAGCTTCATCCTGTGCCATTAAAGGACTTTCAGCACCTCGGACAGCAACCACAATCCATTACTGCAGTGTGTAAACATTTCCCTAACTTTTCTTCCAAGACCGCTAATAGCACATGCTATTAATCCTTGGACGTAGTATAAATGTGCTACTTAACCATTTAATTTATATGGCACTGATAAATTCTGCAGCCCGTTAAAGGATACATTCATATCAGTGCTTGACCCCAAAAAGAGCTTAATGCCGTGCACACACGACCGTTTTTTATGTCATTGAAAAAACCTTGTTTTTCTCAACGTGATTCTTCTCAAGCCTGCCTTGCCTGCACGCTATCGTGAAAAAAAATGCTCGAGCAAAGCGCGGTGACATACAACACGTATGATGGCACTATAAAGGGGAAGTTCCATTCGGATGGTTCCTTCATGTTAGTAAAGTTTGTTGAGCGATGATTCGCGCTTTTCAGCCTCGTGCTTTTCAGTCCGTTGTGCTGACGAATGTGCGTGACGAATGTGCTATCTCCATTACGAACGCTAGTTTTACCAGAACGAGCGCTCCCGTCTCATACTTGATTCTGAGCATGCGTTTTTTTTTTCACGTCGTTAAAGCACACACACGGCTGTTTTTCATGACGAGAAAAACAACGATGTAAAAAACGATGTGAAAAATTAGAGCATGTTCCAATTTTTTCAAGGCCGTTTTTCACGTCGCCCCCACACGATCATTTTTAATGACCATTTTAAAAAATTTAATTTTTCTCATCATTAAAAACGGTCGTGTGTACACGGCATAAGTCTTTGTGTCCATTGAAGAGGCATATTGACAAGCTAGGAGCAATTCTGAGTGGAGAATAGTCAACCTTGCTATATGCTTCTCTACTGTGTGAAGAAAGAAAAAAAGCTACACAACAAAAATACACACTTCATGCAGATGTTTTTTTTGGTTTGAAAATTAAAGGAGGACATGAGAATTTTAATTGGTTATCAAGGTGATTTTTGTTGTTTATTTGTAGCAATTCTTACTCCAAATCATTGTATCTTGCCTTTTGCATTATTTGTTTGAAGTCAGGCACTAAATCTCTCGTAAAAAAATTGACAGACTAATTGTAGCACCACGTTAAAGAGGTGATTATTCTGACACTTCAGTGCCACCATTTAATCCCAAAAGACTAAAGAATCTTACAATGATGGCATTACTGTGTCACTTCTCTGAGAGGAGTAATCAGACTAGAATGAAATAAGTGGACAAGTGGAGGGCATGGAACAATAATTTAGGTAGTCCGATCACTTGGAGAAGAAAAATAATTAGTAATGGATGATGGGGTGGAGGAACTTGACTGGCCTGCACAGAGTCCTGACCTCAACCCGATAGAACACATTTTGCATGAATTAGAATGGAGACTGTGAGCCGGGCCTTCTCGTCCAAAATCAGTGCCTGGCCTGAAATGCACTTCTGGAAGAATGGTCAAACGTTCCCATAGACACATTCCTAAACCTTGTGAACAGCCTTCTTAGAGTTGAAGCTGTTATAGCTGCAAAGGTTGGGCCAACTCAGTATTGAACCCTACAGACCAAGACTGCTGACCTGTACCCACATCCAAAATCACCTACAATGGGCATGTGAGCATCAGAACTAGACCACAGAGCAATGGAAGAAGATGGCCTGGTCTGATGAATTCAAAAATGAACACAAAAGTAAGTTTGAGATACTGACTTGGCCTCCGATTTCTCCAGATCTCACTCCAATTGAGCATCCGTGTGAAAAACAAGTAAAACAAGTCTGATCTATGGAGTCCCCACCTCACAACTTACAGGAACTAAAGGACATGATACTGATGGCTTGATGCCAGATACCACAGCATACCTTCAGAGGTCTAGTGGAGTCTATGCCTTAACAGGTAATGGTGGATGGTCATAATAGTATGACTGATCGGTGTAGTTATCCACTCTTTACTTTTTTTTTTTTTAAATTGTGAATAAAAGCTTGGGAAATAACCCAAAATGGAATTAGAACTCATTGTTATTGGAGACACCTCACATATTTTGCCTGATTATATTATCGCATAGTAAATGTATCAATCTAGATTCATAGATCCATATTACATTATATACAATAGTTGCATTGTATGCCAATTTTCAAATTCAATAAGTTTTTTATTGAAGATTTCTAGGATACATAGCATAAGCCTACAAATATATAAATGTAACCAACATATGGAGAATTCCAGAGATGTTGTATGCCACTTTTCAAGGGAATATGCCCTTAGCTTAGTGAATGAGGTGAAGCTCTGCTAACTTCCATCACATCATCCAATCATGAGCAACCAAAAGCAGATTTTTTTTTATTTTCCTTGCACTTGATTTGGTATTCGTTGCAAATATTTTTTTTTACCACATTCTGTAAGCTAAGGACAAATTCTCCTACAAAGTGCAAATTCCTTTGCAAAGTGAACATCCTATTTGCTCATTGTAAATCAACGGCTTTATATGTCCTTTAATAAGGGGCATGCAACATTCTAATCACTGTAGGTGCTTTTCACCAGTAGGAACTGTATTAGACTAATGGCAGCTGTGTGGTTTGCATTCGGAAATGTTGGCACTTCTGTCTCTCATCATTCGGCTGCTTTCTGTGCAGTGGGGAGATTTAGCAGCACGTGATATTTATCCTGCTGTCAGTCTCAATCCTTTCTTACAGCTCAGTGTTCCGGAGCAGAATCCTTCGCCTCTCACCCTGATCTTTTTTAATTGGCAGTTGTTTTATGGCCTGCAGTATTCCTAGGAGCACCAAGTTCACTCAGGACTCAGTCAAACATTCCATCTGATTTGTAATTGTTATCTCAATGCCTGCACGAATGCAGAGAGTCATGGCAGATGTTGCAAGAACATGCGTTTGAGAGGTACCTGTAATTGCACCATTCTCCTCTGCAAATAATGATTCTCGGAGCTGGGGCCTGGAATTAGCACATTTCTGGTCTCGGCTAGGCGATTGGATTGCGTGGAAGAACATGTTAAAATGCTGTTTTCTTCAGGGTCCCTGCCCCAGGGAATTACTTGGCTTGTTTTCTCAATAGCTCTCTAAGCCGCTGAAAATGAAATCCGATTGAACAAATAAGGACGGATACTTCAGACAAGCTGGGGATTCTAAACGAGAGCAGCTTATGATCCCATATTGTGAAGCGGGATTTCTGAATATTTTACTTCTTTTCATATTGTGTCCTGTTTTTACCTGGATGAGACAAAGCTCAGTGAGTGTTGGTGGAGATGTTGGGGTTATTTTAAGGGTGGTCTTATGGTAAATTTCAGGTTTACAGTAATGGAACATTAAAGTCCAAATGCTTTTGTAGCACACGAACCCCTTTTACCTACCTTTGGCTCATTTGCAGGAAAAAGGGCACACCGTACTATATGCCCGTACCCTCCTGGTTGAGGCGGTTAAGCGGTGTTATGTATTTGGGTCCCACAGCTAGGTTCTTCCATCAGTTGGTTCTCATCCTCCTAGGATATGGGGACAAGCCTCTGTTTTCCCCCCAAGTAATTCCAATGTCCACACCACTTTAAACTCCAACGTTGAGTTTATTTTCTCAATGTTCTGCAGATAGGAAAGGGTGAACGAGAGACAGGACAGCAAGGCTTTGGGAGGTTAGTCCAGGCACAAATGCATATCAAAATCACTACTTAATCCCAGAGTAGGTTTAGCTCACCCGGATTGTCTCCTACGAAGTGGATCCTAGCAGCCGAAGTGATGCTCGGACGTTTGATCAAGTTATTTTCGTAGGTGCGACCGGGAGACTCTCTGCCACAGAATCTATCAGACCCCGAACCTCTCAGCTTTTGGTACTTAAGGACAGGTGCCAGTAGCAGCACATTACTAGGCCCTTGGTGGATAGAAGAATCCCTCCAGAGAGTTACCGGGCCCCTTCCTTCACCGTGAACTCTCACCGGTCCATCAGAAAGGTCCTCCCCCGGCCTCCTCTTCTTAGAAGCGGGCTCCCTCGCGAGGGACACCCTGGGACTTCTCCTCCTTGAAGCAGGCTCCAGCTAAAGGTGCTGGGCCCAATGTTGAAGATGCAGCCCCATGACTAAAGGTGCCTGGAACTGGTGCACACGTGGCCCCATGGCCTGGAGGGCCATGCGCCACGCACTTGGACTCTGACTCCTCCGAAACGAAGACCCCTCCCAGGCGGCGTCTGCCCCTTATGTATCCTCCCCCCAGCATGCACAGCAGGCTGACCACGCCCACTGTACCGCTGCCGAGAGAGGACACCCCAAGGCACAGCACTAATACCAGTGGTTCAACCCTGACCCATTATGGCAGTACCACCTACAGGCCACAGGGAACTGCACACCAGTACACCACCTGGAAACAAAAATAGCACAACCTACAAATTGAGAACGGTCTGAGCACAACTACTCTCTCAGACCAGCCCCTAAATTTGGGTATATAACACCCCTAAATGTCATGTCATGTTCCGCATCAGGTCCGCTTAGCCTTACACCTAGTCATTGGCTGAGCGGAACTGAGGGGGAACTTTAGAAGGGGCGGGTCTATTCATGTATTACACAGTGAAGGAAGTTCCCCATCAGGTCCGCCCCCTCGGTATGTCAGACCCCGCCTACGTCATTGGCCTGAGCGGACTTGATGGGGAACTTCCTTCACTGTGTAATACATGAATAGACCCGCCCCTTCTCACGTTACGCATCTGGTCCCCTTAGCCTTACACCTATTCATTGGCTGAGCGGACCTGATGGGGAACTTTAGAAGGGGCGGGTCTATACATTTAATAGACTGCGGAGGAAGTTTCCCATCAGGTCTGCTCAGGCTCAGCCAATGACGGACAGTGCTTGACATCGGATCGCCACGGGACACTGGATTTCATCGCTGGAATGTTTTTTTTTATTTATACATATATATTTTTTTTTAATAAAGGACTTTTCCAAAGTGTTTGTGTGTTTTTTTTTTTACATTTTTTTACAGTTTCTTCGTGAAATGGTAGGGGTACAATGTACCCCTTACCAATTCACATAGGGGGGGACGGGATCTGGGGGTCCCCTTTGTTAAAGGGGTCTTCCAGATTCCGATAAGCCCTCTGCCCGCAGACCCCCACAACCACCGGGCAAGGGTTGTGGGGATGAGGCCCTTGTCCCCATCAACATGGGGACATCCTCCCCATGTTGAGGGCATGTGGCCTGGTACAGTTCAGGAGGGGGGGCGCTCTCTCGTCCCCCCCTCTTTTCCTGCAGCCTGCCAGGTTGCATGCTCGGATAAGGGCCTGGTATGGATTTTTGGGGGGACTCCACGCCATTTTTTTTTAAATTTGGGGTGGAGTTCCCCTTAAAATCCATGACAGATCTGAAGGGCCTGGTATGGATATTTGGGGGGAACCGCACGCATTTTTTTTTTTAATTTGCGGCGGGGTTCCCCCTAATATCTATACCAGACCTGAAGGGCCTGGTAATTGAATTTGGGGGGACCCCCACGCTTTTTTTATCAATGACTTTTCTATGTATTGCCAGGAGCCGACAATTCATTATAGCCGCGAGTGAGTTTTAAATTACTTTTTTTCCTTCAGAAATGTCATTTTGTGCAGGGACAGTTCTAAGCACGTGAAACAAGCGCCACTTTACATGCATATTATACACACCCCCATGTACGAAATTGAAACAAATATTTCACTTTTATTGTTCCACTTTAAGCATTATTAAAATCACTGCTCCCAAAAAACGGCCGTTTTTAAAACTTTTTTTTGCATTGATACATGTCCCCTGGGGCAGAACCCGGGTCCCCAAACACTTTTTAGGACAATAACTTGCATATAAGCCTTTATAATTAGCACTTTTGTTTTCTCCCAAAGACTTTTCGAATTTGCCGCGAACACCCCAATTTGTTCGCTGTTCGGCGAACGGGCGAACAGGCAATGTTCGAGTCGAACATGAGTTCGACTCGAACTCGAAGCTCATCCCTACTAAGGATGCAAAAGGTGACCTAAGCAAATGAACTGTGTATAAACCTTACATAATCATATATAATTGTGTATTCGTAAATTACTTCACTTTACACATGTGCACAAATAATAAAACAATGAATAAAAAAGTCCAAATCAAATCCAAAATCTGTTTGGATATTTCCACTCCAACACCGTGTGATAGATAAACACTGTGCTTCAAATAATATTTGTGACTTTTCACCCAAAATAGCAATCAAAAGCACTCACTAGATGGCTCTGGCCAGCAAGTGACCTTCAAGCATGAAATAGCTCCTCAATCCCCGGAAAACTTTCAACGATCTCCTTCCAATTGATTTTTCACACATGTGGTGAACTTGATCGCATGAACCAGGAGTCAACCAGCTCCGATCCTATGTATCTATCCTCCGCTCCAAACATCCACATCTGCAAAGCAAGCTCCGCCAAAAAGAGCCAGGGAAGGCAGATATAGTGCAGTATTGCTTGTTTATTGTTAAAAAAAGTAATTTCCAAATTTTCCAGCAGGGGAGTGCATCAGCATATATGGAACAACCTAGTGTGGTGGAAGTCGGTCAGACAACGCTCTCTGACCAGCGGTGTTAGCTCTGCATTAAACAACCCCCCAGCGGAAGTGACGTTGTATAAATGTCAGACCTAACTTCTATGCATTTCGTGTTCCAGCACGCGTCATCAGGAAGTCATGATGAACGCAAAATGCATAGAAGTTAGGTCTGACACACATACAACATCACTTCCGCTGGAGGGTTGTTTAAATCGATTGGAAGGAGATCGTTGAAAGTTTTCCGGGGATTGAGGAGCTATTTCATGCTTGAAGTTCACTTGCTGGCCAGAGCCTTCTGGTGAGCGCATTTGATTGCTATTTTGGGTGAAAAGTCACAAATATTATTTGAAGCAGTGTTCATCTATCACACGGTGTTGGAGTGGAAATGTCTAAACAGATTTGATTTGGACTTTTTTATTCATTGTTTGATTATTTGTGCACATGTGTAAAGTGAAGTTATTTTAGTTCATACAAGTCTCTGGGAATGCACAGATGCACTCCCTTGAAGTAGGCTGAATGCAGGTCAAAAGGAAGGTAATGGCAGATCAGGTCTACCTGTTAATGAATGAGTAATCTCATGAGCATCTCAAACTGATGTCATCAACACAAGTCCAAAGCCTGTGCCAAAGGCCCTAAATCAGTTAAAGTGGAGCTAAACCCATTAATTTACCAGTTCAAAAGGCACCTGCCAGGAATGTAACTCTCACATTGGTTGTACTCTTAAGCCTCGTACACACGACCGGTTTTCTCGGCAAGAAAACTGCTGGGAGAGCTTTTTGCAGTGAAAACCGTTCGTGTGTATGGTTTCTCGACAGGAAAACTGCCGGGAATCTCGAGGAGAAAAATAGAGAACCTGCTCTCTATTTTTCTCATTGGGATTCTCGGCAGAGTGTTTCCTGCCGAGAAAACCGATCGTGAGTATGCTTACCTGTCCCAGGTAAGCCCGCGCATGCTCGATGAGACTTCGACGCATGCGCGGCAGCATACAAGGGTAGTGTAGGGTGTAGCAAGATGGCAGCGACGGCATCGAATGTGACAAGCGCCGGCTCGTCGTAGTCAATGACTTCACCGCGTTGTTGCCATTCAAAAGAACGGTGGTTCTTTTGAATGGCTGTCTGTACACAGGGCTTGGCAAGACAAGCTTGCCAGGAATCCCGTCAGGAAAACCGACGGTTTTCAAATAGTCGGGATTCCCGCCCGTGTGTACAGGGCTTTAACCAAACTGTCAAACCATCAAATGACTCGTGTCATAACTGATCACATGTGTTGCATCATGGCAGTTGAAGATCAAACAGAGGCCAAGATGGCAGCTTTCTTGGCTAAAAACCATAGGAGGGTTTAGTTCCACTGCAAATACATTCCAGTTGCATGGGAATAAAAGGTTTGGCAAAAATAATTGATTACTGTCAATGATAGTTTTTTTATTTGCACTAACTTTCAAATTTTCAGAACAACCCCTTTTTTAAAGTGATACAAAAGCCTTGTTTCATTTAAAAATATCAAACATGTTATAATTGCTTGCTCTGTGCAGTGGTTTTGCACAGAGCAGCCCAGATCCTCCTCAGGTCCCTTATTGGCCTTTCTGGCCCCTCCCCCCTGCCGATCGCCCAAGCCACTGCTCTGTGTCCATTTAGACACAGAGCCGTGGCCCCACCCCCTATCTCTCCTCATTGGCTCACTGACTTTGACTGACAGCAGAGGGAGCTAATGGCGATGTCTCAGCCAATCATAAGGGAGAGTCCCGGCCAGCCGAATCTCTCATGCAACATCACTGGATCAAGATGGGCTCAGGTATGTATTATGGGGCTGAGGGGGGCTGCTGCACACAAAAGTTTTTTTTTTATCTTAATGCATAGAATGCATTAAGATAAAAAACCTTCTGCCTTTACAACCACTTCAAGCTCCAAGCAGTACTTGGAGCTTGAAGAAGGGGTACTCAGTACTGCTTGGATCTTGAAGAAGGAGGGCACTTAGTACTGCTTGGAGCTTGTAGAAGGAGGGTACTCAGTACTACTTGGAGTACTAGAAGGGGGTACTCAGTACTGCTTGGACCTTAACCTCTTGCCGACCAGCCGCCATCGCTATACAGCGGCAGGTTGGCATGGCTGTGCAAACCGCCGTAGGTGTACATTGGCCGCTTAAAGATGTATACGCCGGTGCCGATGCGCTTGGCCAACGGCCGTGTTATCTGCCGGACCCCGCGATCGCTCCATAGAGAGCCAGAATGGGGATCTGTGTATGTAAACTAACAGATCCCCGTTCTGACAGGGAAGCGGGACTGCAAGGGGGTGGAGACAATGGAAATACAGTGGCCCGGTGGGCTGGTAAGCACTCACTCTGCTCAGTGCTGCCTCCTGTCCTGGAGGCTGTGGCTGGACAAGTCAAGAAGACATGATGTCATGTAATAGAGCCTGGCGGCGCTGAGGTGCGGAGGCGGAGTAGAGAGAGCCAGTGCCCTCTTTATAATTGATTGGCCAGCCCCCGCGCTTTATATATGTAGCACCTTCCCCTCTTCTCTCTCCGTGCGACTCGCACTGTCTCTTGTCTAGGGGTATCTGATGGGGAAGAGAGAAAGAGCGGGTGGGCTACGCCTAGCTTCCACCACATGGGAATACCTGTGGTATCAGCAATGTCTCATTTACCTTCGGGTCTGTGCTGTGCACCCGGATCCTCCCTCCAAGAGTCACCGTGAACTTCGTCCGCCAGGAAGTGAGCCTCACACTATTAAAGTCCAACACTCCTTTATTAGAACACACCATACAGGGACTTCCTTGATAGATAGAACAGAAAATGAAGTGTGAGTGTGAATAGGCCCAGACACAAATTCGGTCCTCCACTTTCCTCCTGGAGAGTGGGCTATGGTCTCCGCACGAGGTGAAGGGGATCCTTCTGGACGGTCTCCGACAAGAGACTCACCCGTCACCGGCAGTCTGCTGCACCGGGTCTTCGAGTGAGGAGCTCTCCCCGGTCCATTGCGTCTTACTCAGATTCAGGCCTCCATCCCCGAAGTGCCTTAGGACCCTTCCCTCGCGGAATTCAGTGTTGGGCACTGAGCTCCGGACCTTTTTGTAAGTACCTCACCCCAGGACTGAAGGTGCCTGAGGTGGAACACAATCTCCGTTGGTCCCCTAGGCCGAGGCCTCCTAGGGGACGAGCACGAACCCACGTCCACAAGCTAAAGGTGCTTGGGACGAAGACCCCGTGACCAAGATGGCCGGCCCCCCTTATACCCTCCCCCAGCAAGCACGGCGGGTTCCCTGCCCCACCATACCGCTGCCGAGAGAGGACAAAAAGGGCCTCGGCACACAGTGATATTTGTCCCTCTGGTCACAGTGACAGCGCCACCTCGTGGACCACAGGGAACATAGCACTAATGTCACGGCCAGATTCAAAAAATGCACCCGGGAAAGTAAGTACCCGCTACACATTCCCCCCTGTCTTTTGACACTGGACCCCAGTGTCTGGAGTGAATCACGCCCTCAACGGCTGACATAATTCAATCCAGAAACCAACTAACAATTTGAAAAACCAAAAATTTTTAGGAAACTATCCTAACGGAGAAGTTGTGTCTGAGCCCCTGCAACAAAAGAGGAGTGAAAGACAACATTTAAAACATTATACTTTTCCCTCCCATCATAACTAAGAACCACCCCAGGTTCCATAATCTTGCCGGGACGCTCTCCTGCAGAGGGAAGAGAAAAGAAACAATAAAACCCTGACACATGTGTATGTGTGAGAGAAAAAGAAACTCCTCCGAAGAGAAATATCTTTTCCTCCATTGTGAGTGTGTACAATGTGTAACGTTGCACAAGACTGCCACCTGGTGACAGCCTCGCGGTAACTGCACCCATTGAACCATCTTCTCTTTTCTTGCTGCTTGACTCCAGGCCCTATCTACCCCAAAGTCTGCAACTTCTCACCGGAGAGGAAAGAAAAACAACAACTGGAACAGTTCTTCCTCGGAATGACACAAGCACCCCTCTTGCGGGGCAAACACTGATGATGGCACCAGCAAGAAAGTCAAACAGCAAAGTTCAGGGGGTGCAAAGTCCTTTCAAAAAGCAAACAAATGGAGTCTCTTTCTCCTCAGAGGTAGAAGCGGGGATGTGGCAGAACAATAGGTTTTAGATGCCGATCCATGGTCTCCAAATGGTACTCCACATCCTCACCTTCTTTGCGTCGGATCAACACCTTATCCGCATGGATGTGTCTTCCCCTCATCCACTCTGCCTTGCAGTCTTTGAACCGCTGAGATGTCTTTGGAGAGCATGTCAAATACCTGCGGGTGTGTGGGACCTTAAGGTGGGTCCACACGAAAACATTATACCAGCGCTCTCGGTACACCTCCACTTCATAGAGTAACTCCTTGGGAAGGTACGGATATTCCCACCCGTAGTCAGCAGCAACTTTCTGGCAGAAGAGTCTCTGAAGCATTGACAGCGGAGGCATTGTGGCTTTGTCCCCTTCGCCGGGTAGAACTATAAAGTCCGGATGGCGAGGGGCCTTAACCACTTCTGGTTGGGGCATAGGTGCCCGTAGTATCAACCTCTGCTCCCCAGTACCTGATGCAGGCGGCACCGGAGATGTAGATGTGGGCTGGGGACAGGACACTTGTTCAGGCGCTGGTGCCTCCACCTGGAGTATACTCTCCCCCGTGGACATGGGTGAATCTCGAGGCCTTCGGAATGAAGCTAGCGGTACTTTGTCCCAGCCCTTCTCTGCAAACAGTTCGTCAATAGCGGTGTCATCTCCCATATCAGAGAGCGACTCCAGATCCGAGGTATCACACTCCTCCGCGGGTATGTAGCCCGTTGTAGAGACAGAGCTAACACCTCCCGCAGGCGTACTGGGCCATGCCTTCCCGGCACCTCCGCCCATGCACCAAGTCTCTTTGCCCGGCTCACCTCGGCCTTTACTTGAAGCGGGGCGTCCGGAACACTCGTCAACGGATCCGTCTAGGCCTGGCGTAAGCTGGCGAGATGGTCCGCCACCACCACTGGTCGGGGCCACCATGCTGGTTCTCTTCTTCGGTGGCGGACGCTGTGAGACAGTGGTGACCGAGTCAGCATCCTCGGATTTCTCCCGTTGAGTTTTAACGACCTCCTCCTCGGTCGCTGCAGTGTGCGCTGGGATGGCTTTTACAGCAGTAATTCCTCCTCTGCGAGTAGTGTTACCTGAAGCACGGCCTGGGTAGATCGTTCTCGGCCTTTCAACTACCGGATCCACCTCGAACAGAAACTCCCCACAGGCCTCACATTGTCCGAAGGGCTTCAGGTGGCACACCAGTCCCGAGCACCCGGGACAAATTACACCCAGGGCCTCTACGTCCATGCACGAATACAGGGCGAATCGACCCCTTGGCTTCAGCCGGATCCCGGTATCCGTTATCGGAGCAGCAGCAGTCATCGTGGTAGTAGCAGGGTGAACTGGGATCCATGAAGTATGTCCAAACATGGTGACTTGTTGCTGGTCCATCGCACACTGCAGAGTTTTCGCGCCAATGTCCCACGTGTAGCCCTCTCACGTATTGGACTCCTCCCCTTTGCTCCAGTTCGCGGGCTTTTCACTTTCTTTGGTTGAGCCACGCCCACGAACTAAGCGGCGGGGGTTGTGTCTGTTGGCGCAGTGCAATTAGAAACCCCCACGTGTAGTACCTCACACGGCTGGGCCTCCCCCCGTTCACCGCTCTTCCTGCGCGGGCCTTTCTTTTGTCTAGGGTCAATTCCACGACTTCGAGCAGGGCTGCACTTTGGCCTATTCAGTTAACTCATCCAGCAGACTTGTTCCATACTGTGATGCACAACACAATACCGGACCCGAGCCCCCACGTGGTGCGCCTTCCCCTCTTCTCTCTCCGTGCGACTCGCACTATCTCTTGTCTAGGGGTATCTGATGGGGAAGAGAGAAAGAGCGGGTGGGCTACGCCTAGCTTCCACCACGTGGGAATACCTGTGGTATCAGCAATGTCTCATTTACCTTCGGGTCTGTGCTGTGCACCCGGATGCTCCCTCCAAGAGTCACCGTGAACTTCGTCCGCCAGGAAGTGAGCCTCACACCATTAAAGTCCAACACTCCTTTATTAGAACACACCATACAGGGACTTCCTTGATAGATAGAACAGAAAAGGAGGTGTGAGTGTGAAAAGGCCCAGACACAAATTCGGTCCTCCACTCTCCTTCTGGAGAGTGGGCTATGGTCTCCGCACGAGGTGAGGGGGATCCTTCTGGACGGTCTCCGACAAGAGACTCACCCGTCACCGGCAGTCTGCTGCACCGGGTCTTCAAGTGAGGAGCTCTCCCCGGTCCATTGCGTCTTACTCAGATTCAGGCCTCCATCCCCGAAGTGCCTTAGGACCCTTCCCTCGCGGAACTCAGTGTTGGCCACTGAGCTCCGGACCTTCTTGTAAGTACCTCACCCCAGGACTGAAGGTGCCTGAGGTGGAACACGATCTCCGTTGGTCCCCTAGGTCGAGGCCTCCTAGGGGACGAGCACGAACCCACGTCCGCAAGCTAAAGGTGCTTAGGACGAAGACCCCGTGACCAAGATGGCCGGCCCCCCTTATACCCTCCCCCAGCAAGCACGGCGGGTTCCCCGCCCCACCATACCGCTGCCGAGAGAGGACAAAAAGGGCCTCGGCACACAGTGATATTTGTCCCTCCGGTCACAGTGACAGCGCCACCTCGTGGACCACAGGGAACATAGCACTGATGTCACGGCCAGATTCAAAAAATGCACCCGGGAAAGTAAGTACCCGCTACATATATATTTATAGACATATAACAAATAGCAGTTTGCTGCAGCAGATCAGGCAGCGATTGTGATTGGTTGCTATAGGTTACAGCAATCATTTCTGCTCTCTGATTGGTTGCTAGAGGTTACAGCAAACATAGCAGCTGCATCGTTGACTACACATTGCCGTCACATTGATGCTTAGCTTCACGGTGCCACAACTTGACATGGCAAGTTTCACAGGCGGCCGTTAAACTTGTCCATTGAAGTCACAGTATGCGCAGCCACAAGCCAAATGCACAGATGACCAGAGACTGCAGATGGATTAGAGGAAATGACCAGAGACTGCAGATGGATTAGAGGAAATGACCAGAGACTGCAGATGGATTAGAGGAAATGACCAGAGACTGCAGATGGATTAGAGGAAATGACCAGAGACTGTAGATGGTTTAGAGGAAATGACCAGAGACTGCAGATGGATTAGAGGAAATGACCAGAGACTGCAGATGGATTAGAGGAAATGACCAGAGACTGCAGATGGATTACAGGAGATAAGCAGAGACTGCGGATGGATTACAGGAGATAACCAGAGACTGCGGATGGATTACAAGAGATAACCAGAGACTGCGGACTCGACATACAGAGATAACCAGAAACTGCAAACGCGACATACAGATCAAGCAGACGATTTTTAAATGCTATCTTTCAGCAATGCACAGCTATTCAGAGGGTAAACAACACTGTCAGGGAGGGTTTTGCAATTCATGAGAAGATCCTTTAATGGACTCTGAACAATATTCATATATATATATATTAGTCCTGGAATATATTCTTCCAAAGGATCCCCTTTAGGAATCCTGAAGAACATCAAGTTACAAGCTTTTATTAGAATATGGAGGATTGAGAATTTTTAATGTTTTTGATCCAGTTTATGTAGACGGTGCCCCCCACTGGGGCACACACACATTTATGAACATGTGATGTCACCCCCCCCCCCCTTTTTTTGGGGAGGGAGGATGCTTACACAATTTCCCTGCAGCTGCCATTATTGTATTTTTAATAATTGCCCAATTATGATTTAATTTTATTAGTTGGGTAGTGGATTTTGTATTTTCCAGAATATTAGTGTTTAATAAAGTAATTTTCCATATTGTTACGTGTGTCAGACTACAAACAATGGCTGCTATAGCTGCCTGAGGGGCAACAAGCTTTTTACACACAGAAAAATCCCCTATCTCCCCCAATCACCTTTTGCTCTACCCCTTCTCCCTCCCCTCTTCTCCCTCCCCTCTTCTCCCTCCCTCTCTTCTCCCCCCTCCCCTCCCCTCTACACACACACACACTCTCTCTCCTCTTTCATCCCCCTTTCTCCCCCCACCCTTGTTTTATAATCTATCCCCTCCTTTGCTCTACCCTCTCTCTGTTTCTCTCTCCCCTCCTCTCTCTCTCCCCTCTTCCTTTGTCATCCCTTTTCTCCCTTTCCTCCACCCTCTCTTACCTCCTCTCCCTCTCCTTCTCTTTCTCCCCCCTCACTCTCTTACCTCGCCTTCCTCTTTTTACCCCCCTCTCTTTCTCCCCCCCCCATTCTCCTCCCCCTCTCTCTCTCTCTTTCTCTCTTTCTCTCTCTCTCCCTCTCCCCTCCTCTTCTCTCTCTCTCTTCCCCCTCTTTTTCTTCCCTCCCTCTTTCACCCCCTTTCTCTCCCATCCCCACTTACACTCTCCCCCCTATTGCTCCCCCTCTGTTCCTCCCTTTCATCCTCCTGCCTCCCCTCTTTAACCCCCCCCCCTCCTTTCTGACCCCAGAATTTTTTCTCTCCATCTCTCTTTTTCCAATCTTTTTTTCTCCTCTCTCTCTCCCCCCGGGGTCCCCATAGTCTCTCCCCCTTATTCTCAGTTTTTTCTCTCTCTATCTCCCTCCTCTTTATCTTTCTCCTTCTTTCTCTCTCTCTCTCCCCCCACTTTCCTCCTCCCTCTCCTTTTCTCCCCTTTGTTCTCTCTCTCCCCCCCCCCCCACTTTCCTCCTCCCTCTCCTTTTCTCCCCATTCTTCTCTCTCTCTCTGCCCCTCCTCTCCCACCCCCACTTTCCTCCACCCTCTCTTTTCCTCCCTTTTCTTCTCTCTCTCTCTTTATCCCCCTCCCCTCCACTTTCCTCCTCCCTCTCTTTTTCTCCCCTTTCTTCTCTCTCTCTCTCTCCCTCCTCCCCCCCACCCCCACTTTCCTCCTCCCCTCTCTCTCTCTCTCTCCCCCCCACACTTTCCTCCTCCCTCTCTTTTTCTCCCCTTTCTTTTCTCTCTCCCTCCTCCCCCCCCCCCACTTTCCTCCTCCCTCTCTCTCTCTCTCTCTCATCTCTCTTCTCATTATATACAGACTAGTCTGTACTCTGATGACACCATACTGTACATTTAATACAGACCAGTGTATATAACATACAGTACAGTGTCAGTGTACAGGCTGGTCAGAATATAGTGTGCAATATGGTGTCAAGGTACAGGCTGGTCAGTATATAATGTACAGTATGGTGTCAGTGTACAGGATGGTCAGTAAATAATGCGCACTACGGTGTCAAGGTACAGGCTAGTCAGTATATAATGCGCAGTATGGTGTCAAGGTATAGGCTGGTCAGTATATAATGTACAGTATGGTGTCAGTGTACAGGATGGTCAGTATATAATGTACAGTACGGTGTCAAGGTACAGGCTAGTCAGTATATAATGCGCAGTATGGTGTCAAGGTATAGGCTGGTCAGTATATAATGTACAGTATGGTGTCAGTGTACAGGATGGTCAGTATATAATGTGCAGTACGGTGTCAAGGTACAGGCTGGTCAGTATATAATGTACAGTATGATGTCAAGGTATAGGCTGGTCAGTATATAATGTGCAGTATGGTGTTAAGGTGTAGGCTGGTCAGTATATAATGTACAATATGGTGTCAAGTTACAGGCTGGTCAATATATAATGTACAGTATGGTGTCAAGGTACAGGCTGGTCAGTATATAATGTGCAGTATGGTGTCAGTGTACAGACCAGTCAGTATATAATGTGCAGTATGGTGTCAAGGTATAGGCTGGTCAGTATATAATGTGCAGTATGGTGTTAAGGTGTAGGCTGGTCAGTATATAATGTACAATATGGTGTCAAGTTACAGGCTGGTCAATATATAATGTACAGTATGGTGTCAAGGTACAGGCTGGTCAGTATATAATGTGCAGTATGGTGTCAGTGTACAGACCAGTCAGTATATAATGTGCAGTATGGTGTCAAGGTGCAGGCTGGTCGGTATGTATGGCCTGTACCTTGATGACACCATACTGTAAATGATATATAGACCAGTCTGTATCCTGACACCATACTGTAAATGATATATAGACCAGTCTGTATCCTGACACTGTACATTATATACAGACCAGTGTATATAACATACAATATGGTGTAGAAGGGGGGGGGGGGGTGTTTCACCATGTTTTACCGCACCAGGTGACACCAACCCAAGTGACACCACTGCCTCTCATAATATATTTATCTAGGGATACACTGCACATTATTTCATATTTAGGTTGAGCTCAGTCTGGTTTTTATTCCTTTTCTCTTTTTTCATTTATGAATGCACTGACAGTTCCCTCATAATAGAACTTAATCTAGGCTCATCATTTAATAACCAAAAAGAGTCACCGTGAACTTCGTCTGCTAGGAACTGAGCCCCACACCATTAAAGTCCAACACTCCTTTATTTTAGAACATAACATGGACTCCCTTGAAGACAGAACAGAAAAGGAGGTGTGGGTGCAAATAGGCCCAGACACAATTTGGTCCTCCACTCTCCTCCTGGTCTCCACATGAGCAAAATTTTCCTTCCGGGCGGTCTCCGACAAGAGACTCACCCGTCACCGGCAGTATGCTGCACCGGGTCTTCAGGTGAGAAGCTCTCCCCGGTCCACTGCGCCCACCTTGGATTCAGGCATCCATCCCCGGAGTACCCTAGGATCCTTCCCTCGCGGAACTCAGTGTTGGGCACTGAGCTCCGGACCTCCGTCCAAGCACCTCACCCCAGGCCAAAGGTGCCAAAGGTGCCTGGGATGGAACACGATCTCCGGTTGTCCTCTAGGCCTAGGCCGCCTAGAGGACCGACACGAACCACCGTCCGCAAGCTGAAGGTGCCTGGGACTACGAACCCCGTGACAAAAATGGCCGGCCCCTTTATACCCTCTCCCAGCAAGCATGGCGGGTTCCCCGCCCCACCATACCGCTGCCGAGAGAGGACAAAAAGGAGGCTCGGCACACAGTGATATTCGTCCCTCAGCGCATGGTGACAGCGCCACCTGGTGGACCGCCGGGAACACACACCTCTGGTGTCACCGCCAGATTCAAAAATACACCCGGGAAAGTACATACCCGCTACATATATATATACTAGGGCTGTGGAAATTAACTATTAATTCCTTGATTAAATGATACATTTTTTGGATCGGTACTCACCTCTCCGCCGGCTTCAGGGAGTTCCGTCAGAGATCCGGTGACGTCACGGACACCGGCGGGGCTTGCCGTGTCCATCTGAAGGGCTCCTTTGCTGTGCCTTCATATCTGTATGCCGGCGGGACCTTACTATCTGCCAAACGCAAGGGCTGCTACACTTCACTCTATCACTTCCCTCTATCAACCTGGGATTCTACAGCCATCCACTGGGAGTTGTGATAGTTCCCTTCACGGGACATCTGCATGCCGATGGACTGATGTTAACCCCTCCTCATCTGGATTCAGCAGTGGTATCGTTGTACACATTTTTATACCAGTATCATACTTAGCTACATGTTTTTATGACTGCTTTTGCTACCATTTGGTATTACTCGCACCATTTTTACAGTTTATGTAGCTACATCGATTTTATCTCGAGTGCAATATTTATTTTGTTACCTACTGTACTTGAAGACTATAAAAGTTTTAATGCTATTCCCATCAAGCGCTGCCTTTGTGTGTTTTTTGTATCCTGCTATCCATTTTTCCAGTGGTTGGTAGCTGCACTGAGAATCGGCCTGCAAGGAGATCAGCTAAAAGTAGTTGGATCTGTATGTGCGTTATAATTAATCGAAATTAGTCGATTAATCGATTTAAAAAAAATCGATTAATCGAACACGGATATTTTAACTACTTGCTTACTGGGCACTTAAACCCCCTTCCTGCCCAGGCCAATTTTCAGCTTTCAGCGCTGTCACGCTTTGAATGACAATTGCGCGGTCATGCGACGTGGCTCCCAAACAAAATTGACGTCCTTTTTTTCCCACAAATAGAGCTTTCTTTTGGTGGTATTTGATAACCTCTGCGGTTTTTATTTTTTGCACTATGAACAAAAAAAGAGCGACGATTTTGAAAAAAACACAATATTTTTTACTTTTTGCTATAATAAATATCCCAATTTAAAAAAATAAAATAAAAAATTTCCTCAGTTTAGTCCTATACGAATTCTTCTACATATTTTTGGTAAAAAAAAAATCGCAATAGGCGTTTATTGATTGGTTTGCGCAAAAGTTATAGCGTCTACAAAATAGGGGATAGTTTTATAGCATTTTTATTATTATTATTTTTTTTACTAGTAATGGCGGCGATCAGCGATTTTTATTGTGACTGCGACATTATGGCGGACACATCGGACACTTTTGACACCATTTTGGGACCATTGTAATTTTTACAGCGACCAGTGCTATAAAAATGCACTGATTACTGTAAAAATGACACTGGCAGGGAAGGGGTTAACCACTAGGGGGCAAGGAAGGGGTTAAATGTGTAACCTGGGAGTGATTACTACTGTGTGGGGGAGGGGACGGACTGGGGGGAGATGACCGATCTGTGTCCCTATGTACAAGGGACACAGCATCGGTCTCCTCTCTCCCTGACAGGACATGGATCTGTGTGTTTACACACACAGATCCATGTCCTTGTCTGTGTACCGACCGATCGCGGGTACCTGGCGACATCGCGGTCGCCAGGCACGCGCAACGGCATCTTAGTGATGCCCCGGGCGCGCGCGCGCCCCCCAGTGGCCGGAATAGCCGAGGCCGTATAATGGCGGCCTCCCGGATTTCTAGTTCCGCCTTGAGGCCGTCATTTGTACATGGCCCGGATCTAAACTGGTTAATCAGTAACAGCCCTAATATATACAATGTTTTGCCTTGCACCTGTTTATCTGCCGTCTTCTGTTCTCTACATCCGTTCAAAGTGCTGAATGTTTAAAGCTTGTCTAAGCTGTCAGAAAAATAGGGGCAGGGAGATGAAGTCACAGTCTGCAGAGCTCAGTGAGGAGAGCTCCGAGAGCTGATTGGAGGGAAGGGACACCCACCTCCCTTCACACAGCACACAGGAACAGAGCTGAGGCTGTCAATCAGCTGGCACTCGCTCCCCGTCACCATTTTTCTCCTGGTATCAGAAGTGATTTAGGCTGATAGCAGAGGAACAAAGCAGCAGACAGAAATGACACTTAGTGCTCTTAATTGTGACAAGTACACACTATAGAGGAATATACTTTGTTCATATTTAATGTCTGATGTTTTCAGCCATTTTAACCACGTTAGAACCGGATACCTTTACCCCTTTCCTGCCCAGGCCAATTTTCAGCTTTCAGCACTGTCACACTTTGAATGACAATTGTGCGGTCATGCAACACTGTACCCATATGACATTTTTATAATTTTTTTCACACAAATAGAGCTTTCTTTTAGTGGTATTTAATCACTGCTGTTTTTTTTTTTTTTTTGCAAAATAGACCAAAAAAAATAAAAACATTTGAAAGAAAAATAGTTTTTCTTCATTTCTGTTATAAATTTGGCCAAAATGTATACATGTGCATTACTTTGTTGAAAATAACCCAAATCAGTGTATATTATTTAGTCTGTAGGAAAGGTATAGAGTCCACTAACTATGGTATATATATCTGAAAATAGGTCAATCCTGATGTACTGACGGCATATATCATTTCTTGAGGCCGAAAATGCCCGAACAGTACAAATACACCCCAAAGTGACCCCTTTTTGGAAAGTAGACAGTCCAAGGTATTTAGTAAGAGGCATGGCAAGTTTTTTTTAAGTTGTCATTTTTTTGTCACAATTTCTTTGAAATCTAAGAATGTTTTTGCATTTTTTTTACATACTGTCACCAGTGCAGTACAGAGACAGCATACAACTGGTGTGCCTGCGATCAGGGACACTGGTTGGTGACAGTATGTAAAAAAGAAAAGTATTCATTCTATTTTTTTTTTTTTCTATTACAATTTTTTCTTTTTACAATTTTTTCTTTTTTTTTACATACAGTGACCTGAGCAATACAATGCTATCACACTCTGAGGAGGTGATAAGGATTTTTCTTTTCACATCATGATTGCTTATATCTGTACATTTTAACGTTAAAAGCAACCATTTTTCTAAATGAAAACGACTCATTCAGTGTTTAGTATTGTAATTAACTGTGATTGGCCCTGTCTAATCACATGGTACATATGGGCTTTGATTGGCCCTGTCTGTACCATGTGATGACTGTGATCAATCACAGAGCTCATCATAATAGTACACAATTAAAGACAGGTAACAAAGCCACATTGTGCACAACTGTCATGTGATCTGCTGTGATTGGCCACAGCGATCATATGGTTCCAGCCATGGGCTGGTACAGTGATCTGTAGTTGGCTTTGTCCGGTGAACACGGCGTGTCAGATTGTGCCGGGGCATGGCCCGTGGAGCACAAGTGAGGCTCGATCCTGGGAGGATGTCATATCCTAGATAGCAAGCAATTGTACTGCAAGTTTGATAATGACTTGCTAAGCTTTTGCTAGACTTCCCAGGCTTCACAAGTTTGTTGCACAATTGCAGCAAGTCCACATTGCATGACTCCAGATCAACTTTATTTGCAAACATTTTGCAAGTCTGCTGCAAGTTCTGTTTCAGTTATGTTGTGCGATAGTCATCCTGCCACAGGGCTCACTGTGGCTGAATTTTCATGCTGTAGACTTGAAAAGCTCTTGCTGTAGACTCACCACTGCAACTTTGCTCTTGCTAGAGACTTGCCTCAAAAATTTGCTACAAATTGGGAAGGTGTCAACTAGAACTTGTACTTCAAGTGCTCTGCAAGTATACAGCTTGCCAGTGAAAATGTGAAGCAAGTTAACAAGACTTACAATTCAACACCGCCACAAATTTGTGGCCAGTTACCCTTGCTATCTGGGATGAAGTCCTCCCAGAACAACAATCGTCAGTTTACAATAGTACAATAGTCAATAAAATGAATGTTGCTTTGAAAAGAGTTGTCACTCTAATTCCAAATTGGGAGAGCACAGGGTTGACCTCATATATGTGCTGCTGCTCTCTCATTGCCCAATCAGCAGAAAGAAAAGGGCCACATGCACACTGTTTTATTGTAAATGCTGTTTCTCCTGACAGGAAAAATCAGCATTAAAAATGCATAGTTTTCAATGTTCACTACTAGGGATGAGCCGAACACCCCCCCCCCCCCCCCGTTCGGTTCGCACCAAAACCTGCGAACAGACCTAAAGTTTGCGCAAACTTTAGAACCCTATTAAATACAATGAACTCAAACGTTCAAAATCATAAGTGCTAATTATCAAGGCTAATATGCAAGTTATTGTCCTAAAAAGTGTTTGGGGACCCGGGTCCTGCCCCAGGGGACATGTATCAATGCAAAAAAAAGTTTTAAAAACGGACGTTTTTTCGGGAGCAGTTTTTTTAATAATACTTAACCTGTTGTCCACCGCCCACCGTCAAATGACGGCGGGCGGAAGACACTCTCGTTCTGACAGGACGTCATATGATGTCCTGCCTTTAAAACGAGCTAGGGGGCGCACGCGCGCCCGCCGCATTGCTGGGGACCCGATGCGCGTGCCCGGCGGCAGCGATGGCCGCTGGGCACCCGCGATTGCCCAGTGACCGAGCAGGAAAGTGGATCTGTGTGTGTAAACACACAGATCCCCGTCCTGTGAGGGAGAGGGGACCGATGGTGTGTCCCTTGTACATAAGGACAACCATCGGTCACCTCCCCCAGTCAGTCCCCTCCCCCCACAGTTAGAACACATTGAGGAAACACATTTAATCCCTTCCTCGCCCCCTAGTGTTAACCCCTTCCCTGCCAGTCACATTTATACAGTAATCAATGCATTTTTATAGCAGGGATCACTGTATAAATGTGAATGGTCCCAAAAATGTGTCAAAAGTGTCCGATCTGTCCACCGCAATATTGCAGTCACAATAAAAATCGCAGATCGCCGCCATTACTAGTAAAAAATATAAAATAAAAAAAAATGCTATAAATCTATCCCCTATTTTGTAGACGCTATAACTTTTGCGCAAACCAATCAATACACGCTTATTGTGATTTTTTTTTACCAAAAATATGTAGAAGAATACGTATCAGCCTAAACTGAGGAAAATTTTATTTGAAAAAAACAAATGGATATTTATTATAGCAAAAAGTAAAAAATATTGTGTTTTTTTTCAAACTTGATGCTCTTCTTTTGGTTATAGCGCAAAAAATAAAAACCGCAGAGGTAATCAAATACCACCAAAAGAAAGCTCTATTTGTGGGAAAAAAAGGACGCAAATTTTGTTTGGGAGCCACGTCGCACGACCGCGCAATTGTCATTCAAAGTGTGACAGCGCTGAAAGCTGAAAAATGGCTTGGGCAGGAAGGGGGTTTTCGTGCCCGGTAGGGAAGTGGTTAAAGTGAAACAATAAAAGTGAAATATTCCTTTAAATTTCGTACCTGGGGGGGTGGGGGTGTATAGTATGCTTGTAAAGCAGTGCTTGTTTCCCGTGCTTAGAACTGTCCCTGCACAAAGTGTCATTTCTGAAGGAAAAAAAGTAATTTAAAAGCACTCGTGGCTATAATGAATTGTCGGCTCCCGGCAATACAGAGAAAAGTCATTGATAAAAAAATAAATGCATGAGGGTCCCCCCAAATTCCATTACCAGGCCGTTCAAGTCTGGTATGGATATTAAGGGGAACCCTGCGTCAAATTAAAAAAAAAATGGCGTGGAGTTCCCCCTAAAAATCCATACTAGACCCTTTATCCGAGCACGCAACCTGACAGGCCACAGGAAAAGAGGGTGGGACGAGAGAGAGAGCCCCCCCTCCTGAACCGTACCAGGCCACATGCCCTCAACATGGGGAGGAGGCTTTGGGGGTCTGTGACCCCTCAAAGCACCATGTCCCCATGTTGATGGGGACAAGGGCCTCATCTCCACAACCCTTGCCCGGTGGTTGTGGGGGTCTGCGGGCGGGGGCCTTATCGGAAACTGGAAGACCCCTTTAACAAAGGGGAACCCCAGATCCCTGCCCCCCTATGTGAATTGGTAAGGGGTACATTGTACCCCTACCATTTCACAAAGAAAGTGTAAAAAATTGTAAAAAAAACACACAGACACAGTTGGGAAAGTCCTTTATTAAAAATATAAAAATAAAAAACCCATTCCAGAGATGTAATCCAGTGTCCCCATGTTGAAGGCATGTGGCCTGGTACGGTTCAGGAGGGGGGGCGCTCTCTCGTTCCTCCCTCTTTTCCTGCGGCCTGCCAGGGTGCGTGCTCGGATAAAGGGTCTGGTATGGATTTTTGGGGGAAACTCTACGCCATTTTTTTTTATTTTGACGCAGGGTTCCCCTTAATATCCATACCAGACCTGAAGGGCCTGGTAATTGAATTTGGGGGGACCCCCACGCATTTTTTTTTATTTTTATCAATGACTTTTCTCTGTATTGCCGGGAGCCGACAATTCATTATAGCCGTGAGTGCTTTTAAATTACTTTTTTTCCTTCAGAAATTACAGGGACAGTTCTAAACACGGGAAACAAGCGCTGCTTTACAGGCATACTATAGGTACGAAATTTAAAGGAATATTTCACTTTTATTGTTTCACTTCAAGCATTATTAAAATCACTGCTCCCGAAAAAACTGCCATTTTTAAAACTTTTTTTTGCATTGATTCGTGTCCCATGGGGCAGGACCCAGGTCCCAAACACTTTTTATGACAATAACTTGCATATACCGTAAGCCTTTAAAATTAGCACTTTAGATTTCTCCCATAGACTTTTACAGGGTGTTCCACGGCTTTTCGAATTTGCCGCGAACACCTCAAATTGTTCGCTGTTCGGTGAACAGGCAATGACTCGAACTCGAATCTCATCCCTATTCACAACCACAGTTCTTCAATCGTGTTTAGGCTCGTTTAGACAGGTACCAGCGCATTTTCCATTTGGCCTTTTATGTACTTTATTGGTCAGAATTGTAATTTATTCTGGCCACTGAAATGAATAAACACTGAAGCGCTAAAGGCACCAAGCATTTAGGTGCATCTAGATGTATTTGACATTTTGTTTATACTCAAAAGCTTTGACTGCCTCTAAACGCTGCTGCTCCTAAACTTCTCTGAAAGCTTATGTGTGCGTGGACACATAGGGGTTGAATAACTAAAGGCAAATCGATTGTGCACTTTGCAAAGTGCAGTTGCACTCTGCAAGTAGAGTTGCTCCAGAACTTAGTAAATAAGGTAAAGCTTCATTTGGCAAAGAATACCCAATCACGTGCAAGGATGCGTAGCACGTGCTTGCATGTGTAGCACCCTGGTAGTAGGCAGGGTTGCTAACAAATTTAGCTTGCTAGGTGTTAACTAACCTGGCTGATTGATAGGGGATTCACAGTTTTTTTTCCCTAACTCTGGATTTGATGCGCCTCTGATCTCTTCTATCACTAGGTGGCATTGTTGCCTGTGGCATTAGAATGACTAGGGTATAGTGAATTCAGACTAGGAGTGGATAGGTTGTCTCAGCCAATTAGCAGGGTTTTTTTTAGTCCCTTGGCCTGCTGGGAGAGCCTATTTATTTGGTAGGGGTCAGTCGATCGCTGTTCTGTGCCACCCAGACCGCTGTCTGGGTGGACGTTTGTCACAAGGCTCCGGGTTGCTAGGCCAGAAGCCTGAGGCCTATCTCGGGAGCTCCTGGCTGCTAGGCTGTCAGAGGCCCATTAAGGTTTGAGAGAAGCAGTGCGGGGTTGGGGCTCTCGGCCGGAAGCCCAACCAAGTTGCAGAGGTTCCATTGGAAGGGGAACCGCATCATTGCCAGCGGTGAGGGAGAAGCAGTTGCCCCATGGGACAACCACTCCTGTTACCAGAGGCAAGTGAGGATCAAGGTCAGAGATAAAGGAGACACAGTTGGAATTAAGGGACAACCACTCCAGTTATCAGAGGCCTGTTATGGAAGTCTGAAGAAGTACCAGAGCAGCCTTATTCACTAGCCCGGGAAGGTGAACAAGTGGGAAAGTTTCAGCAGAGTGCCAAGCCAGGGACCCAGCAGATTAGCAGGGGTGAAACTTGAGGAGAATACAGCGGGTTAGCTGTGGAAGAGATCAGGGGATCCAGTGATGGCTGAGATCTTGAAGTCCAGTGAGAAACCGGGAGCTCAGTGAGTGAAGATCTACAGTAGGATACTGTGAGATGTGAGAAAAGATCTAAAAGGGTTCACTGTGAGTTACGTGTATGGATCTCTATTGACTGTTCAAATTTCAGATGCCATAGGAGACAGCAGTTTTACAAATACAGTTGCTGCATCCAGCTCAAAGGCCCTCTACCTGTATAGCTGTCTAACTATTTTTGTCTCAGAGTCTGCCAATTGTTGTTGCATCTGCCTAAGGGTGTCCTGACCCTAAACTTTCTCTCCCTCAGTTCTTGTTAAGAGACAATAAATCTCTTTTGTTTGCATCCAAAAAGTGGCTGACGCCCATGTTTTCAACTTGCATTACACCCACCATGCCTAGTAACCCATACTGTGAAGAAGGATGTCAGCTCTCCCTAACGCTGGAGGTCTCCATTAGGCCTTTGGAGGTCGGGGATGCCACTACACATGTAATTGTATGATGGAAGTCAGCAGAGCTTCTGCTCATTTAACCCCCTTAGCGGTATTCCCGAGTCAGGCTCGGGGTGAGTTTTTCATGCTTAGAGCGGTAACCCCGAGCCAGACTTGGGCTGCATTGCAGGATACAGGGAGACTTACTTACCTTGTTCCCTGGATCCTGCGATGTCCCCCCACAGTGTGTGGGAGCTGTCTCCTCGCTCGATTCACATTGCCGAGTGCCGAGCTCCGTTCCCTGCGATGTTGCAACGCACGGGGGCAGAGATCGGCGCCAAATAAAAAAAAGTTAAAACACAATATACATACAGTATACTGTAATCTTACAGATTATAGTACTGTATAAAAAAAAATACACATCCCCTTTGTTCATAGTGCCCTGCATGCACTTTTATATTATAAAAACTGTTCTTTCTGCCTGGAAACTGGAGATTTGTCCATAGCAACCAAAAAGTGTCCCTTTATGTCAAAAGTGGTTTTAGACCAGCTAAAAAACAGCAATAATAAATTAGAATCATTCGCAGAATTGAGCGATAGCGTTTTGTGGTGAAATTCGTCATCAAGCACTGAAAGTAATGACAGCGACAATTCTGCAACTGAGCAAATTTCTGTGGTTTTGATTTGATTACATTAGTGAATAATTTTATTATTATTATATTATTATTTGTTATAATTATTTATAGTTATTTATTATATTATAATTTATGATTTTGTGTTTCAAACTTTATCATACCCGGGATGTCTACTAGACTCTTGTTTGGTCAGGTTTAAGTAAGTAATTACTAAAGCCCCATACACACGGTCAGACTTCCATCGGACTTTTCCCTGGATTTCTGTCCGAAAGGAGTTGGCCGGGCACACCCATAGCATACATACCACAGGACTTTTCTGCAAACTTTCCCAAAACTTTTTGCAACATCACGTGGTTTTTCTGCTCTTTTCTGCTCTTTAAGGCCACCCTTTGGTCAACTTCTGCTATTGTTGGTTGATTTTAACATTAAGCCCCGTACACACGGTCGGACTTTTGCCCAACAAACTTCGTTTTGAGCAAGTTGGACCAACAATCCGACCGTGTGTACGCTCCATCGGACAAACTTTTTTCGTTTGGTTTTGGATTTCATCGGACAAAAGTTGGATCTGCAAACGGACAAACTTTTGCCCAACAAAAGTCAGATGGAGCAAAGTCCGACCGTGTGTACAGAAAACCATCGGACTTTAGTCCGATGGACAAAACAGCTAATGTTAAAATTAACCAACAATAGCAGAAGTTGACCAAAGGGTGGCAGTAAAGATCAGAAAAGAGCAGAAAAAACACGTGATGTTGTAAGAAGTTTTAAGAAAGTTTGCAGAAAAGTCCTGTGGTGTGTATGCTATGGGTGTTCCCAACCAACTCCGTTCGGACAAAAAAAACACGGAAAAGTCAGATGGAAGTCCGATCGTGTGTACGAGGCTTTAGCTGTTCTGTCCATCGGACAAAAGTCCTATGGTTTTCTGTACACACGGTCGGACTTTGCTCCATCGGACTTTTGTTGGCCAAAAGTTTGTCCGTTTGCAGACCCAACTTTTGTCCGATGAAAACAAAAAAAAAAAAAAAGTTTGTCCGATGGAGCGTACACACGGTCGGATTGTTGGTCCAACTTGCTCAAAATGAAGTTTGTTGGCCAAAAGTCCGACCGTGTGTACGGGGCTTAAGAATTGCAGGCCTACAATACATAACACCAATTTCCATGCAAAATAATTGTACCGCTTTTGGTACAAAATTCCAGACAGAATCATACCGCCAGGGAGGTTAATAAGCTCTGGAGCAACTGCTCTTGCAGAGTGCAACTGCACTTTGCAAAGTGCACAGTATATTTGCCTTTAGTAAATCAACCCTTTAGGCTTTTATTGGGGGTCGCTTAGGCAAGAAAATGCCCAAAGCCACAATTAGCATATAGCCTGTACCCGTCTATCCATTTAACAAATAAAGTACTTTTATTCAAGAGCATCTGAGTTGCCAGCCTTCCAGATTCAAAAATCAAAGCCACAACAATGTCAAGGTAGCAAAGCAAACAGAATATGAACAGCTTTTTTTCCCCTATAGTCATGACTGGCAAGTAAAATTTCCATAAGTAAGGGGGAAACATTTGTACTGTGCAAACAAATATACTTATATGGAGTTCTGCTGTATATGTTTTATTTGGCACAAAAAGATTTTCTAGGTATAAGAATCTAAATATAATGTAGGTACTACCTTTACTTTCACAGTTACACACAGGAGGCAAATTAATTAGAATTCATAGTTAAAAGAAGTGTATTATCATACCGTCAGCAGCAGCAGCATCACAATGGGATAGAACAAGCCCAGCAGCCTATCTCTAATTGCATAGCTGTAGCTAAAGGCAACAGGAAGATGGGTAGTGAGGTCTAAGCAACAGGAACTCTATGACAAGCGTTTGCTTTCTCTCTCAGCTTGACAGTTCCTTGACACTCTGTTATTTCTGGGCTTTCTCCTCTCTAAGACTTCAAATCAAGTTTACCGGTCTTGTAGCATGGAGGGCGTCATAAGATCAATACCAGGTTTTATTTGCAAAGTGTGCTTGTCAAAAAAATTGTTGCTTTGGATTAAGGGAGGGGAGAAACTATCTCCATCCTTGCAGCTTTGAGGAGAAAATAAAATGTAATTCAAAGACTTGATTCTGTTGCATAATGGGCATAAAAAAAGCAAAATATCATTAAATCTGCTTGGTGGCTGGCCTGCATAATTCATCTGAATGGCATAAAATATGAATGTTACTAAGAAGTAGCTGTCAGGAGTGAAAAGAGTAATTGCAGTGTTGTTTAGAGCATCCATGCAAGATTGGAGCTAACTAATTGTCACCATTTGGGAAGTTGGACTTATTCCAATTGAGAACCTCAACAAATTTGTGAGGTTAAGGTTGGGTCAGTCCAGGCTGTACTCGGATTGCTATTTACTGAACAGGAAAGTGTCAGTGGAGATGGAGAAAGTCTGTGCAATTCACAAACAGAAACAGGACCACTATATTTGTTTGCAGCCTAAAAGCCTGTGTGTGCATGAGACCATAGAATAACATGGAGAGTCGTTTTTAAACTTCCAAAAAAAAAAAAGGCAGACGCCCCTAAAAGTGGCTGTAAAAACGCCCTGTGTGCATGGGGACTAATTCTTTGAAATAAAAAGATGCTTCCAAAATTACAGTATATTTTAGCTGTGTTCAACCTTGAAATATTCTGCAGAGCAGAAATGTAACAATAGTTCATTCCTGCCATCATTTTCATAATTCAGTATCAACAATTCCTATGAATTCCATGGCAACCTTTGACATTCTCATTCAACCCTAAACAGAAACAAAGGTATAGGTCATAATACCGTCAAGTAAAAAGGTCTGGAAAAGAAATCTATTCAACCATAAATCAGTTTTTGATAGAAATCCATCAAAGACAAGTCAAGGCTGGAAGGTCACATGATCATAGAAATCTTTCATAAAGACCCTTTTAGCTGTCAGATGGAGTGCAGCATTATCAATATATCAATAAGTGCTTTTATAACTGTGTGACAATGAGCAATAAAGTACCCTTTTAATTGTACTGTCACCATCTTGAGCAAATGTTGGTTTCCAAGGCCTATGAGAATTTGATTGTCTTCTTTGACTGTAGATAAACAAAATGGAGAAAACGTTTGTGAAAGAAAAATGGTGTCACAAACACATTTCAAATGATATATAACAAAAAATGCAAACTACAGGAAATAAGTGCTGTCAAGATTTGACAGTTATATCAAGTCCTAACATACTGTAGGTCTCCTATTGCAACTCAATGTGATTCTAATTTCATCCACTGCACAAGCCTTGAGAAAGAGGCCTTTCCCCTGAAACCAGTTGGCTACATTTGATGCTGTCAACCAATAAACATTTCAAAAAGACCTCTGAGTGATATGAAACTGTGTACTAGGTGCTCATCAATGCCCACCCCAGAGTTTATAATCTGCTGAGTGCTCCTTTTGTCACAAAAGTATCAGCCTAGGACCAAGACAAGGTCCACCTACACTATACCTTCATTACAAATGAGCAATTTTAAAGGAAGACACACTCCAATGTATATCCATCAGAATCAAGCATTACCTCTATTGGTTCAGCTCTATCACAGACACATCCGACAAGAAATAATAGTTGTAACTGATGTTTCCCTGCTGTATAAATTGTTCCAAATGTGCAATGCAGGTCTCATTTAGAAAACAAGATCATGACGAATAAAAGAGTGACTAAACCTTGCCATTTGTCAAACCCCTTTAAAAGAAATAGTTCTTCTAAATGAAGCTGACATTTTGTCAGTGGTAAAAACTGCATCTTCCTCATGGTGTTATATTCTGGTAGAAACGTAGCCACTTCCTGCAGTCCTCCTCTACAGTGTTTTCCTTCTCCCATTTAGTATGAAAACTGCTGCTAATGCTTTGCCATTGACAATACATCTAAACAAGGTTTCCTCTTGTTTACACCTATTATGGCACAAATTGATGGATTTATTAATGGTAGTTGCACACTATTCATTATGTAGAAAAATGTGTGTAGCGCCCTGCCCCTATTGGGTAGGCGCTAGTGTAAATTTAGTTGTCTGAGTTATAGTACAACTCAGAATAATTGTACCAAATTTTGGGTCTCTGTTCCAGTTCAGCTGAGTTGCACATTTTCCACCTTCCTCTGGGTGTCGTTGTCACCACGGGTCAAGGTTGGAACTGCAGCTGGCTGGATGTATTGGGTACCTCTTGCCCAGAAGCAGCTCAGTGGGTTTGGTCACCCCGCTGTGCATTCTGGGAGAGGGTACGTAAGGGGAAGACACCGTTTTGGTGGGGTCTTCCGATCCTGACCTGACGGCCCTCCTGGCCTCAGGTATGTGTTGGCAGTTTTCTGCCTTGGGGCCTGCAGACCCCCCCGAAGCTCAGTTTCTGAGAGTAGGCCCAGGAGTTGCTGGAGCCTACTGATCCAGAGATGGTCCTGTGTCGCCTTGCCTGCGGGAAGGGCTCGAGCAATTGAGGACTCAATTGGAGGACGCATCCCGATCAAATCTACCTCACACTGCTCCTGGCCTGGCTGAAAGATCCTGGCACTGTGTGTTATGTTCCAGAACTTTACCAAGTGTGTGATTATACAAGTCTGTGGCAGAGACTTTTGAACGAGCTTGCACCGGCTGCTGGGTCAGTGAGAGAGGCCTATCCGGTGGTGGCTAGATCCAGTGTGGAAGTCATTGGTTCTCTGGATAAAGGAAAGTACCCGTGATCCGCAAAACCTAAGGTACCTGAATCTCCCCCAACCCTCCATCCCTCTGTCTGAAGTTCTTGAAATAAACCCTTGAGAAAAAAAGACTTAGGCCTCATACACACGACCGATTTTCTCGTCGTAAAAAACACGTCGTTTTTTTCGACGAGATTCTTGTTAAGCTTGTCGATTTTCTCGTCAAGCTTTCTATGCGTACACACTGTCATTTTCCAATTTCCTCGTGGTTCTCTGCGCTCACGTCCAGCACGTACGACGGCACTATAAAGGGGAAGATCTTTTTTATTGGCGCCACCCCTTGGGCTGCTTTTGCTGATCTCGTGTTACCGCGTGTGAAGTAAAAGTTTGGGAAGAGACGATTCGCGCTTTTCAGTCTTCGTACTTTTCAGATCGTTTTCTGCCGTTCAGTTTGTGCTTGTGGGTTCGTATCTTGACTTTCAGGGCGTCTAGGCAGGTCGTATCTGTTTTACAGTGCGTTCTTGCCTGTTTGTTTCTGAATTTTTCAGTTCGTTATTCATAGGCCTTGCTGTTCTAAAGTGCGTTCTGTTCTGTACGTTCTGATTAGACGACCGTTTCCTAGCCATGTCGCCTGGACGTTCTCGTCGTCGAGTTCGTGCTGTGCGTGCGCTTGGTGTTGGTCTGCTTGTTTTGGACCAAGACCAGTCCATGAATGGTGTGAGGAGGAGTTCATGGACCAAGAATTGGTTGCTCCAGCGGGACCAATTCTGCCACATGCCTCTGCTGCGGGAGATCGTCGAGAATAATCCTGAGGACTACAGGAATTTTCTGAGGATGTCTGACCCCGTTTTTCAGGAACTGTTGGCTTTGGTGTCCCCCTATATTACCAGGAAGGACACCGTTATGCGGGAAGCCATCAGTGCTGAGCAGAGGCTCATCGCCACGTTGCGTTACCTGGCGACAGGGAGAAGTCTTCAGGACTTGAAGTTCACCACAGGCATCTCCCCCCAGGCTCTGGGCCTCATAATCCCAGACACCTGTTCTGCTATTACACAAGTCCTGCAGGAGGACTATATTAGGGTAAGTTTTCTCCCTTAACATCACATTTTATGTATTACATGTATGCTAATGTATTGTATTTCTTTAATCCTTCCCTAATTACCATGATTGTAATATGCTGAGAATGTCCCCTTTGTCCCCATGCATGTTGGAAGCTTTAGATTGCCCCTTTTTTATCCTCCCTAAATATTTCCCCTCACTAACTTTTCCAGCAGGGGCGCCTGTTGCTCCAAATGTTGGGGGGTTCCAACCCCAATTTCGGAAATAAACTTCCTCCTTTTTTGCTCTGTTGCCTAATAAACGCCCCCAGTTGTCCCCTCCAATGCAGCCATTTAGTCCCCTCTAATGCAGCCAGTTTCCCCCCAGCCCTGCACTTACCTTCTTGTGGTCAGCACCATCCTTCTTCTGTCCTTGATGTCTTCTCCTTCCCTTGATGTTGCATCAGCCAATCATGTTACCATTAAACAGACTTGGTGAACATGATTGGCAGAGCAGCCTGTCAGTGTTTACACAAGGAATGCCCCCCTCCTTGCGTCCCCGATTTTTCTTTGAGGAAGCCAATTACATCCCTCAGGTTGTAATTTGCAAGACTATTTTAATACCTGTTTCTGCTCTGCAATTTTAACCCCCTAAATGCCGCAATTATTCATATGTTGGTCGCTTTACAAGAGGCCATCCACCTGAATAGTGTGCGGCATAGACAATACATAGGTTCATGCAACGCATGAACCTATGTATTGTTCTGAGTGATGGGCACAGGAGAGAGGGGACAGTGCTCCAGCGCCCACTCTGGACGCACTGCCACTGCAATGCTATCCTGTGGCCAAACACATCTCCTCCCCCCCCCAAAATAATTTAGTAATGGCCCATCAGAGGGGGTGATGAATATGATAAATGAGCCTTCCATTATACTTTTTTTACACACCTTAATAAACGTATAATTAGATTGATGTTGGTCTCTAATTTTTTGGGATAGAATTTCCTTGTAATGTATGCCTTTGTTTTTCTAATATTATTTCATCTTGTTTCACTCCACAGCTTCCTTCCATGCCACAGGAATGGCAGACTGTGGCATCGGAGTTTGCCACGCGGTGGGACTTCCCCAACTGCGGTGGTGCCATAGACGGGAAGCACGTCCGCATCGTGCCGCCACCCCGTTCTGGATCCTACTACTACAATTACAAGGGGTTTCATAGCATTGTGCTGATGGCGGTGGTGTCAGCACGGTATGAATTCCTCTATGTTGATGTAGGGAAGAATGGCCGGATGTCCGATGGGGGATCCTTCATCCAGACGGAGTTTGCCCTCCGTCTCCAGAGTGACGACCTTGCATTGCCACCGGATGCAGGGAATATTGAAGGATTCCCCTTTGTTTTCTTGGCTGATGAAGCCTTCGGACTCGGACGGCATCTTATGAGGCCATTTCCACAGAGGACCCTGACCCCAGAGAAGAGTGTGTTCAATTACCGGCTGGCCAGGGCCCGAAGAGTCGTTGAAAATGCCTTCGGCATAATGGCCAGCCGGTTCCGCCTTTTTATGACTTCCATCCACTTGGCGGACTACAAAATAAACTATGTAGTGTTATGCTGCTGTGTGCTACACAACTTTCTGAGCCAAAAATCAAATTCCTATATGGCCTCAGTTTTGCCAGAGGCTGGACTTTCCCCTGCAAATCCCCTTCCGGGCCTGGAATCTGCCCGTCTTGGCTTGCCCCCCCAAAATGCCCGTGTGGTTCGGGACAAATACATGGAGTATTTCACGGGTAGGGGGGCAATTCCTATGCCAGCCTATGTCTAAGTATCCCAATAAAAATCTTGTTTAAACCTTTAATTATTTGTTCTTTCCTGTCTCCTAGTTTGTCTTTGTGCATTTGTAGTGGCAAGTGTATTTTACTTTAGTAAATAACAACCAATTTCACTATGTTACCTTACAAAAGAACCAAATAAGCTTAGAGAGTATTATAAAAAGAAGCTACACGTTGTTTGTGGTCAAATATTTTACTCTCTGCACATTTTTTTTTGTTTTACTTTGGGGTTGGCCTGGCCACAACCCGGCAAATTTTGGCTTATGAAAATACAAAAATACCACTTGCATTTCTAAAATGACAACATTGGATACCTCTGAGCAATCTGAGACATTCAGTTACACAAACTATGTCTCTATGTGCCCGTCCTAATATGGGGTCCTGCCACCCCTTGCCCAGCCAAAAATTCAATATGCACACATTTTTACTTTTTTGCAAATAGGAAGTTTACAATCCTGATCCCTATTGTCAACATGTGCTATCTGCCATCAGGGGTGATCAATGGACGTGTTTTGGGGGTGCATCCCCTTCCTCAGTTCACCGACTTTTGATACGAGGAAGGGGTTGCACCCACAAAAGACGTACATGGATATCCCCTGATGGCAGATAGCACATGTTCACACACTGTGTGCATATTCAATTTTTGGCTGGTTTGTTACTCAAAAAATTTGAAAAAATATAAAAACAAACATGTAAAAACAAATGTGTTTGGATGGCTTATTGAATTCTCTCCAAAACATTGAGAATGTCTTTAAATGTTTGTTCCATCACATGGATTCTTTGTTTAATTAGGTCCAGTTCCGTGCTACATTCCATCACTTGCTGGATGAGGCGGAGGGCACTGTCAGCAGAGAACCGTGTGCTATCCTTCACAACATTTCCATCCCCTAAAAACCATTAAAAAAAATTAATAAAACTCTGCAGGCCTACCTCGCTTACCTTAAGCTGTGGTGTCAGATACTGACCTGTTGTGGTGACCAGATCCACAACGTCATCCACCTCTCCTTCCTGCACTTCTCCTTCCTCCACCTCAACTTCCTGCACATCTTTCGGTTGTGGATCTTTGGGAGTTTGGGGTTGCTTGGAAGTTGTGGGGTGCATGTGCTCCCTGGAGTGTCCTCCTCCCAGTCTTCTCTCCCCTATGAGAATAAAACCAAAGGTCTATTTATCACACTGTAAAAATCTCATTGTTAAACTAAAAACAGGCTAAATTGTTTGGAAGTGGGGTACAAGTGTGTGTTTGTGCGGAATTTAAAGAAAAATGCATTATTTATGACCCCAAATATGTTTAGTATTCACATTTGGATGTAATTTTTTGGACATGGAGGCACCACAAATAAACTCTGATGCACCTGTGTGGGACACCCAAAAAAGGCGGGTCTGGTGGCCCACACTATAGTGCTCCAAAGTACAGATGTGGAAGCAGCTGCTGAGTGTCCTCTCCTTTACACTGATTAAAGTTTGCATTTCATTCTCCTTACAAACACATCATCTAGACTTAAAAATTATCCACAATACTTGATCAAAAATGGCAGATGTCTAATTACTTTTGTGGCTCTTAAATAAGCCAAAACCGCGGATAGTGGCCGAACGAAGTATCGGTAACGTAACGAACGATTACTGTGCCCAACCTAGTTCAAAATATTACATTTTGGAAGGGAGTCCAATATGATAAAAAAAAAGAAAAAATGTCAGTTTCTAAAAAGATTAATAGCAGAAAGGTCGTAATTTTACTTACTTTTAGCGAGCATCCTCTTTATGATCCTCAACTGGTCTGGCTCCCTCAGTTTGAGGTCTGACCACCTCTTTCTGAGCTGCTCATTTGAGCGTTTCACCCCGAACTTCGCCCTCAGACTCTTCACAACTTTAGTGAGGATTTTGGCCTTCCTTCTATTTGGTTTGCTATACGGCCCATGCTTGGCATCATAATCAGCCTTGACCAAGATGTCCACCATCTCCGCCATCTCCGCCAAAGACATATTCGATGCCTTGAATCTCCTCCTTGATCGTGACGTGTCCTCGGTCTCCGGGCTTGTCTCCTCGCTAGTTGCGGAATTATCAGACACCTGCTGTAACTCCGCCATATCTGTCTGCGCGCCGAAAGAGAAGGGGCGGGGAAAAGATGGGCGTCATGGGCGGGCGACGTGTGCGGAGCGACGTGTTCGAATTTGGACGCATGCGTGGTGTGTATATAGCAAACACACATGTGACTATAGTACGTTCGGTGTGCGGAGAGAGGAGTTCAAGTGATGGACGTGCGAACAAAGGTATGTGATTTTATGAGACTTGTAAAAATTGTTGGCCTATACTGTCTTGAGATTGGTGGAGGATATATATGGTGACTAGGATGTGAAGGAGGTTAGACTGTTTGCCTCACATTATTTAAATATAATTTATTTTACTTGCAGATACAATATGAATGTCTTCATTAGCGACAAAGAGTTCCTGGCGGAATTTATTGACCGGGTAAGGGAGCTGCCGGCTCTGTGGGAGACCAAAAACCCCATGCATAAAAAAAAAGGGGTGAGAAAAGCAGCGCTGGAGAAGCTGCTCCCATTTGTGCATACCAAGGTGCCCACAGCCACAGCAAAACAAGTGGACACTAAAATTGGGAGCTTGAGAGGTACCTACAGGACTGAACGCTCTAAGGTGCTGGCTTAAATTTAAAGCAAGGATTTATGCATTTACATTCTAATTGCTTCCATCAGGATTACAAAGTTTGATGCAAAGATTAAACCAACATATTAAACTATGTTCCTTTTTCATACACAGGATGAAATCAGCCAGGAGGAGGGTCTGGAAACTGTCAGGCAGGAGGAGGAAGGGCCCAGTGGCAGCCAGGAGGTGGCAGGGCCCAGTGGCAGACAGGAGGTGGCAGGGCCCAGTGGCAGACAGGAGGTGGCAGGGCAAAGGAGAAGCACCAGATCCCAGGTGCCTCCCATCCGGCTTCACAAAAGAGGCAGGAGGGACAGGACCACCAGTGAGGCAGCAATGGCCCTTATTAAAGAGGCCCATGCCACCCTCAAGGAGCCCACATCCCCTGAAGAGGCCATTGCCGGCCTAGTGGAGGCTAAGTTCAAGGTGATGAGCATGGAGCAACGCCTCCTATGCGAGCCCCTGCTCATCACCTTGCTCAACAAGGGGGTGATGGAGCAAATTACCCCCAATACCGCCATATGTGAGGTGGCCCAACTGACCCAACCTCAACCTCCACCTCCACCTTCCTCTTCTACCCCACCCCCTTCTGCTACACCTCCACCTTCTGCCCCACCCCCTTCTGCTACACCTCCACCTTCTGCCCCACCCTCTTCTGCTACACCTCCATCTTCTGCCCCACCCCCTTCTACTACACCTCCACCTTCTGCCCCACCCCCTTCTGCTACACCTCCACCTTCTGCCCCACCCTCTTCTGCTACACCTCCACCTTCTGCCCCACCCCCTTCTGCTACACCTCCACCTTCTGCCCCACCCCCTTCTGCTACACCTCCACCTTCTTCTTCTGCCCCACCCCCTTCTGCTACACCTCCACCTCCTCCTCCTGACAGGAGTACCCCTCCAGTGGGCCAGCCTCCAGCCAAACGAAGAAGGAAGGCTGCAGGAAAGGCTGCAGGAAAGGCTTCAGGAAAGGCTTCAGGAAAGGCTGCAGGGAAGGTTGCCAGGAAGAAGAGGAAGTGATGGCCTTGCTTCATTGTGGTCGGACAGAAGGCAGCCTGTTGTAGTACCACACACTTGGGACATATATCTCACCTGCTGCTGTT